>JACYFF010031956.1:83845285-83938581 GCA_017589665.1 Selenicereus undatus
TCTAAATAAATAAAACCTATATACCCAAGACTTCTTGTTTTGAAACAACCATCTTGTCCAAGATTTGTAGAGCTGTTGTGAACAGCAAGGCCACCTTGTTTGCTGGGGTTGTTCTTTGCATTGCTAGAGTTCAGGAACATGCCTTACAATCAACTGTCGAGATGACGTTCTTGACTTAATATAGAATCACCACGTGAAACCTGTTTTAAGACTTGTTCTCACATGTAGCAAACCAATTAATACAATAAAGATTACAAACACCAGTTAGGCCTGTTTGGAGATCGTGTTTGGAGCAACATTACTTGGACAAATTTTTACACTTGGATTTATTACCATCAAAACTTAAATATAATAACTCAACAACAAGTTAAATCCTCCAATTAAAAAGGTTACATATTAGTGCTAGCCTATGTGCTTGGCTAGAGGCAGAACGCCACATTACGCAGGTTACATATTAGTGCTAGCCTATGTGCTTGGCTAGAGGCAGAACGCCACATTACGCTGTTGCGTGTTTCTAGGCCAATATAGGCCAACTTCCCTGTTTTGCTTTAATAAAGGAAGCTGACTAGTTGAGTTCATTGTAGCTAGGCCTGGCAAATGGGTCATTCGGTTCGGGTACGGGTTGGGTCAAGTTCGGGTCGGGTCATGTTCGGGTTAAATGACATTTCGGGTCTTTTCAGTTTGGGTAGGGTATGGTTCGGGTGGGGTCGATTTCGGGTCAACCAATTTTTTGTGAAATACGCTTGTTATGCCAAAACAAGCAACTTTGTTGAAAATTTCGGGTCGGGTATGGTTCGGGTCGGGTCAATTCGGGTTTCGGGTCCACTTTCGGGTGAGCATATTTCAGGTGTCGGGTTAGGTATGGGTCCGGGTCATTCGGTTCGGGTTTCGGGTCTCGGGTCAGTTTTGCCAGCTCTAATTGTAGCCTTGTAGGATTGCACTATTATGTCATGTCTATTTACATTGTAATCATATGGTAGATTATTATGGATATTTGTCATATTTGTCATAACTAAGTATCGTTCCTTAATTAAATATTACAGGCATTTTACAAAAAAAAATATATCATGACTAACGTGGGACGAGCCAACTCTGGTCGACTCAATTTTGTTCGTCAGTCAACAGCATCAATTGCTAATTTAGCTCAAACAATTGAACTATTGACCCACTTTTTGGACCGGTTCGATAACTGGATGGGTTCTCTTAAGTTTGTCTATTGAGGACATAGTTGTCGAGAAGATCTTTAGAGGATCATTCTCGCATAATATTGTTCTAGCATATCTTTCAAACCTGATCTTATTCCACCCAGATCCTGGATTGGCAATTAGGAGGCGAATGGTGGCATGGTAGGACTATGAGTCTATAACAGTTAAATGGGTCAGTGGCAGATCACGACTTTCAATTGTAACCAAGGTTGGGTGGCAACAAGAGGCAGATGACCAGAAGAGCAGGTTGCCATGTAGTCAGAGAGCTGGAATAGGGGAAGGAGGTGGCAATACAGAGGACTGAGTGACAACGTTGCCCGCCCGAGAAATGTAACAAGAAACATAATAAATGAACATGTTTCTATTGTGGAAAACAATACAAAAATTTCTACGGGGTATTCGACTATAACATTATTACCATGAAGCCATCCTTTATCGGAAACGTGATTTCCATGAGCCAACCTTCATCGGCGACCCTAGAAATGATGGTGGGTTCTATTCAATTTTAATTTTGTTGTGTTGGTTCGGGGGTCGATCCCCTCTGCTCCAAAACAAGAGTATTTCATTCAGTGCCAATAGATCATCATATTATGACAAGAATACTCCTAACAAATTATACAATCAACCCCTTGGTTGCCAGCTAGGATTGCATCAGTACATATCCATACATATTTGTCACATTATAAGTTGCAACACATGGAGCTGCAAATTGCTTATTCACACAACGATCAATAAAAGGAATCGATCTCTCTACAGACAGTCATGTCTATAGAGCCACCAAGGTTACCTATATTTAGATCTATCTATACCTGGCAAAAATGGGACCCACATTAAGAGTTGTTATTGTTGTTGCAGCAACATAACTACCAATAACTACCAATACATACATTAGATCTTGCCAATGACAAAAGATGGACACAAAAATGTCATGGTAAGACAGGAAGCTCGGCTTTGTCAAAGGAAAAGAAACTAACTCGTCCATGATCTACATGACTGACTTTAAGAGGAATGCCTTTCAATTGTCTCTCAAGTTCTTCAATCTCAAACCTTGAAAGTGGATGGCCCCTGAATTGCAAAACATGATAACACGAGAATCAGAGGCATGTCTCCATGGAAAAGCCAGCATGTCGCATTGAAATCATATATATGTATATGTATACATATATATGTATATGTATATATATATATGTATATATATATATGTATATATATATATATATATGCACACACACACACACACACACACACACATATATATATAACAACACAATGTTTATTGTACACTACGAATTGTACCTATGGAAATGGAATTTTCAATTTTGAGATCTTCAGTAGGCAAATTTTCCAGGGTAAAGATGATTTCTAACCCCTACCAAACATACTTGAAAGAATTTTGGTGGGTATCTGGGAAACAAGTAAACAACTTCTTTGCTAGTAAAACTAGCCTATATCTGGATCTACAAATCTTGGCTCAATAGGATTCATAGTAATTGGTTGTTCACTTGGTCTTAGAGGGGCATCCAAATATGATTCTGGTATATAGTCATGGGTATCATTTCTACACCAATATCATTATCATTTAACATCCATGATATACACTACAAGTTTTAGCAAATTATTTCTTAGCATGCCATATACACGTCACTCCATAACAATATCCTCTGATTTGCAGTGTTATTGTCAAAACATTAAATTGTAAGCACTTACGATGTTCTTCAGTACCTAATATTCACAATAGACCCATATTTTGTTCGTTGTTTTTATATGGTAACCGAGGCCCATGCACAAGCACAACATTAAGCTAAAAACTTTTATATGCAAGCACATAAAATGGACTTCTTCCCATATTAATATACTTACGTGCAGCCTTCTTTAGTCTTAACCTATCCCAAAAATAAACAATATTTCTCGCCCAAGAATAAGGGGAGATTGGGGAAGGATCAGATGCCCACAAAATTTGATAAAACAGTTAAAAATAACAACAAACTTAGGCATCCATATCTTCTTATTGGGTGAATTCTTTGGGAGACAAAGCTCCTATGTTAGTGGACAATTATGCATCTTGAAGCTTATACCTTCCTAAGAAAATTGCTCTAATACTCATACAGATATCATTAGTCAAACTTTAAAAATGCCAACTAGAAAACGACAAGTTAAGTAAGAAACCAGAAGCATCATCTTACCCAGCCAAATAGACAACAAAACTTGGATCACCAGGACATGTCTTCCTGAACTTGCTGTTTGGAAGATAGACCTCAAAAGTGGGTTTTGCTTCCCTAATACGTAAATCCTTCAACAATTGGACAATGGTAGACCTGTCTGATGCTGTTTGTGATGAGCTATTTTCATCTAAAGAATCCTCAAGATGCATCAAGGAACTCCTGACACTTTTTGGGCTCCATGGAATGCCATGTCTCCCTACAATGTAGCCAAGAGACTTTAGATGCCTATAAACCTCGAAACCTTCCCAACAGCAGCCACTTTTTCCTTCAGCAACTTTCTCATATAACTCTTTCAAAGATATGGTTGTGTGATTTTCATCAACAAGAAGTACCACCCCTATTTCAGCTAGAAACCTATTATATGATGAAGTTATTAGATTAAACCCAAAGAGAAAAAATGGATTGACACAGTTATATGTCCCAAACCAATGTAAACTTCCACAATATTTCGGAAACAGGAACCTGATTATTTATAACCAGAAAACTAAATCACTGAGCTCAATAATGTCACAAATAACTAAACCCAATGAACAACTACTCTTCTTGACCAAGGATCAGTGGATCACAGTCCGTGTCATTTAGATCATGTAATGTAATCAAGATACTTCATTTTAAAGAAAGTAGCTAGACTATGTGAACAATTCAAATGTCTCCCACTGATATAATCAATGAAGAATGAAATTGAAAGGATGAATTCCAGAAGTTTCTAGCCAAAAAGCACACATGGCAACTCATTACAAACAACAAAACCTCTTTGCAGGGATGTAGTGTGAGCTCATTTTAAAAAAACAAGGTCCATCCACAAAAAGTACCATTTGAGAAACAGAAGTTGAAGACCTGTTTGGCTATTTGCAATAAATAAGTATGGCCAAGGGAAATATTATGGGAAGGCTACCTCATAACGGTCATACCAAGTACATAGACCGTATGCCAGCCCCTTCCCCCAGCCCAAAAAATAAAGGGGCCTAAGCAGAATCCAGGACATTGGTTTGATAGGTTTTTGCATGTCATCGTTGATTGGGACAAGATGAAACTAGAATGCAAAGATGACACACAACATAATATACCCTGAAAACAAAACAATGATGAATGAAGAGAAAACGTGGGTAAGGTTACCTACAGTGTCTCTTCAATTGAGCAATAGATCTTGCCATTATGGATGATACCCATAGAAGTGAACAAGCGACCCTTGTGCTCCAAAACTTCAGCCATACCCATTTCATCTTTCCAACAAGCCTTGGAAACATCTTTTCTATGACAATATAACCCAAATACAATTTAATCAAACACAAAGGACATCCAGATTCCTCCTACAAAATGATGAATTTCAAGCACAAAAAGGGTTACCTAAATTGCAATTTGGTAAGCGAAACCATTTCATAGAAAAAGTCTTCATGCTTGGAATCTTCCAAACAGGTCTCAGAGTCGCTCACTCCTGCAGACGAGCTTGACCACTCCTCTGCTGCTGGCTCCATTCCACAAATACTCGATTTGAACTCACTGGTATCTTGAGAAAATTCAATTCAACTAAACACTGGAAGTATTTCAGTTCAGCATTCTACCAGCACTAACCAGTGATCTGAGAAAATCCATCCAAATAAAGACTAAAACTAAAAGTAATTACTAGAGGTAGATTTAGGGTTTGTACCTTTGTGATGTGGTCGCCGTTGGGGAGGCCAGCGAGCAAAGGGGGACGGTCGTTATACGCTCGGCCCAGGGGTATTCCTCAGTATACATGATCATTTATACATGTAGCAAGCACGCTAGTTCACAGTATCTTGGTGCAGTGGTTGGAAAAAGGCAATCCTATACCGCAAGGCCGCCAGCCTCAGCGATTCTTGGGTTCGAAGCTGCTAAACGACAAACTTTTCATTTCTTTTTTTTTTCCCTTTTTATTGTTGAATATCTTTCCAATGCGCCTTTCTCTTTTTGGGATGTACTTAGTGGTAAAATGTATAAAATACATTAGCAAAGACCAATGAACAATAGTCACATTTTCCCCTTTATTTTAATTTTTTATTTTTTAATAAGTATATGATGAAGATATATTTTATTTTGAATTAGCATAACCTACAAATATTATTTATGTGCAAATATTTTATGCTCAACAAATTCGATACTAGTACTCGCCAAAAGATTATTAGTGGTTGAAATTTTTTCAAATATTAAGAGTTAAAGATCATTAAAAGATATGTAAACAATATTAGCAATGGGTAAGGTAATTTCCACTCCAGAAATTACCATAATTCCTGCAATATACACCGTACACTTGACATGATTAGATATTAAACCTTTGATTTTTCTAATTATATCTTGAAACTAAAATGATGTTTTTTAAAATGAATAAAATTAATTTATGAATGTTATGTTTGGAGGAGTAAAATAATTTCACTATTGCAATTTCAATAAAAAGTTAAAATCAATAAATTAATTAATTTTTAAACTCTTCCCCTTCCCTTTCCCCTTCTCTTTCCGCTTCCATGGTTAGAAACAATGGAAGTCAATACCGATGGCATCGACGAAGCTGCAGTAAAAGACGATAAGGAAGGCCCCATTCACTCAGCAACCCTGTGTGAACGTCGCCGGCTTTTCTAGTCATTGAAGACATTGAAGGTTTCGGCAACAATGAGTTTCAGATTCTCCGGCAAATGGTCGATGTCCACCGGTAGAAGGGTCGACGTCCACCGGTATGGGTCAACGTCGCAATGGGAGGTTCGTTTCGCTACTATTATGCTATTTGCTTATAGTATTATTAGTTAAAATGCAAGTACTGTAAGGAAAGAAGAGTGCCTACTTTGGTTGACCTCTTAGTTGTCATAGTGCAGGTCTGGGGTTGGAATCTAATCTACCTTAACCTGTTTTTCGGAATTTTTAGTTCCATTTTTTTTTTTGGTCGAGTGAAATTTTAGTTTATTTTTTATTCCCAACCATCATGGTGACTATTCACCTTTTATCCTAACCCATGCACTAGTATAGATATGCTTTTGTCATAAAAATATGAGACACAATTCATTAGTTCGTCTAAATTACATATTCGTATCTTTGTCATATGGATCTTTTTTTAAGCGAACACAACCATCATATTGAATTGGAGGCACACAAGGTAAGTTATTGAATTTTATTATTATTTTGAAAGTTAAATACTTTTTATTGTTGTATCTTCAAATTATTTCACTTTGTATTCTACATTGTAATCGGTAAGTTTTAAAATAATGAATATATGGACTTCTATGTAATTAATTGGGTTCTTAAACGAAGATTTTATCTTTATGTTTTCACAAATCTTATAATAAATTGTGTGTAATTTTGTGTTTGACTATATGGACTTGTATGTAATTAATCGGGTTCTTAAACAAATATTTTATCTTTATGTGTTCACAAATGTTCTAATGAATTGTATGAAATTTTTTGCTTGATTATATGGGCTTGTATGCAATAAATTGGGTTCTTTAACAAAGATTTTATCTTTATGTTTTCACTAATGTTATAATGAATTGTGTATATTTTTTTTTGTTTGATTATATCAACTTATATGTAATAAGTGGGCTCTTAAACAAAGATTTTCTCTTTATATTTTTACAAATGTTATAATTAATTTTGTCCAATTTTTTTGTTTGACTAGAATAAATATATTTTGTGGTATGTCTATCTTGGATTCACCTAATATGTTATATTGGTCCTTTTTTTTCAAACTTGTAGAAATCAAAAGAGAAGAATTCATGTGAGATGCATAAGTGTGCATGCAATTACCCGAAAAAATTTGAGAAAGTATTTACCAAGTTTCAATCAATTAAAAATTTGTTACCATCTCTACATTCCATGGTCATAGATCATACTATGAAAAAGGAGGATATGGTAAAAGATGAAATTTGCATGAGTAATATAGAAAAAATGGAATTTGAATCAAGTGGAGATAATGATTTTCCCATTGCTACTCCTGCTCCTGTTCCAAGTTTATTTGATGATCCTTTAGCAAAACTATCAAAAAAACACTCAAAATCCCCTTTTGTAACGTTCACTAGGCAGGACTTTGGCAAACCATATGAGAAAACTTGTAAGCGAAAGAGAGAGCTTGCTAGTGAAGATGATGACAACTCTCCAATTATCGAAATGGCATTTCCTACAGCTCTGGAAAACCTATGTTCTAATAAATCATATTTTCCCGATGGGCTTGTCACCATAAGGGATAACCCAATTACCATAAATGAAATAAAACTGAAACCTCACCCACACAGAGCACCAAAATAGTCAACAAGTAAAAGAGGTGGACAAATAAGAATATCACTTCGAGGCGACGGCATAAAATCAGCAGGCCAGAAGTTGACATTGGAGAAGCATCACGTGTTGGATGAAGACAACGTTATTAAACTTCAACGAAGAAACTTGCTCTCAGAAAATGAAGATACAAGGGTACGCCACTGGTATTTAATATTCTTTGCCTTATTCGAGAAAAAATAATAACTTTTGATGTAGTTTTAGTTTATATCCCTACTCATGATCTACAGCTTAGCAAGTCGTGTGGTGTAGATGAGCTAAATGAAATATTATCACAATGTGAACCCTTGCGAACCAATGTTTTGGATGATTTAGATTTCGATACTTTTACCACTGACGAACACAAGCAGTCATCATTGGAAAACGAATATGCAATGGTATGACATCAAGCAGTTTTTAATATTTGTTTATTAATACATAATGCTGTCAATTTTAATTGTTGTTGGTAATCCTGTTGCTCACTAAATGTTAACCTATTGTTCACAACAATATAAATGTGGCAAACAATACTACCAATAAGACATGTATATTGTTCAATAAATGTTAATCTATTATTCACAATAGGTAAGCCTGTTGCTCACAAAATTAAAATCTATTGTTCACAAAATTAAAGTTTTTAATGTGCACATTTTTATTAATCAATAACCTTTTATATTCTATTGTTCACAAAACTAAGTGTTTTTTATTGGCAAACTAACTTTTATTCAATGGAAGAGTTTTTACTCAAGCAATGCTCTATAGTTCAACAAATATGTTTAATTGTTCAGTGAAAATATTGGATATGTGCTTCAAATACTAGGACTCAAAAATAATTAAAAAAATATGCTAAACAAAATCACCAATAAAATAATTTTATAATCTTCACATAACATTAATGTATTTCGTACAAAATAGAACATTTGGTTCACAAAGGGTTAATGTATTGTTCACAAAATAAAAAACTATTATTACAAACTAAAATTGTTTTATTTACACTTTATTATTACTCACTAACTTTTTTATTTTCTATTGTTCACAAAACGTTAGCCTACAGCTCACAAAATACAAGTCTATTATTAACAAAACAATGTTTTATGCTAGCAATGTTTCATTAATCACTAAAAAAATTTAGATTTTTTTTCTAAATAATACATTCTATTAGTCAAAGTTACAATAACAGGTTAGCCCATTGTTCACAAAACATAAACCTATTGTTCACAAAATAAAACTTTTTACTAGCAATGTTTTATTGCTCACCAAACAATCTTGATTTTTAAGGAAAACATATTCTATAAGTCACTGTTTGGTTTTCAATTAAATAATATTACAAAAAAAGCTCTATTGTTTATAAAACATTACCTAATTGTTCACAAAAGTTAACTCATTGTTCATCAAAATAACTTTGAAACTACAGTTAAAAAAAAGAACTAACTATTATAAATCAAATCTAGTCGAATAGCACAAATACATTAGAAAAAAAGATGAGAAAGCAAATACATTAATGGCTAAAATAAATGTACTTGAATATTTAGAAATAAAATATAAATTATTCGCCGACCCTAATGTTATTAGAGTTGACGGCCACTAAAGCAGCTAAAGGGCAGTACCCCTAGTTGACTCCAACCTATATAAGGAGGATTATGGGGCTGACCAAATACACATTAAAAACAAATATCTCCGACTCTCCTCTCCCTCTCTCTCATGACCTCCTAACCATCTAATGGGATTTGGGTTTAGGCCATGGCTTTCCGAGATGACTCTAGTAGTTGTCCAGCAGCATTCAGATTACATGGGCTATTATTGACAACCTATTCCGCATACAAGGTTAATCCTTTATTTTTCAGTAGTGGTATCAGAGCCTAAATAGTTTGGATTAGTCCTGATTAATCTATTCATAATCTATAAATCTGAGCATGCGTGTTTTTTGTAATTTGTCTACTTGATTAGTTGTTTAATTGTCGAAATTATGCAACTTTGTTATTATAAAGTGTGCTTCTGTGTTTATGATGTCAGCCTCCCCATAATTGACTAAAAGATTGAATCTTTTAGACAATTTCATTCGTGAATGTTTCTGTTTTATGGACTCAGCATGCTTAGAATGACAACTGTTCGAATAGATTTTCTTCAGTTCGTTTGATTATGCAATCATGCTATTTAATTGATGCTAAATGTGCTTTTGCGATTAAATGTCTCTATACAACATGTTTCTTTACATTACTGAGTCAGATTATGTTAAATGAAATACATATTTTTTTATGCAACTGCTTACACCAAGATTTAACAAATAGTTCATCAATATTACTAGTTTAAATTGATAAAAGATATTTTTTGTCTAGTGTTGTGGATTAGTTGCTACCGAAACCCTAGCCCCACTCGTTTTTTACTTGTAAACACTAAAGGCCATAGAGACCCTAACCCTAATCTACCTCTCCACCCTTACCCACAGAGACCACAAGAGGGTCCCATGGATTCCCCCTACTAATCGTGCCTTTGTGGTTGAGGTGGTGGTGCATCTGGCAAGGCCTTGGTGGCCTCCATAGAAACCACCATTATAATCAAATGAAAAAAAAATATTAAGAAAAGGGATAGAAAAGAGTTAGAAGCTAAGAAATCAGATTGTACATATCAAGTTTGCCGATGAGGGGTGGCACGTGTGTCACGCGATGCCTATGAAGGTAGCTTTCGCCTACCCTCTTCGTCCTCTCCCTTACAAACACACGGATCTACATATTGTTAGCCAGAAAATCTCAGTCTACCACACAAGATGCGCATGGACTCATGCACTGCCGATTCAGGGGGTATGCATGGAGCGCATAGGTGCCATCACACGACTCGAATTCCACCGATATACATCATGGTGGCATCAGTTTAATGAGATTTGAAGTTCTTTTGAGTTTTGTTGCGGTGGTGGAGGTTGTGGTTTTCATCACTTGGGTCTTAAATCTTGGTGGCTATCTTTTTCAGTGCCTTGGTGACAGCTAGAAAAGGTATGGCCATGAGACAGGATAGTAAAGCATTAGTGGCGCTATTGGACGAGTGGAGGAGGAGCTTAGGGCTCAATTTTTGGGGCTGGAGATAGGGCAGAGGTCTATTAAGCCTCAATTTAGGTTAGCTTTCCTAGTCCTTTTTGTCTCCCTTGCTTTTCCATTGATTTAGTGGGAATTGAACCCACTTTAGCCCTTTCTAGGAACATTGTCTCATTTTGACTCTTTCCTTTAAATTTTCAGGTGTTTCACTCAATTATCGTGAGAAAGAAGTTCGCCATTTGAAAGGAGACGATGCAAGCACGATGCTCGAGTGCTCTATGGCCTAACAGGAGCGATGAATCACAAAGAATGAAGAGTGCAAGGGTTGAGGAAGACCACAGTTGACTGTTCCCAAGGTCCCACCCAGAGCCAGGCCCATGGCCAACCTAACAGTTTTTCCCTTAGCCACGATGGCTAGTTTTCATCCCCTACCTATTCTAATTCCTAATTTTGAACCACTATGAAAGGGGTCTGGCCTAATTTTAGGAATTAGCTTCTACTTGATGTAAAAACTCTCTTTAAAACTCTAGGAATAACTGTAGTTAAGGAAGAATAGTTTTGATCGGATCATTGTGAAGAATTTTAGGATTGATCAACATTCTCTTAATCTTGATTCAAGTTTGCTCTCTTCCTTTCTCTTTAGTTAGTTGTTTTCTTTCTTTCACCTTTATTCATTATTATCTTGATTTGGGAACATTTGGGTTGTGTTGATTTGGTGATGATTAGATGCTAATTTCTCCCACTTGGGTTGCAGGTTGGGGTCTGTTATGCCTAATGAGGTTGGATCATACGACCTTTTGCCTTTAATCATTCATTCCATAGGTAGTGCTCCCCTTGTTGCCGAGTGTTAGATGAAATGTCTGAATAAGGATTTCATCTAATACTTGAGATTAGTGACTACATTGATAGATGAGTCATTGATTGTAGAGCCTAGGAGTAAAATGGTGGATACTAGGCATGATGATAGCCTAAAATTTGCTAGAATGGAAGTTACTCACCTTAAGTGTACTCACCTAATCCCCATGAAAATAGGAGGATTGGTCGATTGGGGACTACCCATTCCTTTCGAGAGGAGACCTTGGTGCTTTTTAAAGGAGTAACAATCCCCTCCTATGTTGTGTGTTATCATCCAAAAATTTGAGGTATTCTTCCACCATGTCAAAATAAGAAAAGCCATAATAGTTACCCTTCCCCCCAATCCAAGTCCTTCTTGCTTCATTTCTAATCCGTTTAGTTACTACTGTTAATTAGTTGCTGTTCTTTCTTCGGATTTTTCATTTGCCTAGATTAAATTTCTTTACTGGTTTGGTACTCTTAAAGCTAATTCCTTGAGGACGACCCTCAAGTACTACATCGTTAGTCGTATCCTTGCGGCTAATTTTTGACATTAAAAATCTCATGAATAATTTTTTGGCGCCGTTGCCAGGGAATTAGGTTCTCTTAGATATCAAAGCTAGTTTAGGAGATTTGAAGCTAGGTTTTGATTTTATTCTTGTTTCCAATTCTTCTTTTCCTAGGGTCTATCTTTGCTTGAAATTGCTTACCAATCTTGGTAGTGTTTTTGATGCATGCTCAAGAGGAGTCAAGGAGCGGCTAACTTAATCCCCATTGACCCTGAGATTTTGAGGCAAAGAAAGCAAAGAAGGGAAAGGAGGGAAAGGAGGGATACAGAGGAAGTAAATATGGAAGCTCGCAATCCCAACACTACCCCACTTCAGAAGTTTTGCGATGCCGGACGCCGTCGTCATCCCATCAAGCATCGTAAGGCCCGCGGTGGAGGCCAATAACTTCCAGTTCAATCCGGCATTCATCACCTTGTTTCAACAAAATTAATTTGGCAGTTCACCTAAGGAGTACTCCAATGATCACATTATTTCATCCTTGAAGAAATGTGACATTATCAAAACGAATGGACTATTGGACGATGTCATTCAGTTACGCCTTTTTCCCTTATCATTGAAAGACAAGGCTAAGTCATGGTTAATGAATGCTAATATGAACTCTTTCAGCACTTAGGAAGGGCTTTCCAAGGCATTCTACTGCAAGTACTCTCCCCCTAAAAGACTGCCAAACTTAGGAACGACATCACCTTATTTGCTAAAGGTGAATCTCTTTATGAGGCTTGGGAGCGTTTTAAGGAGCTTCAACATTAGTGTCGCCACCATGTTATAGCCGATTGGTTGCTTGTGCAAAATTTCTACAATGGCCTTCACCAAACCTATGAAGATCTCCATCGACGCCTCCGCTAGCGGGCCACTTATGGGGAAGCCAATCAATGAAGCTAGGCAGTTATTGGAGGAAATGTCTTCCAACAACTATCATTGGTGTGGTGAATGATCTAACTTCAAGAAAGGTGGAAGACTTGAAGTCGATGCACTTGCTATGCTAGCAAGTAAAATGGATGCTTTATTTCAAAAGGTGGTAATCTTCAAACAAGTCCTGATGGGGGTGCTTTAAGTGGGTCATTTGGAAATGCAAGTGTTTGTGAGGTGTTTGGATTCCAAGGCGATGTTTGTAGTAAGTGTCAACTTTGTCAATCTTTCCAAGATTTGACTATTGAGCAAAATGAATGCCCTTCACATCTTCAACAACAGCTCAACAAACGACCCCTATTCAACACTTTCAATCTGGGGTGAAGGAACCATCCTAACTTCTCATATAATAAATTCAATCCACTCCCTCATCCTCCTCTACAAAATCACCCTCATCCACCGGGATTCTAATATAAGGCTCTACTTTTCCCAACCCTTCAACCTCAACAACAAAAGTCCAACGTGGAGAACTTGATAGAGCATTTCATTCAAACTCAAACTAAGACAAATGAGGCCCATAGTGAGTCCATGAGTCAACTAAACTCAAAGTTTGAAAGCATGTCCACTCACCAAAAGATGATAGAGAATCAATTGGCTCAAATAGCTTAACAAGTGAGCCATCCCTCCAGCCCTAAGGACACCTACTAGGCCAACGGAAAGCAAACCCCAGAGGGAAAATGAATGCCATTTGTTTGAGGAGTGGGAAAATATTGGAAGCTCCACAAGAGGCCCCGAAGGGAGATGAAGATGGATTGAAGTATCAAGATGCTGGGATAATGAATAAAGAGGGGGATAAGAGTGAGGGGAGTGCACCGAGCTCACCTTAAGAGAATGTCAAGCCCAAGCCCATTGAGCCATACAAGCCACCAAGTCCTTTCCCTAAAAGGCTAGTTGAGGCCAAGCTTGAAGCCAAATTCAAGAAATTTTGAGCGGTACTCAAGAAGCTCTATATTAATATGCTATTCTTGGATGGTATTTTGGGGATGCCTTCGTGTGCTGACTTCCTCAAAGATATTCTTTCTAATAAGTGAAAGTTTTAAAAGAATGTGATGATTTCTCTCATGAAGGAGTGTAGTGCTGTCCTCCAAAACAAGTTACCTCCAAAACTCAAGGATTCGGGAACCTTCTCTGTACCATGTGCTGTGGGTGATATTGCTATTAGTTGTGCCTCGTGTGAACTTGGAGCGAGTGTGAGTCTGATGTCCTACTCAACATGCAAAACGCTGCAAGTGGGGGAATTGAAACCCACCACCATTTCTGTCAAACTTGCGGATCGATCGGTGAAATACCCAATGGAAATCCTTGAAGATGTTCCACTTCAAGTTAGGAAATTCTTCATCTCTTATGACTTTATTTTAATGAAAATGGAGGAGGATGCTCAAATTTCTGTTATCCTAGGATGTCCATTCCTAGCCATGGCTGAGACAATGATTCATGTTAAAAATGGAATACTCTATCTCTAAGTTGTAAAGGAGAAACTTAAGTTTAATCTCACAGAAGCTATGGCCACTCCTGCCATAGAGGATGCTTGCTATCCAGTGGACACCCTCGAAAGGGTGGTGAAGGAAGCATTAGCCATTCCTAGGCCTCCTAATGATCCTCTAGAATCTTGTTTGATTGGTTCCCATGAAGATGAGATGGAGATTCGATCATTCAAGAAATAAGGATCTACTTCATGCTCCTAAAATCAGCCTCATTGTACCCCACAAGCTACCGACAAGGAAATGTTTCTAGTGTGGAAGTTCAAGCTCCAAAGGAGGAAAAGAAGGGCACTTGGGATGTAGAGTTAAAGTCATTGCCCTCACACTTGAGGTATGAATACCTTGGTTCTAACCACACACTTCCCGCTATTGTTAATACTTATCTGGATGACTCTCAAATTGAAAAGTTGTTGGATGTGCTTTGCAAACATAAGGGAGTCATTGGCTATAGTATTGATGATATTAGGGGGATTAGTCCATCGGTGTGCATACATAGAATACACCTTGATGACGGGCATAAGCCCTCTAGACAACCTCAAAGGCACTTAAACTCAAACATGCAAGAAGTGGCAAAAAAAGGGGTTGTCAAGCTACTTGATGCCAGGATCATCTACCCCATCTCGGATAGCGAGTCGGTTAGCTTGGTGTAAATAGTTCCTAAAAAGGGGGGTGTGACCTTTGTCAAGAATGAGAATAATGAGCTTATTTCTACTGGGACGGTGATGGGATGGCGCATGTGCATTGACTCTAGGAGCCTTAATAGTACCACCCAGGAAAACTATTTTCCCTTTCCCTTCATTAAGTTGATGTTGGAAAGGCTAGCCCGATATTCCTTCTTTTAATACTTGGATGGATACTCGGGTTTCTTTCAAATCCCTATCCATCATCTGAGTGACTAAGAGAAGATGACATTCACATGCCCTTATAGTACCTCTGCATACCAAAGGGCGCCTTTTGGCTTATGCAATGCCCCGATTACTTTCTAACAAAGTGTGGTTGCCATTTTTTCTGAGTATATGGAAAATATGACAGAGGTTTTTATGGATGATTTCATGGTCTATGGAGCCACCTTTGATGTGTGTTTGGAAAGCTTGATTAGGGTGCTTCATAGATGGCAGAAGGTTAATTTGGGGTTAAATTGGAAAAATACCACTTTATGGTGCCAGAAGGTGTAGTCGTTGGGTATGTTGTGTCTAGTAGTGGCACTAAGGTGGATAGAGCTAAGGGAGAGGTGATTGAGCGGTTACCACTCGCCACCAATGTAAAAAGGGTTCTACGCCACTTTATCAAGGATTTCTCTAAGATCGTCAAACCTCTCACCCATGTCTTGGCCGAAGATACCCCCTTTGTGTTTACTAATGAGTGTCTTCAAGCTTTTGATAGAATCAAGGAGGCTTTGATATTGACTCCAATTATCCAACAACCAGATTGTAGTCTTCCATTGGAGTTGATCTGTGATGCAAGTGATAGTGGTGTGGACGCAGCTTTGGGCCAAAGAAGAGACAAAAAGCCATCCGTGGTCTACTATACAAGCAAGACCTTCGATAAGACCGAAATGAACTACTCCACCATGGAAGAAGGAGATGTTGGCGGTAGTTTTTGCTATTGAGAAATTTCATCAATACCTCTTGGGGTCCAATATGATAGCGGATCACCTCTCCTGTTACTGATTGACCATGAGAACTATGGGGAGTGTACCTTGCCAATTGATGATTCTTTCCTGGATGAGCATTCACTTACATTGGCTACATCAAACGCTCCTTGGTTTGCGCACCTCGTTAAATACTAGTTTGTGGCACTCCACCACTCAATATGAATTCCAATCAAAGGAGGTCATTCTTTTCCTAAGTCGAATCCTTCTTTTGGTAGAATCCTTGTTTGTATAAGACTTGTGGGGATGGAATTATAAGGGTTCACGTTCCCGATGAAGAGATACAATCCATCATCTCCCATTGTCATGACTCACACTATGGAGGCCATGCTAGTGTCGACAAAACCACTACTAAGATCCTTCAAGCCGATTTTTTTTTGCCCACACTCTTCAAAGACACTTATGTGTATGTTTGAGCTTGTGATTGATGCCCAAGAACTGGGAACTTAACAAGGCACAATGAGATGCCCCTCAACTATATCCTTGAGGTCGAGATCTTTGATGTTTTGGGTGTCAATTTCATGGGTCTTTTCTCTTCCTTGAGAGAGAACAAGTATATCTCGGTGCCCGTCGATTATGTTTCTAAATGGGTGGAAGCCGTTGCAAGCCCCACAAATGATGCTATGGTGGTTACTAAGTTCTTCGAAAGGGTAATCTTCCCTATGTTCGGCATGCCAAGAGTCTTAATTAGTGATGGAGGGACTCATTTCATAGGACAAAAATTTGAAGTCATGGTCACTAAGTACAGGGTATATCACAAGAAGGGATTGGGGTATCACTCCTCAAAAAGTGGCAAGTGGAGATCTCGAATAGGGAAATCAAGGTCAGTTTAGAAAAGACAATAGCCCAGTCAAGAACGATTGGTTCGACAAGCTCTATGATGCAGTATGGGCCTATTGCACCGCTTTCAAGGCTCCAATTGGAACCACACCCTTTGTACTTGTGTATGGCAAACCGCTCCATTTGCGATTGAATAAGAGCATAGAGCTTATTAGGTAATCAAGTAACTAAATCTTGACCTCAAGGCTTCGGGAGAAGGGCGAATGCTACAATTGAATGAACTAGAAAAGTTGAGATTTGATGCCTATGAGAACTCAAGGATATATAAGTAGAAAATGAGCAAGTGGCATGACAAATGTATGTTAAGGAGAGAATTCAAAGTGGCAGATTTGGTGCTATTGTTCAACTCACGCCTCAAGTTATTTCCTAAAAAGCTATGCTCAAGGTGGCCCGAGCCGTTCATGGTTCTCAAAGTGTTCCCTTGTGGGGTGGTCGAAGTATGGAGTGTAACCTCCGATGCTTTCAAGATGAACGACCAAATACTCAAGCATTACATTACTGATGATCCAATTAAGGAGAAGGCTGCCTACGTCTTCCCCAACCCCTCCTCCAAGTAAAAGAAAAGCCCAACAATTGAGCTCAAGGACTTAAAAGAGTGCTTCTCAGGAGTCAACCTGAGTTTTATACATATTTATTCCTTTCTCGAAATGAAAAAAGAAGAGAAAATCATAAAAATCACAAAAATTGCATTGAGAGGCAAGTACGGAGCATTGGGTGTTGCATAGAGACCGTTTGGGAGGTTGAAAGCTTGCCTTGGAGGGTGAGAAGAGTTTAAAAAGGAAAAATTGGGTGATTTAGGAACAAAGGTGGAATGGCCAACCATTGTCAGGGCCTCAGGTCATGGCTAGAATTGTAGGAAAAAGAAGGGAAAAACTAGCGGGTGGAAACGGGCAACTGTGCTCATCGTCACCGCCCATGGCCACCCCTCGGCTTTTTTCTCCCTTTTTATCCCTCTTCTACCTTATTTTTCTTTCTACTCTTCCTATCCACAACCCCATACCTGACACCCCTCTCTCTCCCCTCTTTCTCCTTCTATCACCAAGAAAAACACAATTCTTCCTCAATCTTTAGCCAAATCCTCCAAATCCATCATTTTTTTTTCATTATTCCTTCACATTTCCACCCTTAAAACTCCAAAATTTCTTCTCTTTCACCCCCATTTCTCACCCACTAAACCCTAACCTCCATATCCACCACCACTAAAACACCAAACTCTAGTGTTTTTCGGCCGTGTACTTACTAAAAACAACCCCCAACTCTACTTTCCTTAACAAATTGCACCGCTTTCCACCATTCTAATTCCATTTTCTCTCTCTTCAAACCCCACCTCCATTGAAGGGTTTTAAAGCTTGATGAGAGAGAAAGCTCACTCTTTGGGCTCATTTGGCTACATTTTGAAGGCAAATTGGTGGGTACATCCCTTTTCCCACATTGGTTGCTAATCTCGTGATTAAGGTGTCTGATTTCCATTTGGGAGTTTTTGGTGATTTTGGTGGTTGAGTTTGAGCATTATTGGTGCAATGAATCAATTGTGGGCAAGAAAACCACCGCTTCCATGGCTTCCAAAACTTAATCACCGCACCTAGCCGGGCCCAAGTGACCTAGCATAATCGCCCTACTCCTCCTTATGTCACTAATAAGTATGGCATTAACTTTGTTGATCAACAGGACACGAGGCATTAGTGGTATCAAGGAAAATTTGTGAAATTAAATACATTAGCATTCCCTTCTTAGAGCACATAGGCCTTTGGAATGATTTCTATGAATTGCTTGAGGTTGTTGGTTGGGTGGAGTACATGCAATCGGATAAGCCTATATATGAAAGGTTGTGTTGGGAATTCCTTAGCTATCTTAAGGTTGATTGGAAGACACATTTTAACAATGTGGAAGTCCACATTCACTTTCACCTATTTGACCATCCCTTTGACATGAGTCTTAAGGAATTTGATCACTGCCTTAAAATCCCATATGGTATCTTGCGATCATGTGCCCATAAAGATTTCAATGACCAATCATTTCAATGTGAGATAACCTGTGAGACCCATGAGATGCTACCCTATAATTTTGGGAGTTTTGTTTATTATAATGCTAGCTCTTGTAAGGTCGTTGCTGTTTGCAACCTAGTACTTCATTACCTTCATAGCGTCATGGCTAACACTATCTTTCCTAGGTATGATAGCCAAAATAATATGTAGTTGACTGAGTTGTTCGTCTTATGGGCAATCCTGTATGATCACAACATTGATACAGGAGCACTCATTCTCTCTCAGTTGGTCTCCCAATCCAAAAGAAAGTCCGGTTTCATGGACATAGGAGGCATTATCTCAGTCATTGCTTCTAGTCATGGGTTGGATAACCTCATGGAAGGTTTGGAGGCTTTGCACCTGGGGGGCGATTGAACCTTGCTATATGTTCAAACATGGATATCTCTAAAGTTAAATGGGGGCGAGTAGATGTAAACCACCATGGTAAGGCTCTCTTTTCACTTCCCAACCCTACGAAAACTACTTGTAGTGACACCACAAACTGGTATTACAAGGATGGTGTCAATATGGAGATTGATGGGGAGGAAGCCCAGGCCCAAGGTAGTAATGATAGTAATGCTGGTGGAGAGGTTAATGTTGGAGGAGATGAACGATATAGATAAGATGAGATGGCTTATGATATTGATATGGATGAGCCACTAATGACCAGGAGTAGGAGTGCCATCGGATCTTCTTGCTTTGATCAATAACTTCTCTATCAATACCTTAACGAGCACTCCTCATGCCTTCATTTTGAGAATGGACACATTTGATGAGCGCTAAAGTCGAGAACCGCAACAACAAGCTCTTGAGCATGTCGAGATGCTCTGTCGGCAAGAGGAATTTGACCGCTTGTTAAGCGATAAATTGTTCTCTTTTACGTGCCTCTTTCATTTAGTTTTAGCTCGTATAATAACTTAATCTTTAGGATTTTGTTAAGCCAAAAATCATGCATTGTTTTAATAATTATTTTGATTATATTATATATATTATTTCGTCTAATTTACTTTATTTTATATATTTTTCAGGACTTGCATTAATTAAATAAAGAGGAGGAGAGAGGATGTTGAAGTTCGGGTTTTACACGCTTGGTTATAAAGACGGTCAAAAATTAATAATTTATGGAAAACATTATTTTCATAATTATTTATTTGGGCTAGGGTTTCAATAGTTGGAGAAGAGCTAAAAGTCTTGAGGGAGAATAAGTCTAAAGAAGAAAGGAAGAAGGAAACCCTGCTCACTAACCCTAATTATCCTCACCATATATCATGTCACCACCATCATCCTAAGAGACATACAAAAGCTCACGCCCTCCTCCTTCCTCCTCAGAATCACCTTCACCCTCACGCAGCCGCCTTCTTCTTCCACACAATCAAGCCACGCCCTTCCCCCTCACCATATCATACCCATCATCTTCTCATCATCATCTTGATCACCATCATCATCTTGCATCACACCTTCTTCATCAACACCACGCCTCAACACCCTCACCAAAAACTCACCGCGGTAGCTTTCACCTTCACCTCCATTCAATCACCACACCACCTAACTCCTCATCCATCACCATACTTCTCAATCATAATCATCCTCCTCCATCACGCATCCCCCATCACAAAGCCAAGTATTATTGTCATATTTCTTCTTTTTTTTGTTTTTACTTTTTTTTGTTTTATTTTATTTTTTTTGTTTAGTTTATTATTAAACATGAATCCTTTGGTTAATTGTGATGTTATTTTTAATATGAGTGAGTAATTTTTTTATGCTTAGTATAATCTTCTTGAAGCCATGCTAAATTTACTATTTTGAAACAAGTCTCATGCTTTATTGCCTAGTTTATTCATATTCATGATTCTATAGTGATTAGCATTTATCGTTTATGATATTCGTATTAAATTAATTAGAATGCATGCTAGTTAGTTTAATACGATTTCGATTGATAGTTTAGAAGACTATAATACGTAAAAGTTATAGTCTTTTATGCTTAGGTATCACCCTAATTAATCATGCATGACTCAAACCCATCTATTTTAATTAGGTAATCGCTTTAGATCTTTGTTAAATCGATTTGCTGGTAAATTGGTTAGAAAGTGTTAAATGATATTTTTCTAATTCTTAATGCTCTAGTTTGGTTAAATTTTCGAGCTGGTGTAAAGATTATCAAATTAGTAGGGTTTATATTAGGGCTGGACCTAAGTAAACTAGAATCTAAGGAAAAACGGGGAAGAATTGCTGGTGGATGTCTTCTACAGTTTAACTCATGAATGAAATTAACTTGTGTGTTGATGATAAATATTAATTTGCATGGTGGATTGAGATTATACTAAGTATTCTTCATAAATTTGACAACTTTTAATCATTATTTGTTGCTTAGAGTTAATTTGATTAGTTTGTTAATTTTTATTCTATTTTTATTAGTTTCAATATAATTTCAATCGACCACCCAAAAGTATAGACTTTTAGGAGTGTCTAGGTAATTTTAGATAGTTTAGATTTTGATTTTTAGAGTGGTTATAATTTTAGATTGATTTATATTCAGTTTTAGTATTTAATTGCCGGTTTGTTAGAAATTAGACTAAAAATAGTTATTTTTGTTCTTTTTCAATTTTTATAAGCTCCTAGGATTTATATAGTGTCCTTGTCTACCCATATTTAATTTCGTAATTTTTGGAAGTTATTTGATAATTGTTCAAAATTATTTTGTGAGATTGATATATGCAGGTTTTTAGGTTATTAATTTTGAAAATTTTGATTTAATTGTTAATTCACGATTATTAGGTATTGTTAAGTCCAGAAAATTGTGTCCTAGAATTAGGGTAATTTTCTTAATTATTTTTGTATTTATATTTATGCATATTATTTTATTTCTAATCTCAGATTTAATATTTTGCATTGATATTCTGTGGTAATTTTCTGATTTGATTTTGCTGAAATTATCTGGATACAATTGAAGATTTATAAGCTTATATACCTGGAGAATAATATTTTAGGTTAGCGTTTGCAATTTTTAATATTTATTTTCTGATTATTATTTGTTGTTTTGATTTTTAATTAGAATTTCAATTACTATTATGATTTTATTGTTTCTAGATTATTTAGGAAAGCTTTTTACTGTTTTCTTTCCTGAATATAATCCACAATATTTAGCAGCATCATTGGGTATTTTTTAGATTTTTATTCATTAGAGTTTAATTCTTTTAGAATTATTAAGATTAGATTTAATAAATTGGATGAGTAAAATCATTTAGGATTGAGCTAGCCTTTTCAAAACAATCTTTCCTCGTGGATCGATCCATACTTCCCTACACTATAAAAATTATTTAATAACCGAAGTAGTGGTGAAATTTGTAACTCTCGACAAGCTTAACAGATTCTTACTTGTTTTATTTACTTTTGTAGGTAATAAACTTCAAATCGAGCAAACGTCGCGAAAAAGAGCGAAGATGGGACAAAGTGAAAAAAAACAGCAAAACCCGGCAAAAAGGGACGATAGGGGGTCGAACCACCATGCCAGAGAAGTGGCAGGGCGGGGCCGTGCCACGTGTCACATGGCACGGTCGTGCCTCCCCTCTGTTCGCCGTTCGCTTGATTTTTCCATTTAACCCTCCTTCCTGCGTTTTTGCTTAGGGTCACTGAGGGGTTCGCTCAGGGCTTCTCTTTGGTGATTTCTAGGGTAGTCTAGTTTAGGTATTAGCCAATAAAAACTCCATTGAGGAGATTAGATTAGTATTGTACTAAATTATTTTGGATTCAAGCACTTGGATTTCAAGTTCTTCGCTTCAATTCATAAGTCTTATTGTTCTCTTCCTCTTTATTTCTTGTTTTGTTCTTGTTTTAGATTTTGTTAATTTAGTTCATATGTTTGGTTTTGATTTGATTCAATCATTTAGCTTTTATGTTCAATTCATGTTCGATTGCTTGTTAGAATTAGTTTAGTTTCATGCCTCTTCTCTCTAGTTCATGCTTGTGTTCTTCGTTAGTTTAGGTTTGGGTTTTTGTGTTTGTTGATGATTAGTTGTTAGATTTTGTGGGCTTGGATTGTGAATAACCTTTTGATGGCTAATTAGTCCTGTATTTGGCCTAACCATACCTAATCTATGTCTAGAACTTAGAGTTTTCTCTCACGCCCGCCAAGTGTTCGATGAAATGCTGGAGAGAGCTTTCATCCATATTTTTGGGCGATTGACTTATGCTGAGAGGCGAGGTCAATTACCTAGCGGGGGAGAGGGAATAGCCGAGTTTGGGACATCAAAATAGTATCCGAATTGAGTTAGGTCCGGGGTTGCTAGTTTTGTGGTCTAATTAGGCTAACCCCATGAAAATAGGTGGTTAGGCTAATTAGACTAGCTCATGACCCTTGAGAGAGGGCTTGGGTGGTCTTCGATAGTGCAACTGGCCATCTCTAGTTCGTGATATTGTTTGGGTAGGTTAGGACTTGTCTCGATTAGTTGGCTCGTCCATTGGTGAAACCACAGCTCCAAGTCGCTTCTTCTATGTTTGTTAGCGTACTTTATTTTACCCTTTTTTCCTTTGATTTTGCCTAGTTCGAGACGCTTTAGTTGGCCCTGGTAGTTGGAAACACAACTCTCTGCGGACGACACCCCAAGTACTCAACAATACACCTTGCACTTGGGGTTTATAAATATTAAAACTCTGTTTTCTCCCTAACAAGTTCTTTGGCGCCGACTCTCTGCGGACGACACCCCAAGTACTCAACGATACACCTTGCACTTGGGGTTTATAAATATTAAAACTCTATTTTTTCCCTAACAGGTTCTTTGGCACCGTTGCCGGGGAGTTGACATTTTTCAATATTGGGGTTTACTTCAGCATTCAAGGCTAGGCCTTCAGAAAATCCAAAAAAATTTAAAAATTAAAAATTTCAAAAAAAATTAAGATGGCTATTTTCCATTTACCTCTATTTGAGGATGAACCTTTTTGGCAATACTTGTCTAGGTTGAATGATTATCGTGCTCAATATGTGTATTTCACGTATCAAAAATGGAAAATATGCGATGTTGTGCTTGAGGGGATAACATATGAGACTCGAGCCATCCTTGAGTCCATGTATTATGGTGGTTTGCGTTCTTTAATTGACGATGACATGTGGGATTTGTTTGAGTCTCTAGCTTGGCATCAATGGCAATCTAATGATGCTAGGGACCCATATCATTACTATTCTTACCCTCATATGTTGTGCTCTTTTTGCCAATCTTTTGACCATGATGTGAATTCTTGTCCTTATTATAATGTTTTTGATGAATGTTATGCTAGACTTGATGCCATGATCGGGACAATGAATTAGCAACATGAGCGTTTTGTTAGCAGGATGAGGGAGTATAGTTTATTGCATGAGACCAACCCTAGTCTACCTTACCCTAGACTCGAGGCTTGTCTCTATGATGATTGTGAGTCTTCCCTTCCCCTAGAGTCTAATGTTGTTGATGATGCACCTTTGACCGACCTAGGAGAAGTGTTTGACCCTCCCTTGACCCCATTGACGTTTGTTACTCCATCCTTTTCTAGCACACCTATGGACACTAGTGTTAGTGACTTGATCTTACTTGCTTCTCCCCTTCCTTTAACTCAGTGCACGGGGTTAGAGATGGGCGAGACTTCTCAAGGTGATGCTAGTTTTATAGCGAATGTTTTACTTTCTTAGTCAAGAGGACTTACATTGGTTGAGCCATATCTTGAGGAGGCTCCTTTCGAGGAGTTGTGTGATGAATCCCCCTTACTCTCCACCACGCCCTCCCACTTGCATGCATTCCATGAGTCCCTAGGTGACATTCGAGGGTATAATCCCTCCTTAGACCCTTATTGTGCATACCTAGAGGACATGCTTAGAAAAATTGAGTGGCCCAATTTCATTGATTATTATTCTGATTTTTCTATGGCATTTGATGAGTTTAAGAGGCCACTGACTTTGTTTGCTCCATCTTTACTAGCGTCCTCTTATTCACATTACTTTGAGATGCATTCAAAGGCACACGATAAGCTTCTGCGAGCTTTAACTACATCCGAGCTGACAACTCGCATCTTGAGAGACAAGGAGTGACTGATACTCCTTGCGCCCCTGTGGCATAGTTCGGGTACATTCAGTACCCGACCTGGTATACTCATTCTAACTCTTCTCCCTTCTTTTTACTTTCTTTCTTTTTCTTTTTGTTTAGTTGTGAATATCAGGATTGTGTTTTTGTTGGTGTTCATCTTGAGGTGAAATTTGGGATGTGTTGAGCCATTGATGGCTATGATCACCATTTTTTTGTATTTTTGTGCATATTTGTGTGTTATGATTGGTGGTGTTGATGGATTGGTATCTCTTTGTTTTCAGTTGTCAGTGTTGTATATATGTGTGGCCTTGTTTTTGATTTCGTGAGTGTTTTTGGGAGAGTGTGCTAGCTTGTATATGTGTGCAGGTTTAGTGTTCTTGTGTGTGTTTGTTTTGTTTTGTTTTGTGTGTGTTGCGTGAGATTTTATTTTCTTTTTTTTTTGTGTGTTTTGCAGTTGGTGATGACTCTCAGCTCCCAATGAGGACATTGTGAGATTTAGGTGTGGGGGTGGGGTCATCTCCCCTTTTATTCTTATTTTTGTGAAAAATTTTCATTTTTGTGTAAATTTGTTTCGAATTTTCTCTTTTTTGTATAATTTTCCTTAATTTCTAAATTTAGGGGAGTTTTGTACTATTTTGATCAGCCTTGATCTCCGGTACCTTGGCTATTAGCCCCTCCATAAATATAATGTGCATGATAGATAGTCGTCCCAAGTTTGTCATTTTAGGTCTCAGTTCTAACCCCAACAGTCCATTGCAATTTTGTAATCCAGTCCTGCTTTTATGTATTACCATCATCTTACATTCTTAGTCTTCCATGACCGGCTCTCCCACTTGTCTACTGCACAGTTCCTTTTGTATGTGCTTGCACCCCTTTTGCAAAAACAAAATCGAAAACAAACAAACTCATACGCTACTGGATGTATCTCTTTGAGGCGTGGCAAGAGTTTGGAATCACAAAAAAAGAAAGAGGAAAGAAAAAAAAGTGGGGAAGAAAAGAGTTTGGAATGACAAGTACCCCTTTGAGGCATACACTACTGGGTGCTACCCTTTGAGGCAATACTGCTACTGGGGAAGCTTGTTTTCCATGTTAGCAAATCAATAAGGTAGCTTGTATCAGTTAAGTGGGATTGAGTTTGATCTTGGTAGGCCAAAGTCTTAGGGTGATCATACACTTGCACACCAGGCACCAGGATGGATTCAATATTTTCATACATCGTGGGGTGAAAAGCTGATGTCTGGATGCTGTTCTTTGGGATGATGTGTCCTGAAATGCATATAATGCTTGTGTACAGACTGATACTTGAGTTACTAGGGGGTTTTGGTGGATCCGATTGTGTATAGTTTACCCCAACGCACATATTGCGTTTTGTCATTTTTATTTTTCGATTTTTGTTTCTCTTTTCTTTGTTTTCCTTTTTGAGATTTTGTGGGTATATCTTCTGCAAATCCTCACGAGACCCCACTCGTCCACTTGGAGGAACCAAGGGGTTCAAAGGGCTTCCTGCATATGCTAAATGCAACCGTGATTCCTACGAAAGTGAATTAGGTTCTTAGGTTAGTTTTTATGCTATTTTGCTGGAGGACGAGCAAAAGACAGGTATGGGGGTATTTGTTAGGCGATAAATTGTCCTATTTTACATGCCTCTTTCATCCCCTTTTAGCTCATATAATAACTCAATCTTTAGGATTTTTACTTGTTTTATTTACTTTTGTAGGTAATAAAATTCAAATCGAGCAAACGTCGCGAAAAGGAGCGAAGATGGGACAAAGCGAAAAAAAACAGCAAAACCCGGCAAAAAGGGACGACAGGGGGCCGAGCCACCGTGCCAAAGAAGTGGCACGGTGGGGCCGTGCCACGTGCCACATGGCATGGTCATGCCTCCCCTCTATTTAACCCTCCATCGTGCGTTTTTGCTCGGGGTCGCTGAGGGGTTCGCTTAGGGCTTCTCTTCGGCGATTTCTAAGGTATTAGCCAATAAAAACTCCATTGAGGAGATTAGATTAGTATTGTGTTGAATTATTTTGAATTCAAGCACTTGGATTTCAAGTTCTTCGCTTCAATTCATAAGTCTTCTTCTTCTCTTCCTCTCTATTTCTTGTTTCGTTCTTGTTTTAGATTTTGTTAATTTAGTTCATATGTTTGGTTTTCATTTGATTCAATCGTTTAGTTTTTATGTTTAATTCATGTTCGATTGCTTGTTAGAATTAGTTTAGTTTCATGCCTCTTCTCTCTAGTTCATGCTTGTGTTCTTCGTTAGTTTAGGTTTGAGTTTTTGTGTTTGTTGATGATTAGTTGTTAGATTTTGTGGGCTTGGATTGTGAATAGCCTTTTGATGGCTAATTAGTCTTGTATTTGGTCTAACCATACCCAATCTATGCCTAGAACTTAGAGTTTTCTCTCACGCCAGCCAAGTGTTCGATGAAATGCTTGAGAGAGCTTTCATCCATATTTTTGGGCGATTGACTTATGCCGAGAGCTGAGGTCAATTAGCTAGTGTGGGAGAGAGAATATCCAAGTTCGGGACATGAAAATAGTATCCAAATCGTGCTAGGTCCAGGGTTGCTAGTTTTGTGGTCTAATTGGGTTAACCTTATGAAAATAGGTGGTTAGGCTAATTAGACTAGCTCATGACCCTTGAGAGACGGCTTGGGTAGTCTTCGATGGTGCAACTGACCTTCTTTAGTTTGTGATGTAGTTTGGGTAGGTTAGGACTTATCTCGAATTAGTTGGCTCATTCATTGGTGAAACCGCAACTCCAAATCGCTTCTTCTATGTTTGTTTACGTAGTTTAGTTTACCCTTTTGTCCTTTGATTTTTCCCAGCTCGAGATGCTTTAGTAGCCCTGGTAGTTGGAAACACAACTCTGCGAACGACACACCAAGTACTCAACGATACACCTTGCACTTGGGGTTTATAAATATTAAAACTATGTTTTTTTTCCCCCAAGTGCGAGCTAAACGTGGGTGAAACAGGCACGTAAAAACTTATTGGGTAAAAAAAAACAAAGTTTTAATATTTATAAACCCCAAGTACAAGGTGTATCGTTCAGTAGTTGGGGTGTCGTCCGCAGAGAGTTGTGTTTCCAACTACCAGGGCTAACTAAAGCGTCTCGAGCCAGGCAAAATCAAAGGAAAAAAGAGTAAACTAAACTAGGCTAACAAACATAGAAAAAGCGACTTGGAGTTGTGGTTTCACCAATGGACGAGCCAACTAATCGAGACAAGTCCTAACCTACCAAACTACATCAAGAATTAGAGATGGTCGGTTGCATCATCGAAGACCACCCAAGCCCTCTCTCAAGGGTCATGAGCTAGTCTAATTAGCCTAACCACCTATTTTCATGGAGTCAGCCCAATTAGACCACAAAACTAGCAACCCTGGACCTAGCTCAATTCAGATACTATTTTTATGCCCCGAACTCGACTATTCCCTCTCCCACACTAGCTAATTAACCTCACCTCTCAGCATAACCTAATCGCCCAAAAATATGGATGAAAGCTTTCTCAAGCATTTCATCGAACACTTGGCTGGCGTGAGAGAAAACTCTAAGTTCTAGGCATAGATTGGGTATGGCTAGGCCAAATACAAGACTAATTAGCCATCAAAAGGCTATTCACAATCCAAGCCCACAAAATCTAACAACTAATCATCAACAAACACAAAAACTCAAACCTAAACTAACGAAGAACACAAGCAAGAACTAAAGAGAAGAGGCATGAAAGTAAACTATTTCTAACAAGCAGTCGAGCACGAATTAAACATAAAAACTAAACGATTGAATCAAATCAAAGCCAAACATATGAACTAAATTAACAAAATCAAAAACAAGAACGAAACAAGAAATAGAGAGGAAGAGAAGAAGAAGACTTATGAATTGAAGCGAAGAACTTGAAATCCAAGTGCTTGAATTCAAAATAATTCAACACAATACTAATCTAATCTCCTCAATGGAGTTTTTATTGGCTAATACCTAAACTAAACTACCTTAGAAATCGCCGAAGAGAAGCCCTAAGCGAACCCCTCAGCGACCCCGAGCAAAAACGCACGAAGGAGGGTTAAATAGAAAAACCGAGCGAACAGCGAACAAGGGGGAGGCACGACCATGCCATGTGGCATGTGGCACGGCCCCACCGCGCCACTGAGTGGCACGGTGGCTCGGCCCCCTGTCATCCCTTTTTGCCGGGTTTTGCTGTTTTTCTTCGCGTTCTCCCGGCTTCGCTCCTTTTCACGACGTTTGCTCGATTTGAAGTTTATTACCTACAATAGTAAATAAAACAAGTACAATTCCTAAAGATTAAGTTATTATATGAGCTAAAAGTGGGTGAAAGAGGCACGTAAAATAAGATAATTTATCGCCTAACAAATACCCCCACACCTATCTTTTGCTCGTCCTCGAGCAAAACAAAATAAAAACTAACCTAAGAACCTAACTAACCTTCGTAGGAATCACGGTTGCATTTAGCATATGCAACAAGCCCTTTGATCCCCTTGGTTCCCCCAAGTGGACGAGTTGGGTCTCGTGAGGGTTTGCAAAAGATATACCCACAAAATCACAAAAAGGAAAACAAAAATCGAAAAATAAAAATGACAAAACACAATATGTACGTCGGGGTAAATTGTACGCAATCAGATCAACCAAAACCCCCTAGTAACTCAAGTATCAGTCTGTACACAAGCATTATATGCATTTCAGGACACATCATCCCAAAGAATAGCATCTAGACATCAGCTTTTCACCCCACGATGTATGAAAATATTGAATCCATCCTGGTGTGCAAGTGTATCATCACCCCAAGACTTTGGCCTGCCAAGATCAAACTCAATCCCACTTAACCGACACAAGCTACCTTATTGATTTGCTAGCATGGAAAACAAGCTTCCCCAGTAGCAGTATTGTCTCAAAGGGTAGCACCCAGTAGCGCATGCCTCAAAGGGGTACTTGTCATTCCAAACTCTTTTCACCCCACTTTTTTTCTTTCCTCCTTTTTTTTTTTGATTCCAAACTCTTGCCACGCGTCAAAGGGATACACCCAGTAGCCCATGAGTTTGTTTGTTTTTGCTTTTGCTCTTGGAAAAGGGGTGCAAGCACATACAAAGAGAACTGTGCAGTAGACAAGTGGGAGAGGCGGTCATGGAAGACTAAGAATGTAAGATGATGATAATACATAAATCAGGACTGGATTACAAAATTACAATGGACTATTAGGGTTAGAATTGAAGCCTAAAATGACAAACTTGGGACGAATATCTATCATGCACATTATATTTATGTACGAGCTAATAGCCAAGGTACCGGAGATCAAGGCTGATCAAAATAGTACAAAACTCCCCTAAATTCAAAAATTAAGGAAAATTATACAAAAAATAAAAAAATTGAAAAAAATTTAAATAAAAATGAAAATTTTTCACAAAAATAAGAATGAAAGGGGATATGACCCCACCCCCACACCTAAATCTCACAATGTCCTCATTGGGAGCTGAGAGTTATCACCAACCGTAAAACACACAAAAACAAAGAAAACAAAATCACACACAATACACACAAAACAAAACAAAACAAACACACACAAGAACACTAAACCTGCACACATATACAAGGTAGCACACTCTCCCAAAAACACTCACCAAATCAAAAACAAGACCACACATATATACAACACTGACAACCAAAAACAAAGAGATACCAGTCCATCAACACCACCAATCATAACACACAAATATGCACAAAAATACAAAAAAATGGTGATCATAGCCATCAATGGCTCAACACATCCCAAATTTCACCTCAAGATGATCACCAACAAAAACACAATCCTAATATCCACAACTACACAAAAAGAAAAAGAAAGAAAGTAAAAAAGAAGGGAGAAGAGTCAGAACAAGTATACCAGGTCAGGAACTGAATGTACCCGAACTATGCCGTAGGGGCGCAAGGAGCATCAGTCACTCCTTGTCTCTCAAGATGCGAGTTGTCAGCTCGGACAAGCTTATTGTGTGCCTTTGAATGCATCTCAAAGTAATGTGAATAAGAGGATGCTAGTAAAGGTGGAGCAAACAAAGTCAGTTGCCTCTTAAACTCATCAAATGCCATAGAAAAATCAGAATAATAATCAATGAAATTGGGCCACTCAATTTTTCTAGGCATGTCCTCTAAGTATGCACAATAAGGGTCCAAGGAGGGATTGTACCCTCTAATGTCACCTAGGGACTCATGGAATGCATGCAAGTGGGAGGGCGTGGTGGAGAGTAAGGGGGATTCATCACACAACTCCTCGAAAGGAGCCTCCTCAAGATATGGCTCAACCAATGTAAGTCCTCCTGACTAAGAAAGTAAAAGATCCGCTACAGAACTAGCATCACCCCAAGAAGTCTCGCCCATCTCTAACCTCGTGCACTGAGTTAAAGGAAGGGCATAAGCAAGTAAGATCGAATCACTAACACTAGTGTCCATAGGTGTGCCAGAAAAGGATGGAGCAACAAACGTCAATGGGTTCAAGGGAGGGTCAAACACTTCTCCTAGGTCGGTCAAAGGTGCATCATCAACAACATTAGACTCTAGGAGAAGGGAAGACTCACAATCATCATAGAGACACGCCTCGAGTCTAGGGTAAGGTAGACTAGGGTTGGTCTTATGGAATAAACTACACTCCCTCGTACTGCTAACAAAACGCTCATGTTGCTCATTCATTGTCCCTATCATGGCATCAAGTCCAGCATAACATTTATCGGAAACATCATAATAAGGACAAGAATTCACATCATGGTCAAAAGATTGACAAAAAGAGCACAACATATGAGGGTAAGAATAGTAATGATATGGGTCCCTAGCATCATTAGATTGCCATTGATGCCAAGCTAGAGACTCAAACAAATCCCACGTGTCATTGTTAGTTAAAGAACGCAAACCACCATAATACATGGACTCAAGGATGGCTTGATTCTAATATGTTATCCCCTCAAGCACAACATCGCATATTTCCCATTTTTCTTATGTGAAATGCACATATTGAGCACAATAATCATTTAATCTAGACAAGTATTGCCAAAAAGGTTCTTACTCAAACTGAGGTAAATGAAAAATAGTCATTTTAAATTTTTTTGAAATTTTTGATTTTTAAATTTTTTTGGATTTTCTAAAGGCCTATCCTCGAATGCTGAAGTAAATCCCAATATTGAAAAACGCCAACTCCCCGGCAACAGCGCCAAAGAACTTGTCAGCGAGAAAACAAAGTTTTAATATTTGTAAACCCCAACTGCAAGGTGTATAGTTGAGTGCTTGGGGTGTCACCCGCAGAGAATTGTGTTTCCAACTACCAGGACCAACTAAAGCGTCTCGAGCTAGGCAAAATCAAAGGAAAAAAGGGTAAACTCAACTACGCTAACAAACATAGAAGAAACGACTTGGAGTTGTGGTTTCACCAATGGACAAGCCAACTAATCGAGACAAGTCCTAACATACCCAAACTACATCATGAACTAGAGATGGTCGGTTGCACCATCGAAGACCACCCAAGCAATCTCTCAAGGGTCATGAGCTAGTCTAATTAGCCTAACCACCTATTTTCATGGGGTTAGCCCAATTAGACCACAAAAATAGCAACCCCGGACCTAGCTCGATTCAGATACTATTTTCATGTCCCAAACTCGGCTATTCCCTCTCCCACACTAGCTAATTGATCTCACCTCTCAGCATAAGTTAATCATCCAAAAATATGGATGAAAGCTCTCTCAAGCATTTCATCGAACACTTGGTTGGCATGAGAGAAAACTCTAAGTTCTAGGCATAGATTGGGTATGGTTAGGCTAAATACAAGAATAATTAGCCATCAAAAGGCTATTCACAATCCAAGCCCACAAAATCTAACAACTAATCATCAACAAACACAAAAACTCAAACCTAAACTAACGAAGAACACAAGCATGAACTAGAGAGAAGAGGCATGAAACGAAACTAATTCTAACAAGCAATCGAACATGAATTAAACATAAAAACTAAACGATTGAATCAAATCAAAACCAAACATATGAGCTAAATTAACAAAATCTAAAACAAGAATGAAACAAGAAATAGTGAGGAAGAGAAGAAGAAAACCTATGAATTGAAGCAAAGAACTTGAAATCCAAGTGCTTGAATTCAAAATAATTCAACACAATACTAATCCAATCTCCTCAATGGAGTTTTTATTGGCTAATACCTAAACTAAACTACCCTACCCTAGAAATCGCCAAAGAGATGCCCTAAGCGAACCCCTCAGCGACCCCGAGTAAAAACGCATGAAGGAGGGTTAAATAGAAAAACCGAGCGAACGACAAAAAGGGGTAAGCACAAGCATGCCATGTGCCATGTGGCACGGCCCCACCGTGCCACTTCTTTGGCACGGTGGCTCGGCCCCCTGTCGTCCCTTTTTGGCGGGTGTTGCTGTTTTTCTTCGCTTTGTCCTGTCTTTGCTCCTTTTCGCGACGTTTGCTCGATTCAAGTTTATTACCTACAAAAGTAAATAAAACAAGTAAAAATCCTAAAGATTAAGTTATTATATAAGCTAAAAGTTGGTGAAAGAGGCACGTAAAATAGGACAATATATCGCCTAACACAGCTAAAGAGGAATAAGTGAGGACATGTTTTTCTGAGGAAACAAAGGCTACTTTTGCACCAGCACCATCATGTGTCATGGCTCCGTCAAAATACATTTTCCAAGGTGGGAGGATATCAACAAAGACCGCATCTTCACCAGGCAAGTCATCATTTAGCTCCCAAGCATCAGGGATTGGGTGATCCACCAAGAGATCTGCCAATGCTTGTCCTTTAATGGCCTTTTGTGGCGTGTAAACAAGGTCATATTGCTTTAGGATTATAGCCCACTTTGCAAGTTGCCCACTGAGAATTGGCCTTGACAAGATATATTTAATAGGGTCATCTTTAGAAATCACTCGCACCATATGAGCTTGCATGTAATGCCTTAACTTTTGAATGGCAAACATGAGAGCCATACACATCTTTTCAATTGGGGAGTAATTTAGTTCAGCCCCAACCGAAGTGCAACTTAAGTAATAAGAGCTCTTTCTTTGCCTTCCTCATTTTACTGGGCTACAATGTAGAGTACAAGCGGCTTCCTTAAAATTGGTGCCCCTAGAACTGGTGGATTTAACAAGTACTTCTTGATGGTGTCGAAGGCTTTTTGAAATGACTTTTCCTATTCAAATTGTGCATCCTTCTTCATGAGGTAGTGGAATGGGTGGCAACGAGCCAACGACCAGCTAGGTTGGATATGAACCTTCTAATATAAGCCAAATGACCTTGAAGACCCATAATTATTTGAGATTTTTAAGAGTAGGCATCTCTTAGATTGCTTTGATTTTGGCTTGGTCAATCTCAATCCCTCTATGTCGAACTATAAAGCCTAGGAACTTCCTTGAAAGGATACCAAATACATATTTAAGTGGATTCTTGTTTGGTTGACATTTCCTCAGCCTATCAAAAATTCGACGAAGGTCTTGTAGGTGGTTTGATCTCCTTTTTGACTTAACCACAAGATCATCAACATAGCACTCCACTGTTTTGAGCAACATGTTGTCAAATATAGTTTGCATTGCTCTTTGGTATGGTGCTCCGACGTTCTTCAAACCAAAGCGCATTACCTTATAGTAGAAGATGCCTTTAGGAGTGTGAAACATTGTGGCTTCTTAGTCCTCTGGTGCCATCTCGATTTGATTGTATCCTACAGTACAATCCATACAGGACAAGGCGTCATGTCCCATGGTTGAATCGATCATAAGCTTGGTGATGGGCAACGGGCAATCATCTTTTGGGTAAGCGTTGTTAAGATCCCGGAAGCCTACGTAAATACAAAGTTTCCCGTTCTTCTTCCTTACAAGGATAACGTTTGCGATGAAAGTTGGGTATTTTACCTCACGAATGAATCCTGCCTCTATGAGTTTGTTGATCTCTCTTTCAATTTTAGGTACTAACTTCAGACAAAAACGTCTTCGAGGCTGCTTTTTGGGTGAAACACCTTCTTGAGGGGTAAGCATGGACTGCGACTTTGGGACTAAGCCCTGGAATTTCACTGTTACTCCATGCAAACACATCCTTATACTTCAAGAGGAGATTAAAACACGCCTTTTCTTCCTCGGGTGTAAGCAATGAACTTATATAGATGGCGCGTGGTTTCTCAGCAGTTCCGACATCTAACTCCTTTAAATCATCAACTGTAGCCTGCCCCTCACTTCTAAGAGTTTTAGGAGTCTATGTAAGTTCTATCTCTATCTTTGAGTCTTCACACTCTTAAACTGTAATATGATTAGAAGAAGTCACTTCCTCTTGGTCATCCGCTTTGTTCATGTCAGAATTACCCAGCTAAGTAGTAAAGACCATAGTACATCTCGTTACCCTCAATGAACCATCTGTCTTCAAGTCAAGAGTTAAAAATCGCTTCATATGAGAAGGGATAGAACTTTGTACTTCGTTTCCATCACCTAATCGATTGGACACTGAATCTTTTCGTTCTTGGGCTAGTGGATTCATCAATTCTCTTGCTTCTGTTATTATGTTGAACACTGAAGGCCTTGGTTGCACACGACCCTTTTTTCTCTAGAATGCAGAAGACTTAAGGTTTTGACCTTTCCCAATTCTAGCGAAGATGAATGGGCATTCCCTTGAGACGGATGAGCGTAATCTATCAAATATAGAAGGTTTTATAGGAGGTTGGGCATTTTCATCCTCACTCTCATCTATTTCTTCAGCATAGATATGTTGAACCATATTCTGCCCAGCCTTGCGTCACCTTGATATCCTGATCGGTTGCATTGGTGTATAACCAAGAGCCACCTTTGGGACTTCTGCAAGACCTCCTTGTTCTTGAATCTTCTTCTGCATTTTGTTGAGGCTATAGGTTTCCACATCCACTACCTTTCCTAGGTCAATAGGACTGTTAAAATCATAACCTGCTTTCTCCATAAGCTTATGTGCATTCGGGTCAAATTCTTGTTTTGTTCGCACACTTGGCAAGTTCTACTCTTCATCTAATAGGGTCTTAGAACAAGAGATGAATTCGGGCAGAGGAGAATCACCTTTGGTTGGTACAAGTTTCATGCTGGCAACGTGACACTTTATGTAAGGGTGCTCAAGTTGGCCTTGCTATCCTTCTTGATAGCCTTGCCCCCAGTATTTCCACTTACGCACCTACTGAAGGCTATTTTCCATTCCTTGCAATGAGCTTTGGGCACATATCTTAAGACCAGTGGCATGTGATTTGGAAACCACCGCTTGCTTAGCAACGTGTTTAGCAAGTTGGGTGACAGTCTCTTGTTCAATGTCTCCCTTCTAATACTCTTGTTATTTCACGTTGTAGTGTCTCAGTACCACCTTGGAATTGTTGGCAGCATGTGGCTCACCCGTACTTGTCGACGAAATTATGGAGGGCATAGTCTCCTTAGGTACAGTGCCCTCTTCAAAGAATTTCGAATCGACAAATAGCGAATCTGCCTTTGTAAATGGCTTGACATCACCGTTGATCTTCTTCTCGCCGCCACAATAATACTAAGACATTGATGGAGGATAGAAGCCACTATTCTATGTTCATGGACACAAGGGCGCCCATGTAATAATTTGTACGACGTTTTAGAGTTAATTACATAGAAGATTGAAGATGTTAATAGATCTTCCATTGTTATCTCTAGGAAAATCATGTCGATTGCACGCTGACTCTCCAAGCTAAACCCCTGAATCACCATACGACTCTTACAAAGATCTTCTATCGTGATTCCCAGTTCATTCATTGTATACTTAGGCATGATGTTAACGGCTGAACCTCTATCTACCGAGAAGCACTTAGCATTTTTCTCCTTGACATAACTAGTCACAAACAAAGGACGGTTATAAGGTTTGGAGCCTAACAACAAGTCGTCATCGGTGAAAATGATAGCTATGTTGCAAGTGGCGTACTGGGCAAGGCCTTTTGAGGATTCTCCAACATTTTTGACCTTGTCAGCATAAAGTTGTGGGTGGTGGAGGGCAGTGGCAACACACTGGCGCATCCCTTCTACTTAGCAAAAGATTTTCCTCCAACCGATGGGTGCTGGTAAAACCTCTGAGACGATCAGAGTTTTATCATCTCTTTTTGGAGAATCTTCCTATTTTTCCTCTTCTCTGCCTTCTTTATCTTCCAGCTCAGTACATGAAGACATGTTAACAGTGACTTTATCAAAGAAGCCCACTAGGAAGAATTCTTCCAATGTGAAGGGAATAACCAACTCCTACTCAGGTAGGTCTATAGGTTGAACGTCATGCTTCTTGTTTGTTTTCGAGCTCTTACTACCTCTTACATGCTGAGGTTTCTTCTTCCTCCTTTGTCTCTTCCTATGGCGCAAGGCGGTTGTTGGTCCCATTTTTTGTTCATGGGCCCTTGCCGAGTAACAAGGGTCCACCCCTCTTCATCATCCTCTAGGATATCAACAGTGTGTTTGATTTCTAGAGGAGGAGTTTGTGCCATCAGCAGCACAACAACTGGCTCCAAACTTCCGAACTAAATTGTAAACAACTCCATCTTTGGCAAAAGAGTCAAATCATGTTTTTCCTCTTGGTAGAGTTGGATATGACTTTCTTGTCATACAGGCGATGGCTCTAGTTGAGCGCAGATACAATTGGCTTCAGTGGTTTCATCCAAGTCTAGTATAATCCTCCCATCCTTGGCTAGTTGTATGATACACTCTTTGAAAGTAATGCATTTTTTAAAGGGTGACTAATGATCGTTTGATAATGACAGCACTTCGGGTCATTTGTCCTTCCAACCTCTTCTTGTCGCTTAGGTTTAAGGAGTTGGATGATGTTGTTTTCAAAGAAGTCATCCAACATTCCTGACAAGTTTGAATCAGGGAATGGGTGCTTCCTCTCTTGAAGTTCCATCAACATGGGGAACTTCTTCGTTGTCTGTTTAGAGAATGAAGTCTTCTTCCCCTCTGGCTTGGACTTCCCTGAAATCCTCATGGGCCCTTTAGTGGAAACAGTCATAGTTTCCTTCGTTGAGGCCTTTGGAGGCTTAGAACTCTTCTTGGAGTCGCCTTTGTCCTTTTTGAACTCATATGAAGAAGATGACTTGCTGCGATGGTTTGCTATCGTCATTTCCATGTCATGTGCCTTCGTAACTAGCTCTTGAAAGGTCCTAGGCTTGCTCATCTACACAACATAAAGCAAGTCCCACTCCATGCCCTGAGTGCACATAAAGCCAGTCCCTCTGACAAATACTAAGTAGTGAAATGATGCAATGATGTACTCATCTACACGGACTGGTTCATCATTTCACTACTTAGTATTTTTCAGCTCCGTCATAATAACAGTGAGCTGAGTAATGTAGAACCTGTTAAAGAGTTCATGTTCCATTTGTTCCAGTTGTTAAAAGACTCGGGCTCCAGGTCTGTATACCAATCGAAGATAATTCCTTTAAGAGATCGAACAAACTACTTCACCAACCTGTCTCCCTCAGTGCCAGCATTGCTGCACATCTCAATGAAGTGAGCGATGTGCTGTTTGGGATTACCCTTACCATCAAATTCGTTGAATTTAGGGGGCTATTAGCCATAGGGCATACGAAGGACATCAATCCTTTTCGTATAAGGCTTTGTGTACAAATGTGTCATGTGAGGTCCTCCCCCCAATTGAGCCTTAACAACATTCATGATTAGGCTTTGAATCTGTTCAACATACATCGAGCCCAATGAGGATTCCTTCCTTTTTATGTGTTCGTCTTTAGAGTCTTCGCTGCGGATAGACTCCTTGTCAGACTCTTCCCCATCCGAGCCTTTGGTAAAGGATTCAAATGGTCGCTTTTCTAGCTTCTTCATAAGATCAACAATCTACTCACTTTGACGCTTGTTTTGAGCGTCTGTCTCTAGACTCTCCTTAACGAGCCTCTCTAATATTGCTTTCATATTTGCGAGCTGCCCTTCCACGTTGGTCGCCTACATCACCGTGACTTGCATAATGACATAATTTGAGGATTCGGTCTCCAATTGAGTGACTAACTCCCTTGGACATGCCTCTGAGGAGTCACTACTAGTATAGCCATGATCTTCTACACCGAAAGGTTGAAAGTTGGGGTTGGTTTGAGTTTAGAGCTCATCCATCCCTTGAGGAATTATTTGATGCATTTTTAAGCCAGCAGCAAAGCTTTGCTTCAAAGGACGCGACAGTACAATCCAAACTAATTGTTTTATGGCAATCACAGTAACAACTTTTGCCATACTTCTAGTCATGACTCTGCTAGACGTGACATTCGCGGTTATCAATTCTTGAGATGTGGATCAGATAGCTTTCCTTGAAGGTTGTGGGATGGCGGTCTTAGAGGCCACGTCGTCTTCGAGGGAATGTAGAGTTTGTAGTTTTGAGAAAGAAATGAGAGGCAGAGAAGGCCCCACCGAGTGTGCCGAAAATTTGTAAACACAAATTTCGAGCCTAAAAATAAATTAGACAAGAAGTTGAGTAACAAATTAAATTTTTGTATTTATATCAAAGAATGGGTACAATCTCTATATAACTATTACAAGAACAAGTGCAATAAATCCTCTGATTCAATCTCCCCAAATCATCTTAAATGATTTTTGATCTTAAGAGAGGGCCTAAGAGGCTTAATTTCAATCAAGATATGAGTTTGATCTTCGCGAGTAGACGACACGTGTTTACAGTGCTTGTTGTCTTCTGGCAGAGAAAAATTCTTGAGCTCTTTTGAGATCTTTTAAAATGTCGATCCCTAAATGAGGGGGGTAGCTCCTTTTTTATAGAGAAGTCGGAGTTGGGATTTTCCTTCTTATCTCTATTAAAAGAAATAATTATTTATTTTCTCCCTCATTCATGCCGCGTGACACTTTTTCATTAGCCACGATACATTTCCATTAAATATTTAATTTAATGGAACGACATAATTAATTTAACACGCGGCGTGTCGTAATTGGCAAAAATAAAGGTATTTAATTTTTCCACATGGCAGATGTTGGTTGGTTTAAAAAAATTTGCATTCTACAGTAATACTCACTAATATACATAGATAGTTTAGTGACTTTTGATGCATTTTTTATGAGTAACATAACTAACACTAATATATACAGATAGTTTAGTGAGTTTAGATGCATTTTTTATGAGTAACATGACTAACACTTTAGTGAGCTATTAGATACTTTTAGTTAGCAAACCAGATCCAAACCAATGCATGACGTCTTGGTGAAAATTTGATGTGTAATTAATGAAGGATGTTAGTTATTACTGAAAATAGTTCAATAATAAGTATGATCACTATCACTAAAAATATAATTCATACAACTTAGTGAGTCGAAATATACTTTCAATAAGCTGAGATATAGTTTTGGTGAGCAACGTAATTACCACTTTTTAGTGAGTTGATAAATACTTTTATTGAGCAAAGTAGATCCAAACCAACAATGACACCTTGGAGAACATTAGCTATGTAACTAATCAATGATGTCAATTACAATTAAAAATAGTTCAAATAATGAGTAGGATCATTGACACCAAAAAGTATTTCATATACTTTAGTGAGCTTATATGTACTTTTAATGACCTGAGATGCATTTTTAGTGAGCAAAATGACTAACGCTTTAGTGCGCTAATCTATACTTGTAGTGAGCAAACTAAACCCAAACTAATGCATGGCACACTTGATGAAAATTAACGGCACAATTAACTAGTGAAAAATATTTCATATACTTTAGTGAACATAGATACTTCTAGTAAGCAGTGACACTTTTTTGTGAGCAACATAATTAACATTTTAGTGAGAGATGATAGCCAGTTCGCGGAAAAGAAATAATCTTCAATTGAAGAAGATAATATTATGAACTTAAAAATGTTACATTGAAAATTCTAAAATACAATAATCCTTGTTATAAAGAAAAATAAATTTTTAAAATTTTATTATAAATAAGCAATTTAACTATAGACCCTATTAGTGAGTGGGATACATTTTTGGCGAGCTAACAGATATTTTTAATGACAGACAACTCTAAACAATTGTGTCATAGCCAATTGAGTGGGAAAAAAATAATCTTTAATGAAAAACAATAATATTGAAAACTGAAAATGTTTTGTTTAAAGTTCTACAAAAGTCCTTATACAAAAAAAATAGTTTCTTAAAATGTTACTATAGACAAACAAATTTTTAAATGGTGCATTTTTGTGTTGCATTAACATCAAAAAAAGGCTACAAAAATATAAAATTAAGACATGCCTGGACCTGGGCTCAAACCTCAGACCCCAGCGCCTTGCACTTAGCCAATGCTTGCTCCAATACTATCATGCCGACTATCATGCATGTAAATTTAGACGCCAACAAATATATACAAATACCATGAGGACATACCATGTCTCCATCCACCTGGGTGACGTAATAATTTGCGATCTTCACATCATCAAGACAATACAAGCAACACACACACACACACCACCAAAAAAGGCATAGATACAGAAAAAAATAACGGGTATAAATTCTCCCATTTATTTCAAATCCTTTTGAATTCTGAATATAAATCAAATAGCAAATATATGGACATCTTAATATAGAGAGAAAAATAATAATCTCTTTTTGGACAAGAAAGACATGTGGTTGACTTAAAGATATGATGGATTTGGCAAGAAAGGAAAAAAAAAACATGTGATTTGTACTCAATCAAGTTTTCACGACCAAGCTTCGTATTTAGCGCCCTTCAAGTTTTCAATATTAATTTTTTCAACCCTAGCATTTTCTACCTAATTGTCATCAATCTTTACCATTCATGTTCATCTAATGTAGGACTGAATTCCGGTGAGATGATGACATGACAAACGAAACAACCTTGAATTACCTCAACTACCCCTCCTTTAGTGGTTGTGGGCTTGATACTTTGAAAGGTACTTGTATGAATAACAAAATAAAAACCCCAAAAAATAGAAAGAGACGATGAGAGAAAGGATAAGGTTCAGTGAAAGAGTTTTCTTGGTGAGAGATTTATTAAAAGAGGGTCTAATTCCCATCATTTCATCGCACTAGAAGACGTACAAAAATGATTGTTCAAACAACATTGAAAGAGGATAAAAAGGTCACTTAATATCATTTTTTTTTCAAACTTTGGTCAAAAAACCACTCAAATTATATACTAATGAAAACTTAGGGGTGGTCAAAATTAAGTAAAAAATGTTGGGGAGGAAAAATTTAATGTCGAGAACTAGAAGGGTGCAAAGTGTAAAAAAACCCAACTCACAGACTAGAAAATGCAAAACAACACACGTACACCCAAACACATAGTTCTCAATTTAAAATTGAACTCCATATGCATAGATATGTTGACATAAAGAGATAAAGTAGTCTTTCTTTTCTCAAGATAAATATTTCACTAAAAATCTAAAAGCGTAGTGCATTTAGCATGGCTCAAGAAATCCGCATGTAAGTTAATTAAATGCTCAATCGAATAGGCAAGCCATGTTCAACCCCTTCAATTCATGCACATAAACTCCCAAACACAAATAGATTTAGTATTACATAAGTGAAGAGAAAAGCTACTCCATGTCCCCTATTTTAAATGCTTTTAAATTCTAAATAGAAATGGATTGCAAATCTATGTGCATAAAAAAATATAAATTGGTCTCTTCCTCAAACAAAAATTTTATATAAAATACTATAAAATTGGAGCTCTTGGTGGGCGTAAAAATCATTCATATATAACAAAAACTACTGAAATAACTTTGACTATAGATCTCACTTCACGAGATTCGAATAGAAAGGGAAACAAAAAGATTAATTTGGGCTTACAATCTTTGCCACCCAAAGTTGCAATAACATCTAGGAATGATTGATGGAGATCAGAAGTTAATTTTATCATTGGCTTCTTTACCTTTACCTTGCCGTTGACATCACCATTTTCAATCTCAGCTCTTCTCTTAGCCTTTTTTTCCTAGCTTTTGTTAGACAAACAAAAGAACGAGGAGAGACAGAGAAAGTGTGTATGTGTGTTTCAGAAGTTGAGGGATGAGGCGCTAAAAGTAGAGGGCAAAATAAGTAGGAAAGTTGGCTACTCCATAAGGAAAGAAATATACTTTTACCCCTTTTGTAATTTCTTTTAGAAAACAACTATATGCGCTTTTAGGAGCCTTTTTTTGGATGTCTGTTTTTGTCTCTCTAGCCTGGTTGTAAATATATGTGGATAATTTTCATCAACTTATAAAGTATTCCTTGCACTCAAACATAAGAAAATATAAAATATCTTGATTAAAGTGTCATATTATAATCAAGTTATTAGAATTGGGATTCTTATTAGAATTGATTGAAATTCTTTTAGAGTTGGAATCGAGAATGGAATCAAGGATCGTAAAATTCTAAAATTTACTAAACATAGTGAAAATTATTTATGCAATAATAAAATTCTTAATAAACAGTCATAGTCAAATAGAAATGCCATTTAGCTATATTTTGTATAAAATGTTCATGCAAAATCTACATTGTAATTATGAATTCTTTGGCATAAAAATGTATGAAATTATTATATTTCTTTAGGATCATGACTGGTGTGTAAAACTGTATAATCATATTAGGACCCTAGTATACATTAGCTAAAAAAAATGATTATAAGATCCTAATCACTTGGAGATTCTAGTGAAAATTGAATCAATGCAGGATTTTTTTATCTTCGAATCATAGGATCAGACTTGCTGCTACAATGTTGCACTATGTTAGCTAACTCAATTCAAATGAGCATATAGCTTCATTGACATATGACTTCTTGAGCTTTTCTCTAATTCCAAGATGAAAAATCGAAGGAACATAACATAAATTGCCTGGTGAGTTAGTATTCTATCTTAGAAGTTAACAGGTTTTAAAGCCTAGTCTCTTAAGACTACCCTCATGCCCTAGCCCCCATGTACCCCTTCATAGCCACATTTTGATAAAGGCTAGATAGGGTGTGTGCCAATTACCACATTTTAAAAAAATGCTAGACAATTCAATATTAAGAGAGTGGCCTTATTCAATTTTTTTTATTTTTTTTTTTGCTCTTGCAAAAAATTTTATGGCTGAAATGTCAATTTTAAGTTCTAAACATGGAATTGAGTCTCAGTAAAATTGTGGTATCCATAGTAGATTTTGTTATTCGTTAAAAATGAATTATATAATGGTACCAGTCCATCTAATAATTCTATTTTCAAAAATCAATTTATGTTTCATCATATATAATTTGGTTTGAAATAATTAAATCCTTGTGTTGTTAATATCATCTACAAAAGGTTTATTAGGTGCAATACATTGTTTGTGTGGAAGCTCCAAAACTTAACTGCATTCCTTATAAATTAGACACATTGTTGCTTGGCTTGGTCAAATTAATTACAAGAAGCCATTGGAATTAATTACGGCGGTAAGCAATAGTTAGTTTTTTGGGGTTTATTTCCATTTCAATCCTTTTTTTGCATGTGACAAAAGCTAAGATTTACGTGAAATAGGACTTGGATGATTTAGATCATAATAAAATTTGGAGGAAAAAACATTGTATTGAGTCTATTTTAGGTTGAATAAGCTAAACAAAATTAAAGTTTAGGTAAAATGGCAAAGTCTCAATTTTTTTTTTGGTGCGGAAGAGGGGTTCCACATCAATATCCCTCATGGCCAAAAAAACCCCAATGCTATTAGCAAACAATAGATTCAGAATAACTGAGGGTGGGATTCATAAAAAAATAGACCTTGTATCTAAACCCACATCAACATTAGCCAACTTATCTGTAACTCTGTTGGCTTCCTTATAAAAACGTGAAATTCGAACTTCCCAGCTTAGATCTGCAATGAGTTCTTGGCATTGTTTGACTAGGCTCTAATGTTCTAGTGGCAGATTGGAAGCTCCGCCAATGAAGCCAGTAACTGCTAGGGAGTCCAATTCCATCCGAAGTTTCAAAAAGTCTAGTGTTTTAGCAAAATTTAGTCCCCTTACGACAGCTTTGAGCGTAGCTTCTATAGAAGAACAATAGCCCATACCTTCCAAATATCCCCCTAACCATTCGCGCCTATGGCCTCGGAAAACACCTCCTCCTCCAGCTGGCCCCGGGTTTTCCTTTGTAGCTTTATCTGAGTTAAGGAAGACCTATCCCTCTGGTGGAGCTATCCACCTCACCAACACCCCGCAATTTCCCTATTTGTAGATTCCAGAGAGGGCTCATCTGCTTTGAGCACATGAAAGATGTCCTTGAATCTTGCTTTAAGAATGACACTTTATCTACAAGGATATCCTGGGCTCTATTGAAAACTTTTTTATTACTGCACTTCCAGAGGTACCATATAGGCTAATTGTTCCCTCGTTGGGTGTCCTTAAAGTTCCAGCAAAACCATTCCTTAAGTCATCCATCGAAGCCACAAATGCCATTGTCAGACCTGAAGAAGATCTGCCAAGTTGTTTGTGTAGTTGGGCAGCATCGGAGAATATGGTTAGAGTCCTCGAGAACCGGATCACACACTGGGCGCCTAGGGTTGTTGGTGAAACTTCACCTCGTTTCATTATGTTGATGTTGTGCATTATTTTCATCATGGGATGCAAGCCAAATAAACATTTTAATTCTTTGAGGAACCTTTGCTTTTCATAGCTCTCCCAAGAAAGGATCATGAGCTAACAAATCCTCTTTGCAAATAATTTGAATAGAAGATTTGATGGAAAATTTCCCTGAGCTCGACCCTCCCCAGAAGTGATGATCCAGATCTCCCTCGTCATTTGTCAACTCAAAGGATGAAATCATCTTGAGGATGTGACTAGGAAGAACGAAAGTAAGCTTATCCCACTTCCATCCTCGACCCACTTCCCAATAGTCCCTTACGATCCAATTGTTCAAAAGGAGGAATCAACCCAGTGGCCAACTCTAGCAATGGCTTGCTTCCTATCCAACAATGTAGCCAAAATAGAGCATGGCAGCCATTAACAACTTTTCTATGAGCACCAATTTGAATAATCTCCAAATTTTTGCTATTCCTTTCTAACCATTAGAAGCATTCGGTTTGGATAACATCGCTTTCACTTTGCGATAGCCTCCACAGTATTTATTTATTAGGACTCTAGACCATAGAGAGTCCTTATCAGTCAAGACCCGCCAACCTAACTTCGCTAAGAAAGCTAAGTTAAGTTACCTCATAGACTGAAGTCCAAATTTGCCATTCCTCTTCGGGTTATTAACCACGTCCCATTTCACAAGGTGTGGTTTATGTTCATTGGAAGCCCTTCCCCATAGGAACCAACAAGTCTTCCTATCAATTTCCTCACATAATGATCTTGGTAACCTTGTAGCTTACATAACATAGGTTAGGATTGTTGAAATAGAAGATTGGATTATGGTTGATTGACTCGCCAAAGACAAACATCGGGTCTTCCATCTTGCTAGCTTGTGATAAATTCTGTCCAATATGTATTGAAATTTTGCACGAGTGACCCTTCCATGAAAGGAAGGTACACCTAAATATTTGCCCAGGTCCTCCATAGCCGCCATATCCAAGGTCTTACAAACCTCCTTAGCCACTTTCGTGTGTGTGTTATCAGAGAAGAAGATTCAAGATTTACCCTTGCTTATTTTTTTATCCGAGGGAACATAAAAATTATCAAGCGTTCCTTAATAACTCCACTTTGATCATAGTTGGCCTCAGTAAATAGTGCCAGATCATTAACGAAAAGAAGGCTATGAATGCTTGGACCATTTTGACAAACCCAGATAGGCCTCGATCGTCCTTTATTAACCGCCTCTTTAACCAAGTGAGAGAGGCGCTCAATGCAGGCTATGAAGATATAGGGAGATAATGGTTCACCTTGTCGAATGCCCTGAGAGGGATAGGACTTCATTGTTGGTTCCCCGTTCCAACAAACATGCATCGTGCAATTGAGATACAATGCATAATAACCTCCACGAAGTTGGAAGGAAGCCTAATCTTGATGAGGGTTTCTCATATAAAACCCCATTTAACTTGATCGTATGCTTTCTCAAGGCCGATCTTAATAGCCATGGTTCCTTTGCTTCCAGATTTCTTCCATATAGTGTGAATAATGTCCTACAAGATGAAGACATTATCACCAATTTGATGACCTGGAACAAAGTTGGTTTGCGTGGGTGAGATAAGGTCAGGGAAGATGGCCTTCAATCTTTGTACCGTGGCTTTGGTAGCAATCTTGTGAGTCACATTGCATGATCCAATCAGTCTAAATTGCATCACGTGATCCAAAATTTCCACTTTGGGAATAAGAGTGAGATGGTTGTTATTGAGACACTCTGGTATCTTCTCCCTAGGAAGGACTTTAAGAACCCCTTTACCCATTGTATTGCTGACAAGATCCTAGTATTTTTGGCAGAAAAGGGCTTGGTATTCGTCCGGCCGTGGAGCTTTCAAAGGGCTCATACTGAAAGGGGCCTCCTTGACTTCTCGAGATGAGAAAGGCACAGCGAGGGCAAAGGATTGATCATCCCTCAGTAAGGGAAAACAAGTCGAGAGGAGGTTACTATGTATAACCAAGTAAGACGAGTCTGTAAATCGAGAGGCAAAGTAATCAAAGGCCATAGCCTTAACCGCTTCCTAACCTGGTATCCAAATATCCTCATAATTCCTAAAGGATTCAATCCTGTTACATTTTTGCCTAATAATGGTACAAAGATGGAAATATTGTGTGTTACGCTCCATCTCGGATGGCTTCCATTCGGGATTTCTGAAACCAAAACATTTCTAATAGGTTGAGAGTTATATTTGGCTCCTCTTGAAGTTTTTCTTCCAGCTTAATAAGATGTCCCCCCCCCCCCCCACCTTTGGCTAACTTTCATTGAATGCCCTCCAACCTAGCCCAATCCTTCCTTCTCCATCTAAATAAGTTACCAAAAACCTCCATCTTCCATTTTGATAGCTCCCCAGAGAGGTTCGCCAAGGCTTGCTCCATGGGAACATTCGAATGCCACTGTTGTCGCACAAAAACATCAAAATCTTCATGGCCTAACCATGTTGCTGGGAACTTAAAAGGCTCGTAGCTCGAATGGTGCATAGTAAAGCCCATCATGGAAGAGAGAATAGGGCAATGATCTGAATAACCATGAGCCAAATGTTTAGCGCCCCTTCTTGAAATGCGGAACGACAATGGATGTTTTACAAAGCCCTGTCAAGTCTGGCACTCCTTGTTGCCAAGGTTTTGCCACTAGCCTAAGTGAATTTGAACCCCATAAAGCCCAAATCAATAGGCCCACTTTTTTCAATAAAATTACTAAAATTGTTGCATCGGTGTAACGTCTTTTCCTCGCCCCCTGTGATCATGTCCGCCAAGATTTGTTGTCTCATTGAAGTCCCCCATCAAGAACCAAGGCATAGTTATAGAAGCAAAATCACCCAACTTAGTCCATAACTCCTCCTAAGTATGTGGGTTAGGGTTAGCATGGACTGCAGAAAAAAAAAGACAAGGTCTGACCCTTCTTTTATGAACCTCCATAGTAACAAATTTGGCATGGGTTTTGATGAGAGAATGTTGAATTATTTCTTCCTCCCAAAGAACCCAAATCTCTCCTTGGAATCCCTTAGATTCCATCCTATCTTAGTCCCAGAAACTAATTTTAGAGCATACTTCTTTAGCTCTTGCACTGCTAATGTGAGTCTCAAGAAGAGCAGCAAGTGAGGGCTTATGAATGCCCATAATCTCCTTCAAATTATTCAAACATTATCGGCCTCCCGCTCCACGAACGTTCCATACCATAAGATTAATGGATCCCCGTAGTGTAACAGCATTAGTTATAGAAACTATTTAGCTGTATAAACTCATAAGATAACTTAATGAGATGAGTTCAAGTCATTGAAAGACACATCCATATCCAAAGCATAATATGAAGAATTTGATCGCATGAATAGGAGTCTCCATGGTAGTGGCCAAAGATTCTTCTAACTCTATAGCATCTAGTCCAATCCCAGTAGTGCTCAGCCTTCTAAGAGGTAGAGGACATCTATTAGGACTGGTCGTATGCTAATTAGGACTACCTGAGGATTGTTTCTACCCCTTAAGGACACACCTTGGTGGTCTAGGCGCTAAGAGCCAGACGAGTTCAGACTATTACCTTATCTATGGAGACTTGTTAAGATATGGCTTAGAGTAGTGCGATTTAAAGTTATGTAGCCTCGGATCAAGTTAGGAATGAAAAGAGGTCTGGCATTACCATTCCTAAGGATTTAGCCTGGCGGTGTAGACTTTAGTCCTTTATTTCTTGATGAGGTTGGAAGAGGAGCATAAAGGGCTTGAACTGGCCAATTTGGAGGGTAGCCTATAATAGGTCTTTCCTCACCTTCAAGCCTGCGCCCATTTTTTATATGTGTGGTGATAGTCCGAGCAATAGGAGGGTAATTTTCTATCTCCACGGGTTTCTCAACCACAACCACAATATTAAGCTTTTGACCTTTGCCAGGTCAAGTTAAGGGGCAGATCTCCCAACATCTAGCTAGCTTCCAACATAATGGGACAAAATCGAGCATGCAACACTCATCTAGTCAAGTTTAGGAGCTGACCTCCTAACATTTGTGTCTCGATATAAAAGGACATCTTAACTTGTACATTTGTGCACTTGGGTGGCCAGTAGAGCAAAATTTAAAGCATAACCATAAAGTTAGAATTAGGCAAACATAATAGCCCAAATGAATTCAAAAGCCAACCAATCCCGACCCAGGACTCGATTCAATTCTGCTACCTCAATTTATGTGTCAATTGCACGTTTTGCAGATAATTGAAGATATTATAAACTAAGCAAAAAAATAAAAGTTAGGATAATAAGAGAATAAAATATAATAAAGAAGATGATTTTGTTGGTAAGAGACAAAGATGAATTCTAATTCATTTGTCTAATATCTTCTCTATCCCATTACTATAACAAATAAGAAGTCACCCCTTCAAAAAGAAAAACAAAAGAAGAGAAAGGAGGGAAAAAGAACGAGGGAAAAATGTGGTCATTCAGAGAACAAGAAAACCCACAAAAGAGTGATAAGGAAAAAAAAAATAGAATGATCATTACTATTTACTCTGCCCAAAGCAAAAGCCAAATTTTGTTCTGTTGCATCCCCAAGCCAATAAGGTGGGCTAACCTAAGGGCCAACTGACTTTTATCCCCTTTTCTCACTTCTCTTTTTACTAGTTCGGTTAATTTTAAAGTTTAAGAAGACATAATTTTAACTTAAGCTTGCTTCCCCGATCGACGTAATTTTTTGTTTTTGACCTTGGTATAAAATAAGAATATGGATTTTTTTTATTTACAATTTTGATTCATTAGCATGCTTTTCTCTGTATAACATTTCAAGTTTTGATTTAATTAGTAGAGGTCGTTAGTGATAACGAATTGTACAAGATGTCTCCCATCCTAACATCATACATTCGACCACAAACCTAGACCTTTGCTTCATGCCAATGGAGCATGTGGTCCTTACATTGGCATTATTTAAGGGCTTATAAAAGCCTTTTCTTATCAAGCCATCTCCTTTCGATCTAAATAATTGATGGAAAAAGTGAAATATTTTTGTGTGTTTCTTTTACAAACTCACAGGAAATCTTGTTTGGCTAGGGGTCCAAATGGGTTACATGCCCAGCTGAAGTATGAATTATTGGAGCAAGCGATTTGACAAATAGGGTTTTTCGATGCATGAAAAATAGGCAACTGAATAGAGAACTTGGCTCTATGATTAAAATAGGAATTTGCTTGCGCTATCTGCCCAGTTGAAGTATGAACCGCTTAGGCCTCTGCCCCAAATAGGAAATGTTGTTTAGCTAGAGGTCCAATCGGGTTCTTAATTCAACAAATTATTCTTTTCTACCCCGAAAATGCATCTTTTCAAGCAAATAGAATTAAATTCTTAATTAAGCACAACTAACAATGTGACTAGTCATCCATGGGGAACCATGCCTAGGGGTTTGGATCGTGATCCTTACATCTTTGCGCCATCTATGCTTCATGCCCAAAGAGCATTTGCGTTAGGGGGCGTATCAAGGTAAGAACCTATTCTTGGGTCTTCAACTGTCAGGTTCAGCTTTTGGTTGAGCAAGTTACTCTATATGGTATCAGAGTCTTTATGCGTGAGAGGTCTCATGCACGAATCTGAACAATCCCCATATTGATTATTGTGCAAGATTAGGAGAAACCTTTGCAACATCAACACTTGGAGCCCAAAGGTCATTTGCATGAGGGGGTGTGTGTAACGCCCTGCTGAAAGGAGGTAGGCATATTACCATCGTGGATGTTCTATAGAGGAACACCCACAAGGCTCTTAAACTCCTTATTGTTAACAAACCTATTAGAAGACAAATGCAGCAGAAGTCTTTGGTAGAATTTAGTTAAAGTCAATGGGGTAGTTCTAAACACATGCATTTTATGTACTCACTTAAATCATAACTATAACAGTCTTACATAATTACATACAAAATAAGTGCATATCGAATTCACTAAATCTATAACATAAACACATAACAAGACCTACATTCCTAGCTTGATTTTCCAAAAAGGTACTTAACAACTTGCTAGCCTTCTTAATGCTCTTGTGGTCCCCTTTTGCCTTCCAAAAACCTCAAAAATGCTGAGGTCATAAGTGCCGCGAACCTAGTGAAAAACCATTAACCTCCCCATCGTTACATTTTGCTCATCATCCAATTTACACTTAAGCACATAACACATATAGAACTGCGGATCAGAATATTGGCATATAGCACATGTAATGTGACATAAAAACATGCTCATGCTTCAGCAATATACTGATATCCTTCTTATCTGTCATGCTCCTAAAACTCACAAACACATACGCAGAGATACATCATGAGACTAGTAATTAGTTAGCTAAGCCATACTTGTCACAAACCAGGTACGATTTAAGGTGCCCTTGTTTTCATTTGAGTCCCTAAACAAACTCCGCTACTAGTCCATACACCAAACTAACCACGATTTTTCCATATCAATCATATCTTTTGGGCTCCTAGTCCACACAGAAGTCCAAAAGAAAGTAGAGTATGCTAAGTCAAGCTAATGGCCCAACCATAACCGAAATTGTATCATACAAATACATATTTCTTAAAAGATTTCACATACTCGATAGAAATGCATAATATATGTACTTAAGAATACTTATTAATTACTCATATATTTAAAATCAATCACTATGTCATAAACATCTAAATAATTCCCAAATCCAAATTTAAAACCAAAAATCTAAATCCAAGCCAAAATACATTTTCAAAACCTAGCATATATTCTTAGGTTAACCGACATTCCTTAATTTAGGGGAGATCAACTCATGACCCACATAAGAAATCATCTACCATAAGGGTGAAAAATATATCTTGGTGGACCAGCCACCCTCCCTCTTCAAGACATAAAATGCACACAAAACATGAACCTTGGAGTCACATTCACATCCAAACAAGTTTAGATGGAAACCTTCCTTACTACTACGGCCATAGATTGAAACCTACATGGTCGATCTAACACGTAAGACCAATATTCATATCCCAAGGGATTGGTTAGAACCTCTCCCACTAGGCAACCTTAATATAATGACAGTCACTACTATGACCATAGCTGTAGAACACAACATAACAGCCTCAGGAAAGATGTGAACCTCCTTTGCGATAAAAACATAAGATAGTAAGATTATATAGTTCATATAATTTGAATTATCAAAATTTTATTTTTTAAACAAACTTGTACTCACAATTCGTACCCATAATGTAACCAACCAAGGCATAATTATATTCTAAACCATGTCCCCAAACTTCCAATTCTTTATTCAACTATCTTATTATTTATCATGCTCGAAAATAGTTTACATATAACCAATTCTCAACTAATGCACACAAATAGCCCACAAACACACTGAAAATGGCAGTCCGACTCAAGAATTCACAATTTAGAAAATACACATCCATAATTCATGAACATTTATAGAAAATTGTCAAATAATATCGATAGTCTCTAGTAAAATTTTGGAATTTTTCACACAGCCAATAACTCAAAGAAGTTAAAACATGGCCGAAAATCATAGAAAATTCGAAAACTCGTATTATTATTTCCTATCTTTCCTTTTATAGTCCAAATATTCAAGCTAAGTATTCATAATTCAATGAATATACAATAAAATTCATAGAATGGATACCACATTCACCACATCCATAAACCAATAATCACGACTAAACATAGAACTTGTAGGGTTTTTGTTTCAGCATTTGCCCAACTGCAGCTGCTTTCAATGCTCTCAACCGTTTACAATTACTCCCAATCACTAACCGCTAATCTCAAATGCTCATAACTACTATCACCCGCTCCCAACTGCTTTCAATTGCTATCACCTGCTCCTAACCACTTTTAATCGCTCGCAACTACTCACGTATAAATGTTATCCAACTGCTCACATATGCTTTTAACTGCTCACAACTACTCACTGCTAATCACTACTACTCACGCTTGATCCTAACCGCTCTCCACTTTTAAGTGCTCCTAGCAATTGCTAAAATGAACAGGTCTTTAGGGATGGGTTTCTTTAAAGTGAAATTAGGGTTCTAATTAGCTAAATACTAAAATATCAAATTCGTAACTTTAACCTTCAATTAATTCTCCAACTTCAAGAATAAATTATTGAAATAATCTTGCCCTAGTCAATTTTAGGTTGAAAAAAAGTAATAAATTACTTAGCTAAAAAACTCTACCAAATTCTCAATCATTGTTCTTTTGTCTTCCTCTTCTCCTCCTTCTACTTCCTCTTCTCTTTGATCTTTTCTTCCTTTTACTTCCTATTCTCTTTCTTCTTCTTCTTCTTCTTCTTCTTCTTCTTCTTCTTCCTCTGCTTTCTTTCTCTGGTCTCTATGCGTCAATTGTGTGTAGGGGAAAAGCATAACACAAACCCCCTCCCTTTTTTACGTGATAAGAGGGAAAAAAGTCCCTCCTTTTCATTTTTTTCTTTTTTCAGGTCAAGTTAACCCACTTTTTTTTCCTTTCTTTTCTTTTCTTTTTGGGTAAAACTATAGTAGTAATAATAAGAAACCGTCTAATTACCCCAAAAAAGATAATACTTAGACTAGCCTAAGCACATACATAGGTCTAAGATGAGCAACACTAAACATACACATGAATCACACATAAGGCACATAGATCAACATTATTAAGTAAAATTTTGGGATGTCACAGTATGTTAGAGTACAAAAGCATTCCTAAGAACTTTTGGTTGAGATAGTTCTTGAACAGAGTATCAGAGTTCTTCTGAGTAAAAGCTCTTAGGCTCGAATCTCAATGGCTTGTGCATTTATTCTTGCACAAAGTAAGGGGAGCCTTTGTAGCACCTACTCGCTTCAAGCTGAAAAAGCATTCAAACAAGGGGTCATGTTGGAGTATAAATTTATTCTCAAATCTTAAAGTATAAGTTTAAGCTTTTGGTTAAGATGGTTCTTGAATAGAATTAGCCAGGTTCGAGGGGATAAGACCAAGCAAAAACAACATGTTCCGTCTCTACCAAACTCTCATCATAAGAATTTTGTCACTATCAGAACTCATACTAGGGAGCTAATACCATGCATGTCGAGCTATGCTAGCTTATTTTGTCAATACGAATAAGAAGCAAGTATTCTTTATTTTACATCAAATAAATGTATGTATCTAAAGTGAAATTTCTTCCTTCACATGCAAACCCAAGGTGACTCAGTCTCCCTTATTTTAATCCCCCTATATCCTTAGTTATAGATTATCTATATGACTAATCTGCATTAATTAAGAAAATAACCTTTATACATAATTTTAGTACCTAAAACTTCAAATTGTATAGAAAAATTAGTATCATATTATGACTATTATCAAAATGATCTTATCTAAGTTCATTAAAATCCGTTTTCATTGTAGTAGAACTAAACTTGATGATTTCTAATAAATTATATCCTTTAACTATATACTTAAGTTTTCTCCCCCCAGTCAAGCTATATACCTGGGTTGAAAAACCATTCATTCTTTTTTAAAGAAAACACAGTTGAAAGTTCTTCTATACGTTGCACGTATTTTAGAGCTGGTTCAACATTAAAACATATATCTTGCAAATATTTCATTCTAACTCATGGTAGATTATTGTTCAACTTAAGATAGGTTGTCTTACTAAAAACTACCTTATTGTCAAAAGGTTAAAACTATCCTTCACGTGACTTTTAAATGATAACGATTCCACACTTGGGAGCATTGGCAAGTAATAATCCCATTTTTCAATTTGACGTCTAATACACTGATCTCTTAAATTTTAAGGTATCATTATTGAGTCAATAATATTTTGACTCACTGATTTGATGATATCGCAGATTACCTATCACTCATGGATTGTACGTTTTTCGTCATTTCTTCTAGCACCCCAAGTTACATGAGAGAAGTAAACTACTAGCCCATGGTATCCTAGACTTTAGGTATATTCATATTTATCTAAACTACCCCGAAGTTATCGACACTTTTACATGTGGTAGCTTACTTATCACATATGGACAATTTATTATCCTTCACTTTTCCACCATCATCATTCTCATGTAATACGTAAACTACCATGCATTAAAATTGAATAGTCAAAGCTCTATTGACTTGTCGATAGTGCACTAAAGACAAATACCTACGATAGTTAACATGTTGAGTATCAAATTTAATTAAAAGTTAAATTATTCTCCTCTAATACCCTAAAATTGAGATTATTGGCATCCAAAAATCCTTTTATGTATCGCAACGCAGCTTAGGAGAACATGCAGTTTCATATCTGTAGAGTTTTCTACTTCTAAAAGAAATATTTTTATATGATAATTAAACTAAAAGAGCACCATGCGTATTACAATGCAAAAGTGTAGCATTAGCACCATGCGTATTACATTGTAAAGGTGTAACAATCAAAATCAAAGAACATAACTCTTGAGAAGAGCACGCTAATATAACTAGAAATTCTCCAAGAACTATGCAACTAATTCATCAACTTAGTACAAACTATAAATCTTTGGCTAAAAACACTTTTTATTGTCCAAAAGTACCTTATAAGAGGAAGAAAGTACTACTAATTATTCACTGTCGTCCAGGAAAGCCAACTACATTGGTGCATAAAGATACAAGGACACCACACACTAAATATTTAGGATTATGTATTTTTTACCAACAAACTTAATTTGGGGAGATTTAGGGATATCTCAAGCAGGAGTCATCGACGAATGATCAATTAATCCCAAGTTTTAAGGAGGAAGCCTGATTGTACTTAGACTTATTCACCAACTTCTCGTAAAATTGCTTCATTGTTGGAAGGTAGTCTTCTATGGGCATGGCCTTTTTTCCCTTGCACTTGGTCTAAAAATCCAAATGGGTATAAGTGTATAACCATGTTATAAGATTATCAACGCTAGGAACATGGCGTCATGATGGTCCATATTTGCACAAATATTATAGTATTCCCCCTCTTCTCGCTTGTTGCTTAGGTCTTTAGTAGGCCAATGATTGTAAGGTAAAAATGGACACAAAAGTTAACTATCTTCAACAATGCAACACTTGTAGGAACAACAACAAATAACTAGGGTTGTTTGAGAACTGTTCCTAATACCAAGAAATTATGGCCCTAAATTTCGAGCATTTTTAGTTTTTGATTCCTAGGGATCCAACTTATATAAACCTAGCTAGTACTTATACGTACTTAGCTCTGATCCAAATCCAAAGCACGTAATTCTATCAATAACAAATAGAAATGTTCTTTCCTCGAGACTAAAAAAACTCTGCAATAGATTTACTTCAAATGTTAAAGCACTTGGTTAGAAAACTGAAATGTTGCACATTGTTTTCTATTGTATATATACTTAAGTAGTTGAGGGGTTCATGAGATCTTCGAAAGGCATGAGGCCTTTCGCCTTCTTCTCTAGGCATATCAACTGTGACAACTATGTTCTTGTATTCAAATATTTGTGTTGGGTGGTGGCAAAAGTGGTGGTCCTCAAGGGTGTTTTCATCAATTAACTCCTTTATTCGATGAAAACAAGGCTAGCGTCTCCAAGAGGCTGGGTGGCCCAACTCATTGATCTTATCAAGCGCTTGCTTATTTTTCTCATTATCCTCATAAACCTCCAAAACACCTGCTTGTTATTACCAATACGAAGGTAACAAATAAAAAAAGTGAGTGAGGGTTATGTGTTAACGTTTCATGCCATTAGTGGCCACTTCTCCGATTCTCCTAAATCCCCTGTTTTAGGCTCTGTTAATCATTGGTTATTACTTATCTCTTTGACCAAACCTTTGAGCACATTGAGATTATAGGACTTAAGGACATAGGTGATAAACCTCTATTTTGACCTTATTTTAGCCCCCAATTGATCCCTTTTTTCATTGTTTGCATGTTTGATCTTGAAAAGAAAGGGGCAAATTGGCCTCCTTTGGTCTAAATTATGTCCATATAGCGGTGTTTCATATTTTCAGGAGTTTCTATCAACAAAATGAGAAAATTCGCTAATGTTGGTAGAAAAGAGGGCCAAGAAACAAGCTGCAAGTCAAAGAAGATGCCGGCTAGACCCAGTGATTCGGCACGAGGACCCCATGCTTACCGGTAAAGTCGTGTCGCCATGAAACTCCACCAAGATACGGCTAGAGAGGTCGCACGGTCACACTGTGTCGAGTGGCAGGACCTCGCCACCCCAGCCTGTGGCTCACGGCTGTGTGCCGCGATAGTTTGCGTTTTAATCCCTCTTCTTCATTCTTTTGGGGGCATTCTGTCGTTGCTTTTGAGAGCACTTTTCCTAAGACTTTTCTAGGTGTTTTTAGAGAGATTGTTAGAGAGGGTATTTTGCAATCAATTCTTGGATTCAAGCTTGTTCAAGAATTCTCCTTTGACTTTAATTCGAATTGTTGCAATCTCTCTTTCTTTCGTCATTGATTCCAGGGTTTTGTACAATTCATGTTTCTTCCTTTTATAATTGATTTGGTTATTTCCCTAATGATGTGTGGCTAATCTCCCAACTTAGGTTGGGATTGACACTGATTATGTTTAGTTGAATCATGTGATAGCCCCAAATCCCTTTCTCGTATGCTTGTGTTGATGAGTTCTATTATGCGCATCATGTGTTCGATGAATTGTTCGAAAGGGCGTTCATCCTTTGTTATTCGGGTTTAAGGGAGCGTTGAGAGATGAACCTTTCACCTAGCATGACTTAGTAGACGATTAAGATTTTAATATGAAAATAATTAAGGTTCTAATTAGGATTCGAGATTGTAGACCTTGTAATATTTTGACTTTTAGTTCCAAGAAAATAGGTGACTATCATTGTAGGATTAGTCTTCGACCATTGAGAGAAGGAGGAGATGGGCTTAATTGGCAATCTATCCACTCTTGATGCATTCTAGGTTTGTTTGTTGGGGGCTAATGATTGATTCATCTACATAATTGTCCTATTAATTCCAACCTACGTGCTTTAATATTCTGATTTCTGAATTATTAGTTAATATCAAACCTTTGAGATTATTTCACCTAAATTGAGCGTTTGGCTTAGTTTTGGTAACTGAAAGTGAGTTCCTTGTGGACACGACCCGTACTTGCTAGTTGCTAGCTACAGGTACGCCGTGCACTTGCGGTATATTTTAAGACAAAAATAGGTGATCATTCAGGACATGTAAGTTACCCTAGAATGAGCATTCGTGATAATTGTGATATTTCTAGGGCATTGTCTTGTCCTTGCCTAATATGTATGGTCACATATGTTGGGCCTGCATATTTCACAATTTGAAACGAGGCTTAGCTGGTATGGATCCATGCTTATCATTCTACTTTTCTCATGCCCATTTTTCGGAGTTGTGCTCCATAACTTATGACAGTTTACTGATAGTTCTAACAGGCTTTGATAATAGTAGAAACATGGATTTAGGTGGAGTGATTGATTCTCTACAAGCCACCCAGTGATAGTTTGGAAACATTTAGTTTTAGACTTGGTATTATTATTCTATCCCTTACATAAACATATATGGTATCTTTTATTTTTTTGTCTTTGTGTCATCGATGCTCCATTTCCCATCATGCGGACATTGTGTGATTTTAGCATGTGGGAAGGGAAGCTTTCCTTCAAAATTCTAGAAAAAGAGAAAAAAGAGAAAAAAAATTTGAAAAAAAAAATATTTTCTATTTTTATGTGTTTTTAGGGAGTAATGCTATCTTGATTAACTTCTACCCTTTGTGACTTAATATCGACTTATATATGAGGATTATGCGATACACCTTAATCCAAAGTGTGTTATTTCTCACCCCATTTCTAACCTCGTCATTCCATTATAATTTTGAGTCCAGTCTTTATTTATACATCACCATTGTCATATGGTCTTCAGCTTCCATGGTTGATTCTCCCGCTTGCTTTATTATATTAGTCCCTTTGTTTCAAAAAAAGAAAGAAAGAAGCAAAAAAAGTCAAAAAAATAAAATAATAAAAAATAAAGAGTCTTAAAGTTGGAAATTATAAGTATCCCTTTGAGGCATGCGCTACTGGATGCTAGCCTTTCAGGCAATACTACTACTTGGAGAGCTTGCTTCCCATGTGAATAAGTTAATAAAATAGTCATGTGGGATTGAATTGAACTTTGGTTGGCCTAGGTCTTAAGGTGATGGTACATTTACGCACCAAGCACTTTAATGAATTCACTATTGTGATGGTACGTGGGGTCAAAAGTTGGTGTGAGGGTGTCATACATGGAGACCAAGAGTCTTGTTATGTACATTAAGCTTGTGTATACTATGATATTTAAGTTGCAGAGGTGATTTGTTGATCAAGTGTGTACCGTTTTTCGCTTGTGTATATTTAAGGATTTTTGAAAGTTTTAAAAAGATTTCCTATTTTTTCTTTTCTTTTCTTTTTCTTTTTCAATATTTTGTGGGTGTACCTTTTGCAAACCCTCACGAGAGCACACTCGTCCACTCGGAGCAACCTAAAGGTTTAAGGGGCTTGGTACCTATACTAAGGTACAACCATGATTCCTACAAACGTGAGTTAGGTATCTTAGGTATATTTTCCTCTTATTTTACTCAAGAACGAGCAAAATCTACATGTCAGGCTATTTGTTCGATCACTGGCTAAAGAAATGCTTCTAATTTCTTAGTTTTTTATCGTAATTGAGATTTTTTTGGGTTTTATTTAGTTTTGTGTGTTTGTGCAAAAATAATGATTTGATAAAATATTAAGGTGATTAACTTGGTGCATGACTAATTGGAACATATTTTAGAAATTTGTAGCCTAGAAAAAATTTGGAAATCAAGTTGATTCCAAAAAATCCTTATCATGGTGACTTTCCCAATGCTGATTAAGAGTGGGGAACAACAAACCTATTCCAACTAGAATTTGAAAAGTAAAAGGAAGGTTATCACCACTGTAATAGGAGGTCTTGGGTATCACATTTCATCAATTATTTCTTCGTTATCTTAGTTTATGCTTTAGTTTAGATTTTAGGAGTATATTGGTTTAATTTAACTCTTTTTCAAAAGCTTTAATTCCAGTACATAACTTTAATTCATGTTGGAGTTTTCATTGATCTATTCGATTCAGCTTTGAGTTTCTACTCTCAATTAGTTGGTAATTTCTTTCTTCTTTCTCTCTCTCCCCCCTCTTTTTGATTCAAGTTTACTTCTTTCTTAACCATTCTGCTAATTTCCATGTTAGGAGTTGTTCAATTCAATCATATTTAGATCATGTTTAATTTTCGTTAGTTGAATGATTCTATTTTACTTGTTTCTTGCTTTCAATTTAATTAATATGGGTTAGTTTTTAGTTGTAGTGGCCTTAATTCAACCCTATTCCTTTGCATTCAACCCTCAAGTACTACGATTGGCAACCATATGCTTGCAGTACTAGTATACATCCTTTTAGGATCATGATACACTAGGATAATGGGACAATGTTGAGCTTATAACCTCAAGTTCATGGACTAACCTTTTGATATTTAGCTACATCCTGGCACAATGGGACAATATTAAGCTTTTGACCTTTGCACGATAAAGTTCAAAGACCGATCTTCCAATACATGTGTCCTAGCTTAATAGGCCATCTCAACATTTTTGCTCTAACATGAAAGGATGCTCATTATTTGTCACCGCTGCAATGAGAGTGGGCAAGTGCCAAGCCTCAGATCCAAAGACGATTATGTTCGGGCAACATTTTTGTCCCGGCATAAGAGAACAAAACATCATCATTCATCTCTGCCACGACAAGAGTATGTGGGTGCCAAGCTTTAGATCCAAGCGTGATCGAGTTTAGGCATTTCATTCATCTTTATCTCAATGAGAGTGGATTGGCATTGACTTTCATACTCCAAAATGGTCAAGTTCAAGCATTTCAACAATCGTCTCCATCACAACGAAAGTAGTCAAGCACTGAGATTCAGACCCAAGCATGATCAAGTTTAGGCCTCTCATCAACTATTCCGATCAGAGTAGATAGGCACCAACGATTTAGGTCTTCCTAGAATCCAAGTTAAAGCAAACATTTAAAATAGTGAGCATAAAAATACTTCCTTTGACCTTCACCTTGCTCAGACTCAGTCAAAGAGGGGGCTAATTGTAGATATGTAAAAAAATGGTGTCTCATTATGCAAAAGCTCGATGACGAAATTTAAGACCGAACTTGTATAGTTGGGCGCCCAACAGAGCCGAAATAAAAACATAACCATAGAATTGGATTTTAAGCGCCATAATAGTACATCAATTATAAAGCCACCCAAGCTTAACTCGAAAATTGATTGAGTTCCTGCTGCTGATTATCCGAGATATTTTAAACTGAGTGGATAAACCAAACTTTCAATAATAGGAGATTAAAAGATAGTAAAGAAAATTTTGCAGGTAAGATATAAAGATGAATTCTTATCCGTTTATCATATCTCTTCCCTATCCTATTACTACCATAAATAGTGGGTCACCCTTTTCAGTTGAAAAAGAAAAAGAACAATGAGGAAAAAGGAACCAAGAAAAAGTGTGGTCATTGAGAGAGAGCACAAAGCATAAGAGCGTGAGAGATTGAAAAAAAGAAAAATATTATTACTCTGCCAAAACCAAAAGCCAAATGCTATTCTCCTAGGTTCCCTAGCTAATTAGGTGGGTCAACACGAGGGTCAACCAACCTTCATCCCCTCTTTTCATGTTTCTTTTTTCTAGTTCAGTCAATTTTAAAGTTTATGAACTTGTTTAGCTTGTTTCTGCATCCGAGTATTTTTTTTAACGTTAGTATGAACTATGAAGATTATTTTTTTTCTAATTTAAAGTTTTCGATTCATTATCATACTTTTCTTAGTATAACATTTTAATTTTTTTTAATTTTATTAGTAAGCCATCAGTGACGATAGGATATGCCATGTTGCATCCCATCCTAACATCGTATAGTCACCCCCAAACCTAGACCTTTTGTTCATGCCAATAGAGTCACGTGTTCCCTACATTGGGATTACTTGAGAACCTTTTGAAAACCTTTTCTTATCAGGCCATGTCCCTTCGATTCAAAGGGTTAATGGGAAAAGTCAATTATTTAAGTGTGTCTCTTCCAAAAACTCACTAGCAATTCTACTTTACGACATTTCATTTCCTAGTGCAGGAAAAATGGGCAACTAAATAGAGAACCTCATTCTCTGATCCAAACAAGAGCCTATTTGTGCTCCTTGCCCAGTTGGAGTATGAACAGTTCAGGTGTTAGCCCTCAATAGCAAATGCTATTTGGCTAGGGGTTCGAATAGGTTCCTAGTTCAACTAATTATTCTTTTCTACCCTAAAAATGTATATTTTTTAAAGAAATAAAATTAAACTCTTAATCAAGCACAACTAATGATGTAATGAATCGTCCATGGGGAACCTTGCCTAGGGGTCCAGGTCATGGTGTTTACAAGTTTGCACCATTTATGCTTCAACTCCAATGAACATTCGTGTTACTGGACATGTTAGAGTAGAAACCTATTCTTGAGCTTTCAACCATCAGTTTAAACTTTTGGTTTAGCAGATTATTAAACATGGTGTCATAAACTTTCTGAGTGAGAGGTTTCATGTTTGAGTCTCAACAACCCTATATTGATTAATGTACAAGATAAGGAGGAACCTTTGCAACATCAATACTTCAAGTTCGAAGGCCATTCATGTGAGGGGGTGCGTCAGAGTAGAGAACTATTCTTAAGAACTTTTGGTTAAGATGGTTCTTATACAAGGTACCAGAGTCTTTCGGAGTGAGAGGTCTTAAGTTCGAATCTCAACTACTCCTACATTTAATATTACACAAAGTAATGGGATTCTTTGTAGCATTCACTTGCTTCAAGCCCAAAGACCATTTGCATGATGGGTTGTGTTAGAGTGTGAAGCTACGCTTGAATCTTCAAGTATAAGTTTAAGCTTTTGGTTGAGATGTTTCTTGAATCGAATTGACCAAGTTTGAGGGGATAAGACTAGGCAAAAACCAGCATGTTCCATCTCTACCAAACTCTCATCATAAGAATTTGATCAATACCGAAACTCATACTAGGGAATTCCTGCATGGGGAGAGAAAACCGCACCTGCTGACTATGCTATTTTAGCTTATTTTGTCATATGTGAGCAAGGGGCATGTATTCTTCATCTTGTGTCAAAAAAAAATGTATGTATCGAGCATGAAATTTCTTTCTTAACATGCAAAACCAAGTTGACTCAACCTCCCTTATTTTAATCCCCTAGTATCTATAGTCATAGATTATCTGTATGGAGAACTTCAAATTGTATGGAAAACTTAGTATCATATTATGTCTGTTATTAAAAAGATCTTATCTAAGTTAATGGAAATCTATTTTCAATGTAGCAAAACTCAACTTGATGATCTCTCACAAATTATATCCTTTAACTATGTACTTAAGCCCCCCCCCCCCCCAGTCGGGCTGTATACATGAGTTGAAAAACCTTGAATTCGTTTTTTGAAAAAAAAAAAGTCACTTGAAAGCTTTCCTGTACGAAGCACCTGTTTTAATGCTGGTTCAGTATTAAAATATATATCTTGCAAATATTTCATTCTAACTCATTGTAAATTATTGGTCAACTTGAGACAAGTTGTCTAACTAAAAAGTCCATCATTGCCAATAAGTTAAAACTATCATTCACATGACTTTTAAATGATATAACAATTCCACGCTTGGTTTAATTGATAGGTGAATATCCTATTTTTCAATCTGATGTCTTACGTGCCAATTTTTGAATTTTTAATGTATCATCACCAATTTAATAGTGTTTTGACTTACTCTTTTGATGATGTGGAACCTTACCAATTACTCATGTATGGTATAGTTCCCTTCATTTCTTCTAACACCCCCAGTTACACGAGACAAGTAAGCTACTTCCTCATGGTATCCTAAATTTTAGGAATATTTATATTTATCCATATTGCTACGGAGTTATCAACACTTTCACATGATTGTGGTAGCTTACTTATTACATATGGGCAATTTATTGTCCTTTCACTTTTCCACTACCACCATTCTCGTGTAATGTGTAAATTATACCATGCAATCAAATTGACTAGCCAAATAGTTATTGACTTGTTGGTAATGTAGTAAAGACAAATACCTACGATAATTAACATGACGGGTTTCAACTTTAAAAGTTGAATTTTTCTACTCTAATGCCCAAAAATGATATTATTGGAGTTCAAAACCCTTTTACATATAATAGTATGACTTAAGAGAACATGCAATTTAATATGTGTAGATTTTTCAACTTCAAAAGGAAATCTTTCAATATGAAAATTAAACACCCAATTATCCAACATTAGCAATATGCATATTACTAGCCAGACAATGCAAAAGTGCAACAATCAAATAAAGAACAAAACTCTTGAAAAGAGCACGCTAATATAACCAGAACTTCTCCAAGAACTATGCAACCAATTCATCAACTTAGTACAAACTATAAATCTTTGGCGAAAGACACTTTTTAATGTCTAAAAATACCCTGATAAGAAGAAGAAAATACTACTAATTATTCACTACTGGGTAAGAAAGCCAACTATATTGACGCATAAGGCTACAAGAATAACACACGCTAAATCATTCTGATAATCTATTTTTGACTAACAAACTTAATTTGCAGAGATTTAGGGATACGTTCACTAAGGGGCATCTGCAAATGATCAATTAATCCCTAGTTTCAAGGAGGAAGCCCAACTACACCGGGACTTCTTCACCAACTTCTCATAAAACTGCTTCGTTGTTGGGTGGTAGTCTTTTACAAGCATTTTCTCCTTTCCCTTGCACTTGGCCTGAAAAGACAAATGGTTATAATTGTATAACCATGTTATAAGATTATGAAAGCTAGGTACGCTCTGTAGCATAATGATGGTCCATCAAAAAATTATTTTCCCTAAACTAATATTGTCGTATTCCTTCTGCACTCGCTCATTTCTTAGATCTTTAGTAAACCAATGAGTGTAAGGTAAAGATGAAAGTAGAAGTTAACTGTCTTCAACAATGCAACACGTCTAGCAACATCAGTAATTAAACAGCTAAGGTTGTTCAAGAACTAATACCAAGTAATTATGACACTAAATTTGGGGTATTTTCAATTTTTGTTCCTGGGGATCCTATTTATATAAGCCTAGCCAATATATATATATATATATATATATATATATATATATATATATATATAAACATGTCTAGCTCTGATCCAAATCTTAAGCATGTAATTTTATCCATAGTCAATAGAAATGTTTTTTCCTAGAGACAACACCTCTGACATAGAATTGCTTTAAATATTAAAGCACTTGGTTAGAAAACTTAAATGTTGCACATGATTCCATCGTATATATACCTGAGCAGTTGAGAGGTTTACGAGCTCTCCGAAAATGAGATAGGCATGAGGCCTCTAACGTTCTTCTCCAGGCATATGAACTGTGACAACGATGTTACGTTGTTGGACTCCAATATTGGTGGCTGGTGATTCTCGAGGGTGTTCTCAGCAATTACCTCCGTTATCTGGCGTCGCCGGGGGGCTGGGCGGTCCAACACATCGTTGAACTTCTCAAGCACTTGCTTCTTCTTCTCATTGTCCTTAAAAATGTCGGGAACACCTGCTTGCCATTACCAATAGGAAGATAACAATTGAAAAAAAAAAATAAATCAGAGGGAGGGCTATGAGCTAATCTTCGGTGCACTTTTTCCTTTGAGATAATCATGCCATTTTGCTTCAGCTCAAAAGAATACATCTTAAAATTTAAATTGAAATTTTTTGATTTCTTAGATAATTACGTTCAAATTTCTTTTTTTCCCCTTTTAAATTGACCAAACAATAAAATCAATAGTAGGTAGTGCATAGGACAGTCTTATATAAAAACTATTGTTGGTTTCTAATAATTATAGGATAACTAATCATTTACGTTGAGTAATTTTTATTAAGCTATCCTTATTACTTAATCACTCGTAAATTAGAAAATAATTTAAATAAGTGAATAGATCTTAAATCTCTAAAAAGCCATGTCATATAAGGCATGTCTCACCATAATATTTTCATAAAATAGTCTCACCCAAAAATTTGTATAAATGAATTATATTGGAAATTTGGAAATCGAAGTCAAAATGAGAGAACAATACAATATATATTTAAATATCTGCAATAGAGATGTGAAAAAACCCAAAATTGAAAATCAAACCAAAAAACAGGAAAAAACAAAATTAAAAAGTGGGTAGCTTTCTAAAAAAATTTGTTCGGTTAACCAAACCCAAAAAAATTTGGTTACAATTCGAATGATTTGAAATTTTGGTTAATTGGTGGATAACCCAAAATGAAATTAATTTTTTAAAAAAAATTTAAACATAAAAAAAAATTTAGGTAAGAATGTACACTTTTCTCATTATTTGTAAATGCTAAATGAAATTTAGTTTTTATATAAAAAAATAAACATAAAAAATGAAAAAATTAGATACAGAAGTACATACACTTTTTTATTATTTTTGAATGGTTAACCAATAGCTTAACCGAAAAATCAGTTAATCAAATCAAAATCATTAATTGACTTTTTCGGTTCAGTTACTATTTGAGTTTTGGGTCAACTAAAATTTTGGATTAACCAAAATATTGCAATAACCAAAATGTTCTTTTCAGACAACGTGAAAGGTTAAAGAACAAACTTCTTAATTGTGTTTTGGTCAAATCCAATAATTAGTAATGGTATTTGTCAATCAGTAATGGACTATACAAGTCTAGAACTACTATGTACTATGCAAAATACCTTCATGCATATCTTCATTATAAATAGATATTTTAAAACCTTTTAGTTACAACACTTGAGAGAAAGCTATCCAATGAGTATTGTACTCATCATTTTAAAAAAGGTCATTGGATGCGATAATCTGAACTTTGGCAGTATTAGATGAAAATAATCCGAACTTCAAAAATAGTTCTCAGTACTCCGAACTTTACGGGTATTTATTTTTAATAGTCTAAGTTCATTTTACATTGTATTCTTTAGGCAATTCTAAATGATATTGCTCCTAAAGCAATACGAAGATATAGATTCAAGTTGTGTAGATTCATTTTGAAGTTTAAATTACCTAAAAATAACAATCTAAAATGATCTCTGGACTACCAAAAATAAATACCTCCAAAGTTTGGAGCGCTAGAAGTTATTTTTGAATTTCGGATTATTCTCTTCCAATGCCCCCAAAGTTCAGATTATTCATGTCCAATACCCCCTATAAAAAAAAATATATTTTTAGGGCTCGCATTTTACAAATCTATATCTGACTTTCTGAAGAGTACGAACTCAAACAAACATAGCAAATGTTTGAAAAAATTAGGATAACAAGGGACAATCTTTTAAAAAAAAAAAAAACCTAGGGAAGTCGTGGAGGGACAGTGTCTCGATCGCTCATACCTCACCAATTATATTTATGTATAAAAATTATCATCATCATCATCATCATTGAAAATATATTACTTTTGATTCCAAAAAAATTCTACAACTGTGTAAAAGTTTTTAAAAATAAAACTATTAAAAATAATTATAATGAAATATGAATGCCAAATGTTCAGGAATAAGGTGCTGAAATTTCATGTTAACAAAGTAGAAGTAATAAAAATTAAATCAACAAATTATAATGCAAATAATAGTTTAAAAATAAAAATAGGCTTAATTTTATTCTATAGCTACTCACCAAACATCAAGGACTAGAACTTGATCCATTGTAGTTTTCATCAAATAACTGAGTTCATGATTCAAATTCCACGCTAACCCCTAGGGTTGAAGTTCTAATTCTATTCCATTCCAATGTTTCTCGCCAAATCGACCCTAAGTGAACAAATACGGTACAAGCCAAATGTATGGAGGGAGCTAATTAAGTAGTGTTTTCACATCTAATTAAGTAATTAAGTCTGTCAAAAAAAAAATTTGACACAAAATTTTGACGGGTATTTAGTCTGTCAAAATGTGTGACGGAAATTTTGACAGAAAGCAGAAGTTTTTGACGGGCGCTCAGAGAACGCAGATCTCGAAAAAAAAATTGACGAGCTAGGGAAAATTTTGACCGTGTCCGTCAAAAATTCTGGTTAATTTTGACGAACTTCAAACATTTCTGACAGGCCCGTCAAAAATAATAAAATAAAATAATAAAAAAAAAAAACCGACATAAGGTCGGGAATAACCCAAGCCAAACCCCCAAAACTCTCAAACTCTTCTCTGCCTCACCAGCCCGGCACCCTCCACCTCTCTCCTTCTTCTGCTGCTTGCCGGCCACCCATCATCGCCACCGGCACCTCTATCCCCGTCTCCGGCCACCCTAAGACCCAAACCCTTGCTCCATTGCCTCTCAGCCTCGTGCAAAAAACCCCTCCCCTGTTCTACCTCCCCTCCTCTGCCGGCCAACCCGGCGATTCCCCAGCCGCTGACGACCGTTGCCGGTCACCCATCCGCCGGCCATTCATCCACCGACACCATCCTCTCTCTCTTCTGGTGCTTACTCGAAATTGTGGCTCTGTCGAACAACCCTCCTGTTGCCCATGTTTTTGTGTTTGCCGGCCATTCGACGTTGTTGCTGCCTCACCACTCGCTCGACGCCGCCGTCGGGTCGCCGGATCCCGCCGTCCAATGCCACTCAGTTCAACCTCCTCCTCCTTCACTCATTCGATTGTGTTCAAGTGATAAAAGGTCTGAAACCCTAACTTCTATAAATATGAATTTTGATGTTAAATTTGTTGTATTAGCTGAGTTATTTAGCTTTAATGAATGCTAATTTGAAGTTTTCTTGAATTTTGGGTGTGAAATTAAATTGGTAAAGGGAGGTTGAAGGTTGAACATGAATCAAAATGTGTGAGTTGAAGGCGTTTAGATAAGTTTTAAACAAAATTGAATGAAATTAGTGGGTTATATATGTTGAATGTGTGGATTATATTATGATCATGATGTGGTACTTCGGGTTGTGGAGTGAATGAAAGGTTGGATGTTTTGGGTGTGAGGATTTAAGCTTGTTTATATTGTTTCGATTCTGTTTTATTGAATATTTAAATGAAAGTAATGAAATACATGCGTTGAATGTGGAAGTGTTAATGTCTTAAGCGTGGTGATTTAGGGTTTACATGGTTGAGTGAAACTTTGAACTATTAGTGCTAGTTTGAAGATGTTGAGCATAATTTTAAGGAAAATCGAATGGAATTAATGGATTAACCAAGGGTTAGAGAAATGTGTAGCCATGGATATAGTGGTTTAGGAATTCTTGAATAAGGTTTATTATAATCATATTCGTTGTAATTACATTACCTTATGGGGGCTTAAATAAGTTGAATGCGCTAATTAAAGTGAAAAAAATATGTTGGAAGGATGAGCGAAGCCATGAACGTTGATATGTAAGTCGAGTAGGATTAGCAATTAGCAATGGGGAGCCCTGGTAAAGATTGGTTCTTGAAGCATAACTAAAGGAGGGGGGGACTAATCAATGGATTAAAATTGACGTTATTGAATAACTAGATGTCAATGTAGTGCCAAAGGTCGGGCTAAGATCGATTCATGTTCAAGTGGGTTGAGATTGATGGATTCCTTTTGTTTTACAACTCGAACAAGATAAAAGTAAGCTAGGGGTAGCTCGAATGTTGTAAATTCAAAATTTGGGTAGAATTATTGATTTAAAGGCAATAGGGAGCGTGGAGTGTGCTTAATCAAAGTAATGATAATGATGATGGATCCTAAGTATTTTTGAGAGTGGCTTTGGAGGTAAAATCGCCCAAGGAAGTGATTGAAGGTTGAGTTATGCGCCCTTGGGCCAAAGGAATGGCATGTTTTCTTGTAACCTAAAACACTGACATTTCAATTTAGGCCAAGAGCATGAGCTTCACATTGAAAATAAGCCTAGGATTGTAAACCAAACTCAAATGTCTTAAACCCCTTGTTCTGGAAAAATCACTACAACTAACAAAAATAGTTTTGATAATAATAACTATCATAACAATGGGAGTAATAAGGATGACTGTAATAATAATAATAACATAATAACAACAACGAAGCAATTGTCGTTACTTCTAGAAATCAAAACAAAGTAAACAATATTAACGCGTTTATAGTAATAATTCGAATGACAGTGTCAGTAACTGCGACATTGATAAAACCAAGGCAAACCCCACCATCATGCCCTCATGACAAGAGAAATGAAAGCAAAAACAAAATTAGAATTAATTAAGTTGGTAATAATCGTGAGGCTAATAAGAATAAGGGAGGTTAAGGAAATGTAAATTATTTAATCAATTAGAAAATTTTATAAAACTTCTTAATCATACAAATCGTAAGAATAATAAGGATGAGTAATGAAGTGCTAATCAATTTACTGTTTCAATATTGCACCCTGTTGTATACTCGCATGTACATGAAAGGACTACATAGCAAGCTCTCGAGGTTCCTCAAGAGTCAACAAGTTGGGTCCTCAACAGCACCGCCAGATATGACTCCTTCAGAAGAAGATGGTGAAAATGAGCCCGATACATTCGAATTGGGTGATTCCTCCCATGATTATTTTCGATGTGTTTTACTAGTTGAACAATTTTAGTTATGTTTGTTGATTACACATGTGGAACCTATGTAGGTACATTTTCAATACTTCTAATGGGACTGTACATTAATTTGATGATTTTATAATATAAATAATTTCACTTTGTTTGCTTGTTTACGTGCTACGACAATTATTAAATTAGAAATGCTATATTCGGAAAAATATGTGAGTTCTTAGCAGCAAATTTCTGATGACATTCTACGAAATTTTTGACGGGATATACAGCTTCCGTCGAATTTTTTTACGGGCTCAGTGAAATAGCTCGTCAAAAATTTTGCCCACAGCCTAAATTCCAATCCTTCAACCATTTTTTACGGACAGCATACTCCGTCAAAATTTCGGTCAAAATGCTGTTTTGACCGGCAAAAATTTCGTTGAAATCTTACTGATGAGGTGTTAGTCTGTCAAAATGGGCCGTCAAAAAAATTCTGACGGATTGTCAGGCCGTCAAAAATTAGTCAAAAATGCAATTTCGAGGAAGCATTTTTTGACTAATATTCTTTCTGTCAAAATTTCCGTCAAAAAACCTACTTTCCGTCAAAAACTCAACTTTTTTCCGTCAAAAAAAAGTCCTGTGCGTATTTTAGAAAAAATTTGCAAAAACGAAAGAGACCTTAAATTTTCATCAAAATAGTTTTATATTCGATTGCACATATGATTTTTTTTTTTTAAAAAAAACTTTAAAACAAAAGCATATGTATCAATGAAGACGAATTTCTTAAACGAATTTTACGTCTCGAACTAAATGCCTTTGTCGTAATTTGTGGTACATCTGCTTTTTGGGATATATGAATCAATCCAAATCAACAAGACAAAAAGTAAATAAAGAGTAAAATATCAAGTTGTTAAGTCTAGGTTTTATACAAGAAATTGCGAACAAACCTACCTGTAAATGACGCTTGATGTTTAATGTTGTTACGCCTTCTGATCTCATGATACAAGATATCATCTTAGGTGTTGCGTCTAAATAACAAAAAAGAAAAGGGATATCCACATGTAAATTACATTATTCAATAAACTTACCATAATCAAGCATGCCAAACCCATCTTCACATAATTAAGACGATGCAAGCAATCACACCAAAAAAAAATGGCTAAGATACAGAGAAAAATGACAAGTATAAATTCTACCATTTTGTTCGAATCCTTTTGAATTTTGAATATAAATTGGATAGCAAATATATGGATATCTTTATACATAGAGAAAAGCAATAATCTTGTTTTGGATACAAAAGACATCAGCAGTTGATATGAAGGATCAATGCATTTGGGGACAAAGGAAAAAAACATGTGAGTTGTACTCAATCAAATTTTCATAACCATGTTTTAACCCCATATAATTCATAGACCAAAAAATATGAAAGAACAAGTATACACCATACCCAAGCACATTAATATAGAGAAGAACATATATGATTGCATAGGGGGGAAAAGTACTCGCGATCTAACCCCTGTTTAATTGCTAGCCCTTTAGATCTCAGTATAAAATTGAACTACATATGCACAGATATGTTGACATAAAGAGATGAACTAATCTTTCTTTTCTCAAGATAAGTATTTTACTTAAGATTTAAGAGACTTGTGCATTTTAGCATGGCAAAAAATCCACACGTGAGTTAATTAAGCACTCAATTGGCCAAGACAACCATGTTTAACCCTTTCAATTCATGCACTTATATTCAACCATGTTTAATTAAGGGAGTGCAGAAAAAAACTACCGTATGTCCCCAATTTTGATTGCTTTTAAATTCTAAATAGAAATTCAAATCCATATATATAAAAAAGATAAATTGGCCTCTTCTTCAGACAAAAGTTTCATATAAAATACTATAAAAATGGCGCTCTTGGTGGGGTACAAAACCATTTACACATAACAAAACCTAGTAAAACAACTTTGACTATGGATTCCACTTCGCGAGATTTGAATAGAAAAAGAAAAAAAAAGATCAATTTGGCTTACAATCTTCGCCACCCAAAATGGCAACAGCATCTAGGAATGATTTGTGGAGATCATTAGTCCATTTCATCCTTGGCTTCTTTACTTTTACATCGCCATTAACATTACCATCTTCAATCTCACCCGTTCTCTCAGCCTTTTTTTTTTTTTTTTGCATTTCTTGGACAAATGGAAAAACAAAGAGAGGTAGAGAAAGTGTGTATATATGTTTGAGATGTTGAGGGATGACGCAGTGAAAGCAAAGGGCGGAATATATAGGAAAATTGGATACTTTATAAGGAAAGAAAGAATTTTTTCCTTTTTAAATTATCTTTAAAAAAATCAATTATATGCGCTCTTCCAACCATTTTTTGGAATTTTGTTTTTTCCCCCTAACTCGGTTTTAAATTTCAGTGAATAATTTCCACCAACTTATAAAGTATCCTTTACACTTAAAAATAAGAAAATTTAAAATCTCTTAAGTAAATTGTCGTAGTATAACCAAGTTATTATAATCGGGATTCTATTAGAATCAATTGGAATTCTTTTAGGGTTAGAATTGAGAATGGGGTCAAGGATCGTAAGATTCAAATAGTGAAAACTATTTTTATAATAATAAACTATTTCTATAATATTAAATATTTTAATAAATAGACATAATTAAATAGAAATTCCATTTAGCTATATCATGTATACAATTTTCCTGCAAAAAAATCTGCATTATGATAAGGAATTCTTGAGTACAAAAATGTGTGAAATTATTGCATTTCTTTGGGATGGTAGTAGAAATGAGGATGATTAGATGAATGTGTGGTTAGGGTGGTTAGAATTAGGAATAGAGTAATTAGAAGCTTAGTTCAAGTAGCTCCCATCGAGGATAAGATGGGATAAACTAGACTCAAATGGTTTGATCATGTGCGGAAAAGTGTGGATGCTACAGTAAGGAGATGTGAGACGATTAATATCCTTAAAAGTAGAAGAGGAGGGGATGACCCAAGAAGAGCTTGGACGAGGTGAGTAAAAAGGACTTGAAAGTTGTAGAGTTGACAGACGGCATGATTCTAGATAGGAGACTATGGTGGGATAGGATTAAGGTCTTAGTTCATAGGGAGATGACCTCTCAGGTATCATTCAGTTGTAATAGGGTAGGTTTTGGTTGAAGTGTGTTTCTGGATTTTCATATGTCGTGTTTGTATGCATATAGTACATACATGTGGAAGAGATATTGTCTGCTTACTTCTGTTTGTTAAGGTATAATACTTTTCTTTGCTGTGTTGTCTTATGTACTTATGTTTTACATAGTTAATGTCACCTTCTTTATTAGTATTTCTTAGTTTATCCCCTTATGCTTATCCTTATTTTTTTTTTATAAAATATTTTCACAAAATCTTTTTGTATCTCTTGGAATCAACCTCTTTACGTGTAGCAATGCCTGTAGAGGTAAGGTTGCCAACATATGAATCTCTCCAAACCCTGCAAAAGCAGGACCCACACAAGGATGTGGTGGTGGTGGTGTTGTTGTATTACATTTCTTTAGGATCATGACTGGTGCGTAGGATCGTAAAATCATATTATGACCCTAGTATACATTATTTGAAAAAAAATAATATGATCGTAAGATCCTAATGATTTGGAGATTCTAGTGGGAGCCGAAACGATGGAGGAGTTTTTTAATTGTAAAATTATAGGATGAAACTTGCCACAATATTTTAGCTAATTCAATTCAAACGAGCATATAGCTTCACTGACGTATGACTTCTTGAGCTTTTCTCTGACTACAAGATACCAAATGCAAGGATCATAACATAAATTGTCCGGTGAGTTAATATTCTGGCCTAGAAGTTAACAGGTTTTAAAGCCTAGTCTCTTAACACTACCCTTATGCCCTGGCCCGCTTGTACCCCCTCATAGTCACATTTTGATAAAGGCCAGATAGGATGTGTGCCTATTAAAACATTTAAAATAAAAAAATGCTATCAATATTAAGAGAATGGTCCTATTCGAATTTTTTTCTCACCTACGCAAAAAATTTTCTTTCCTAATAGATCTGAGAAGGGATGCAGGAAAAAACTTTTTTAGAAACGATTTATGCAATGCAGTCCATGTAGAGAATGATCCAGCAGGCATATAATATAACAAGTCCTTAGCATTACCGAGCAAAGAAAAAGGAAAGGCCCTTAGTCTAATTTGGTCCTTAGGAATTCCTTCAGGCACCATAGCAGAACAAGTAATAAGGAATTCACTAATGTGTCTATAGGGGTCCTCTCCAGCCAATCCATGAAACTTAGGTAATAAATTAATAAATCCTGAATTTAATTTCAAAGGCTTATCTAAAATGGCATAGGTAATGGACATTGGTTGAGTTTCAAGCTTAGGAGCAACAAGTTCCCGAAGAGTAAACATTCTTACCTTTTTAAGCTTGAGACTTACTGGCAATCTGCAAAAATTAAAATAAAAACAAAACAATAAAAGTAGTAAAATTAAATAGAATTAAACTAGCAATTTAATTTTCTTTCCCCGGCAACGGCGCCAAAATTTGTAAAGCTTGTCGAGGGCTACAAATTTAACCACTACTTCGGTTATTAAATAATTTTTTATAGCATAGGGAAGTAGGGATCGATCCACGAGGAAGGATTGCTTTAAAATGGCTAGTTTGATCCTAATTAATTTTACTAATCAACTTGTTAAGTCTAATTTTAATAATTCTAAAACAATTAAAATCTAATGAATAAAAATCTAGCAAAATACCCAATGATGCTCCTAAATATTCTAGACCATATTCTGGAAATAAAACAGTAAAAATATTCCCTAAATAATTCAGAAAAATAGAAACAGAATTAATAATCCAAAAAATTAAAAACAGAAACTATTAAACAAAAAAATCAATATTAAAAATCACAATCAGTATCCTAAATTGACAATCTTAAACTTGACAGATTTATAACTCCAGAATAGTGTCTGATTTATTTTAGGAAAATTAAATCAGACAATTACTACAGAATAATCAACAGAAAATTAAATCTGAAATTAAAAAGAAAATAATCTGCATGAATAAAAATACGAAAATAATTAAGAAAATTACCTTAATTCTAGGACACAACTTTATGAACCTAAAAATACTTAATAATCGTAAATTAAAATTAAAAATCAAAATTTTCAGAATTAATTGCCTGAAAACCTGCACATATCAATTTCGCAAAATAAATCTGAAAAATTATCAAATAATTTCCAAAATTCACGAAATTGAATATGGGCAGACTAGGACACTTTATAAACCCTAGGAATTAATTAAAACCGAAAAATAACAAAAATAACTATTTTTAATCTAAGTTCAAACAAACCGGTAATTAAATACTAAAACTCAATCTAAAATTATAACCACTCCAAAAATCAAACTCTAAGCTATCTAAAATTACCTAGACACTCCTAAAATACTATACTTGGGGGGGGGGGTTTGATTGAATTAATATTGAAGCTAATAAAAATAAAACAAAAATCAACAAACTAATCAAATTAATTTAAAGCAAAAAATAATAATTAAAAAGTTATCAAATTCATGGAAGATACTTAGTATAATCTCAATCCACCATGCAAATTAATATTTATCATCAACACACAAATTAATTTCATTCATGAGTTAAACTGTAGAAGACATACACCAGCGGTTCTTCCCCATTTTTCCTTAGATTCTAGTTTACTTAGGTCCAGCCCTAATATAAACCCTACTAATTTGATAATCTTTACACCAGCGCAAAAATTTAACCAAACTAGAGCATTAAGAATTAGAAAAACATCATTTAACACTTTGTAACCAATTTACCAGCAAATCGATTTAACAAAGATCTAAAGCGATTACCTAATTAAAAGAGATGGGTTTGAGTCATCCATGATTAATTAGGGTGATACCTAAGCCTAAAAAACTATAACTTTTACGTATTATAGTCTTCTAAACTATCAATCGAAATTGTATTTAATCAACTAGCATGCTTTCTAATCAATTTAACACAAATTTCATAAACGATAAACTCTAATCGCTAAAGAATCATGAATATGAATCAACTAGGCAATAAAGCATAAGACTTGTTTCAAAATAGTAAATTTAACATGGCTTCAAGAAGATTATATTAAGCATAAAAAAATTACTCACTCATATTAAAAGTAATATCACCAAATTCACCCAAATAATTCATAGTTGACAATAATCTAAACAACAAAAAAAATAAAATAAAAAAAAGTAAAAAAAAAGAACACACAAAAAAAGAGATAAGGTTATGGTGATGGTAGCTGTGGCTTTGATCGTGCAAGATGATGATGATCGTGAGATTTGAGAGAGTTGATGGTGAGATTGGAAGGTTGAAGGTGATGAGGATGAGGGCGTGGTGTGATGATTATGAGGAAGAAGAAGGGGGCGTGAGATTGATGAAGAAGGAGAAAAATGATGGAGGGTTTTCTTTGCCGTGGGGTGTATGAGGATGAAGGCAACCGTGGCTGAATGGTTTGAAGATGATTAATAGGAGGAAAAAGATGATCCTGATGCGATGGGCTGCCGTGAGTTCTTATACATGACAAGTGAGGGAGATTAGGGTTTGTGATGTTAAGGTTTCCTTCATCTCTTCTTTAGATTTCTTCTCCCTCAAGACTTCTAGCTCTTCTTCAATTCTTGAAACCCTAGCCCAAATAGATAATTATGGAATAATATTTTCTATTAATTATTATTCTTGGCCCGTCTTGATAGCCTAGCGTGTAAAATTCGTATTTCGACATCATATCTTCTCCTCTTTATTTAATTAATGCTAAACCTGAAAAATATATAAATTAAAGTAAATTAGACGAAATAAAATCTATAATATAATCGAAATAAATATTAAAATAAGGCATAATTTTTGACTTAACACCTTTGGTTATAGGTCCACCATGCTCAGCAAAATAATAGAGCTTAATTAAAGAGTTTTGACTGTTACCTGAACTTAGTCGACGTTGGACCCTGACGTCCCACTCTCAACCACACCTTCCCTATATCAAGCACAACACAGATCCATTTCATTTCCTACCTCAGACTGTTTTCACTAATCAAGTTATATTTTTAAGGATAGTGAGACTTTAATCAAGAAATTATAATATTTAAGACATAAGGTTCGATTGAATGACATTCTCTACTGGGAAACTTCTTTTATTGAAAGCTTGAAAGTGAAAATAATTCAATGGAAAGATTGAAGAGGGGCTTAAACTACTACGATCATCAGAAATGCTTGCTCATAGAGAAATAAAGAAATCAGACTTCACTTTTGCTTAAGTATGCTCAAATGACCGTGTCCCTTCTCAGCACTCGACCTCTCCATTTATAGAGGAGATAGACTACATAGGATACCCTAATATTCACAATGCATAAACTGATATTTTCACATGACTATAGTTGCTCTCAAATTGCTACTATAGACTACATTATTTTGCTAACTTGACACTTGATAAAATAACACAATAATAGCTAAACAACTTTTCAAAGCACTTAATATTGACAAGACTAGTCATCCATATTGCGATTCTGCATGCCTCCATGTCTTATAATGTCTTCCCGTCCATCATTATCCAAATATTCATCAAAATCTTTGTCAAGTTGAAGGTGCTTTAGATACTATTTTTCAATTAATTCAAGCAATATTTATTTTCTTTTTCTGATAAGAATTTTCCAACTCCAACATCAAAGAGATAATCAAAGACATCTTCTAAAGTTGCTCCTTCTTCCTTCATATGTTTGTTGAAATCATCATGATAAACAAAAGTAGTGTTCCTGTAATGCATCAATGCTTTTCTTGTTCAATCAATGCGCACATTCGATGATAAATATTGTAAAAACTGATGACTCTTGCCAAAATAGGATCACTAATTACTTCTTGTCAGTTTGGAAACCACTCTTGTCGTTAATCATTGGAATCGTTTAAATCAACTAATTGAACAAGGTAATGGGCTGGTTTGACTTTTCCATTTTCATACTCAATTACTGCACAATGAACCTCAACATACAGATTTCTATTGTATGGAATTTTTGTTAGACCATCAGAAGATGTGAGAATCCAATGGATCCTTTTAAATATACACTGTTGAAAGTTAGTTAGTCTTGATAACAACAATAACAATAAACTCCTAGTGTGGGTCCCACTTGCGCAAGATTGGGGAGATTTAGATGTAAATGACCTTATCTTTTTAAGTATCACTACTCGTAGAGAGACCTTAGTCTTGAGAAGAATGCGTATTTTGGATCTAGAATTTCCATGAGGTAAGCTATCATTTCATATTCCCACCCTTTCATGATGGGGTCATCTCAAGATATTGAATTTGCTAGGAACTGCACACCACCAACTACAGATCTATCGAGAAAGAATATCATAGTACTCATGACTCCGAAATATCATATGAATAATTATGACAGTAGTCAATGCAGGCTACATACCATTCGTTGAACCATTTTTCTTAAACATAGGAACTTATTTTTTCTTGAATATCATAAGGACACCTTAGGTAATTCACTAGTAACTCTAAAGGGCTGAATTTTTGCATTATTAGATAGGCAGAAGATAGCAGACCAAAGCATTATCTACTTTTTGTATGAAATTTCAAAATATCTAAAAGGACTCTACTAGAGGAGAAACCTGTTGTAACAGTAATGAAATTTCATTTTGGATTTCCTCCTTTTCCTGCAGGAATTCTGCTTTGATGATCACCATTGGCAAGCTCACAAGTTAAACTATCTGGAAAAGAATTATTCAATCCCTGTATATGTTCAATAGAGAAAGAAAGTTGGTAAGGTCGTAATTGCCAACATAGGAGTCACACTTGTGCTTGTATATTTGATAAATTCTTTTTCATAAAACGAAGTATTCCTTTGCAATGATCAAATAATAAGAGGTTTTGGGGCTAAAAGATTAAGAATTTTTCAATTCCTCTTATGATTGCAAGGATTTCTTTTTCCTTCGTGGCATAATTGCATTCTGCTTTATCAAAAAGTCTACTGTAATATTTATAGAGCTTTTCTCCTTCTTTGATTTTGAGTACTGCACTCCAGTTCTCATTACTGGCATCTGTCTCAATAGTTAAATCTTCTTCTTTATTAGGCAAATTAAGCACATGAAGATTTTTACATATCTTTTTGAAGTTTTAAACAATCTTTGAATCACTAGAGGTCCATATCTAACTTACTTCTTTTTTGAGTTTCTACTGCAATGGTTTTCTCAATTTGGCTAAGTCTCTAATGAAATTTGAAGCATAGGTAAGTCATCTAAGAAAATTTCTAATTGCTTCTTATCTTCAATTTTTTCAGAAAAATTTTCTATTTTTTTTCTAGAATATGCTTTTGTAGGATGATTTGTCCAGTTTTTATTTTTCTGGACCTAAAAACCCAATTTCTTGTTTGGCATAAATGCACTTGTTCTTTCCAAGAATAACACCATGATCAATGCATATTTGGGTGACAGATAGAACGTCATGTTTGTGTTGTTCTATGGTGTTGGAAAAGACAAGAATGTCATCGATGTAAACTAGACAACAGTGATTAAGGTCTTTAAAGATGTTATCCATTCTTCCTTGAAATATTTGAGGCGCATTTTGAAGACCAAATGGGATTACTATCCATTATAATATCCTTGAGGGGAACTAAAAGCAGTTAAAGGGATGTTTTCTCTATCCATTTTTATATGCCAATATCTAGTTTTACAATTTAGTTTTGAGAACCAAGAGGCTCCTTGAATTCTATTGAAAGGGAATATTTTCTTAGGAATATAATAACCATAAAAGACAGTATGATCATTAAATTTCTATAATTGATTGCCATTTTAGCTTTTGTCATTTTTCTGCAGCATGATTTCTCACCATGAAAGCAGGATGGGTGTGAGGAATCTTACTATTTCTAATTAATCCTTTATCCAAACGTTCTTTGATTTTCTTATCAAGTTCTTAGATATCCTGGTGTATATATACCATTTGTTTAACTTGGATAATAGTGTTTGAATTTAGCAAAGCAATCTTCACAAATGTCTTATCTTTATCCCAAAATTTTAGAGGATTATCTTACTAGAGTTCTTTGCATAATTATTTTTGTTGTTCAGCAATCTACTATCTAATAGTTAACTAAAGGAGTGAGATTGTTAGTGCTACTTCATGTTGTGCAGGTATTACCTTCTTACCACGTTGGTTGCGTGTAAAGTCAATGTCCTAATGAGTGTATGCTTTATTTAATTTAGCAATAGGAACTAAGCGACCATTTATTGTGAACATTATTTGGTTTATGGTCTATGTGCAAGGAGAATATAGGCTCTAAAAATTATTTCTAATAATGATATCATAAAAGGGTTGATTAGTAGCCCGAAAGACTAGAATAATACATTGAATTCCTCCTGTCTGTATGGTAGTTGTTCTATGGCTTCATTATGGCTTATTATGCTATTATCGGCTATCCTTACCTGTAAAGGATTCTTGGATTTTTTTCCCCACATAAATTATGAAAATAAAGGCCTTTTTCCAAAATAGATAGAACAACCACTATCTATCTATGCGCGCAATTCATATTTCTTATATCCCGCTAAACATACATTTATTGGGATATAAGTGCTATTAGGATTTGTATTGGTAGCTTCATAGCAAATCTCTGCAGTCATATTTTTTACTAATCTATCCTCATAGATTGACTCACTAATAATTAGTAGTGCTCATCGGTCCAAATTCGGACCGGACCGGCTTGGATCGAAGACCGATAAAGAGAAAAATTACGGATTGAGTTAAATAAGAGCCGGACCAGACCGGGATTGGACCGAAAAAATTTGGACCAAACCAGAACCAACTAAAGTAGGCCAAATTCATTTTCAAGTACAGTTGGAACAAAGTTTATAGACTCAATTAATGTTGGCCAAAATCATGCTATTATTGATTTTGTTTGCTAGTTCTAAAGAGCATTAGTTTGCACTTGACATTATCTTTGACCAAAAAACTAAAAAAGAAAGTCTCAAACTCTTAACAATTTTTTATTTTATTTTATTTTATTTTTTTAAATAGTCGATCCTCGGTCCTGACCGTTGGACTGGACCGGACTGGACCAAAGACTGAATAAGGTAATTTTTTGGAGCGAGGACCGGACTGAATGCACTCGGTCCGGACCGGTTTAGTCAGAACGACCTAGTCTTCTGTTCGGTCCAGGTTTGGACCGAATAATGTACACCCCTACTAATAGTTCTTGTTTTGTACCAATGACTTTCTTATCTAGAATCATACTATGATCTACACTGCGTCTTATGGTTTAATACTCATTCTACTTATTTCACTGGTCTACTAATTGTATCATCTTCTTTAAGCTCTTTTTTGACTGATGAAGGCCCTTCTCCCTATTCTAATCTTGCACTCATGCTTGTTAGTAAATTGGGTTTAATGATAATGTTACCATTCTCATCAATTTTAATTATTTTTTCCTTTTAGATTTTTGTGGGATTGGCAAAGTTAGATATCTAAGAGCTGTCGATTTTTATCTGCTGCAGATTTGATTTTATCCTTTGAATTTTTGCATTGGAGTAGGACTTTCAAAATTTTCTACTTATGTCATTGTTATCTTAGTCTTTGGATATATAGTATTATCTAATTTATACATTATTTTTCAAAATATTCTTATTAGTAACCTCCCCTTTTCATTTCCATTCCAATTGTTTTCATCTTAAGGGATAGGAAGCTTTTGGCGAATTCATCTTTTAGGCTCACTTAGTATCAAGGTTGGCAATTCAATTCTACATATCCATTACACAAATTGGTTTTAAGTCATGTGATAATTTGACTATTAAATTTGGTATGTCTGATGTCATAGAGCAAAGCATAAAGGTCAATATCTTTGTCATAATATTGTAATGGAGTAATTTGAACTTGTACACTTCCAACATGGATATCTATACTTTCTATCTTTGTTATGGTTAAGGATATTTTTTCAATTAATGAGATTAACTTCTCCAACATCATACTCACAATCTTTTATTTCTAGATCTCCTTTCGTCATTTCGTATATGTTCTGACTCTTTAATTGAAAGATGAATTTTTAATAAATCATTGCCCTGTTTGGCAAACATCTATTAGCTGTTAGCTATTAACTGTTTGGGTTAGCTGTTTGTATTAGCTATTTGAATTAGCTGTTTGAGTTAGCTTTTAGCTGTTTAGCAAAGGCATACTAATCAAATTTTTTCTAATATAAGGAACATGATAAATACCATCTAACTCTAAAAATTTTCCAAACGACAACTCTAACTTGACTTGGCCTTCTCCTAAGACTCGAGCCATACTCCCATTCCGCATGCTCACAGTTCTTGTGGTTGATACATAATAGGATGAAAATAAGGTTTTGTCAGTGCAGCCGTGAACATTAGCCCCAGAGTCTATCCACCAAGCATTTAAGTTAAGAGTTGAATTTAACTCTGGCCTACCAGCAAAACACCTGTTAGCTGGGGAAACAGAGGTGGCCCCCACTGTCACAACATTGGCATCTGGCTTATGGGGCAATTGACCTTTAGAGGCTTCCAATTCTGACCATGATGGAAGTAGCAATACTTAGGAATAAGGTTCGTGCCTCCACATACCCAGGATTGTCTCCTGCCTTGATTGTTACCTTTAGTCTTACTGTCATTCGACTTATTGCCCCTATTCCCAAAAAATCTTTTAGGACCATTTTTCTTGAATTCATTGGGTCTAGGTTTATGAGGACCTTCAACTATGAGAGCCTTAGCTTAAAAATCAGCTTTTTGATTTTTGGAAGAACGATATTTGTCCTCAATTCTCAAAGCGGATAACAAATCATCCAAAGAAAACTTATTAGACTTCTGTCTAAGACCTTCAGCAAATTTAGACCAAGATGGAGGTAATTTTTTTAATAGCAAAAGCAACATAGACATACTCACTTTGTTCAATTCCCTTCATTTTCAACTCATAGACAAGGTTTTCAAAATCATGAAGCTAATTGGACATATTTTTATTATCAACAAACTAAAATCAAACCAACCATTAATGCTAACTCTCACAAGACCCCTTTCAACAGTAGCATACCTTTGATCCAAAGCAGTCCATAAATCACAAGCAGTTTTGGTATAGGAAAAAATGTGATAAACATTATCAAACAAAGCACTTAAGATACAACCATGGCAAATCACATCTTTATCAACAATGTCATCATTTTTAGGATCATCAACCTTTTCAGAAATATCTCCATTGATCGGAGTTTTATCAGACTTTTCAACTTGTTCTTTAAAGCTGTCATGAATAATATAGAAAAGGCCTAACTTAGTTAACTAGAACTTCATATGTTGTTGCCAAAATAAGAGATTTTTTCCATCAAATTTTTCAGGTTTGCTAGTCAAGGTTTTTAGTGCATCCATTTTTTCAAATTAGTAGAAAACTAGCATTTCCTCTCTCAACTTGTTGTAAAATATAAAATATAAATCACAAAAATTAATAAAACAACCTTCGAGGAAATTCTACTATTCAGGAAGCAATAATAAATACGAATAACAACTTAACAAATATAGTAATAAGGTAAGATAAGAAAGGTCTGGGGCGAAGCACGCTGTAACGCACTCTTCAGAGAGAAAATGTCCCCACTGCACAACTAGATATTGAAGATGCAGCCCTCCCTAAGATTCGACAACCCATTGGTTCTTCTCGAATGCAGCGATCCAAACCCTGAACCAAGTTTCAACTCAATGCTCAAAAGGATAGTAAATTTGTGTATAAAATTTTTAAGAAAGTAATAGAAATTTTACTTAACAAGAATACTAAATTAGTTAATAAAACTAATTAACAGTTATTAATGTAGAGGAAATTAAGTGACTTTTTCAGCGTAAAAGATAGAGCATTAGAAAGCTATAGAGATGTTTTTATTTTCTTGTGTGGAAAAACCTTAGAAGGACTAGCTTATTTATAGTGAAAAACACTATACTAGCCGTTGCTCCATTTCTTCATATTCTACAAAAGTCTCCAAAATTAGTGGACGAGAGCCCACCATTTAATGAGTCAATTAGCTACTTTTACTATAGTCCTTACAAAACAAATCCATCCAAAAATAGTACACTTTAAAAATAAAACTATGCTCCCATGACTTTAGAATTAAGGCTCCACATTAGTTAAAAGATAAAATAAAATAAATGAAATGAAATAAACAATTTCACTTAATCAATCTTCAACCTCCAACTTAAAAAAATTTAATGTTAAATCATAATTTTCCAACATATTCTTCATATTTACCACACAGACAACAACCTGTATCAATATCGGAAAGAAATTCTGCAAGTTTCAATCAAACGAGCAATCTGCTATGTAACAAAGGTCGTGTTCGGCAATAGCATTTTGGGTAGCGTTTAGCAGTTTGACCAGGTCAAAAAAAATCCTTTAAAAATTTTATCTTTGGAGATTATCTATGTCCTTTTATTTCAATTTACATTAATCAGTTAGCATAATAACTAAATTTACTGAACACATTAGTTTCAACCGCTAATCTAAATAGCTATCCGCTAACAGCTAAATTAGAAACGACATTCGCTATCCAAACAACTATCCGCTACTTAAACAACTATCCGCTACCTAAACAACTAATTTTGCTGAACAGGGCCAAAATCTAGAGCAGAAATCTACCATGTTTGGCAAATAGCTATTAGTTATTAGTTGTTAGTTGTTAGCTATTTGAGTTAACTATTTATATTAGCTATTTGAGTTAGCCATTTATTAAAAAACTATTTGGTAAAATTAGTTGTTTCTGATAAAGTTTTGAGATAGAAAACTAATTCTTCAAAAAGCTCTTCCAAAATGCTCATAGAATTAGTTTTTTCGAATTTGTTTTTTGGATCCAAAAAGCTTTTCTAAAAAGCCTTTTGATCAAACACCCAAATTAGTTTTTTTACTTGGTCAAACGGCTAATCTCGGTCAAAAAAGTTATTTTTGGCTGAAAAGTTCTTCAAAAAGTTATTTGCCGAAGACCTCATATATTTAGGAATAAGACTTCTGCCCAGAACATATTTGCTCCATCTTTGTTTAGGCAGATCACCTAGAATCCATGAGTAAGCTTCCTGGGTATTTAACTTCTCAATCAGATATGATAAATTATCACTCTATTAATTACAATTGTCAAAAGTTAGGTTATTTTAAATGATGTAACATATTATTTTAAATAAAACAGAACATTTAAAACGTTTGATAGCAAGACATATGCCCCTGTTTTAACCTGATTTCCTTGATTCATTAGTATGAAGCCCCTGGATGAATTCGATCAAAGTAAAATAGATGAACTCGCCTGCAACATCAAACGAATGATCTTGCGCCCCCCCCCCCCTTCAAACGCATGAATTTACATAAAGAAGCTAGTACTTTATTCTCGAAACTAGAAAGAGATCCACTCAAATTAGGAAAGGTAACAATTTTGAACGGCTTGGGAAACCATATCTTGGAAGTTTTGTTTTTCCCTTTCAGATGCATATGATATCAAATCAAGCTCTATTATTTATCCAAAATTTAGTAAAAGAAAATATATAAAATTCACATCAGCCTTGTCAAAAAAGATTCTGAGAGGTAGTTTCCTCTACTTTCTCTGTAGATCTCGGAAGAAAAAAAGCAAGCAAAGCATGAGTTGGACGCAGAATGAGCCAATGAGGCGTCTGAGACTGCAACTGCAATTGCGTTATTGGAGAAAGATAGAGAATCTCGCATTTTGGCGTCTTAATACTCCGAAATTGAGGACTTTGAAAAGGCATATGTTCAAAACATCACGAGTATACAGCTCTTTAGCTGTGTCATTCAACTTAGTGATGCAGATCGTGCAAAAGAGGCAGATCCTGTGAAAAAGGCTTCCCATCACCGCCGGGCTTTCTTGGCGCGCTCTGAATGTGCTCTAGCTTACTTGGCCAAGATCAATGCTTTGACTGGTGATGGTAAGTCTCTCTCAATGTTGATGTTGCAGGATTAATTAGTTTAGTGGGTGTGATTCACTGTTTTATTTGAATTGAATTTCGCTTGGTGGCCCAGTTATTAAAGCTCGAGATTCGCTGAATTAAACATCTTTATTGACCCACCTAATTCTTCAAAATCTTACACTTGCAGTTGACAAAGAGCTTGACACTACGGACTGGGATGAGATTAAGGCTGCATATTCTCGTGCAAAGGCTCTACTGTTTGAGGCAAAAGAGATTGCTCATTCAAATACGTTGGACCTCGTACAAGAACAGGCCGACCTATATGGTTACCTGGGCCACGTACATGAAATGCAAGGTTCTGTGTTCTATATCCCTGCTTTGATCGGTCGTCTTCTGTTTTTAAAAAGCCAAATGCTTGTCCCGTGTTTCTTTGCATGTCTCTACTGGTTTTGTGCAGGTCATAATGAAGAAGCTTATGCTTGGTTTCTTCGAAGGGTTTCTTTCTGTGAGAAGATGGACATGAGTTATTATACCACTTTTTCAGCACATCCTTTCTTATCTGCTGCCCGCTCAGATGGTGTAGGATGATATCAGTCTTGTAAGATGATAATGCATCATTATTTTCAAGTGTAATTTGTTTAGATCTTGCCCAATATGCTGTGTTCTCATCCTTTGCAACCCTAACTAGCACCGTTAGATGCCGGTGTGCAGTTTCTTGCTTCCACATTGCACTGGAGGCTCAGCCAGATGCTTCGCAGTTAGCCAGGGAGGCCCTGACTGCAATTGATTGCCTGGAGAAGCTTATTTCAAAATGTGAACCAGGATGACATGGTTATCAAGGTAGTTTTTTATCATATACATATTAACATATTTGCTGGTTTTGAGGTATCAAATGGTTTTATTGCTATCTTTCAGTTGTGCTGGCAAAGTTTACTATACCAGAGTTCATAAGCAATCCTGAGCGTTGGATACGAGAAATGAAAAATGCAACACAACTGCAGGTATGATGAGATTCTCTAATCAATTTGTCACCCCCGTGCTGAGGAGAGGAAACAATCATCTATATGTTTTTGAGTAATTTTTAGTTAATCTTTTCAAGTTGAAAATTTGAGTGAGTTAGCATATTTTCGTTCAAAGTATAATGAAATACATTTTGATTGTGCCTTTAATATAGTATTATAATACAAGACTTTGTGAGAGATCGAGCATCTGTTTATGCTCTGATGTCAATTTGGCGTTAAATCTCCCGCCTTATTTTTGTTTTCGGGGAGACGGGTTGACAGGGTGGAGGATACTGCTTTTCATTTTGCCGAGCGTGCTCAAGATTTGCACTTTTCATTCTCCCTTTTGCCCGTCCTTTGTATTTCGATCTTCTCAATTATTTGGGCAAAATTAAGGCATTTTCTACTTCTTTTGGGAAAAACTTATCTATTGCTACTTGTTATTAACATTTAAATCCTGTATTTTCAAAAGTGTTGAGGAATGTCTCCGCTCCCTCTTTATTTGTTATTCGGAATCTTTTCTCTTCCTCTTTCTCTTACTCTTTCTCTTCCTCCTTCTCTCGCTCAGTAAATGGTTTTGCAACTATTTTCTCTATAAACCTTTTCTCAAAACTGTTTTTGTAGGTCTTATGGAATCAACCTCTCTATTGGGTAGGAATACCGGTAGAAGTAAGGTTGCCTACAGTTGGATCTCCCCAGACCCCACGAAAGCGGGACCCACACTGGGAGTTTGTTGTTGTTTTTGTTGTTGTTGTTGTATTTTCAAAAGTGTTTCAAATTATTTCAATTCAGCAAAATCTTTTATGATGTTTTCTTGTGGGTCTCTTAGAATTGGTCACCTGTATATGAATTTCTACAAACTCCGCAAAAAGGAACCACACTAGGAATTATTGATGGCTTTGTTTTATATGGGTCTCTAGTGAACAATTTAGGCAGCATTGATTTTCTTATTGTTCTAATTAAAAAACCTATTTCATCTCTTAGGGTAGCTGATTCTTAAATTTTTTTTTATGTGTATGCATTGATTTTTCTTAGTGTTCTAAAAAGCCCATCTATTTCCTCAAAGTCAATACATCATCCTCAATTTTTTATACACAAGCTCGTATTTTGAATTTTGGGGTGGGGGGGGGGGGTGTCAGCAAGGCAATGCAATTTTACCAAGGTTATCAACACATGATATAGGAGTAGTTGATTATTAAGTTACAAACGTAACTACACCTACCCATAAAGGCCTAGACAACATACTGGGACTGCAACAAGTAGTTATACAACCCCATTAACTTTGAATTGGCTAAGTACTCTCTTCTTGAAAGACAACTTGTCGTCAACCGAGCTTGAAATATTGAACTTCCTCTTACCACAAGAACCTTGATAGTGTGAATTCGATTGATTTGTTGATGGTCGCTTTATACCCAACATTTGAACCCCTTTCTGTGATTGCAATCCTTCCTGGACTAAGAAATCGAATTAGAATTAAATGACTTGGATTCGTACCTCCATTCAATCGCGGCACACTATTGAGTTTTTGGCACAATGCTCCTTTTTGGTTGTATCCTAGTATGTTTCCTTCTCCATCGTTTTCTATTTCTATGACTATTGTGTCATTGGGCTAAGAATTAGACGGCATTAATAGTGGCAATTTGTTAGTTGTTAGCGCATATGATATGCTCCTTATGACTTGACACGCTGCAATTTTGAGCTCAAACAGCCACATAAGTCAATGTACATTTGTTAAAAAAAACTTGATTTGGCTTCCTTTCTCAATCTTTCCGATCCATATGTGGCATGTGATAATCTAAGAGACTTCATGGCACTGCTGTTTATATTTTCCTTTGTAGGGTGCAAATCATTGTTTGTCGACTCATTTGTAGACTCACATACACCATTTAAGGAAAGCACCGAATCCATATTAGAGTTGATGCAGTCACTATCCTCCTCACATGACATAGTAGTCAGCGTAGACTTAGAGTTTGTGCCTGTCAAATTCCATAGTTGGGCTATGTTCTAGCTCAGATCGGACACTCAGCTCCTCGCTTATAGAATTCATGTCTTCACTAGTTGCTTCACTTGAAAATGTCTCTATTATAGCTCCTATATTCATCGTTTTTAACTTGATGGACTTTGAATGGCTCTCCACATTCAAGTTCATTTCGTAAATCCCTACAGTCTTTTACTTCTCCAAACTCTTCAATGCTCATTGCAGATGTGGTGCTTTCACTATCTAGGATTCTCCATTCCCTTAGTTAGTTTGTTGATATTAAGGGATTGCTACATCTTTGTCAACTTTGTTCGGCTAGAGATAGAATTATCCTTACCATTCATTGATGCTCCAGAAGTTGATATCCTAGATTTAGGAGATCAAAGACTCCTTTACCATTTACAGTAGTTGCATTCCTAGTAGATTTCTTTTGAGTTTTGGTGATAGCTTCTTACTGACCATTCCCATGGGTAGCATTGTACATCTGTTCAACCTTATATAATTCATTTTTCACTTCAACAATAGAAGGATCAAGCTTTATGGCAATCTGAAGGTCTTTAACGGCTCTTCTATATTGAGTTTTTACATTAAACAAGTGTAATTTAAGGGTGTGTTTGGTAGGGTTGAGAACTATTTTCCTAAAAAACCATTTTTCATGAAAAATGATTTTTCACATAAAATAATTTTCAGCTCATATTTTCAGTTGCTTGGTAAAAGGGGAAATGAAGTTTCTAGAAAATGAGTTTGATTGGTAAAAAATGAATAAAAAAGCTAAAAAGAGGCGCATTAGTGAAAAAACAAAAATAAATAAGATAGTTAAAAAAAATGAGAATTTATATTTTGTTCTTTAGGGCATTATATTACAATATGTACATTTTTCAATTTTTTGATCTTACCTACTGCCAACAATTTAATGGTAGCAATAGTTTATTAATTTCCCACCTTCGAGTAGGAATCCAAACAAAGAAAAGGAAAGACATAGTGAGTTTCTCTATCTTTTTAACCCTGACGATAAATTGCAGAGCGGTTTGAATTTTGATGAAATCATGGTTGTTAGATTCACTGGCATCGATATTGGTATGGGCATCAGGAAGACACAGTTTCACTAATATTTAATATGCTGCCTTAATCTTCGAACTATATGTTACTATATGTCACTACCTTAATCTTCGAACCATATGTCGAGGAAATAGACAAGGAAGAGAGAAAGAATGTGAAACTGTGTGAGTGCCAAAAAAAATGTAAAATCAACTTATGTTCCACTCAAAGTGAAAATATTTTCCTTCATTCGAGGGAAAATGAGTTTCCCCTAAAAATAAATTTACACTCATTTTACCAAATAGTGTAAATGAGAAAATCATTTTCCAAGAAAATGATTTTCACCCCTAACAAACACACCCTAAGAGTATAATCACATTGACTTTTAGCAGCCTTGAAGGCACGCAATTTCAACCAACATGCAACTAAATTCAAGTTAAGAGGCAATCCTAAGTCTTCCATTAGGTTTGCTTCCTCTTTAATACTAGGAACAAATACGCACAGATACTGAATGGCTTTGTCATACTTGGTAAGTGCAGGCTGAAAAGCTTTCAGTTTATAAAGTTGGATACGTTGCTCTTTCATAGACTTGGAACCTATAGAAGAGCCAAGAACATGATGGGTTGGCAAACAAGTTGGTTTCTACATTAAAGTCGGCGAACCAGGAACTTGTTTGCCAAATGGCAACCCATCCCGTTCCTAAATTCATATCGTTGTTGCTTCTTGATATGCAAACAACTTGATTAAGTACTAAGAGATAAAACAATCAGACCATAAAACAAATATATATATAAAGAAAGGAAGGTTCTAAGATGAACTTGAAACAACACAGTAGGATAGATGCTTGAATGAGGTATTAAGAGTTAAAACTGAAATTTAGGAACAGAGAGCAGGAAGAGAGGTTGTGAAGACTGGAGAGACAAAGAGTGTGGTACGTCTAATCGTATTTTGATTAGAACTGAGAGTTTCCGTGTTGGTTTTAATTGGTGTTGGAGAAAGGGGGGGGGGAATGGAAGACGAATAGAAAAATGCAATTTTTACACGTGTTCTCTTGTTAACTGCAAAGTATTACAAACACCCAGGAGCAATATATTTATTGTACACATGAGTTTATCCTCCCATATACAGGTGGACAAAATTGCCATGTAGGATTCAAAAAATATTTTTTTTATAAAAAGAAAAAAAATAGTGAAACCCCCACCCTGCCACTGCCACTACTAACAAACATGCTCATTTTGAAAACCTACCTGTAACTGTCAAGTCTCTTCACATTCGTTTCTCCTCCGCTGCGACTGCAACTACACTCCTCTCTCTAACCGTCTTCATGCATCATCAAAGCAATCAACTTCACATTATCCAGCAATATCCTCAACAATCAAGAGCATCATAATTCAGCCCTGAAACCAGCATCAATGGCAGAGAGAGGTGAAAGCATGCATATAGAATATGGTAATGAACCTGAGAATGTAGTGAACGACAACACAAGAAGGCAATCTGGAGTGACAATCACATATAAGTGAAAATCCAAGTATGACATTTGAGTAGTTATGATAATATTTGCAAAAGAATGGAAATTTAAGGTTACAAGCTTCATTTGTAAGTATAATGCCCTGTGAACTTTGATCTGTTGACTTCCGTAATTTTCACCAGTTCATGAATTCTATAACCTGTGGAAGAGTGAATGAACTAGGGCTATTTTTTTTTTTTTTCTGTTGTCACTTTTACAATTAGAGACACCCTTGGAGGTTCGGTTGCTTGATTTTGGTGGGGATTGAGGTTTCTTGTCAGTAGTAAGTTGGAATTGTATGGTCTTCTTTGTTGTACTGGTTTCTTGTCACTTGTAAATTCACCAAATTTCATCTTCATAGTACCTGCTAACATGTGTTGGTGAAAACCAAAGAGAACAATATTTAATAATTCAGTGAATAAACCCAAAGAAACTAGTGAATCTATATTTAATTTTGAGTGCAGTTTTATACTGAATTTAATTCTAATTGCAAGCATGTTCTACAGTGAACAATACTCGATATCTCAGTGAACTACCTCTGGAAGGGTGAATGAGTTTGGGCTTTTTTTTTTGTTCTCAACTTTGCAATTAGAGACATCTTTGGAGGTTCAGTTGCTTGATTTTTTTGGCAGGGGTTGAGGTTTCTTATCAGTTGTAAGTTGGAATTGTATGGTCTTCTTTGTTGTGCTCATTTCTTGTCAGTTGCAAATTCAACAAATTTTATCCTCATAGTGCCTGCTAAAATGTGTTGGTGAAAACTAAAGTGAACAATATTCAATAATTCAGTAAACAGACCAAAAGAAACCAGTGAACCAGTATTTATATATAGATATATACACACACACA
>JACYFF010031956.1:83938981-83969941 GCA_017589665.1 Selenicereus undatus
TATATATATATATATATATATATATATATATATATATATTCTTTTGACTCTATCTTTTTCCCATAGCACTTGTGGTTTGGCTTTGGAAAAGTTTTATTGATAGATTTTCTGAGGTTTGCTCAAAAATTGGTTTTGGCTCTAGAAGAGGCCACAATAGAAGTAAAATGCAAGGCATTAGTGTGACTAAGCCCAGCTTTAGCTCTGCAACCTCTTTTGGATAGTTATGGTGGCATTATGGTGTATTTAGTTGCTTGCGTAGAGCCATTTGTTGATTAGTGAGGTGAATTGTCGCTTCCTAGGCTCCCAGCTAGTTGAAAACTGGGGAAGATTTTCAGAGATTAGGATGGTCCCTCATTTGTCTACTGTAAAGTCAGTTCTTCATCATGTCTTTCAAGTTTTCTCATTGATTTTAATCTCAAAGACAATGGTTGAGGTGGTAAGAAGATGCGGGCTAGGAGGTTGTATTCAAAAAGACGGCAAAGTTCCATAAGTTGGGGTAGCGTCAAAGCAAAAATTAAGGGAAGGATTTTAAGGTTTCACTCAAATGGTTCAATTTAATGGATTCTCGGTAGACAAAGGTGATAATATGGGTAAATGGTACTTATACTAGATCTTGGTTCATATGGAAAGGTGGAATGCCATCATCTTTGCAAGTGTAGGCGGAGGTATAAGATATTGGACTCATCAAGCCAAGGTTGGAGCTGACATAAGGCAATTAGAGGGCTTTGTAACTCTGAAGGATCTACTTTAATTGTGCTTTTCTAGAAGATTTTTTTCTTTGCTGTTGTAATGCTCTAACGCCTCAAGATGTGTGGATGTACTTGTAGAAAGGGTTGAGGGAGTACCATTTGGAGAGCAAGTAGCTGTTTGGTTTTAGGTGCTATTCATGCATGTCTCTATTATATTATGTTGGTTTCTTATATTTCCTTCCATTTATAGTGGTTCTAATAACTATCTAAAAAAAAGGTGATGCAGAAGATTACAGATAGTAGGTTTATCAATATCATAGATCCGAGTCTAAAGATCCATTGAGGTCATATAATTTGGACCATATAAAACTTATTTTTTGTTCGAACAAGGTATAATTGAAAATGTAGGGTAAACTTGGAAAAATTTTTTAAAAAAACTATTCATAGTACCGCTTCTATAGACCTGATTGTACCTTATAATTTGTGTGAAAAAGATTATCTCATTTGAGCTTTTACAATTGATTATGATAATGATCTAAAAGAGTATCTCCACTATTATGTAGTAGTAAAACTTATGAAACTTCACAGTTTCTTGTCTCTGAATATTTTGCACTAACGTCCTTAAATTTTAGGCAATAATTAATGTGGCATTGAGATTTTAGAGTTCAGTTCTAGTAATCTTGAAATTTTAATGTAGTATTATTGAAACATTGGCGAATGTGTGAAGAAAGTAAAGTAATTGACTAATTTACTTTCCATTAATGGTTCTAACATGCTCTCTCTTTTCCTATTCGTTACATATTCGCTAGAGTAGTGTTTTAATAATACAACATTAAAATTTCGGGCGTGATTAATTAAACCAAGACAAATTGCTGACTCTCTTGTCTCAATTGGTTCTCTAGTCTTGGATATGGATCTCATTACTCTCACTCTTAATGGCATTGATGAGGACTGCCATATTCTTGCCACCACATTGTCTTATGGTACCTCCTATCTTACTTTTGATGACTTGCAGGCGAAGTTAATTCACTATGAGCAATGCCTCAAATTTTTGAAAACCAAAGCAACTCAGGCCTAAAACATCAGGCGCTATCCATTTCTGCTACCATGGACTCTTCTGCTTCTTCTCCTACGGCTTAGTCTAATAAAGGGCGTAACAAATGGTGGTGGTCAGGCCTGAAATCGCTACAACAACTGCCGGGGGGGACGAAATCAAGGGGGCAGTTCCCGCTCCTCGCACAGTTCCTCAAACTAGAATTAGTCTTCCAACAGGAGTGTACCTGCAGGAACTGCATATGGTAACAATCCATCGGAAGGAGTCTTAGGTTCACACCCCAATGTTGTGTGTCAAATTTGCTTCACTCCTGGATACACAATTGTAGGTTGCCCCAACCGTTACCTCCCTCAGCAGCAGACTACCCCTGTTCAGGCCTGTGCAACCTTCAATGCCGTCGACGCCAACGAATCAGTATGGTATCCTAATTCGGTAGCCGCCTCTTACTCTCCAAATCTCTTTACAATAGTACTGAATGCATCTGTGTTGGTAATGGTAGTCTTCCCCCGATTAAAAGCATTGGTTTTGTTGCTATTCTTGCTGATAACTAGCCTCTCTCTCTTAAAAATGTGTTTTATGTCCCTCTTTAAAGCACATTTAATTTCTGTTCATCAATTATGTCGGGATAATAACTATTCCATCATCTTTGATGAATCTTTTGTTTGTGTCAAGGACAAAATCTCGTGTAAGACTCTGCTTTATGCTCCCTCTAGGGAGAATCTTTATCTAGTTCGTGTCACTCCTGCTGCATCTATTCCCGCCCTAGCTACTTTTGTTGATCCGGCTATTGTTTGGCGGTGGTGTCCGGGTCAAGGTCACTGTGGAACACGGACATTATCTAGTCTTAGGCATTCACATTTAATTTCTTTCCTTAATATGTTTCAAGCTACATGTAACTCTTATCGTCTTGCAAAATCTCATCATTTGCCTTTTCAAAGAGTTAAACATTGTCATGACACACCATTAGTATCTTATTCATTTTGATTTATGGCAATCTCTTATGTTATCTTATGATGGTTATTGGTATTATATATGCTTTGTGGATGATTTTTCACGTTTTACTTGGATTTATCCATTTAAGTGGAAATTAGAGGCTTTCACTGTTTTCTCCACCTTTCATAATATGGTTGAAAATATCTTCAATACCAAAATTAAGATTTTCCAAAGTGATGGAGGTCGTGAATATGAGAACAATACTTTTAGTGCTCATTTTGCTAAACATTGTATCTATTTCATAAAGTCTTGTCTCGATACTTCAAGCTCAAAATGGTGTCGTAAAGCGTAAGCATCGTCATTTAACTGAGATGGTTTCATGCTCTTCTTCTTAAAGCTACCTTACCTACCAGTTTTTGGGTTGATGCTGCTTATATTGTAATTTTTACTATTAATCGTCTTCCCTCTCCTGTTTTACATGGTTTGAGCCCATTTGAAAAACCTGTTTCACAAACCTACCGATTACAACTTTCTGAAGACTTTTGGTTGTGTCTGTTTTTCAAATTTTTCTGCCACCGTTGCAAATAAGTTAGCCCTAGGGTTTATTCTCTACATTTTTCTAGGTTACGCGCCTCATTACAAAGGATACAAGTGTTTTGACCCAATCACAGGAAAATTTTATATCAGTCGTCATATTGTGTTTCATGAAACTGTTTTTCTGTATCCTGACCTTGCACCTCGCTCTCACTCTCTGCTTGTCCATGCTCCCTATGTTTCCCCTGAGTGTATTTCTAGTCTTTCCACTCCTACCATCACGACCATGCCATTTTTTTACAAATCCACATCTTCTATGCCCTCTTCTTCTTCTTTGGGTCAGACGCTTACAACGGTCCCTAACCTAACTACCTCCAGCATCTCTCAGCTTGCCTTTGAGTCTCCCCAAGCGGATCCACCACATTATGGGCCTTGGCCCAATCCATTATGTCACCATTCTCCTGCTACAGGAAGCCCTCCTGCAGCATTACCCATGTCTAGTCCACAGCCCTGCATCCCATGATCCAACAGTTAGCCCCGCTAACCAAGCCCATGTGTCTTTCATGCCCTCTAATACTTGCTCCTCTCCTTCACCTCAACCGCCGCAGCCCAGTCCACCGCATGAGTCTTCTCAGCCCACTAGTGTCACCACCAGCCTAGTTTCGCATTCTTATCCTGTTAATTTGCATCCTATGCAAACTAGGTCCAAAAGTGGAGTCCATAAACCCAAGACTATTTTGTCTCTTGACATAGACATTGTGGGTCTTGAGCCCACATCTTTTAAACAGGCTAATCAAGATTCTAAATGGAGAGAGGCTATGTTAGAGGAATTCAATGCATTACTTGCCAATGACACTTGGGGTTTGGTACGTACCATCCCAACATGGACAAAATTTAGTGGGTTATAAGTGGGTTTATCGAGTTAAGTTTAATTCTAGTGGGTCTGTGGAGCGGTACAAGGCTCGGTTGGTTGCTTTTGGCAATCACCAACAGGGTGGCATTGACTACCATGAGACATTTAGTCAAATTGTCAAACCTCCCACAATTCGTCTTGTTCTCTCTCTTGCTCTCACTCAACATTTGGCCTATAAGACAGCTGGACGTAAAAAATGCCTTTCTTCATGGCAATCTCACAGAAGAAATTTACATAAAATAGCCCCCTGGGTTTGCTCATCCTGATTTTCCCAGTCATGTTTGTAAACTCAAGAAAGCTATTTACAGTCTTAAGCATGCTCTTAGAGCTTGGCTCCATAAGTTTAGCAGTTTTCTTCTATCCTATGATTTTGTGTGTAGCCAGGACGATACCTCCATGTTTGTTTATAGTTAGGGAACTACCACTTTGATTTTGCTTCTTTATGTGGATGATATTGTTCTCACTAGTAGTTCCTCCTCTGTCCTTCATAATTTTATATATTTACTGTCATAACAATTTGCTATAAAGGACCTCGATGACTTGCACTATTTTTTCGGGGTTCAGGTGGTACTAAATTCTAAGGGCATGTTTCTGATCGAGCAAAAATATGTTCATGATCTCCTACGCAAATTCCATATGCATATAGCTAAGCCTGCTCATACCCCATCCCTTTCTAGAACCTCGTTGACTCTGACTATTGAAGAGTTATTCACAGACCCCTCTGAGTGCAGGAGTATGGTAGGTGCATTGCAATATTTAACTATGACTAAACCTGATATTGCTTATGCAATTCATGTAGTTTTCCAGTTTATGTATGCTCCCCTTACTACTTACCTTCACGCTGTTAAGCGTATTTTTAGGTATTCGGGCTTCAACTTCGTCCTGCTACCTCTCTGTCTCTCATTGTTTCCTACTTTGATGCTGACTAGGCTGGCTGTAATGACTCTTGCCGCTCCACTATAGCTTATGCGATGTTCTTTGGTCCTAATCTAATTTCCTGGCATTCCAAGAAGCAACCCACAGTTTCTAAATCTTCTATTGAAGCGGAGTATAAAGCTCTAGCTTATACTATTGCTGAAACTATATGGATACGCAAGCTTCTGTGTGATCTTGGTATTCGTCTCTCCAGACCCACTAAGGTCTACTGTGCTAATGTCACTGCTTCCTACATGGTTGTCAATCCTGTTCAGCATTATCGTAGTAAACACATTACTGTTGGCTATCATTTTGTTCGAGAACGGGTGGGTCATGGAAATCTTGTGGTTCGTTACATTCCTACCAAGCTTCAGTTAGTAGACATTCACTAAGGGGTTGTCTTTGAAGTTGTTTGAATTTTTCAGGGCCAATCTGTCCATCCGTCCCCTGAACAGATTGAGGGAAAGTAATAGTGTACATAAGAAAATATGTAATTTTTGTAACCCTAGTTTGTACCCTGATTAATATAAATATAATGCTAGGGCCACCCAATTAGGTTGAATCTCACAACTATCTTCACACTATTTACAAGTACTGCAACTTATGAGGGCCACAAGTGGAACAACGTTCTACCTCATTTGGGCCAATAGGAACTGAATGATTGTTAACAAAACAATGTGTAGATCCACGCTAATGTTATTCATATTTTGAAGGAAGTCATTAAACCTAAATTTGCTTTCTTATATAAAACAAGGAAAAAGCTTCAGAAGTGTGAGTTTTTGAACTAATCTAGATAAATCAATTTTGCACATATATTTACTCCTTGAATTTCAGGGTTGCAATTGTTAATAAAAATACAGTATTTTTTGGCCAGAAAAAAAGAACCACAAATTAATAAAACAGGCGAAGAATATGAAGAGCTCACATAAATATACCCAAGTCTACTTCATTATAATCAAGTCTATGTCAACTCTCCTATAATAGATGTGAATATGACGAAACTCGAAAGAAGGGAAAATTGATCCTAGGAGCAAAAATATATCTCACTAATATCAAATTCATCAAGATCCCAACAGCCAATGGAAAAATACCAATACTAGTTCCATAATATAACATAGAATTTGTTCAAAACCTAGTATATAGCAAGTCTGTGGAATCGACCTTTTTGCGGACAGAGATGTCTGTCGATATAAAAGACTGCCTTTATCTAGGTCTCTCCAAACCCTACAAAAGTGGACCCCGTTGAATGTTATTTTTGTTGTTGTTGTTGTTTTCTTGTACATAGCAAGTCTAACTTTATAATATCATAACTAAAATATCAAAGACAAAAAATCTCAAACAGCAACAGTATGGATGCGAGCCAAGCTTTGCCTTCTTATGAACATGTCTAGCAAGAGCACATCTTCCTTTCAAGTCCTCAAGTTGGTAGAAGTTCAAGCTAGCAAGAAACAAATAAAAAATAAGCCAACATACAAAGAAATATCAAAGCCTGCTACGGGAAGCATGATACTAAAGCTACAACACTTATAACCTGGCATGAAAATTAATGTGATATTTGGTTGAATATAATATAATACAATAAACTTTGTAATACAAATATGATTACATAATATGTAGTAATCATGATTACAAGTTAGTTTTTTTAAAAAAATAATTTTTAACAACTAAATAAGAAAATGAAAACATAATTAAAAACCTGTGTGCATTACAAAATTGTTTACATTGAACCAAATATTGTCTAGAAGCATTATTATTTACAAATTTTATGTATTCCATCTATTATCTTCCTTGCTTTGCAAATTATATGGGGAGGGCACGTTTTGAGCTTTATGATGCGTGCAAACATTTGAGAATTTGTCAAACCCTCACCTAAGTGCAGATTTAACTGGCAATATATTTATTATACGCATGGGAGCTTATACTCCCATATACAGGTGGAGAAAAATGCCACGTAGGATTCAAAAAATATTTTTTTAAAAGAAAAAAAATAGTCAAACCCCCACCCCGGCACTACCAACAAACATGGTCATTATGAAAACCTCCATGTAACCGCCAAGTCTCTTCGCATTTGTTTCTCCTCTGCTGCGACTGCAACTGCACTCCTTCTCTCTCTAACCGTCTTCGTGCACCATCAAAGCAACCAACTTCACATTATCCAGCAATTTCCTCAACAATCAAGAGCATCATAATTCAATACAATTCAGCCCTGAAACTGGCATCAATGGTAGAGAGAGGTGAAGGCATGCATGTTGAATATCGTAGTGAACCTGAGAATGTAGTGAATGACAACACAAGAAGGCAAACTGGAGTGACAATCACATATAAGGAAAAATCCAGGTATGGCATTTGAGTAGTTCGGAGAATATTTGCAAAACAATGGAAATTTAAGGTTACAAGCTTCATTTGTAAGTGTAATGCCTTGTGAATTTGGATCTGCTGACTTCCGTAATTTTCACCAGTTCATGAATTCTATAAGCTGTGGAAGAGTGAATAAATTAGGGGTTTTTTTTTCTGTTCTCAATTTTGCAATTACAAACACCCTTGGAGGTCCGGCTGCTTGATTTTGGTAGGGATATATGTTTCTTGTTGGTTGTAAGTTGGAATTGTATGGTCTTCTTTGTTGCACTGGATTCTTGTCAATTGGAAATTCATCAAATTTCATCCTCATAGTGCCTACTAACATGTGTTGGTAAAAACTAAAGTGAACAACATTCAATAATTCAGTGAACAGACCCAAAGAAACTAGTGAGCCAGTATTTAATTTTGAGTGCAGTTTTATGCTAAATCTAGTTCCAATTCAAAGCATGTTCTACAATGAACAACACTTAATATCTCAGTGAAGTACCCGTGGAAAAGTAAATGAATTAGGGTTGTTTTTTCTTGTTCTCAACTTTGCAATTAGAGACACCTTTGGAGGTTCGGTTGCTTGATTTTGGTGGGGGTTGAGGTTTCTTGTCAGTTGTAAGTTGGAATTATATGGTCTTCTTTGTTGTAGTCATTTCTACTCAGTTGCGAATTCATTAAATTTCATTCTTAGTACTTGCCAACATGTGTTGGTAAAACCTAAAGTGAACAATTTTCAATATTTCAGTGAACAGACCCAAAGAAACTAGTGAACTTGTATTGAATTTTTAGTGCACATTTATGCTGAATTTAGTTCCAATTCAAAGCATGTTCTACAGTGAACAATACTCAATATCTCAGTGAACCACCTGTAGAAGAGTGAATTAATTAGGGCTATTTTTTTTATTCTCAATTTTGCAATTAGATACACCTTTGGAGGTTTGGTTGCTTTATTTTGGCAAGGGTTGAGATTTCTTGTCAGTTGTAAGAATTGTATGGTCTTCTTTGTTGTACTGGTTTCTTGTCATTTGTAGATTCACCAAAATTTCATCCTCATAGTGCCTGCTAACATGTATTTGTGAAAACCAAAGTGAACAATATTCAATAATTCAGTGAACAAACCCAAAGAAACTAGTGAACTTGTATTTAATTTTTAGTGCAATTTTATGCTGAATTTAGCTCCAATTCCAAGCATGTTCTACAGTGAACAGTACTCAATATCTCTGTGAACTAACTCAAATATAAAAGTGACCCAAAGTAAATAGTGAACCACACTTTAATTTGACTGCATTTATAGGCAGCATTCAGATCCAATTCTCAGCAGGATATACAATGAACAATAATCTATAAGTTAGTGAACAAAAACAAAGTACATAGTAAACGACAATCTATTTTGAGTTCATTATTTCTACTTGTGGTAGAATATAATTGCTACCCCCTAACATGTAAAGACCTGACCTCATCACAAACTTGCACTTAATGGTGAGAATTCTCACTTCGTTTAGGAACAAAATTAAGTTATATGGTGAACAATGTAAAGGTACATAATGACCATATTCAGTGTTTTATCTTTTCACCTTGTCTTTCAAATTTGGTTGTTTTAAAGCTTCATTTAGATCATATGTAAGCACATAATTGAGCAGCATTTGAGAATATATGTTTGAAACATTTTATTATAATTATCCAATTGTAGATTTTGCTATGCTATGCTATGTCAAAACCTGTTTATATATACTACGTAAAGCCCAAGTATTGACAACAACTTTGGATGATAGTACATTGCTAAGTGAAGCTGTTGGACTTGAAAAAGTCTCCAACACACAATCAGAGCCCCAAAATGGTGAGGATGGGGTGACTTAATATAGTGAATATACTTTGCTAATGTACATGAGCCTGCAGGGAAAAAAGAGAAGAAGCAGCATCAGATAGAAAGTGAGCAACAAAAACTAAAGCGAGGACCTAAAGCAACTGTTACAAAGAAAGTGCAATTCAAGCATGTTGAATTTGAAGAACCTATAATCGCCAATGGAGAATTTTCAATTATTAGGACTAAATAATGGACCAGATTGCTTCGGCATAGAATGCCCCCATGTGGCTTTCTAAATTTGGTGGAGAGGCTAGATTATGAACGATGGTTAGGCATAATGGAGACAGGGTTTGGAGGAATTTTAGCCGTGAGAACAAGATTGATTCTTAAAAGGCTAGCTAGGTGGTTATTAGAAAAATATGATCCATGGGACAGTTCGCTAAACCTCCCTAATGGTAAAGTACTAATAGATGAAGAAGATGTTTATGTCACACTAGGCTTACCAATGGGACAGCTTGAACTAAGTGAAGGCCAAAGTTCACAAGCTTACATAGAGTTTTTAGAGTAATGGAAAAGAAGGTGGAATGTTGAAAGGGGTGGACCACCTATTGGTAGCATGCATGAAGTCATTCTAGATTGTGGTGGTTATGGTCATGACTTCATTATAGACTTCATAGCATATGCCATATCTACTTGCATTGTTAGAAATACAAATGGCACTTGTCAATTCTGTGTATCAAAATATTTATGTAATGTCAATCAAATCCACAATTACAATTGATGTGCATATGTCATCAAGTGTCCAAATGATGCTGTAAGTGAATTGAAGAGAGACAAGAGTAAATTCTTCACGGGACCGCTGTTATTCCTAATGGTAAGCACATTTGATCAACCTATTTCATTAACGTGCAACCAAGTACTAATTACAATATGCATTTTGTTTTTCCCTAAATGACATAAAGCATATTATGTGTGGCTCATCATAGATGATATAAATGACATATTAGTCTTCTTTTATAGTAAGTGGTATGCGTGTCTTCATTAATCATACATATGGAGAACTTGTTGGTATTTGTCTCTAAGATGACCAATTTTGTATATGTATAAGTTCTAATTGGTTCACTATTTTCTTTGAGTTAGTTCATTGAGATATTGAGTACTGTTCACTATATAACATGCTTGGAATTGGAACTAAATTCAGAATAAAAATGCACTCTAAATTAAATACAGTTCACTATTTTCTTTTGGTGAGTTCACTAGCTTATTGAGTATTGTTCACTGTTGATGTCAACAACACATGTCAACATGCATTAAGAGTTATCAATGCTCTAACCATTATGCCTTTAATTTATTTCTGATTATACATAAAAGTCGTCTCGTGGTTTATTCTTCGTTTCGCTGCTTTCATTGGAACAATATGCATTTTGTTTTTCCCTAAATGAGAGAAAACATAGTTTGTGTAGCTTATTATAAATGATATAAATGACATATTAGTCTTCTCTTGTCATAAGTGGCCTGCATGTCTTTGCTAGTCATACAAATAGAGAACAAACTCTAATATATATAATGTACTATTATGTCAGTTGTTTTACCTAGATAGAGTGCAATTTAGAGAGAACAAAGTTGAGAGATGGTTCCCAGTTGCAATAAATTGGCCAACGGAAAAGGTGAGAAAAAGAGACAGAGATGAACAATTTCCTTGAGAATATGGAAAAGGTAGAATAATAGAGAGGATTGACTAGCACAATGTAACACGCTCAGATTTGGAGGTGTATCTGCAAGAACTACAAGAGGACCAACCCCAATAGGGAGGATCTGGTGTGTTGTCCATGACAACTGTAACTAGAGAGCAACAATGTCCATATTGTCCACATTGCAATGGACAACTTCAAGACACTGTACTTGTTACTAATGATCCAATGCAGGTAACTTGCATGTGTGCACTATTAAACACAAAAAGAATTGTACAAATAGAGCAATTTACAGTTATTTGCAACTGTTTAAAGAATAAACAATGCATTTATGTTATCCAAAAATTCAACTTTTAAATGGCTGATGTAATAACTTATTTTTTAGAGCTTGCATCAGTTTTAAATCTAACCAACCTTATCACGTAAAAATAGTAAATATTAAATAGGGAAATAGTCTCCTATGCTGGTCAAATTGTATATTTTGCTGCTCCTTCATATTATAAGAACTGCATGCTAGTTATTTTATATTCAAATAGAAAATCAACTTGAAGAAATTTACATATTCCTTATTTGTAGGATAACGTGCTCAAGCACAATGAGGAAAGAAGGCAACACACACAGATGCATACTCAAAGCTCTCAACCCTATACTAGTGACACAGCATGTGGGAATCAGAATGTAACAAATTACTTATCCCTATATGACACGTATTACTGCAACCCAAAGTTTCTGGAATAGGTTGACCAGCTAGAAAGCATGGCTAGAGAAAAAATACAACAGAAAAAAAGGATGGGTTTTAGTCCTCCAAGTTTTAGCCTTGGAATCTCACCTGAAAAAGAACCATATGCCACATATTGAGTAGACATAACTCTTGCAACATTACATTTTGAATTATCACCCAAAATAGCTCTTAGTGGATTAATTACAGCAGTATCTAAGCAACATATGTATCAAGGCATTGAAAATGCTATCAGTGTTGAGAAATCACAAGAAACCACCAAAGACGTTCACAAGGCAGCAGATAATCAGGCAAACAAGAAAGGTAAACAAGTGGTGCTAAGGCAGCTGCTGAAGAGGATTATGAAACAAATGCCTTTTCAATGTTAATCACTGGACCTTAAAGCCTATAGAGAGGCTAGGGATCGGCTGAATCTTAAAAAACTGATGTTGGTAGACTATGCTTTTCTCCCACCAGATGAATTGCACCCATCAACAAAGTATTACTCTTTATCCCCCTATCCAGACATACAAGATTATCCGTATTATACTTTGTTCGTATTTTATTCCTTAAAACAAGGATAACAAAATTAAATATATAGAGAGAAACTTTTTTAGTATGACCATGAAGAAGAAGACAAGAGATTGTGGATATTCAGGGAAGGATTTGAAACAACAGCCAGAACAGATAGGGACTTAGATAATTCTATAGTGGATGTACCATGTCTTATCCTAAACTGGACGGAAAAGAGAAGAAATCCAAGTACAAAGAAAAGAATGTTCTTTAGTACAAATGTTTATGTAAGAGAATCACACTATATATATAACATATTTCTTGATTATCATTAACATGAGTGCTTTGAATTTTTAGATGACTATAGAGAATGCTCCAGCAAGTTTATCAAAGGCCCTCGAGACAGTAATGGACCTTGGAACCAAAAGGTACACATGGATGAAATTGGATGAAGCACAATTGATAACTTCCATAGCACTTGTGCAATGCCCTGACCCCTCTCGGTCGTAGGTCTTAGCAATAACAGCTTCAAGGATTGTAGACTAGCCCCACAAATCACCACAACTCTTTCTGGCGTGCTTTGTCCTCGCTCACACGCTGCATGAGAAACTTTCCAGGAGGTCACCTATCCCAAGATTGCTCCACATCAAGCACGCTTAACTGTGAAGTTCTTAAGAGTGGGCTTCCTGAAAAGAAATATGCACCTTTGGTGATATAAGTAGTCACTTTAATTCTTTTAAGCCATACTCGGGATGTTACAATCACCCCCACTTGAAGTGTATAACGTCCTCGTTGTGCCTCACTAACCGACCGAGTTACGAGTCCTCTTGACCGGTGGTCCACACCCAGTATCTTTGCCCCGCTAGGTGATTGCCTGTGGGCTCTCTATCCACTGGCGCAGCTCACGGTCGTGGGTTGACTCTGATACCATCTGTAATGCCCCGACCCCTCTTGGTCGCAGGTCTTACCAATAACTGCTTCAAGGATTGTCGACTGGCCCCATAAATCACCACAACTCTTTCCGGCGTGCTTCATCCTTACTCACACGCTGCCTGAAAACTTCCCATGAGGTCACCCATCCTAAGATTGCTCCACAGTAAGCGCGCTTAACTCTGAAATTCTTAAGAGTGGCTTCCCGAAAAGAAACATGCACCTTTGGTGATATAAGTAGTCACTTCGATTCTTTTAAGCCATACTCGGGGTGCTATAACTTGTGACTTGTATTGATATTTTAACGTCCTCTAACAATTCTTTCAAATAACCACAGTTGACACTGACATTTCTTGTTCTAGTGTTCCCTCTTAGTATTCCTCTCCTAATAAATTGTTCTCATAATTTAACTTCCTCTTCTGTGCATCAAAGTGTCAAATGAACCAATGACATTTACACCTAGGTACTTGACCACATTTGACAATTTGTTTATGCTCAGTCAGCCATAGACACAACAATTAGCCCTGCTACCGACTGTCACACTGCCTCCCAGGTGCCTTTGATTTTTCTAAAGTGAACAATACTCCAATTGTGAACAACCATTAACTACATAGTGAACCAACTAAATATTCACAGTGACATCTTATAATATTCCCATGAACGAATTATCCTTTGTTAAAGACGTTAGTTTATGTCCATTGTCCACTTAGATTGTGAAAAATCCTATTCAATCTATATTAAAGTAGTGAAGGAAACAACATGGAAAGAAATAGTGAACATGCTGAGTTTGCGAAGCCTTTCGTCTTTTCTGTGACCATTGTTCACTATAAAACATCAATTCGTTCATCATTGAGCCAATTTGTATTCCCCATAACCTAAAAAGTAACATATAGATGCATAATTTTGTGATTTTTATGTGACATGCAGGTGTTTTTCCCAGTTCTTAGAGGCAATCATTTTTTTGTCCTCTATTATGACTTCCGTAACCAAAGTGGTTGTATTTGACAATTGCTTAGTAGGGAAAAATCCTACATCAAGATATCATAGTTGTGCATTGGGCATGGTACATATTCCTCAATGACAGTAACCTTAACTCCAATACAATAATTTTATTCATTAATATGTTCACATATTCTATGCAGACAAATTTGTTCCCAAGCTATTTAGTGAATGGAGGACATAAAAAAGATATTAACGTCAGGAAATTTAGCCTAGTGTTTTGGACTAGGTCTTGGAAAGATGACACGAATGTTCATGACTGTGGAATTTACGCCACACGCCATATGGAGATAGTCAGGGAGGGAATGTCAAGAATTGCACACCCAGTTTTGAAAGTAACAAGGTAACTTGTACATTTCACGGTATAATTAAAGCTTCTAAATTGGAGGATATCAAATGCAATGGTCCAATATAACTAAATTTGCATAGTGGGTCTTTCGAAAACACCTGACACTATTCTAAAGCAAAAATGACAGCAACAAGCTACATATATAATAAACAGTTTGCCCTTCGCCATTAACTCTGCATATGCCACCTCATTCCTAAATGCAAATGTAGCAGCAGACTGAAAAAAATAAAGGATTCAAGTGATTTTAAGTTAGTTTGAGTTTCTCTTATTTTTGTTGTTGATGTTTTATGTCTAGTGTTCCAAAATCTATTTTAGCTAAGAGCTTGGGAATATTTTGAGGACTCGATCGAGACCAGTAAAAACTATACCTGTGCATGATGGTCATTTTTCAATACTATAAATTTGATCACAAGCATGGCAAGAACACCATTAAGTGCTTGCTTCCACAATGCTCTTCTCTTTGTTGTTAATTGAGTCTCATCTTCTCACCAATTCTCCAAGTGACATATTTAAAATTTTAATGATTATTTTCCGTACACATGTCCAAATTTCAGGAAGAATTTGCAGATATCTACGTTCGAGATATACAACAATGATACTAGAAAGTGAACTGAATGGGCTACGGGTGCAAAAACTAGAAGCATCCAAAAAAGACTTCCAGCAAAGAGAAATAATATAGGAAAACCTCCAACAGTGGTACTACTCTACTATTAGATAGTATATCATAGTTTAAAAGCTTGGTTTATAGAGGACACAACATTCCTGATGTACAACTTTTAATATGTGACTGATGCAGTACTTCCTTTTCTATATTTAGTAAAAGTATGTGTGGTCCTGAAGCAACAATGCCTTGTACAATGTACTCTCCATAATTCGTGCACATAAAGCCTAATGCTCCAAGTATTGACCATAGAGATAAATTCCAAGAACAAAAATACAATTATAAGCAAGAATAGCACGTTGTTCCTACCAACAAAAGCAAACATCAGATCAGATCTAACATGACGTGTTGTTCACTACAATTTCTGGACTTCAAATATGCTTAATAGCTAAACACATTAAAAAGCACATCAAAAATGTTCACTATACAAGTCAACAATGTGCATTAATTTGTCGATGTTGTTCACTGTATTGCACAAACAAGTACCATAAGTTAAGATTATAATTTTTCCAAAAAGACTTAATAATTCACTGCACTAACAAAGGTTGCTCATTATACAACCTAATGTAGTTCACTAAGTATGCAAAAAAAATGTATCAAATATGAAAAAAATTATTTAAAATATGGAGAAACATGTTAAAATTAACATAAGCATTTACTTTGTCCCAAACTTGACAACATAATACGGTTTCTCTAGTTTATAGGTAATTAATAAGAACCAAATTAGACAACACCAATCAAAAATTTAAAACAGAAATTAAAATAAACAGTTATGCAGTTTAAAATTGTTCATTACGCAGTATAAAATTGTTCACATATTGTCAAATGTTGTTCATTATACAAATTGTACCACCAAAAAAGAAATGAACCCAATGATGATGCGTGGACCCATAAACAATGCCAAATTGCTGCTATGACTTATGATAACCTAAATGACCTTGCAGAACTAAAGATAGGTATCCAAGATGGATGGAAACCCAAAAACCAAACAAAATTGATGAACATAAAGTACTACATACAATCCAAACTAAACTTCTATACAATAAATACTAAAAAGGAACATCAACACTATAATATGTCTAGAACACAACTCATAGGGTCTCAATAACTCACTCCATAATTTGTAACATCAGTACTAAACACTACAAATATAGATTGTCTTTAATTCCTAGCTAGCACTTTCAATGCTTATCATTATGAGTAGCATTTGCATGAAAGTTATTAGTATGGAACTGTTGTAAGACTGGCAGAGCTGTGATTGGCATAAACACATAACTGCCATTAGATGGATGAAAATAGTACATCGGATGAAAAGACATCGATGGAAATGAGCCTTACATAAGGGGAAAAAACCCAAGGAATCAATCAAAATGTTCACTATGCTATTCAATTTTGCTCACTATATTATGGCCAACTTAAAATGGCATAGACAAACATGACCAAACAAGCAAATGTAAATAAACTCATATGTACCTCACCTACAAGATGTTGAACATGCGAACCTGAAGATGAAAGGTTAAATGTCGGCAATATAATGTGCCATAAAAAATAAATAAGTAATTAGCAACAAAACATATAACAAATATATACATTAAATTAATAACAATATTAGTAATGTACCTATCAAAACATTTGTGAGTAACTTGTGTCAGTATACAAAGGAGCACTTGCAAAACATGTTCCATTCTTCATATAGAATTAACATGAAAACAGAAATCAATAACAACTTCAGTATTACATAAAAGATCACAAATCTCACAAAGACATAAATCAAACCAAAGATGCAATGTGACAAATCTAACCACTTCCAAATATAGAAACTTAAATAAACAATCAATGTACTATGGTCATCATCAAAGAATTCCTTATTAACAATCTATTATATAATTGTTCAATAACAACAAGGGCACTTTGACAATTTGATAGTATCTTCTACAAAATTGGTACAAAAAGTATACCTGGGGTGGTGCTGTAGAAGAACCCACATTTGTCTTTGACAACTTCTTTGTCTTCCTTTGCTCAACTTGATGACATTTCTTTTTCAACTATACCCTTAAATCTCTTATTTCTTATCCCTTTTTGACGAGATCCAGTAGGATTTATTAAATTAATTCAAATCCTTCCCCTAGCCATCTTCATCACAATGTATAGAACCCACATCAAATTCAATTAGTTCCTTAAGTTCAATAAAATACATTTCACAATGAGCCATTGTATTCTTGTTCATTTGGCTAGCTGTAATTATTGAATTCATTTTTCTCACCATTTACATCTTGCAAGCCGAACAACAACCCATATGCTCTTTACCAGTAGATTTTCCCAAATCAAGGTTTTGATCACCTTTTATGCCCTTACACCACCTCCTGGTTATATATTGATCCCGCACTTATTCAACACAAAATGCTTGTAGCACCCTTAGGCAATGGGAACACAAAATCCCAACCTCTGTAAACATCTTACAAGTGCATTGAACAACAACTTGTTCTTTATTAAAAGTAACAGTATGTCGAAACTCATATGGCTCTTCTCCATGAGATTCCCTTGAAACCCTAATACCCTACACCTCAAAAGACATAGCACAGGAAGAACTTTCAACTGCTTTGTAATTATATACAGTTCCATCAATGAACTCCTTCTCAAACATCAAGAAAGCTTCAATCATATACACAAACAATGCATGTTTCAAAATGTTTATTGAAGGAAATGCCATTTCTACATTTAAAAGTTTATTGAGTCTTCCTGAATAGTTTGGAATCTTCTAGAATGCGCTAGAATGTTCTAGAGTCTTCTAGAACCTTCTGCAGTCTTCTAGAATCTTCTGGAGAACTCTAGATACTTATGGATTGTTCTAGAAGCTTCTAGAGTATCTAGGACCTTGTGGAGAGTCCTAGAACCTTCTAGGTTATAGTATAATATTCTAGACTACCATCTAGAATGTTCCACACTATTTTACTTATGTGTAGTACCTAGGATATTTATATGGAATATTCTGGAAGAGCAATAATAGTCATAGGATTGAATAGATCTCCACCGTCCATTGAAGAGGTGGATGTGTATATAAACCCCCAAGGGGGCTCATTTGTAACCAAGCCATAGAAGTCCTTGAAAGCATTCCAAGAGTAATACAAGAGCATTCTCCCAAACCTTCTCTCTCTAGAGTGTGTGTGATCTTACTTAGCTTCTCAAGTCTAAGTTAAGCATCACTTAAAGGCTTACTAGCAAACAACCAAGTGTTTCCAACAAAGTTTGCTACGCCGCACGGGTCTAAGTTTGAGTGAATTAATCAACCCGTGACATGTGGTAGCTTCTAGCTCCACAAAGCAAAATTTATTGTCGGCAATAATTTTCTATTCAAAAATATGTGCTACAAGGAATCGAACCCATAACCAATAGGCGTCCAGAGAGACTAGCATACACTCTTGTGACCATGCGGCCTGTTTACTTTTTCTAACATTCTCCTTGTGCACAAGGGTCAATATGATTAAGACAAAGTCTAATCAAGCCAAACTTTAACCTAAATGTGAAGCACTTTATTTGATGCCCAATTATCCAAAATATATCTCATTAATACAAACTATCCAACACATTTTAGTGATTTAAGTTGATTCATTGGGACAACAACTTTTATAAATTCTTAATTTTTTTTATTTTAGTTATTTTTGGACTTTTTTTCTTTTTCTTTTCCTTGTTGGGGAATTGTGGGTATTATAAAGCTGTTACAGTTAAGGTACTAGATTTAGGTTGAATTCGTATATATTAGTGTGACCTATTGCGTTGTGTGTATTACCATTGATTTTGGAAATGTTTGTGAAGAATTATTTTTTTATTGCTGCAGCGATTTTATGAAAAAGTTAGTTTTTTAGGTCCTTTTGTTTTTTTAATTATGGTTGTATGTTGTGGGTGTGATATCAGATGTCATAAGAGGTGGGGGTTCAACTTTCTAGTTATACTGATGAATTATTTATGAAAAATGCTGGTAATAATAATGTTGGTGGGAATAATCATGAATTAGGGTTGAATAATCTAAAGAAGCATAGTCAAGAGAAGAGTAGTGGTTTGTGCCCTCGGGGTTTAAGACTATTGCTATGAACAGTACTAGTCCTTCTAAGAAATCATTAGTTTCGAACAAAGGTAAAGGTGTATGTGCGTCTCATGGTGGTAAGTGTAGTTCAAAGAAAGTGACGGACTTAGGGCCTGTCCGTTTTCAGCATTTTGCGCATGCTATCTGCTCCAACCTGCTCGAAGCTGCTCCAATCTGCTCAAATCTGCTAACTGCTACTCAAACCTGCTTCAACTTACTCAAACATGCTCAAACTTGCTCCAACCTGCTCTAACCCGCTCCAACCTGCTCTAACCTTCTGCAACTTCATCAAGAGAATGTTTGGAGTATGCCTCAAGTGAGTAGAGAACGACAAATTGATATAATTATGTCATGTTGCTTGTTTGTGCTAAAAATGTGCCATTTTTAGCACACTTTTACACCTGTTTTATGCTCGTTATAATCGTTACTTTTAGGTTTTATTAGATTTTACTTTGTTTTGTAGGTTTTGAATAAAATGGGAATAATTATGGAAAATGCGAAAAAATACAAGAAGAATGTTGAATACGGGCTGACCTGACTCAAGCCAATCTGGGTTGCTGGGCCCGGTTATTATTTTAGCCCATTGAAAAAAAAAGAAAAATAAAAGGAAAAGAATCCAGCCCAACAAACCGGCCCAATCCTTCTTCCCAACCAGGCGTGCCCACCACGTGACCCCATTCTTTCCCAGTTACCCGTGTGCTTCTCACATGACCTCAGCTAAAAAAAACCCCTCCCCTTTTAACCATCTCTCTCCTTCTCTCGACAGTCAGCCCCTACAACTAGAAACCCCTCCCCTGCCTCGTCTCTTTCTTCTACCTTCATCGCCATGCCCATCCTCAGCTCTCTCTCTCCTCGACAGCTTAGCGTTTGCAACCGTCAAGCAACAGCTCAACACCATCCCATCCTCATCTACGACAATCTACGCTCCAAAAGCCACGGAAGCCTTGCAATCGTTGCCCACGCGTCTCAAATCGAACGGTGAAGAATGAAGGAGGACAGGTATAAATTGCAGGGGCGAGCTCCAAATTAGAGGTTAGACAATTTAGGGTTAGGTTAGGTTTAATTTCAGCTTTACGCTTTAGTTTAGTTTTATTTACGTTTTCGTTTTCATACACTTGGAACTTATGGTTGTTCTTGGTTAGATTTCTGTCTGCGTTGGCTTCGAATTCATGTAATTAGGTTAGATTTTGTTAATCCTGGGTTGTAATAGCAAGGACAGTGTAAAATTTTCAAAAGTTAGGCTTGGTTTGAGGTTGATTGAGGTACTCGTTCAAGGCCCTGTCTACGGGCCCTTCGATTTTGGCACTCCTCTGTTTATGCATCTTCAATTTTGTTTGAGTGTTCTGGTATGGTGATTCTCACCACTCCCTGCTGGTTCGTTTTTCTTCTTTGTTTAGGTTGATTTGGGTTTCGTTATTTACTTGATTGTCCGATTACTTTGGTGCTATGTATTAGAATTGAGAAATTGAGCTTAGAACGTTAATTGATACTGGATTGTCATTGGAAGTGGATTGTGTTGCTTCAGCCTCTAATATGTCATAATTTCCCTTTGCCCTATTGTCGATATTTGCCTTGATTGATATGTTTGCTCTAGTTTTGTTAATCTGGCTGGATGATGCTCAAGTTCGATTCTGTTGGTTTAATTGAGCTAGCATGGCCAAATTTTGGATTTGGTAAATTACATTTGTCTGAGCGTTTCATTTGTATTTTTGAGGTGATGCTGCTTGAGTGAGATTTTTAGTTAAGTTTTGAAGTTTTAGTTGATTTAGTAGTTTGGTTGAATTAGTTGATTTAGTAGTTTAGGTGATTTAGTTGATGTTGGTAGTTTAGTTGATTTTGCTCGAATGGTCTTGTTGATTACTTAGGTTTAGATGACTTTGATGATTTGAAGGATTTGTTTTGGTTTGGCTAGTTGAACGCATTTAGTAGCTGGGGTACTTAGGTTTTATAATGGTTATTTCTTCAAATTACTGGCTTAGTTCTTCTTGTTGAGGTCCTATTAATTGCTTAGTGAAATTTTCTAATTCAGGTATTTCCTTAGGTTTAGGTAGTGTTAGTTTTAGAAATTTCAATGACTTAAATCTTTTCCATTGTCCATGAGGAGACGACCCTCAAGTAATATAGCGAAAGTTGTACGCTTGTGGCTCTTTTGTTTATCACTTAAAATTTTTCCCAACAAGTTTTTAGCGGCGTTGCCGGAGACGACGGCATGAGATTTGGTCATATTTTCATTTTCTTAGCTCCTTTCTTATTCGGTGCTTTGTTTTGTTTATTTGATTATTAGTTGTGATTTGTTCATTAGTTGTTGTGCATATTAGTTATTATTTGTTTAGTTGATTTGTTTTGCTCATTTCGTGACTTTATTATTAGGTTACCTAAGTTTCGTTTTCCTTTCTTCAGTTTGGTATCGATTGTTACTTAGCTTATTTATTTCTTGTTTTTAAAAAAATCCAAAAATCCAAAAAAATTAGAAAAGCCTAAATCCAAAGACATTAGAAAAGCTTAAAAACCACAAAAAATTTGAAAATCCAAAATCCCAAAAAATTTGAAAAACCGCTAAAAATTGAAAAACTTTAAAAACTTCAAATGCCAGTTTTCCATTTCCCGTAATATGAGCATGAACCTTTTCGGCATTATCTTTCAAGGCTTAATGATTATCGTGCTCAACTAAATCATAATTTTGCAAAATGAAAAATTTGTGAGGTCATTGTTGTGGGTCTAACTATTGAGTCAAGGAGTCATGTTGAATCAATTTGTCTTGGAGGTTTAATAGAATTATTATCTAAAACTCAAAATGAAGTTTGGGAGTTTTTTGAAATACTAGCTTGGGAAACCTATGCATTTGAACAAGCTAACGAGACTTTTAGATGCCCCACTTATGGAGAGTATGATTTTCAGGCTAATTCTTACCCTTCAGACCACTTTGTGAATTCATATGACCCATCTTATTCTTGTGTGCCTCCTGTTTTGTGTGACTATTGTGAACCTCCTGATCATGATGCTTATACTAGTCCTTTTCGTGCCTATGTTGATGCTACATGTGCAAGTTTTGAAAAGAAGATTAATGAACCGACTGATCAAATGATAGAGACTATGAAAGTGAGAATTGCTGCTTGCTCTCCATGTTTTAATCAAAATAAGAAGATTTATCGAGAGCCTGATTCTAATTTAGGATCTCCTAAACCTGACATTAGTCTCTATGATGATTTTGAACCCTCTTATTCTAGTAGGTCTGACTTCAATGATGACATGTATTTGTCTAGTCTATATTAAGAGAGTGACCTCCCTATGTCTCTATCACCAGACCTTGCATGCCTCACTAGCTCACCTAAGGGCATCACTGATGATGTCCTAGTTTCTGCTGACCCACCCACCACTTTGAACGACTTTTATGAATTTGATGTGGGTGAACAATCTAATACTGTTAGTGAGTTAGATATAAATGTCACATATGAAGTTAAGCTTCAAGATTTAGATGATTCAAAAGATATTTCACAGGAGTTATGTGATAAGATAATTGAACTCACTATGTTGGACTTTGATGATGATATTCTTTATGTAGAATATGAATCTTTTTCATATGTGCTTGATGTTACTGAAGGTTTTGATGTGGGTTTTCATGTTGAATATAAATTATTCTCTTTTTACCCCATCATTCTTGACCTTCTATTTAAATTAGATGATAATATTATGTATATGGAATACTAACCTTTTTATGAGTTTGATATTCATAGAAGTTCTGATGATGGTTTTTATGCTGATTATGAGACCTTCTCTTTTGACCCCATCCAAACTAACTTCCTTTTTGAATATTACGAGTCTAAATTTGTTGAGTCTGAGATTATTGCCACTAAGAATTTTTCTTTTGACCAGACTCATATGCATATTGGACTTAACAAACTTGTGAAATTTGCACCCCCTATTTTGCCTAGATTGTTTGTTCATATTAATAGAGTTTCCAGGCCAATGACCTTAATACTAGCTCATTCTGAGTATGTTCGTTTCCTTTCTGATTGGGCCCATATGTTTGATAAGTTGAAGTTGGCGCTTACTTGTGCTTTATTGGCTAGATGGATAAACTCTTTCTGGCTCTAACTCACTGCTTTTCACTATTGCTATATTATTGAGAGTTGGGCTTCTTTGTTTGATAAGCTGCTATGTGCTTTAATGAGTTTTGATTTGAGTTGCACTTTTCAGCTTAATATGGAGTGGCTGATGCTCCATAAGCCTCATGTTGCATCATCTTCGTGATGCATAGTTGGGGTACAACCTGTATCCAACCTGGTATGATCGTTCCACCCTCCCTTCTTCTCTTTTTCATTTCATTTCTTTCTTTCTTTCTTGTATTTAGTTGTGGATATTTAGGACTGTGAATATATAGGTGATCGATCTTGAGGAGCAGTTTGGGATATGTTGAGCCGTGTGGGCTGTGATGACCCCTAGTTGTGTTATAATTTTGTGAATATTTGTTAATTGTTGATATCTAGGATTGTGAGTAGTTGTAAATATTTAGAATTGTTCGTGTGTATGTTTTAGTCTCTTTGTTTGGTTTCCTTGATTCTGTGTTTTGTTTCCTTGGTTTTGTGTTTTGTTTAGTTTAGCAAGTTCGGTTTTTCTTTGGTTTAGTTTTTGTTTCATAGTTTCTTTTTCTTCCCTTTTTGGTGTTTTAGTGTTTTTGTTTTTGTTTTCTATTTAGCTTTTCTTTCTTTTGTATTTTGTTTTGTTTTAGGCTTCTTTTGATTTAGATTGGTGTTCAGTAAGTCCTTGGTTTGGTTTTGTTTTTATTTTGGGTGATTATGCTTGTTTTCTTTTAGGTTTTGATTTTTATTTTGCTTGTTGATTTTTGTGTTTGAGTCTTATTTTGTTTTGGTTTGGTTTTGATTTTGGTTATTTTGAGGTTTGGCTTGTTTTAGAGGGTTTTGTTGTTTGCTTTTCTTTTGTGATTTTATTTTGGCTTTTGTGAATATGTGTGTATTTGTTTTGTTTGGTTTTTGGTTTTGATTTTGATTTTCATCGTGTCCCAGTTTGTGTATATTTATGATTTCGTGTTGGTTTTGCAGTTGTATAGCTTATGTGCTTGCATTTCAGTGCCTTAGTTCCCACAATGAGGACATTGTGAAGTTTTGGTGTGGGGGTGAGGTGCCCATTTTTGAAAAATTTTGAAGATTTTTTTTTGTTTCTGGGGAACGTTTATACTATGTCTGATTAGCTTGAATCCCCTATCCTTTGGTTATTAGCTTGTATATAAATACGATGTGTATGATAGGTCTCCAACCTCAATGTGGTATTCTAAGCCCTAATTCTAACTCGAGTTGTTCATGATGGATTGTGTAATCCAATCCTTGTTTATTCCTTCAACATTGTCTTTAGGATTTAGGCTATCATGAATGATTGTCCTACTTGCTAGTGACATGATTACTTTGAAGAAAATAATGAATGTTTATTATGAATAAAGAAAAAGAGATGGAATAAAATTTGGAATGACAAGTATCCCTTTGAGGCATGTGCTATTGGGTGTTACCCTTTGAGGCAATATTGTTACTGGGAAAGTTTGCTTCCAAAGTTAGTATGATAATAATATAGTTCTGCCAACCAAGTGGGATTGAGACTAATTTTGGTGAATCTAAGCCTTGGGATGATGATACATGTATACACGAGCACCGGGATGGATTCAAAACCTTAATGTTCAATGGGGTGAAAAATTAGAGCTCTAATGTCATTTATGAGGTAGAGGGTTGTGAAGTACATTCTATATATATGCAAGTCAATAACTTGGTTACATGGGCGATTTAGTTGATTAGAACATGTGCATATTTTCTCTTAATTTTGTACATATTAGTTGTGAGAAAAAATCCAAAAAGATTTTCTTTTATTTTTGAAATAATTTTTGTTGGTATTTCACCTGAAAACCCTTATGATACCTCAGTCATCCACTTGGGAGACCGAGGGGTTTAAAGGGCTTGTTGCATACACTAAATGCAATCGTGATTCCTACAACAGTGAGTTAAGATTTTCTTTTCCTTATTTTGCATTTCTTTTTAGTTAGTTTAGCTTATTTTACTCGAGGATAAGCAAAATCTTAGTGTGGGGGTATTTGTTTGTGCTAAAAATGTGTCATTTTTACAGTACTTTTACACCTGTTTAATGCTCATTATAATCGTTATTTTTAGATTTTTATTTGATTTTATTTTATTTTGTAGGTTTTGAATAAAATGGAAATAATTATGGAAAATGCGAAAAAATACAAGAAAAATGTTGGATACGGGCCGACTTGACTCAAGCCAATCTGGGTTGCCGAGCCCGGTTATTATTTCAGCCCACTGAAAAAAAAGAAAAAAAAGGAAAGTAATCCAGCCCAACAAACCGGCCCAATCCCTCTTCCCAGCCAGGCATGCCCATCACGTGACCCCATTCTTCGCCAGTCACTCGTGTGCTTCTCACATGACCTTGGCTAAAAAAAACCCCTCCCCTTTTAACCCTCTCTCTCCGTCTCTCGACAGTCAACCCCTAAAACCAGAAACCCTTCCCCTGCATCATCTATTTCTTCTACCCTCATCGCCATGCCCATCCTCAGCTTTCTCTCTCCTTGACAGCTCAGCGTTTGCAACCGTCAAGCAACAGCTCACCACCATCCCATCCTCATCCATCGTAATCTACGCTCCAAATGCCACAAAAGCCTTGCAATCATTGCCCACGCGTCTCAAATCAAACGGTGAAGAATAAAGGAGGGCGGGTATAAATTGCAAGAGCGAGCTCCAAATTAGAGGTTAGACAATTTCGGGTTAGGTTAGGTTTAATTTCAGCTTTAGGCTTTAGTTTAGTTTTATTTATGTTTTCGATTTTATACACTCGGAACTTAGGGTTGTTCTTGGTCAGCTTTCAGTCTGCGTTAGCTTCGAATTCATGTAATTAGGTTGGATTTTGTTAATCCTAGGTTGTGATAGCAAGGACAGTGTGAAATTTTCAAAAGATAGGCTTCGTTTGAGGTTGATTGAGGTACTCGTTCAGGGCCCTGTCTACTGGGTCTTCAATTTTGGCACTCCTCTGTTTATGCATCTTCAATTTTGTTTGAGTGTTCTGGTATGGTGATTCTCACCATTCCGTGCTGATTCATTTTTCTTCCTTGTTTAGGTTGATTTGGGTTTCGTTATTTGCTTGATTGTCCGGTTACTTTGGTACTATGTATTAGAATTGAGAAATTGAGCTTGGAACATTAATTGATATTGGATTGTCATTGGAAGTGGATTGTGTTGCTTTAGCCTCTGATCTATCATGATTTCCCTCTCCCCTATTGTCGATATTTGCCTTGATTGATATGTTTGCTCTAGTTTTGTTAATTTGGTTGGATGATGCTCAAGTTCGATTTTGTTGGTTTAATTGAGCTAGCATAGCAAAATTTTGGATTTGGTAAATTGCATCTGTCTGAGCTTTTCATTTGTATTTTTGAGGTGATGCTTCTTGAGTGAGATTTTTAGTTCAGTTTTGAAGTTTTAGTTGATTTAATAGTTTGGTTGAATTAGTTGATTTAGAAGTTTAGGTGATTTACTTGATTTTAGTAGTTTGGTTGATTTAGTTCGAATGGTCTTGTTGATTACTTAGGTTTAGATGACTTTGATGATTCGAAGGATTTGGTTTGGTTTGGCTGGTTGAAAGCATTTAGTAGCTTGGGTACTTAGGTTTTATAATGGTTATTTCTTCAAATTACTAGCTTAGTTCTTCTTGTTGAGGTCCTATTAATCGCTTAGTTGAAGTTTTCTAAGTCAGGTATTTCCTTAGGTTTAGGTAATGTTAGTTTGAGGAATTTCAATGACCTAAATCTTTTCCATCGTCCTTGATGAGACGACACTCTAGGACTATGGCAAAAGTTGTACGCTTGCGGCTCTTTTTTTTATCACTTAAAATTTTTCCCAACATTGCTCGTTACACAAGTTCATCTGAATGCATAAAAAAAGGGATACCAATTTTACTGAGGCTAGCAAACATTACAACCATCCCCAACATTGGGTTCTATGATGTGTGAAACAAGCAAGCAATGAATGAATGGAGAGATGCAATAGCTAATATGATTTCAACATCGAGAAACAATAATTATAATATATGCTAATGTTAGTTATAAAGAAAGGCATTTGGTTATCATCGGCTAACGTTTGGTAATGTATTGGAATGACATTTAACTTTTCCATTACATTATTTTCATAAATCTATTATACAGTAATTGTTTCAAAAATGTGATGTATTCAACATAAATTATCACCGTAATCATAACATCAGAAGAATCACAACAAAAATGCTCCAAAACGCTCCTACCTACTTCGAACATGCTCCTACCCACTCCTACCTGCTCTTACCTGCTAACTGCTAGTCAAACCTGCTCCAAACTGCTTCAACCTGCTTCTACCCACTCCAACCTGCTAACAGCTCTTCCAAAACGCTGAAAACGAACAAGCCCTTAGAGTGTGGAAAGGTGACAATTGTGCTTTTTGATACCAATACGATTAGTAGTGATAGCAATACTAATGCTGATGGTGAATTGTATCAGGATTAGTCTAGTGATTTTGGTGGCTCTTTGGCTTTGTCAATGAGGGAGGTAGTAATGGAAGTGGTTATGCTGAGTGGAGGAGTAAGCAGGGGCATGATAATATTTCTAAGGAGGAACGAATGTTAGAGATGGACAACCTACTTTAACTGGATATAAGAAAGTTTGTTATGGGAATGCTCAAGAAAAGAAGCGATAGGGAAAGAGAGTGAGCATAGATGTTGAATATAGGAATTGTTAGCTAAGAGGGCTAGAAGAGTGTTGCATTGTGATGGTGAGACTAGTGAAAATGTGGAGCCTAAGTGGAAATGGGATTTTATGGACTAGACTTCTCCATTGCAGCTTTATACTCGTTTAAACCAATTTGTGAGTCTAGAGGAGATCGGTTTTAGGCATTTTACACGCTTGGGTGTGAGTAACGTTCATATGAGATTGGGTCATTTTCTTATTGGTAGTTTTGATCATAAAGCTTGTGTTTTGAGGCTTCCTACTAATATGGTTCTACTGCTTTGAGATAAGGATATTTATCTCACTGGGGTCTTCCTGCAAAGAGATTTTATTCCCATCAACCTAGTTATAGACTTTGCTCAAAGAGTGGAGGGCTGATAACAACATTCCTATGAGAAGTTTATACACCTCCAAAATTGTGAAAAAGATTATTGAAGATTGTCTTAAAGGGCCAAAGTTCAAGAGGAATTTTGTTGTGCGCTTTCTTTCATGTTATGTCAAAGGAAATCAAAATACGTGTTCAATTTTACAATTTTAAATGCCCTTGCTAATGCTGATGAGATAAAAAAATCTCAATTGGTCTTAATATGATCTTAACTGTTTAGTATCTGTTGTCAAAGTTTTAACGGAGAAGAAAGGAAGCTTTCAAGTGTTCTCTTCTGCTTGTTATGGTAAGTTAACTTGTTTCTTATGGCTTTTACTTTATGTTGTATTGTTTTCTCACTAAATTGAATTTTTGGTTATGCCATATTTTTTTTCTTACTGAATTGAATTTTTTTTTTTGTGTGTTGTAGTGTTTTTTTGGTTTTAATAAGTTGTTTTATCTTAATTGTGTTTTTTTGTAGTCATCGACGTGCTATTCAAAGAAACGTCTCCATTATGTCTGGGTGAACTGACAATATCATTTTGACACGAGTGACTAGAGAGGAGAAAGTAGGCTCCATAAGGGAGATTGTACGTTAACATTTCCTATAGTTGTCGTCAATGTTGCTGGCAATGTAGATCCAAGCGAAAATTTTCCTAGTGTTGGAGTTTATATCGCAAAGGATGTAAGCTTACCCACTAATTTTACTTTTTTTTATGCCAATTTTTTTTATATAGATGATGAAGTTTATTACATCATTATTGCTTTCAACCATTTAGTTGTTTTATTTTGAGCTTATGTTGAATTGTAGTTTCGACATTGAGAAGTGTTCTTATTTATTAAAAAAAAACATTGAGAACTCTTTTGGTGATGAATTTTTTTATTTTCAGTGATGAATCTTTTTTCTAGTATTTAATTTTTCTAATGTTGATTTTTTTTTAGATAATAAATTTTACTACACAATTATGCTTTTGATAATTGAAGTTGTTTTTTAATAAATTTTTAGTTCGTAGAAGTGTTTTCTAGTGTTTTGTTTCTCAAATTCTAATGAATGTAATTTTGATAGCAAGAAGTATTGTGTTGATGAATTTTTTTATTATCAATCATGCACTTTTTTAAAAAATTTGTATTGTTCTTTGTTACGTTTATGTGCCTTTATTTTTATTTTCTTTTTCTTGTCTCTTAAATTGTTTACAACGTGTTGTTTTTCGAATGGCTCTATTTGTTAAAGCTTTGGCTTATATTTATAATGAATATGAGGATTATTTTGCTGAAGCTTTCAAAGTGTTCCCTAATAGCATTGCTGTGAGGAGGGTCCACATCAGCACTAAAAGTGCTATGCAACAAGATAATGTGTTGTTTTCACAGACTCAGAGTAAGCCCTCTTCTACATTGAAGGTGAGGGAGGACGATTCTTGGATCGTTAAGCCTAATGTGAAAGAACTATTGGATCATGCAGAGAGGATTCTACTACAAATGTTGGACATGCTCTAGATACTCATGGTGGAGTGTTTCGTCAAAACTGCCATTGAACATTTTAGTTTGGCCAAAATTGTCATCGAATTAACTTTGTGCCAAACCATGTCACCTAACTCTATTATTAGAATCAATTTTGCCACTTTGACTCATTTTAACCGGCTACAGTAGGTATTTTGTGGTTTTCTCTTTAAATTTTAATTATCTTAAAAATGGAAAAATTCTTCAGCATTTCCCCCCTCATCTCCCTCTTTCTCTCCCTTTGTTCATGCTCTAGGGTTTGTCGTTCATGGTGTTGGAGTTCAAATCAACCTTCAATCTTAAGTCTTAACGCAAACTCAGAAACTAGGGCTGGAAACTAATTGAGCCTTATAAGTCGAAGCCCTTAAACCCTAAAGATGGCTTATGTGTGTAGAAATTGTCCATATTTCTCTGTTTGCGTAAGGTGTTGTAGTTGTGGGAAGAGACGTGTGGTTCTTACAAATATGATGACTAAGAACCCCCTTAGAAGGTTTGCTAGGTGTAGAATGTTTGACTCAACTGGTGGACGCAGTTACTTTGAATGGATTGATGACTCCCTTTGTGATAAGGTGAGGTCAATGGTGGTGTACTTGATTAGGTCAAATGAAACATTGCTAGAAGAGTATCATCATTTCCAGAGAATGCAGGAAGAAACAGCTTGGGATAAAGATGTTGTGAAGAGGGTGAGGGAGAAGAATTCAAGGTTGAAGATAGAGAATACAAGGCTTAAGAAGCAACTTCTTGACTACCAAATGAGAGACATGAAGGTGTTATGGGGTCTACTGTTATCATTTACTGTGATAATTGTAGCCACAGTTAAGCTTTAGAAGTAGACATTGTAGCCATAGTTAAGCTTTACAAGATGAGAACAAAACAAGTTTCATATGTACATTCTTGTACACATCAAAAAGTTCTTACCTAACATGTACATTAACATACATATAACCAAAAAGATACCTAGTGAAGCTTGAAAATGTCATCTTTGGCTATAATCCAAAAAGAATAAAAAACTCCAACTGCAGTTGGATTACTGATCTAAGACACATATGACTTCTTGGCAAATAGAACTGTTCTCATTCTTTCAGATCTCCTTAGAGGTCGAGCTTATAAAGTCGAGGTGCCAGCAACAGTTGCAGTTGATGCATGCCCTAAAGTTGCCCTTCTGAAACTTGAGGTTGGAAGACAGAGAAGGTTGAGATGGAGGG
>JACYFF010031956.1:83969951-84068275 GCA_017589665.1 Selenicereus undatus
GGTGTGGGTTGAGAGGAAACTGTAGGTTAAGAATTAGCTTTGGAGTGAGCAGTTTTAGCTTTGTTCTTAGACTTGGGTTGTGATTTAGGGTTCTTTACAGCTGAGGGCTTAGAATTAGCTATGATAGTCGTTGCTTATCCTTGGCAGCTTGATTTTAACCTTTTGATCAAAAAAAAGGAAACAAAGAAATAGCTAAACACATTTTAAATAATGCACAACTTATAACTGTATTAAGGAATAAATTGAGGAATGGATTGCCCTTCAACTTAGACTGTGTTTAGGTGCATGCCTTCTTGTTGTGGCCCTCACCCTGACAATTTGAACAATGCATTTTCACACCACACTTAGGAACTTTTACATCTTGCTTTGTACTTGTTTCCCTAGGTTCAAACCTTCTTCTGAATTTAAGGTTGCCTTTCTTCTTAGTGGGAAACACAGGAGCTTTGATATCAACTCCTAGTACCCGCTCCCTCATATCTTGTCCATTAATAGGGATAAGAGTGTATCCATATGTAATTCTCAGATACTCAATCCTATAACAGTCATAGACAAAAGTTCAAGGGGTTTAGTCTATCTTCCCTCATAACTGCCAAAGAATGAGGACAGGGGATTCTACTTAATTCCCAACTTTTACAATTACATGACCCTTGATTCAAGTTCACAACAAAGCTTTTAGTACTATGTTCTACACTATAAAACCCATTTCCTACCCTTGATGCCTACCAATATCTTGCCCTATCCTTCAATTTTTCTAGTTTGATAGTGATCCTAGGCCATATGGAGTCTTCTAACTTGGCAACCCAACTTTGTCTTTGTGCCACTCTTTTCATGACAACCTCGAAGATGTCTCTAAGCATAGACACTATGGGTAGCTATCTAGCTTTTACAATAAACCCAGTGAAGATTTCTACCATATTATTATCAATTGAATCACATTTAGCATGTGGTTTGAAGTATAATTTGCAGAAATACCTTGGATCTTTCTTTTTTGAAAATTATCAAGCCTTGCATCTAAGGCTTACTTAGCAAATTTTCAAAATACTTCCCTATAAATCACACCCCTTCACTGATTTCTTAAATTAGCATACACATGCCTAGCGCACATTCTATATTCAGCTCTAGGTAGAAGACTTTGTACACTCTCAATAAGCCCCTGCAAGCCAAAGAAGCAGTTAATATACCTAAAACACATTAACAGAAATAAAAACAAAATAGCAAACATACATTAACGGAAATATATACCTTCGGCTAATCTAAAATCAGAGTCCAACTTGTGCCATTTCCAATCTCAAGATCTGCTTGCAGCAATGCAATGAACCATTCCCATACCTGTCTTTTCTCACTCTGTTCCACATCCCATGCTATTGGGTACATTTGGTCGTTGGCATCCCTACCAACAACAATAAATACTTGGCCATTTCAAGGCCCCTTTAAGAAACATGCATCAAGTGAAACTACGCTCCTACACCCATCCAAGAACCCCCTTTTCAATGCTCCATGGCAAATGTATAGAAACCTAAATACATGTTGATCATCTGCTTCTTTGAAAGTTTTGACTTTCATTGTGGTCCTCGAATTTTGCTTATAAATGTTATATAAATAATCTTTATTTGTCCAAACTGGGCCGCGTATCACCACTGACTACAGTCAAAGCCTCTGCCCTAACCCTCGAACACATGGACAAGGTAGCCTTCTAATTGTGGTCTTTTTTAATAAGGCCTTTCAACTCCCTTGACCTTAAACTAGGCTGTAACCTAAATGTCTTAGTGTGTTACTCAATTAACCAACTGGTTGACATATACCTACTTCCTTGATCAAAGCCAAAGGGAATACAATTGTGAGGATTCTTCATTTTGGTTAGTTGAAATGATGACTCATTCTTGCATTTTGATGCCCACATACTCTACTTATAACCTTGACCTAAGCAATGACATTGAAATCTAACTGCGTCACTCTTTGTAATCTCCAAATCATACCCCTTCAATATCCTCTAGCTGTCAAAAGCCTGCGTCAACTTTTTCTTATCCCTGAACTTCATGCCAACATATAAATTAGATTTGTCAAGACATGGCCAAAGGTATCTAGGGAACTTCTCTCTCTCCCTCTCTCTTTCCTTTTTCCCTTTTTATCACCATCTAGAGCGTCCTCCCTACTATCACCCCTTGGGCTATCAAAATTATCAGAATCCTGATAATGTCCATCAGCTCCTTCAGCATTTAGTCCAAGCTCATGTTTAGCATTTACATTATCCTCCCCACTTTCATGTCATACATTACCTCTAACATTCTCTATTTCAGCAGCAATGGCCTCTTTGGTTGCCTTTTTTTTCTCCCTAACATCTATGAATTCAGGGTCATTATCATCAAAATTGAACCATCCATTACTGTCATATTTATCATCATAGTCTGACACATCTAGAAAATAAGCCTCCTCATCCAACAGTCCCTTGCCCTTGCCAATTTACCATCATCATGCTCAACATAAATAGAGACAGAGCTACTCTCTCAGCAGAGCACTAGGGTTTAAAGCATCACAAACTCCACCTTTACCAACATCAAGCAAACATTCTGAGTATAGTTTTGCAAAATTTCAACACAATACACAAATTCCAGTGATTTAATCAACACATATCCCATGCACTTAAATTTCAAGGGTTTTTTTTTAAATTAAAACTATACAATGCTTACCTAATGATGAAGTTTATCAACATCACCAATTCGTCCTCTTAATCTTCGGTTGCAATTGAACACTTTCTTTGTTTCAGGTTGATGCTTCTTTACTTTTGTGGATTTCTAGTGTTTTATTGATAGGGCAAGAGTTGAGAGGGATGGGGAAGAAGATCCTTTGAGAGCCATAGCAAACGGGGGGTTTTAGGAGTAATTACGATTTTTTATTTATTTTCTGTTTATTTTTGAAGCCCCAAAAACACAAACTTTTCACTTCCATTAGCAAAACACACTCTTATCTACTACAACCAGTCACAATGGCAAAATTGGCTGTACTAATAGAGTTAGGTGACACGGCTAGGCACAAAGCTAATTCAATGGCAATTTTGACCAACTTAAAAAGTTTGATGCAGTTTTGGCCAAGCACTCCACTCATGGTATTGTGACATTGTTTGAAAATTGCTTAGAAGCTTATGGCTAAAGTGTTCAAGCGGTTAAGCCAATTAAGGTGGTTGATCGATCTATTCCATCATTAGAGATTATCTTAAGTCCAAAAGATTTTATTATTAATGTTATGAGAAGGGGTTGAAGTTGAGCATGAGGTTAAAGGTATTAAGACTATCCTTATTAGTCTTATTACGAGATATTATTTGATAATATTTTTATGTTATCATACAGTGATTTATTTTCCAAAGTGATATTGTGATATTGTAACATTATCTTGTATATTTTCTAAATTATCTCTTAAAAATAGTAGAATCCTAGAGGGAGATATAATTAGGTTTATACATATGCTTCTAAGTAATTGAATGCAAACCAAGGTAGCAAGATAAAAGCCTAAACTGTGTGCCACATTCCCCTCGCCCTCTAATTTCCTTCCTGGTATCAGTGCACGATTCTTAACCACACTTTCGCCAAAAATAACACGTACACATAAGAATGACCAAAGATGGGAATCAAAGGAGGTTCATCATTGAACCACACTCCCCTTATTACTTAAACCCATCTGAAAGGCAGGCGTGATGATTATAGGTGTATTTTTTTAATGGAAAAAACTATGATTTGTGGGAGAAGACGATAGACACTGCCTTGAAAACCAAGAACAAACTTGGGTTCATTGATAGGAGTCTAGCAGAACCTGAACCCTAGGAAGGAGAATAGTTCTTAGAATACCATGCATGGACATGGTAAACTCCATGATATGTTCATGGATATTGAATATCATCAAACCAAGGTTACGAACAAGCGTAGCATATGCCGAGATGGCCAAAGATATGTGGTAAGACCTGCAAAAACGATATCGAGTAGCCAGTGCTCCAAGAATATACCAACTAAAAGTAGGAATCACTTATTGTAAGCAAGAAGGATTAGATGTCATAGAGTTTTATTCCAATTTGACTAGTTTTTGTAGTGAACTCAACAATCACATAAAACTTCCCTATTGTACGTTCAAGGGATGCACATGCGGAGTAGCGCCTAAAAGCATAAAGATGTTTGAAGAGGATAAATCCTAGTAATTTTTAATGGGACTGAATGATGAATTGTATGCCCAGATTCGAAGTCAAATACTAGCCCAAGACCCTATCCCTCAACTCAAAAAAATGTTAAACATAGTTGTTCAAGAGGAACAGCATGAAAGAATGATGAACAACCCTGATAAGAAGACCAGGATCGCGTCACCATTTGCAGTAGCCCATGAAGATCGAATTCAAACTTCAACCAAGAGGGGATCATGCAAGCGTTGTGGACATTTTGACCATGAAGAAAATGCCTATTATGATATTATAGGCTACCCTCCTGGATGGGATTCCCACAGGAAAGGAATAGGCCACCGTAGGGAGATTCGTGGAGGCAGGACTGGCTGCAGTCGATGGAGAGGGGGAGGTTGAGAGACCGCATATTCTATAGAGTGTACTGGGCAGCAGACAGAAGGGTTGAGAATCGAGGAGCCGAGTAGCAGCATGTTCTCTGGCTTCACACAAGACCAAGTGCAAAAGCTTCTTAGTTTGATTGAGCCCACGAAACCAGGTTATGAGAAGATAGCAGGTAAAGTTCGTTGGATTATTGATTCCGAGGCATCCTGTCATATGACCGAAAATTTAGACCAACTCATTCGTAAGAGGTCCGTGGCATCTGTGCCTATGATGTTACCGAGTGGAGCAAGCCTAGATGCTAAAATTTAAGTGAGTGTAAACTTAAGCCCAACAATTAATTTGGACAAAGTTCAAGATATACCTAACTTTTCCTACAACTTCATTTTTGTGACTTAATTAATTACATAATTAAATTGTATTGTGATTTTTTGACGATGACTTATGTGCAATACATGATCGCACTTTGAAGCACCTGATTGAAGTGGGTAAATTAAGAGGAGTAGCCTACTACTTCGACAATGTTTTAATTCCAACAACTCAAGTCAACATGGTAAGCTCTGACAACGTGTGGCGTGGATGCTTAGGGCATCCTTCAGATTAAGTTTTAAATTTACTTTCCAAAGATCTTAAGTTTAGATGTGAAAATAAGGTTAATGAACCATGTGACATTTGTTTTCGTGCCAAACAGGCATGCTCAAAATTTGTTACTAGTGAAAGTAATGCGAAAGAACTATTTGAACTTATTCACTGTAATATTTAGGGTGCAAACAACCATCTCCCGTTCTTTTGCTAAAGCTAAGTACCGCTCTCTGGCAGCCACCAAGAGCAACTGATATGGTTAAAGGCCTTACTTGCTTCATTTGGCGTGTTTCATGATTTCGCTAGGCATATGTATTGTGATAGTCAGGCAGCATTGCACATTGCTAAGAATCTTGTATTTCATGAGCGCACGAAACATATAGAACTTGATTGTCATTTCGTGTGGGAGAAATTGGAAGCTGGCGACCTGAATTTCTATTACATCACATCCAGACAATAGCTTGCTGACATTTTCACTAAAGCACTTAGGAAAAAGCAATTCACATTCCTATAAGGCAAGCTGTGCATGATCGGTCCCTATGCTCTACCTTGAGGAGGAGTATTACGAGATATTATTTGATAATATTGTGATATTATCATCCTTTGATTTATTTTCCATAGTGATATTGTGATATTGTAACATTATCTTGTGTATTTCCTAAACTATGTCTTAACAGTAGCAGACTCCTATAGGGAGAGATGTAATTAGGGTTGTATATAAGCTTCTAAGTAATTGAATGTAAAGCAAGGCAGCAAGATACAAGCCTAAACCATGTGCCACATTCCCCTCTACCTCTAGTTTCCTTCAAGTTTTGCTCTATAATCAGTTATCCATCGATTGAGTACTCTAATTGTTCAACTCCTTGTGCTTAATCGTGAAAGATTTTTTGGCCCTATTTTGACTGATCAAGTTGCTATTTCTAGTGAAGTGATCTATAATGCAATTCCTGAAGGCCATCCAGATGTAACTAGTGCTGAGAAAATTTTTGTCTATTGATGAGTTTATTAAAGATAGTAATGGTGATATTGATATATCTTAATAGAGAAAAGACAAACTAGTTGTAGAAGTATTGGAGAATTTGTAGTTCTGGATGATGAATCTTTGCGTAAGGAGTAGCTCCTTTGGAACCTTCTTATGTTCATGAAGTTTCGTAAAATTTGTTATATGTGATATCTTATAAGACTCTTTTGGACGATTTACATATTAATTGTTAGTCTTCTAATGATGGAACTCCAGTATGTTGTTGAATTAATACCATCTATGATTTTGTATTTTGATTTTATTTTGAATATTATTAAAGTTTCCATTTTTTTAAAAATTGAAGTATTCATGCAAAATTATAGATAGGTTAGTACAACAATACATCGGAGTTCCAACACTAAAAAAACTAACAATAAATATGTATTGTTTGAAAGAGTCTAATAATACACCATATAACAAGTTACACAACAAAAATCCATGAAGATAACACGGTTCAAGAAGAGCTACTCCTTATGCAAACATTCATCCTCCAGACCAACATTTTACAACTTCTCCAACGCTTCTACAACTAGCTCCTCTTTTTTCTGTTCAAATGTTATCGATACCACCATTACCTCCTTCAATACACTCATCAATAGAAATAAAAAAATTCATCAATAATAGTTACATCTTTATGACCGTAGGTATCGCATCATGAATCACTTCACCAGCATCAGCAACTTGATTAGTCAAAATAGGGTCGGACAACTTTTCACAATCAAACATAGGGAGCTGAACAATTGGAGTACTCAATTGACGGATAATTTATTATGGAGGAGAACTAAAAAGGGTAGCCTCAACACATTTTAGCATCATGGTCAGCTTCAACTCCCTTCTCGCAATATCAACAATAAAATCTTTTAAACTTTAAATAAGCTGGAACGATGGAATAGATCGATCAACCTCCTTGACCGCTTGAACATTCTTGACACAAGCCTCTAAATGATGTCCAAATGGTGTCGTAATGGCAACATCACCAATATGAGCATCAGGAGCAAAAGAACTAGAAGGACCAACTCTAAAATCTCGGTCAACATCAATACTTTCAAGGCAATTTGACAATGAGGTAAGAGGAACCCAACCAACATGTCCAACTTTTGTAGTAGAATGAGTACTCTCCAAACGATCTAATAATTCTTTTGCATCAGGCTTAAGGATCCAAGAATCATTATTGCTCGACTTTGGTGTAGAAGTTGGCTCACTCTGAGATTACGAAAATGATATACCATTGGTTGGCTACTAGATAATTGACTACTCAAAAGGTGTTGCATAGCACTCATAGTCACAATATGGACCCTCCTCACAGCAATACTACGAAGGAACACTGAAAATTTCAGCAAAACAATCTTCACATTCATCCTAAGCGTGAGCAAAAGCTTCCACAAATTGAGTCATTCGAGAAGCGACACGCTATAAAGCAATATAGAAGACTTAGAAAAAGAAAATAAAAGATAAAGTACAAAAAAAATATATTAAGGAAAGTACAAATTTTTTTAAAAAAATGCATAACTGATAATAAAAATCCATCATCATAGCAAACAACTTCTGGCTAACAAAACTACATTCATCACAACTTGAGAAACAAAACATCAAAACAACTAAAAAACATTTCTGCCAATTAAAAATATCTTAAAAAAACAACACAACCATCAAAAGTATAACTATGTAATAAAATTCATTATATAACAAGAAAAAATTAACATTAAAAGTTCATCATGAGGGAAAAATTAATCACTCAAAATTATTAAACAAAAAAAAAAACACTAGAGCAATTCTGAACATTTTTTTAGTCAAAACACTTCACAATGTTAAAACTACAATTCAACACAAGTTCAAAAATAAAAGAACTAAATGCTTAAAAACCATAATGATGTAATAAACTTCCTCATCTATAAAACAAATTCAGCATTATAAAATGTAAAAATTAGTATGACTGCTAACATCCTATACAACATAATCCCCAATATTAGAAAAAATCCTCTATTGGATCTATATTGCCATAACATTGACGATTATAGGAAAAGTTAAGATACGATCTCCCTTACTAAAACCTACTTTCTCCTCTCTAGTCACCCTTACCAAAACAACATCGTTGGTAGACCCGGACATAGTGGGGAGGCTTCTTTGAACTTCACTATTGGTGTGATTTTTAGGGATAAGGAAGGGTGAAAAGTTTTCCTCATGAATGATGTGTGATTTGCCTTAGATAGTCTTGATTGAGAAAAGGGCCTGGATTTAATTAACTACACTAAACTATTCTAAAATGCAAATTTAATCTACTTTCTCTACAAATAAGGGTTCAAAGCAAAGTAATAACAAATGAAACTAAACTAACCTAACAAACAACTAACTAAGCACAATCAAATAACACATAGCACATAAGAAATGAGGTGACCTGGGGCGCGACATGGCCCTGTGGCTCAACATGGTGACCAACACAGTATCAACAATCCTCAAGAGTTCACCCCTAAAAACAAAATCTAGCTTAAATTACCCCTAATCCTAAGTAAACACACTAAAAATGAATAAAGAGAAAATTACTCAATATTCAACCTTCTTTGATGATGAGATTTCTCTGACCAAACGAACTTGTTATTCACATTCGATCACCAAATACCATGATCAAGTCCCAATTTGATCCTCTAGTATTGACTCTTCAAACTTATAAAAAACCAACCCTATATTGTGATATTGATCATGAAGACGAAAGAAGGGAAATGAAGAGAAAGGATGATTGAGTTTTAATAGCTAGATTTAGGGCTCAAATCCTTTGGGATTGATACCAAAATCTTCCCACAACCCCCAAGTCATTAAAACCCATATCCAGGAATGATTTTTGGGTGCTTAAAAACATAGTTTTTGGAGAAATTTGTGACAGAGAAAGTGAGATTGTGCCCTAAAGAAGAATAGCAACAAGAAAATTACCAGGACTTAATCAAAGGCTTAAAATTTCTAAATTTTCATTAATGGGGATTAGCTTGTTTACAAAGGCTAAGCTACAGAGAGAAAATAGATACTAGAAACTTAGATAAAACCTAAAAACATCCCAAAACTACCTTTTATACCCCTTACATCACTCTAAAAAAAATGACAGAACTGAGGGGCCATGGTCGTGCCATGTGGCATAGGGCCCTATGCCAAATTACTGTCTTCACTTTTCTTTTAGTTTTCAACTTCATGGCACACCCTACACAGTTTGGCACTCCCTAGTCATCTCCCTTAGCATGACTAATCAATTGAACTTCAAAGTGGATTGGTCTTTGTTCCAATTTAAAACTTCTTCTTACCTTAAAGATTACTTGTTAGCTAAAATCAAGCATCACGTAGGTTAAATATTTGCTCGATTGATGATGGTAAGTTTATTATGTTGGTTAAAGGATGAATAATTCATCCAAGTTTTGTTTAAGTATTGAAACTGCAAGGCAAGGGTTCATTCCAGCAGTTAACCCGCGTTTGTGTGCTAAATTACTCAAGCATCCTAAGGGTTTAAGTCTAATGTTTTTTGATGTATTTGAATTTCAAGATGTCATATTTCCAAAAAATCAAGTTTCATCCCATTTGGACTTCATTTACCCATTCAAATTAGCAAATAAACGCAAGGTGTCAAAACTGTCGAGCGGGCTTAGAATGTACTCGGTTTTGTGTATCTTTTTTATTAAGCTATATTTCGTTGTAAGTCTCGTATTTTTACATATTTTGGGTCCTCAAGATGTTGTCTAAGTGTTCCAAGTGACAAAATCAAGTTAAAGCAAGTGGAAGATGAAGAACCAGACCAATCTTCCAAACTATGCAGATTGAGCCCAATTCAGACCAATCCGGACATTTTGATCTTTTCACTAGGAAAATGAGCTCCAAATTGAGTAATTCCACTTGGAGGAGTTAGAATAGTTCCATATATTTCTAACCATATGTTACAAGCCAGATTATGACCACGTTTGGCTTAAGAAACGTGGGCTCCAATCACAGCCAGAAAACTACCTAGTGAGCCCGGTTTAAGCATGAGGTGTCTTTCCTTCTCAAGTGGGTTTTCCCTACTGCTTGGTTACTTGTCTACATCCCACCACATCCAAGGCTACTAGAATCATAATAATTTGCTGCTAAAGAAGCTTTGAAACGTGTGAACCAATGAGAAAACAAAGAAGAAAACAGCACCTTGCAATCTGATTGGTGAGTCGAAAAGGGAAGCTTACTTTACGGCTGGCCAATCACATTTTAGCTAGCAATCTGAATGTATTAAGCTTAAGTAAGAGTAGATTGATGTATAATAAGCATTATTACTAGTTTACTTCATGATTTGATTGTATTAGATTAGGTTAAGTATGCTTTTTACTTAGATTAGGCTTAACCGGTTGTATTAGCTCTTAATACTTTTCCTCCCTAATAAGGGAAGGTAGTGGTGTATGTGTGCTTGCTTGCTTGCTAGCTTAGGCCTATTTAAGAGCTTGTACACGTCCCTTTGTAAGGTATCAACCAGAATTGAATCAAAGAAAAGTTGAGAACATTGTTGCTTTCGTGCTTAGACACACCCCCAAATACTTAACTTGCTTATCTTAGTTTAGGCCGAACTAAGTGGTGTTCAAGTGAAGTCTTAAACGTGATTAAGTGGTGATATATGTATCTTAATCATTGTTTAAGGGCCCTAAACTTGAGTTTGGTGGTGTTTTTGTATCCATTCTTCAAGTTTAGGTCTATCCAATTTGGTGTTTTATCTCAAGGATTCAAAGAGAGTTAAAGTGAGTTTGCTAGCTTAATTTTGAGTTAGTAAATCTTATCTTTGATTCCCTTCCACTTTCCCTCAATTATAAACCATTCACAATTCCATTCCCATGCACGTTCAAGGCTTAGATTACCTTCAAAAGGTCTAGCATCAAGCCAAACTTCCAAACACCTCCAACCGTACAAGGTGAGAAATCACGGTTTCACAAACCGAAAAGTGGCATGGCCTACCCGTGCCTATAGGCACGACAGTGCCACCTTGATTTCTTGAAGTTTCCCCATTTGCTTCATGTTCTTGGTGGTTTATAGCTTGGGTCTTTCCATCCCTTGTGATATACATCAGTTCACATCAAATTCCCTTTGCTTTCTCACTTAGAATCACTTGATTCTAAGTTCCATTCCTCCCTCACATGTTTGTTGTCTCACAACCAACATATTATGTGCCCATTTTCCTTGTTTTCCCATGATTGTATTCTTCCTTAGATTGTAAGCTTTCACTCTTAATTTGAGTCCTTAGCTTGAAACCTCGGCAAATACATCAATTGAGAACCGAGAAAATACCCCTACACTTAGATTTTGCTTGTCCTGAAGTAAAACATGAAAAAATCACCTTTTCGTAGGCGTAAAAGTTGCATTAGCATATGCAACAAGTCCTTTAAACCCGTTGGCCCCCCAAGTAGATGAGCGTGATCCTGTAAGGGAACCCAAAAATTTTGCAAAACAACAACAATGGGGCTAATCATGCATTTGTTACGTCCACGGCACATCCTTACTACCAAGAGACACAAAGCACATGCATAGGGTGCACAATCAAGGGTCTTGGCCGTCCTAAATGACAACCATGCATTCATTCTAACCCTTTTCAATGATGAGAAAACTTTCCTCTTAAGTGTTTGAAATGATGGCATGGTTGCACTCAACACCAAAGATGCACTCTACCATATGTTTGGCCTAATTCTCATTCTCCACCTCTAGGATGCACATGCACTTTAATGAACAAGGGGAAGTTTCGAGGGTTGAAATGGTGTTCAGGTTAAGTGTTGAGGAAGATACTAACATTTTGAGAGTGAGGAGCAAAATTGCTATACTGAGGAGCTATCACATCCACCATCATTAATACACATCCCTCACAATCGCACACCCTACCTAACAACGTGAGATGATGCCTTGAGTGATCTAAAAAACAAATAAGCCCTTCATGCTAAGACTTTTATTTCATTTTTGTCTTCTTTTTTCTTTGTTTTTCCTAGCTTCATTTTTGTCTTTTTTTGTTCAATTATTTGCAAAAGTCACTTGGCATGGAGGTTTGCATCCAATTAACTCATTTTCAATTTTGCACGGACTAAGGTCAATCACCAAACTTTACTCTTTCCTCATTATGGGACACACCAAATATACACTCTCTCACATCATTTCGCAACTTCCTCATCATAATGATACTCCTTAGTCATGGCTTAAGTATTGGCAATGTTCGAGGCCAAAGGCTAATACAGTGGGTCACTATAAGAACAACGATAATTAAAGCTTAAAGGGGGTATCAAGGGATAATATTATGCACATGAGGAGGATTTTTGCCTCATGTGGCTACAAACATGCGTAAAGAATGACTCTTTTCTCTAATCAATTATGCAAATGCAATATGTGATTTTAGAGAGAATTAGAGCAAATTCTAGAGAGTAGCAACTTTAAGTGAGCTTCTCATGAAAGGAAACAAATTTCCATAAGTGATGAAGTGGTCCGACTAGGCTCAAACCCTTAAGGTCCACCTACCATGCCTACTCTCATATATTAGATCAAACTAAGCATGTATTGCCAAGAAATTAGACCTTTTATCCATTACATGCACCCTAATTGTGTGCTACTTGAATCCAAGGCAAAAAGAGATTGTTGCCAACAAAAGTCACACAATTCCCCCCTAAAACTCTCTATTTGCAAGAAAAATGGTAAATCTTTTTGAGTTTTCAAAAAAAATTCTCCTTTTTTGCTTTTTCAAAAATTATGGAGGAATGCCTCTTCACCTCACACTTAAAGTGCATAATGTCCACATTGTGGGAATAAGAGCCCTAAAAGGGAAAGATAAGGAAAAGAAAGAAAAAAAAGAAAAGGAAAAGGTATATACAAGGGAGAAAGAGGAAGAATACCTTAGAATAAAATGAAGAGTGTTACACATGGATGTATATATACAACGCAAATACAACACTACTCTAAATGTAACTATGTACATTGCTTGTACTACTTGGAGCACACTGAATATTCACTCAAATCCACCATATATGGATTGCACAATTACATAACCCACACATATTCCTCAAACGACAAGGCCAATCACTACTAAATGCTTATCGAATAACCATCAACAATTACAATATCACAACAAAGGGTGAGGGTGGTCATAAATGTCACCACCTAATCTAAATGAGATACCCTCCCACCAAATATTCATATACAATCACCCCCTCAAAATGTAATATGTAGTGAAGAATAAGGGAGGGGTGGGGGATACAACCCACAATCACAAGGCCCCATCGGGCGTACGTGGTGGACAAAAGTGTGGTGGAAAAGGCGATAATGTCGATGAGCTTATTTGACCGCCTAGGAAGGGATATAACTGTTGCTCCAACTACCAGATGGCCTTATATTGTTTCCACATGAGCTCATTCATCCATTACCTTTCCTCAAAGAGACCCACTCCTCCTCTCTTCTTATCTGCCTCAACTCTCTCTCGTCTTGGCGGTCCATAAGTCCCCTAAAATATGCCACCCTCTCCTCAATGGACTCCATGCATCTGGCGTATCCTATCAAATCTTGGTACACCCTTCTCGTAGATTGGCTACCTCCACTTAGAGGTAGGAGAAGGATTGAAGGAAGATGGAGTCAAATGGCATTTGGGTTATGGAAGAAGACCCCCACATGTCGAAAGAGGGTGGTTGTTGATATTATGGTTGGGGTTGTGGCATGGGTTCATTCTCTACTTGGGTTCCACTGGCAGCTTAGTCATCGTGACCCTCATCTTCACCTTCATCCTCATCATTATCATTATGCCCCTCATTCTCATCATCACCCTCATCTCCCTCTCTTGGCAAAACCACCTCTAAATAATAATCCTATGGCAATTCTGATTCCTTTTATTGGTCAAGGTGGTGGCGGCCACATCAGGAAAAGTAAAAGGATTTGTTTATAGTGTGGACACTTATTGATGTCACCTTTTGTGTCAATAATAGTCACATAGGCTAGGGTGGCAATGTCAAGCTCTTCTCTCATGAAATGAGGTTTAAGGGTGCTAAACTTCCCACCATGGTTCAAAGCTTGGGCAATTGCGGTGATGGTGCCTTCCACACCTATTACATTCTCATGGGTGGTCTTGGCCACCTCTACTAAATGGCGGATGATGAAAACTCTGGTATCAATATGAGTACCCGTCAAATCGCACCAAATGAGAAACAATTCAACTTTTCTACGTACATTTTGGTTATAAGTACACCCAAAGATGATATTAGCCATTACATGTTGTGGATAGGAGATGTTAACATTGCATATATCAATGGGTTTGGCTTGTGTAGGGTTATAGACTCAAGGTCTCCCAAACCTATTAGTATAGGTTTTATGTTTTGAGAAAGTGATACTAAACCAAATAGGGTTTGGTCTTCATCTACTCAAAACATCCCTAAAAGCATCTGCATACACCGAGAGGTGTAGTAACTCATTAAACCCCCTTAAGCTCATCCAGTGATCAGTGTTAAACAAGCAAAATGAAATGAGGATCTCTTGACTCCTATGTGACATGGACCAATCCATATGCAAAGAACTTAGAAACTCAATTACAAGTTAGTCATACAACACAATATTCATCTCCACATATTCCATCCACCTTAAATTACTAAGCAAAGAAACCATATTGTCAAGCATTCCCAAAGTCCTCTTGCAATAAATATGCCAAAACTTTTGCTAGCTAATCTTCCTAGTACTCAAGGTTTTATACTTCAATTTTTTGTTCTTTAACAACAATGGCTAAACCTTTAATGCTAGGAGAAGAATTAAAGGGCAGGCATCCTTTGTACCTTTAGTCCTGGAAGGTGTATTGGAGGAGAAGGACGCCCTTGAAGACTTCTTGGGTAGAGATAGAGCTTGCGAGGAGTCACCAATTCTCTTCTTGCCCATGATTGAGGTTTGTGTACAAATCAAGCTTTCCTTACTTCTAATGGCCTTTTTAAGTGTTGAAATGGAGTCAAGGGGAACTCTTTCTTTCTCTACTACCTTAAACCTCAACAATGGAGGTTATGGTTTTAGAGAGAGAAAGTGAGTGTTTAGGGTAGAGAAAGAGAATGAATTTGAGGGAGATTTTGGTCGAAAATGAAGGATTATGAGTGGAATTTGGGGGATTTGTGAGAAAAATGAATGATTTGGGGAAGATTCTGTAGAGTGAGAGGGGAAGTGAAGAAGGGTGAAGGAGGAGGCATGTAGAGAGAGAAAGAGTGGGTGAAGAAGAAAATGGGGATTTCTTGAGTTTGAGGGCAACTAGAGCTGGCATGATCATGCCCCCTAGCACGAGGGCCCCATGCCAAATCTCTGGTCAGTGTGTTGGAGTGCTGTTATGGCATGGTTGTGTCACGTGGGATGGTGCCCCCGTGCCAAATATCTATGAGGGTTTTTCTTGTGCTCTTTGAGTGGAACAAGGATGCCCCTTTATAAAGGCTCCTAGTGCCAAATCTATACCCTCTCAATTGTTTTTCTTAAAGTTATCCTTCTTTTGTTACCTCGTTTTCATCTTCTTCTTTTTTTCTTCGCTATTTTTCCCCTTTTTTTTCGATTTGCTTTTCCTCATTCTTTTATTATTTTGCCTTTTGGTTTTTTTTTCAACCATTCAACTCACACAACCAATACATAGATACAATATATACAAATATACAAGGAGTTGAGATCGTTAGTACTTATATCGTTAGTACCTATTCCCATTAACTTTGAAAGCACGGTCATCAGAGGGGTCTTTGATTTCAATTTCCCTATGAGGGAATACTTTCACCAGGATGTAAGGGCTGATCCACCTAAACCTAAGTTCTCCCAGGAATAGATGAAGTTTTGAGTCATACAAAAGGAATTTTTACACGAGGGGGCGAGTCTTTCCTATTGATATGCCGATCATGAAAGACCTTGGCCCTCACTTTGCTCAACTAGGTGTTTTTATAAGCCTCTCTCCTAATCTCTTGAAGCTCATTCAAGCTCAATTTCTTTTCCTCACCAAGAACATTTAAATCGAAGTTACGGGTCCTAAGTTCCCACCAAGCTCAATGCTCGAGCTCAATGGGTAAATGTCACATACGCCTATAGACCACCCTATAAGGCAACATGCCTAAGGGGGTCTTAAAGGTAGTACTGTAGGCTCACATCACATCTATCAACTTATCCAACCCATCCTTCCTATTCTTGTTTATAGTCTTTTCAAGAATTTGTTTGATTTGTCTACTAAATACCTCTACTTGACTGTTCATTTGAGAATGGTAAGGAGTTACAAGGCGATGAATGATGAAGTACCTTTTTAGTAGTACATTAGAGGACATATTGTCAAAATGGATCCCTTGATCACTAATGACTGCTCGTGACATCCCACGATGGGAAAAAATATTCTCCCTTAGAAACCTTATGACCACTCTAGACTCGTTAGTTCTTGTAGGGATTGCTTCTACCAATTTAGACACATAATCCACACACACCAAAATGTAATTATTCCCAAATGAATTTGGGAATGGTTCCATAAAATCGATTCCCATATATCAAATATGTCAACAACAATGATGGGGTTGAGTTGCATCATGTCTTTTCTACCTATTTTCCCAATTGTTAACAATGTAAACACCATTTACAATAGTCATGGGCATCTCTAAAGAGGGTCGGCCAATAAAATCGCTCTAGAGAATCTTAGCAGTGATTTTTCGCCGACTAAAATGCCCTCTACAAGCATGATCATGGCAAAAAGAGAGGACACTATGGGTTTGGTGGCCGGGTACGCATCTTCTAATGATTTGGCCTCGATAATATTTAAACAAGTAGGGATCGTCCCACTTAAAAAACAAAACCAGTGAAAGAAAACGGGCCCTATCATCCTTGTTCCAAACTTTATGCATTTTCCCAATCACCACATAGTTCACTATGTTGGCAAACCATGGCTCCACACGAGCCCTAAAAAGTTGTTCATCAGGGAAATGATCACAAATAGGAGACTTACATGCATCGCTAGTTACAATCCTAGAGAGATGTCTGCTACTGAGTTTTCAGAACCTCTCATATCTTTAATCTCACAATCGAATTCCTGGAGTACCATAATCCGTCTATTTATCCTAGGCTTTGCTCTTTCTTTTCAGGAAGGTGTTTCAAAACGGCATGGTAGGTGAAAACAATGGCATGAGACCCTATAAGGTAAGGCCTAAAATTTTTGAATCTAAAAACTACTGCTAGAAACTCTTTTTCAGTCATGGTATAATTTACTTGTGTCTTATTCAAGATATGACTCGCATAGTAAATTACATAGGATTTCTTATCAATCATTTATCCTAAAACTACCCCAACCACATAGTGTGATGTGTTACACATAAGCTCAAATTATTTTCCCTAGATGGGAGGATACAAAATGGGAGTCATGGTTAATGCTTCCTTAAGCTTCGTAAATGCCAATTCACACTCCTTAGAGAAGTGGAATGACGCATCATTGGTAAGGAGTGAGGACAAGGGCTTAGCAACCTTGCTAAAGTCATTGATAAATCTCCGGTAGAAACCGGTATGTCCAAGAAAAGAACTTGCGTCCTTTACAAAAGTGGGGAGGGTGAGTTTTGTAATCAAATCCAGTTTATTCTTATCTACCTTTATCCCCTCACTTGAGATAATATGGACCAAGATTATCCCTCTCGTGACCATAAAATGACACTTTTCCTAATTAAGGGTTGAATGCTTATCCCAGCACCTTCTTAGAACTTGCCCCGAGTTAGCCAAGCAATACTCAAAAGAGTCTCCATATGCGGAGAAATCATCCATGAAAATCTCAAGCCATTGCTCGAATAAATTGGAAAATATCGAGATCATATACATTTGAAAAGTGGTTGTGCCATTGCAAAGACCAAAGGGCATCTTCATAAAGGCATAAGTGCTAAAAGGGCAAGTGAATATAGTCTTCCTTTGGTCTTTGGAGGCAACGGGAATTTGGGTGTAGCCGAAGTATCCATCAAGAAAGCAATAGAAAGCCCATTCGACTAACCTTTCTAACATTTGGTTCAAAAAGGTGAAGAAAAGTGATCCTTTCTAGTGGTGAAGTTCAACTATCTATAATCAATGCATACCATCCACTCAAATTGGATTCTTGTGGGAATGAACTAATCCTTATCATTCTTAATCACGGTGACACCCATCTTTTTAGGAATGACTTGGATGGGGCTTACCCACTCACTATCCGAGATGGGGTAGATAATATTGTGATCCAACCACTTTAGGATTTCTTTCTTTACCACCTCTTGAAGGGTAGGGTTCAACCTTCTTTGTCCATCTCGATAGGGCTTGGCATTTTCCTCAAGGAGTATTCGATGTTGCAATATGGCAGGACTAAAATCTCTTGGTTTTCCCTTAGCAAGTCCATGACTTGTGTCTTTTGGTCCGGATTCAAATTATTGGCAATTATCACGAGGAAGATTTCATCTTGACCCAAGAATACATATTTGAGTATATTGGGACGGGGCTTCAACTTAAGAGATGAGAAAGAGGGCACACTAGGAGGTGCCTCATGAGATAAAGAGGGTCAGGAAGAGATGTATGCGAGAATCGATGTATGTAATAAGTCATCACATTGTTCCTCAAATGCAAATTTATCAAATTTGAGGTCATACTCCATACAAAAAGACTCATACACACATGATATTAAATCCTCATCATGTTCAAACTCCACTTTCCCCAAAGAAAAGTTAACCACCCAATTAAGGGTAGGGTGCTCAACATCATCAAACCCCATGGGTTGATTTTGGAGGTTAAAGACATTCAATTCTATTGTCATATTTCTATATGTTAACTTCATTTTCTCATCCTGATAATTATTGAGAGCATTAGAAGTAGCAAGGAATGGTCACCTAAGGATGACTGGCATTTCATTTTTGGGACTCATCACAACCTCGATCTCTAACACAATAAAGTCAACCGGGAATATAAATTATGTTACTTTGATCAACGCATCCTCAACCACCCCTTTAGGAATCCTAGTGGATTGTTTAGCCAATTGAAGGATAATCTTTGTAGGTTTAAGCTCCCCTAAACCTAACCTTTCATACACTGTAAAGGGTAGAAGCTTAACACTAGCACCTAAGTGAAGAAGGGTCCAATGAATGTTGTGATTGCCAATCACAATTGAGATTGTGGTACACCCCGGGTCCTTACACTTAAGAGGTACTTGATTTGAAATAATTGAGCTCACATTAGAAGCCAAAAACGCCCTGTTGGGAACATGGGCGGCTCTTTTAGTGTTGCACAAGCCTTTAAGAAAACGGCCATAGGGGGTATTTGTTGTATTGCATCAAGTAAAGGGATATTGATTTTGACTTAGGATAAGGTCTCCTAAGCTTATCAACATGAGCTTGAACTTTCTTCCCCTTCAAACGATTAGGAAAAGGAGAAGTAGGCTTAGAAGCACAAGGGGAAGGGGTAGGGGCATCTCTAGGAGAGGTGGAATCATTGATTGACTCACTCTCCTTGGGGTCATCTATCACTGTACAAGGAATGGAATCAATTTGGGAATAGAGAACATCACATCTTCGAGGAGAAGATAGGGTAGGGACTCATTCACATTTTGCTCACCTATGTGGGTATCAACCTTTTTACCCGGCCGTAGAGAAATTACAGCATTCACTTTTTGAACATCGTTAGGTTCAAATGAAGAGGAGGATCCTGCTCTTACGTTTACCTCTAGTTGACTAGGAAAAACCCTTTTTTCCCTATTAGACATGGATAATTGTGTAAATTATTCGTTCATTATGTTCATCATTCTCTCATTCGATTCCTTAAGTTCTCTAATCATCTTCTCCATATCATTAACTTTCTTTGTTCACTTTATCCAAATTGTTATAACTGGGAGGGGAAAATGATTGACACATATTGGGTTGAGGAGGAGGACCCACCTTTAGTATGAAGAAGATGAAAAATTCCCTTGAAAACCCCCACCTTGGGTGTTGGGCATCAATGCATTCGACTCGATCCATGAGAGATCGGGGTGCTTAGCCCACACCGAATTGTAAGTAGGAGAATAGGAATCAAATTTTAGCCTTTGGAAGGGCGCATTCACTTGACCTTGCTCTTGGCCGGTAGCCAATTCTTAAGCAAATAGGGCATAAGCACTTACTGAATGGTCGGTGGATTGACATTGAGAACATGCAACCATTTAGGAAAGGGGAAAGTTGGTCAATGCATGGGATAATGATAAATGCCAAGAATGTGCAACATTTTAGGGTCATTCGATAGAATTTTCCTAGGCAATTGTGTTTTTAAGTATATGATTTACATCCCCTTTATCTATTTTACACTTGAGTATGTGTCTTTGGTGCATTTTCCTAGTGTTAGGCCCTTTTGACCTTGTGTTGACCTTATTTGGACACATTTTTTACTCACTACGGTTGTACCCCCATTCTATATGTCAGTGGGGCAAAGAAAGAAAGACGAGCTTATGGCTAGACACCACGGTTAGACTATGGTGGTTACCACGGTTCGTGGTGTGCTAGTAACTGCGAGCCTCTTCGTTTCCCCTTGATTGTGTGGCTGAGAAAGCTTGAGTTCGTCTATTTGAGGGCATTTTCGACGGTGAGCAGCAAGAGAACACTCAACCCTAAGTCTCATCTCTCTCATTAGTGTTAGGATTTTTCTAGTTTATCTTGAAGAAACAAGAAGATTAGAAGGAAGAATTGGCGATTAGATCTTTGAAGATTCAAAGATCATTGAAGAACCTCCATTGTTGCTAAGCTTTCCCTTCTCTCTTCCTAAACTTGAGTTTGTTTAATTTAGATGTTTTTTTGCTTAATCATGAGTGAGTAGTTTAATTCAATTTAGGGATAGGTTTGCCAAAGTAATAATGTTGAATCTTTAATCTTTGTTTCTTGTGCTCAATCTATTTTGGAATGGTTTTGTTCTATCTTGTGATTGTATTGACATGACTCCGTTTTGGCCAGATTTGCTTGCATATATCATATAGTTGAGTTGAAGTACTGAAAGAAAAAACTCACTATTAGACCAACAAGATTGAACTTGACTTAGTAATCCTTGAGAAAGGACTCCAAGTTTAGAGGAAACCTTTAGCAATCAAAAATCTTTAACCTAGACCAAAACAAGGACATTTAAAATAATGATAATCGGTTTAGTGTAGGTAATTTAGTTTTGATGTATAATGAGTAGGAGAGAATCCAACCTCACAAACATGCTAGAGAAAGTCTTTGGTTTTTGATAGAAGAAGATAAACAAAAGGTAGAAGAATGCAAACTTGGATAGTCAAGTGACCTTGCAAGGGATAATCCTAGGAGCCACCCTTGGAGAACACTTGGGCAATCCTCTTTAGATCAAATAGTGACTGAATTTAATCACTATCTAGTTGAAATAAAAAGAACCTAGAGACCCACTTGAGTTGCCAAACTCAAGATACAACACTAGGAATTTCAAGGGAGAGAGTTTTCTAACTCACAAAATTTCATATATCTTGAAAGTTGATTGAATTGAAATGATTCTAATACTATGGCCTTTATATATTAGAGGCCTTACACAATGAAAATACATATAAAACAAATGAAAAGATGTGAATAAAAACAGCATACTACATTCGGATGAACAAAGCCGAAGAGGGGTGTCTTTTGGTGTTGTTGGTGTGAAGTGACTGTGGCAGCAAAAAGGATGCATGTACCCCACCATTATCACACATCCAAGTCTTATTTGAAGAGGGAGGACACGCTTTATGAGGAGGTATAAGCAGCAAGAGCCGAAATCATAAACTTTCACACACCTTCACGCGTTTTGCATTAAATGCATTCACATCAGCAGCAACCCCAACTTCAAACAGGCATAACTCTCTGGTTTTTTATCCAAATTCAATGATTCTTGATTCATTGGAAATCTTAGGATATCTAGTTTCCAGGGAATGTGGTTTCATCGCATTTGGATCATCCGTTCAAAATTTATGGGCCAAATAGTGGAGACTGTCCAAAACTAGCCTGCATTTTGATATCCTAATTTGTGGGCTGAACTTGACCAACCAAATGAACTCCAAATTAAGCGTGATTGATCTTTTTGGAAAGCTCTCTTCTTAAGCTTGAATAATGTAAGGACCATCAGAATTTGGGTCCATTACATTTTGACACAAAACTATAACAAATACCGGATGTGAAGAGGATGAATTAGGTGTGAACTCCCAAGGCAAGTTCACGGCTTGTCGACATAAAAGGGCAAACTCCTTGACTTATTTGAGCTGAGTAGGGATAGTAGAAGAGTATTCAAGATGGTCTCCAATAGGTTGCTCTTTTGAAGGATGGTCCCCATCAAGTTTATTTCTAAAGAAAAGGTTGACTTTAGTTAGATTGTAATTCCTTGAACCAATCCAAACTAGAGAAGGGTGCGTGTTTAATTCAAAGATTCAACACTTTAATTTGGCAAAATAATCCCTAGATGCTTTACTTTGATTGAATTCCTGTATAGCTAATTAGCATAGTTGAAACAAACTACTAAAATTTATTTTCTTTGCATTTTTTGTAGGACAAGATTCAATAGGTTGTGATTGGCCCCAAAGGACGATATTTTATCTAGACTACAACACCTTTGCACTTGTGGGTTGTGTCAAGTTTTTAACGCCGTTGCCAAGGAACAAAATTTGTCATCTATTGAGTTAATCATAAGGAATTGACTGAGCTATATTCTTTCATTTTGACTTTTTACTCTTTTGATCGCTTTAGTAGCGTTTGTATTGGCGATTGCAAGATATGTTCCCCTTTTATGCGAAGTCCATTTTCGTATGAACCCAATCCTGAGATTGAAAGTACTTTCTGTTTAAGGAGAAAGAAGCAAGGGCTAGAAGAGCAAAGGCGCTAGATCCATAATACTACTCATATGATGACCGATGGAGATCAATCAAGGACATTCCGGGATTTCGTTATCCCAGGAGTCCAAGGCATTACTTGTAGTATTGCCTAACCGACCATAAAAGATCATAACTTTGAGCTCAAATCGACACTTATCTCTATGGTTCAACAATCGTAATTTGGAGTTGCCCCAATGGAGGACCCTAATATTTACCTCCCAGGCTTTTTAGAGGTATGCGACACATTGAAGCTAAATGGAGTATCCACTGATGTCATTCGCCTTCACCTATTGCCCTTTTCAATGTGGGATAAGGCACGGGCATGGCTCCATTCATTGCCTCAGGGTCCATCACAACTTGGGATGAGCTCACAAGGGCCTTTCTTGCCAAATTCTTCCCACCTAGCAAGACGATAAGTTTGAGAAACTAAATCACCAGCTTTGTTTAAAGGGACAATGGGACACTCTATGAACGATGGAAATTATTCAAGGACTTATTACATTTGTTCCCTCACCATGGGCTTCAAAAGTGGATGATCGTGCAAACGTTCTATAATGGAGTCACTCAACCTATGTGATCTACCATAGATGCAGCATGGTCGCACATTGATGAACAAAACAGAGGATGAGACCTACAATTTAATTAAGAAGATGGCACTCAACAACTTCCAATGGTCCAATGAGAGGGCCTAACACAAATGTGTTAGAGGTAAACTTAAAGTTGATGCACTTACCTTACCTTTTGTTAAGGTAGATGCTATGACTCAGAGATTGGATCGATTGAATGTTAATGCTGTTAATTCAAGTGCCCCTCCCCTATGTAAAATTTGGTGGCTTGGTTGAACGTTTGACTGTAAATTGCCAAGTGTGGAGTCCATTTGCCTAAGGTACTAGTGAGCAAGTCAACTATGTCAATTACAACACAAAATTGACCAATGACCCTCATTCCAACACCTATAATCTGGCTTGGAGGAATCATCTAAACTTCTCATATTGGTCAAACCCTCTGAATACACCCCAAATGAATGCTAGACCAACCCCTGACATTCAAAGACCTCCCTTTCCCTAACAAGCTCCACAAAAGCCTGACTTAGAGGCCATGATGGAGAGCATGCTTATGGTGCAACAAAAGCAAGATGAGTAAATTGCCCAACATGCTAGCTCTTCACCTACACCTCCTGGTCAACTAGCTAGTAAGGTAGAGCCTAATTTAGATAGCATTGTAATTAGGGCTGGAAAAAATCGAGAATGGTCACAAAATTTGTCTTCGGATTTAAAATTCAGACAACTATTCATGTCTGAATTTAAATTAGGGTCAGGTTCAAATTTGGGCATTTGGGTTCGGGTTATTTGGATTTTTGAACCATTTTGGATTCAAATAAGTTCGAACGATCGGACAACCGGGTTCGGACGTCGAACGTCTACATTTATTTGTAATTTCAGTCCAAATTCTTTAGAAAATTTTATTAAAACAACTTTGGACAGCCGAATTCGAAAATTGAAAAATCAGGTTCGGGTTCAGTTACACAAAATTTCAGTCGTAATATCTTAAAATCATATCACAAATTCGAACATTCAGACAATTGGATCTAGACACCAGACATTCAGGTCCGGGTCTGGGTTTGGCCAGAGTGTCCAATTTATAATTTGGACAAGGTCCGGGTATGAAATTTTTGTTCAAATGTCTGATTTGTTCGGACCCGAATTTTTGTCAGCCCTAATTTGTAATTGTGTTATCTTGAGAAGTTGATTAGAAGGTTCTGAGGGTGCTAGACTTGAAGAGGATGGTGAGGAGAAGCACGATGAGGGTGAGAGGTCTTCCTTCCCTGACACCTTACATGCCTCTTTTACCTTTCCCCCACAAGAGGAAAAGTGATGAACATGAGACTATAGATTTAGGAGGAGAGTGTAGTGTTGTGGTTCAAAAGAAGCTTGCTGCTAAGTGTAAGCACGCCGGTAGATTTTCTATACCGTGCTTGATTAGAAATGTGAAAATCAATTGGGCTTTATGTGAAGTTGGTTCAAGTGTGCGTTTGATCCCTATTCCATTTTCAAGAGGCTTAACCTAGGAAAGTTGCAACCCATCCTATTTCACTCCAATTAGCGAATAGTTCTGTGAAATACCCTTGGGGTACTTTAGAGGATGTTCCCATCAAAGCAGGTGATTTTTATGTGCTTGATGACTTTGTAGTTTCTTGATATGGTTGAAGATGCCTATACTCAAATTATTCTTGGGAGACCTTTCTTAGCCACTGTGGGTTGCAAAATTGATGTCAAAGGGGGGGGGGGAGTTGACATTTGATATAGGGTAGCACATTGCTGAGTTTGGTATACTTAAGGATCAAGACTTTTCCGCCTCGCTGTTTGCTTGTTGTGGATGTGATGTGGTTGCCTCTAATGAGCTTATGGAATCATTTGATATTTGTCCCAACGATCCTCATTTGCTTGACTGTGAGTCCACTAAGGGGCAAGAACTTGATTGTCCCAAGGTGGATTTTGTTGCCCATTTGCCACCTAGCATAGCTAAGGATGAGCCCTATGCTGTTAATGAGGGTTCTTTAAGTGATTATTGTAGGTTTGTCAGAGTGTTGTTGTCTTTGCTCCCTTGAACAGGGTTGAGTATGACCTTTTTTTGGGAATCGAGTTGGGTAATGGCTCGTCTAGATGTATCCCCTACAAGATAATTTTGTATGTGGATCGAGCTATTTGGCTTTATTTCATGCTTAACAAGAACCTCCACCTTGTTTACTTGAGTTGGTACCTTTTTTGTAAGAATTTAACTTTAAGGTTTGTGACAAGGGAAAACCAGGAGCTATGACGCCCACTTCCTCATCGGTTGTTACCCTTTCACTAGTGTAAGATGATTAAACAAGAAGGCCGAGCTCCCGACCCTAAAAGAACGCTTCTTGGGAGGTAACTCGAGCAATTTTTTTTGTTTCTTTTTCTTGATGTATATACGTTCTAGGGTGTTTTCATTTTCAACAGAAAGGAAAACAAGAGCAGAAAATCAAAAAAAAAAGAGAAAAGAAGAAAAAAAAGAGCAAAATCAAGGTTAGTAGCCATAGATTAGTCACCACCACGATCTGGGGGTGGTAGTTCCCATAGACCATGATGACACTACCCCAAATAAATAAAAAAAAGGAAAACAATTACAAACTACTTTGGCAGCAGCCACCACAGACTATCCATGGTGAGCTACTGTGGGCCGCGTCAAGGATTTTGACCGCGGTGCCCTTCTTTTACCTCTCATTTTCTTCTCTACTTAACACACACTCTCTATATACCTCCCTTTTTCTCTCTCTAAAAACCTTTATTAACAAACATCTCAACCTTCTATTTCTCCATTTTTCACTCAATTCTCCCAAAATTTCTCCGTTTTTCTCCTTTTTCTATTCTTTTCTCCAAATTTCTATTTTTCTCACATAAATTTCCACTTCTTCTTCTGTCTGTCCATCCTTTCAACTTCATCTACCTCCTTTCACCATTATCCTCCAGTCCTCCTTCAAACTTCCTTCTTTTCTCTCGCATTCACCTTTCCTACACCTCATTACCATCGAACCCCTCCATTCTTCCATTTTTCTTCATTTCATACACCATTTCTTGCATTATTGAGGATTTTTCCTCTAGATTCCGATTGTAATTCCCATGGCACCCAAAAAGAAGCTAAGGAGCACTCAAGGAGAAGGTACATTGAGCCCAGCACCTCAAAGAGCCACAGGGACTTCAAGGACATCCACCACCGCAAGGACCCAAGCTAATGCTCATCATCCACCTGGTTTAACTCATCCTAATCACGCTACTGCTACACATTTCTACGATGAGGATTTGTTAGCCAGTTTGGGTTGCTAGATGGCATTAGATGGTTGTTTTCCCGGGACAGGATGGTTCAGTTCTTTGAAATGAAGGACAACACTTATAAGGACCTTACCCTCAAGTTTCTGAGTGGTTTAGATGTTGAGGTCACTCGAGGTCCATGATGTTAGAAAGGGTGCATTTCATTTTGTTTATAAGGTGAATTCTATGAATTGAACCTTACTACCCTGAATAATATGTTTGCCTTTCCACCTAGCTTACCTTAGCTCTAAGTCCCCTCATAATTTTACCAAATGCTTTTTAGGAAGATATTTTCGGGGATCATAGGTATAATAGAAGTACATGCAAGAGCACCTTCATTAGGAATCCTTGTATCCTGGTGGGTCAACGCATGCTTTCATGTAGTGCCTTTACTAGGTCTAAATGTCCCTCGATTGCTTGAGGTGTATTTCTTGTCTAATGTGATGAATGGTGATCGAGTCTTTCCTGACCTGACAATTGTATAGTGCAGCTACGAGTACCACAAGTAAGATAGTCATTGGGGTTCTGATCACTACCATTGCTAGATCTTTAGGTGTTGAGCCAAGCCCCATGGATCGAGTCTCAAGCTTCGAGTCTTTTGAACAAATGAAATTCTTGGAGATTGAGGCTGGGCGGTTGTGTTGGATTTACTTTAGGAACTGACTTTTACTGCTTCCCAATGTTAAGCGGGCCACCTTACGTCACAGAGCTTACCTTTCATGGTTACCTGGTGATGGTGATGTTGTCCTTCTTGCACAACCTTGGCCCCCACCTACTTTCCATGGTGGCCCTAGTTCATCCTCCCAGCCTTCTTCCACTGACCATGAGAAAGTTCAAGCCACCCTTCAGTCTATTCAGGAGGAGCAAGTATCCCTATGTGCCTGTGTTGAAATTGAACAAGCTACTATTCGTGATTTTGTCCAAGAGCGACAAGGTGAGCTCTACAGGATGATAGCCACTCAAAATTAGTATTTCCAGGACTTTAGGGTTTGTCTTGAAACATAGAGAAATTGGCATATCTCTCAAGGTCATCCACCGCACCCTCCTTCCCCTCCTTCCTTCTGATTGCTTCTTAGTACTCCCCCTTTCTTTTCTCCATATATTTTTGCATCGAGGACAATGCTTTGCCCAAGCATGCGGGAGTTGAGTTGCTTTGTTTTGGTGTCTAATACTTGGTGCATTTTGCAGGTTTTAGTCCCTTTTGACCCAATGTTAACCCTCATCTGACACATTTTTTATCCACCGTAGTTGTACCCCCATTCCATATGCTCGTGGGGCAAAGAAAGAAAGACGACCTATGGACAGAGCTCACCAAGGTCAAACTGTGGTGGTTACCACGATTCGTGGTGTGCTGTTAACTGCGAGCCTCTTCGGTTTCCCTCGATTGTATGGCTGAGTAAGCTTGAGTTCGTCTATTTGAGGACATTTCCGACTGTGAGTAGCAAGAGAACACTAAACCCTAAATCTCATCTCTCACATTAGTTTTAGGATTTTTATAGTTTATTTTGAAGAAAAAGAAGATCAAAAGGCAGAATTGGCAATTAGATCATTGAAGATTCAAAGATCATTGAAGAAACTCCATTGTTGCTAAGCTTTCTCTTCTATCTTCCTTAACTTTAGTTTGTTTGATTTAGATGTTGTTTTGTTTAATCATGAGTGAGTGGTTTAATTCAATCTAGGGATGGGTTTGCCGAAGTAATAGTGTTGAATCATTAATCTTTGTTTCTTGTGCACAATCCATTTTGGAATGGTTTTATTCTATCTTTCGGTTGTATTCATATGAGTCCATCTTGGCCAGATTTGCTTGCATATATCAGATAGTTGAATTGAAGTATTGAAAGAAGAAACTCACTATTAGACCATCAAGATTGAACTTGACTTAGTAATCCATGAGAAAGAACTCCAAGTTTAGAGGAAACATTTAGCAATCAAAAATCTTTTACCTAGACCAAAACAAGGAAATTTGAAAGAATAATAATCATTTTAGTGTAGGTAATTCAGTTCATTTCCAAAGAAAATGTTGAGTTTGGGATTACAATTCCTTGAACCAATCCAAACTAGAGAAGGGTTCATGTTTAATTCAAAGATTCAACACTTTAATTAGGCAAAACAAATCCCTAGATGCTTTACTCTGATTGAATTGCCACATAGCTAATTAGCATAGTTGAAACAATCCACTAAAATTTATTTTCTTTGTATTTTTAGTAGGATAAGATTCAATAGATTGCAATTGGCCCCAGAGGACGATATTTTATCTAGAGCATAACACTTATGAACTTGTGGGTTGTGTCAAGTTTGTGGCGCCGTTGCAGGGGAACAAAATTTGTCAACTATTGAGTTAATCATAAGGAATTGACTAAGCTCTTTCTTTTATTTTGACTTTTTAGTTTTTTGATTACTTTGGTGGTGCTTATATTGGTGCTTGCAGGATATTTTCCCCTTTTATGTGAAGTCCATTTCCGTATGAACCCAATTCTAAGATTGAAAGCACTTTTCGTTTAAGAAGAAAGAAGCAAGGGCTAGAAGAGCAATGGCACAATGCATTACTTCTAGTATTGCCTAATCGACCATAGAAGCTCATAACTTTGAGCTCAAATTGGCACTCATCTCTATGGTTCAACAATCGCATTTTGGAGGTGCCCCAATAGAGGACCTAATATTTACCTCTTGGTTTTTTTGGAGGCATGCGACAAATCGAAGCTAAATGGAGCCTTTACTGATGCCATTCATCTTCACCTATTTCCCTTTTCATAAGGCACGGGCATGGCTCCATTAATTGCCTCTGGGTCCATGACAGCTTGGGATGACCTCACAAGGGCCTTTCTTGCCAAATTCTTCCCGCCTAGCAAGGCGACATGTTTGAGAAACTAAATCACTACCTTTGCTCAAAGGAACGATAAAACGCTCTATGAAGGATGGGAATGATTCAAGGACTTATTGCGTTTGTTCCCACACTATGGGCTTAAAAAAAAGCAGATGATCGTGAAAACGTTCTATAAGGGAGTTACTCAACTCGTTCGATCTACCATAGATATGGTAGCGGGTGGCACATTGATAAACAAAATAGAGGATGAGACCTACAATTTAATTAAGGAGATGGCACTCAACAACTTCCAATGGTACAAGAAGAAGGGTCAACCCAGAAGGGTTGAAGGTACGCTTGAAGTTTATGCACTTACCTTACTTTTTGCTACGGTAGATTCTCTGACTCAGAGATTGGATCGATTGAATGTTAATACTGTGAATTCAAGTGCCCCTTTCCCATGTGAAATTTGTGGTTCGGTTGAACATTTGACTGTAAATTGCCAAGTTTGGAGTCCATTTGCTAAGATACTAGTGAGCAAGTCAACTATGTCAATTACAACCCGAAATTCACCAATGACCCTCATTCCAACACCTATAATCTGGCTTGGAGGAATCATCCAAATTTCTCATATAGCTCTAACCCTTCGAATACACCCGAAGTGAATGCTAGACCACCCGCTGGCTTTCAAAGACCTCTTTTTCCTGAACAAGCTCCACAAAAGCCTGGCTTAGAGGCCATGATAGAGAGCATGCTTATGGTGCAACAAAAGCAAGATGAGTACATTAAGAATTTATCCTCTAAGCTTGATTTACTTACTACTCATGATAAGATGTTAGGATCTTAAATTACCCAATAAGATAGCTCTTCACCTACACCTCCTGGTCGACTAGCTAGTAAGCTTGAGCATAATGTTTGAGAGCATTGTAATTGTGTCATCTCAAGAAGTGGATTAGAGAGTTCTGAGGGTGCTAGACTTGAGGAGGATAGTAAGGAGAACCATGATGAGGGTGAGAAGTCTAAGATGTCTAAGCCCCCTTCCCTAACACCTTATATTCCTCCTTTACCTTTTCCCCATAAGAGGAAAAGTGCGGAGCATGAGACTATAGCTTTAGGAGAGGAGTGTAGTGTTGTGGTTCAAAATAAGCTTGTTGCTAAGTGTAAGCACTCTGGTAGCTTCTCTATACTGTGCTTGATGGGAAATGTGAACATCGATAGGGCTTTATGTGATCTTGGTTCAAGTGTGCGTTTTATGCCCTATTCCATTTGTAAGAGGCTTGACCTAGGAAAGTTGCAATTCATCCTATTTCACTCCAATTAGCGGATAGTTCTATGAAGTACCCTTTGGGTATTTTGGAGGATGTTCCCATCAAAGTGGGTGATTTTTATGTGCTTGATCACTTTGTAGTTCCTTGATATGGTTGAAAACGCCTACACTCAAATTATTCTTAGGAGGCCTTTCTTGGCCATTGTGGGTTGCAAAATTGATGTCAAAAGGGGGCAGTTGACATTCAATGTGGGAGAGCACCTTGTTGAGTTTGGTTTGTTTAAGGATCAAGACTTTTCCCCCTCTTCATTTGCTTGTTGTGCATATGATGTAGTTGTCTCTGATATTTGTCCCAATGATCCTCATTTGCTTGACTGTGAGTCCACTAAGGACCAAGAACTTCATTATCCTAAGGTGGATTTTGTTACCCATTTGCCACATAGCATAGCCAAGGACAAGCCATATGTTGTTAATGAGGGTTCTTTAAGTGATTACTATAGGTTTGTCAGAGTGTTATTGTCTTTGCCTCCTTTGGACAGGGTTGAGTATGAATTTTTTTTGGGGAATCGAGTTAGGTAGTGGCTCGCCTGGATGTATCCCTTACAAGATAATTTTATATGCGGACCGCGCTATTTGGAGTTATTTCATGCTTAAGAAGAACCTCCATCCCGTTTACTTGAGATTGTACTTTCTTTTGTAAGAATTTAACTTTGAAGTTCGTGACAAGGGTGAACCATGGGCTGTGACACCCACTTCCTCATCGGTTGTTCACCTTTCACCAGTGCAAAATGATTGAACAAGAAGGTTGAGCTCTCGACCCTAAAAGAGTGCTTCTTATGAGGCAACCCAAGTAATTTTTTGTTTCTTTTTCTTGATGTATATATGTTCTAGGGTGTTTTCATTTTCAACAGAAAGGGAAAAAAAGTGCAAAAAATGGGAAAAAAAGAGGAAAGAAGAAAAAAAGAGCAAAATCAAGGTTAGTGGCAAGAGATCCGTCACCACCACAGTCTAGGGTTGGCAATTCCCAATGACCGCGATGATGCCACCCCAAATAAATTAAAAAAAGGGAAAAAAATTGCAAACACTTTGGCAACAGCCACCACGGACTGTCCATGTTGAGCTGCTGCGGGCTACAATTAAGGATTTTGACCGTGGTGCCCTTCTTCTACCTCTCATTTTCTTCTCTACTCGATATATACTCTCTATATACCTCCCTTTTTTCTCTCTAAAAACCTTCATTAAAAAACATCTCAACCTTCCATTTATCCATCATTTTTCACTCAAATTCTTCCAAAATTTCTCCGTTTTTCTCTTCTTTTCTCCAAATTTCTCTTTTTCTCACACAAATTTTCGCTTCTTCTCTCTACCCATCCTTTCAACTCCATCTACCTTTTTTCACCATTATCCGCCATTCCTACTTCAAACTTCCTTCTTTTCTCTCACATTCACCTTTCCTAAATCTCATTACCATTAAACACCTTTCATTCTTCCATTTTTCTTCATTTCATACACCATTTCCTGCATTGTTGAGGATTTTTCTCTAACTTCCTGTTGTAATTCCCATAGCACCCAAAAAGAAGCTAAAAAGCACTCAAGAAGAAGGTACATTGAGCCAAGCACCTCAAAGATCCACAAGGACTTCAAGGACATCCACCGTCGCAAAGACCCGAGGTAATGCTCTTCACCTGCTTGGTTTAACTCATCCTAGTTATGTTGTTGCTACACGTTTCTACGATGAGGATTTGTTGGCCCAGTTGGGGTTGTTAGATGGCATTAGATGGTTGTTTACCCGGGACAAGATGCGTTAGTTCATTGAAGTAAAGGACCACGCTTATAGGGACCTCATCCTCAAGTTTTTGAGTGCTCCGCATGTTGAGGTCACTCGAGCTCTACGATGTTAGGAAGGGTGCACTTTATTCTGTTTACAAGGTGAATTCTATGGATTGAACCTTAGTACCCTGAATAATATGTTTGGCTTTCCACCTAGCTCACCTTAGCTTTAAGTCCCCTTAAAATTTAACCAGAATGCTTTTTGGGATGAGATTTTCGGGGATCATATGTACAATACAAGTACATGCAAGGGCACCTTCATTAGGAATCCTTGTATCGTGGTGGGCCAACGCATCCTTTCATGTAGTGCCTTTGCTAAGGATGATAGTCTAAATGTCCTTTGATTGTCTGACATATATTTCTTGTCTAATATGATGACTGGTGATCGGGTCTTTCTTGACTTGACAATTGTACAGTTGAGCTACAAGTACTACAAGTAGGATAGTCATTGGGGGTCCCATCACTACCATTGCTAGATCTTTAGGTGTTGAGCCAAGCCCCAAGGATCGAGTCTCAGGGTTCGAGCAGCTTGATAAAGCTTCTTTTGAACAAATGAAATTCTTGAAGATTGAGGTTGGGCAGTTGTGTTGGATTTACCCTAGGAACTAGCTTTTATTGCTTCCCAATGTTAAGCGAACCACCTTACTTCACTTAGCTAACCTTTCATGGTTACCTGGTAATGGTGATGTTGTCCTTCTTGCTCCACCTCGGCCCCCACCTACTTTCATGGTGGCCTTAGTTCATCCTCCGAGCCTTCTTCCACTAACTATGTGAAAGCTTCCCTACTAGCTTGTGTTGAAATTGAACACGCTGATGTTCGTGACTTTGTCTAAGAGCAACATAATGAGCTCTATGGGATGATAGCCTCCCAAAATCAATATTTTTAGGACTTTAGGGCTTGCCTTAAGACATGGAGAAATTGGCATATCTCTCAAGGTCATCCACTATACCCTCCTTCCTCTCCTCCCTTTTGATTGCTTCTTAGTCCTCCCCCTTCCTTTTCTCCATATATCTTCGCATCGAGGACAATGCTTTGTCCAAGCATAAGGGAGTTGATTTGTTTTGCTTTGGCGTTTAATGCTTGGTGCGTTTTGCAGGTATTGGGCCTTTTTGACCTGTGTTGACCCTCATTTGACACATTTTTGAGTCACCACGGTTGTACCCCCATTCCATATGCCCATAGGGCAAAGAAAGAAGGACAACCTTATGGCCAGAGCTCACCACGGTCAAACTGTGGTGGTTACCAAGGTTCATGATGTGCTGGTAACTGCGAGCCTCTTTGTTTTCCCTCGATTATGTGGCTGAGAAAGCTTAAGTTCATCTATTTGAGGGCATTTTCGGCTTTGAGTAGCAAGAGAACACTGAACCCTAAATCTCATCTCTCTCATTAGTTTTAGGGTTGTTCTAGTTTTTCTTGAAGAAAAAGAAGATTAGTAGGAAGGAATTGTCAATTAGATCCTTGAAGGTTAAAAGATCATTAAAAGAACCTCCATTGTTGCTAAGCTTTCTCTTCTCTCTTCTTGAACTTTAGTTTGTTTGATTTAGATGTTATTTTGTTTAATCATGAGTGAATAGTTTAATTTAATCTAGGGATTGGCTTGCCGAAGTATTGATATTGAATCTTTAATCTTTGTTTCTTATGCTTAATACATTTAGGAATGGTTTTATTCTATCTTGTGATTGTACTGATGTGAGTAAGTTTTGGCCAGATTTGTTTTCATATATCAAATAGTTGAATGAAGTATTGAAAGTTAAAACTCACTATTAGACGAACAAGAAAGAACTTGACTTAGTAATCCTTGAGAAAGAATTGCAAGTTTAAAGGAAACCTTTAGCAATCAAAAGTCTTTAACCAAGACGAAAATGAGGACATTTGAAAGAACAATAATCGGTTTAGTGTAGCTAACTCAGTTTATTTCCAAAGAAAAGGTTGAGTTTAGATTGCAATTCCTTGAACCAATCCAAACTAGAGAAGGGTGCATGTTTAATCCAAAGATTCAACACATTAATGAGGCAAAATAAATCCTTATGTGATGTACTTTAAATGAATTGTCACATAGCTAGTTAGCATAGTTGAAACAATCTGCTAAAATTTGTTCGCTTACCATTTTTGGTAATACAAGACTCAATAGATTGTGATTGGTCCCAGAGGACGATATTTTATCTAGACTACAACACCTGTGCACCTGCGGGTTGTGTTAGATAATATAAAACCCTTCAACATATGTTTTCTAGGGTGGAAAATCTAATGTCAATATATGCAGTGTCTGCCATTGCATGGATCCCTCCCTTTTTCCTATTGATTCTAGCACCTAAACTCTCATCCCTAGTGGTTTCCCATTGCAAGGTCTTTTTCGTTGATTCTTCTTGGAAATCCCATGCCTTGCTCTCACTTTTGTTCAAATAGCCTCCTTGATGCATAGACTCCACCATGGTCCTTGTGGCTTGGTCAAGACCCTCATTATTTGGCACAACCACCAACATTCTAGACCATCTGAGGACATTGAGCAAGCAAGAGTTTAACTCTTTCAAAGTACTTCCAAATGAACTCTTTCTTAAGTTGGACAAAGTGACCGATTTCATTCCTTAGTTTCATGACTTTCCATGCAGAAAGTATTTTCTCAAGAAAATTGCCACAAACCCATCCCATGTAGAGATGGAGTTTGCCGGGGGGCTATGCATCCACTTTTTTGCCGAATCTTTAAGGGCAAAAGGAATAAAATGCAACCTAACCATGTCTTGAGGCACATTGGGGAACTGCATCATCAAGCATACTTCCTCAAATTCATTTAGAAATAGGTAAGTATCACCATCTCTAGTGAATTTGGGAAGCATGGTCGTGTATTGAAGGCCAAAGGCAAATTGAATAGCCCCGCCAAGGGTCGGTGTTTGAAAACAAGATGGATTAGTAGACCTAGGGGGATAAAAGATTTGGTTCAAGCTCCATTGGACAAGAGGGGGAGGTCTTTTAGCTTGTTGCTCCATCATTTCTTCCAGGTTGAGTGCTATGGTTGGGTTACCTCAATGTGGAGTGGTGTATCCTCCACATGGATGAGTCTCCCATAGCTAGGCAACCTTGCCCAATCACTAATTTATTATCATTGTTTTTTTTTTATTCTTAACAAGACCTAAACTAAGATATGTACAACAATCAAGACTAAATCATATGCGAATCTAACATCATCATCTGCCGGCAACAGCGCCAATTTGTTGGTGTGATTTTTAAGGGTGAGGAAGGGTGACAAGTTATCCTCAATGATGATATGTAATTTGCCTAAGATGGTCTTGATTGAGAAGAGGGTTTGGATTTGATTAACTATACTAAGCTACTCTAAAATGCAAATTTAATCTACTTTTTCTACAAGGCTTCAAAGCAAAGTAATAACACAGGAAACTAAACTAACCTACCTAACAACTAACTAAACACAAGCAAATGACATGTACCACATAACAAATGGGGTGATCGGGGGCTCAACATAGCCATGTGGCTCAACATAGCCTTGTGGCTCAGCATGGCCACCACCACAATACCAACAATCCTCAAGAGATTACCCCTCAAAAGAAAATCTAGCCTAAATTACCACTAATCCGAAGTAAAAACAATAAAAATGAAGAAAGAAATTACCTAATATTCAACCTTCATTGATAATGAAATTTCTATGACCAAACGAACTTCTTATCCACATTCGATCATCAAATACCATTCCCAATTTGATCCTCTAGTACTAAATCTTCAACCTTGAAAATGTCCTATCAAATATTGTGATATTGATAATGAAGATGGAAGAAGGGGAATGAAGAGAAAGGATGATTAAGTTATAAAAGGTAGGCTTAGGGCTCAAATCCTTTGGGATTGATACCAAAAGCTCTCCACAACCCCATGTCATCGAAAACCATATTTGAGGATTATTTTTGGGTGTTTAAAAACAGAGTATTTAGAGAAATTTGTGAGAGAGAAAGTACGATTGTGGCTAACGAAGAAGAGTAACAAGAAAATTGCAAGAACTTAATCAAACGCTTAAAATTTCTAAATTTTCATTAATGGCAAGTAAAGTATTTACAAAGGTTAAGGTAGAGAGAAGATAGCTGCTAAAAACTTAGATAAAACCGAAAAACATCCAAAAATCACCTTTTATAGCCCTTATATCAGTCTAAAAAACGACATAACGAAGGAGACAAGGTCATGCCATCTAGCATAGGGCCCTCGTGTCAAATCATCGTCTTCACTTTTCTTTTAATTTTCTACTTCGTGGCATGCCTACCAAAGTTTGGCACTCTCTAGTTAGCTCCGTTGGCACGACCAAACAGTTGAACTTCAAAGTGGGTTGGTCATTGCTTTAATTCGGAACTTTTTTAATCTATCCATACAAAAGACAAAACTAATAATTAGCTACATTAAAGGTTATTTGTAAGCTAAAATCAAGCATGATGTAGGTCAAAACTTTGCTCTACTGAGACCTGAACAATTGCATCCAGTACTGTAAAAATCAAAACCAAAGAAAAAACACAACAAAACCAATGAAAGATTAACTTAATGAGCAAAAAATATAGCGAAGCAAAAAATCAACACAGTGAGAAAAAATACAATAGAAAACAAAAATCATCATAAACATATTGAGTGACAGAAGAGAACCCTTGAAATGCCTTCCCTTCTTCTCCTTTAAAGTTGTGATAGTAGATACCAAACAATCAAGAATATATTTAGACCAATTGAGATTTTTCATCTCATCAACATCAACAAGCACATTTAGAATTTTAAAATCTGAACATGCATTTTGGTTTCCTTTGGTGCAACTTGAGACAAACCACATATCAAAATTCCTTTTCTAAATGATCTTCAACAACCTTATTCACATTTTTAGAGGTGCATGGACTTCCTATAGGCATGTTGTAGTCAACCTTCCTTTTTTGAGCAAACCCATATAACCAGGTTGATGAGAATCAGATCTCTCTACTTTATAAACTATATTCCTTCCAATACGAAAACCCAAAGTGAGATAAACATCTGCATCTCAAATAGAAACAACCACATTGTTAGCAAGCCTCAAAACACAAGTTTTATGATCAAAACAATCAACAAGAAAATGATCCAATATCACAGGAACATTGCTCACACCCGAACTCAAGCTTGTAAAATTCCCAAAACCAATCCCCTGTAAACTTGAAAGCTACTTGAAAAGAGTATAAAGCTGTGATGGGGAGGTCCGACTCATAAAATCCCTTTTCTACTTAGGCTCCACGTTATCCCCACTATCACAATCATCACAATCCAATAATCTCCTAGCCTTTTTTATTGGCAATTCCTTATATTCAGCATCTATACTTACTCTCTTGTTATTTCGTTTCTTTACTTCAACATTCCCAAGACAAAGTTTCTTAGATGTAGTCAAAGTAGCCTATCTACCTCTAACAAACTACCGCCTTTAGAGATATTATCATGTTTTTGCTTACTCCTCTTAGCACTACTTCCATCACTGCTTCTCTCATTGACAAAGCCACTACCAAAAGAGCCATTAGAACCACTAGAATCAACACCATACAATTCATTATTTGCATTAGTTCCACTATCGCTACTAACCATATCAAAATTAGAAAACCCAATGGTTACCTTATCATACTCAAATCCTTAACCTTTTTTTTTAACAGTGCTTACCATCATGAGACACACATGGACCTTTACCTTTATTAGAAATTGGTAAATTCTTAGAAAGACTAGTACCCTTTCTTAGCAACAGCCTTATACATCCGAGGGCACAAACTTCTAATCTTCTCTTAACTATTCTTCTCCAGGCTATTTGACCCTAATTTATGGTCCTTCTTAACACTTGTTACAAGTACCATCATCTTTCACAATTAATTCATCAATACAACTGGAAAGTTCAACACCACCGAAAATTTACGCATCAACAACATTTTTCTTACGATATTTGCAAATCACAAACACAACACACAACCATAATCGAAAACAAAAGCACCTAAAAAGCACCTCAATTCTTCACAAAATTGCTACAATAGTAACAAAAATTCAAACATGAATCACAAAATTGATCACTAACACTTTCAAAATCAAAGGAGCACTCATAACATAACATATCACACTAATGCATGAATACAAACCAAATCTAGTACCCTAACCCTAACATCCTTATATTACCCAGCAAGGACAAAAAGAAAAACAAATAAAAATAACTAAAATATATAAATAAACATAGAGTATTTGTAAAACCTCATGTCTCATTAAATCAATTTAAATCACGTAAATGAAAATATCTACAAAAAATTGCACCAAAAAAATAAACCTATAATCTAAACATCAAACTTACCTTTTCTTCGCATAATACAAACCATGTCTACCAATTAATGCATGACCTTGTTTATCTCAGTTACATCAGAAGAATGAAATCTAAGATCATACTCATCTCTAATATCTATCTCATCTCTCAAACTCTAAAAAATTCACCTTAATAAAAAAATCAACAACATATAAAACCCGAAGTTGACCATGCACGAAGGTACTAGATTTTCCATAGATGTACCACCATGGTCATACAACTTAACAAAATTCAACTTAACAAAAAAATTCAAGATTTTCCATATATGTTGCTGATTTTTTTATATGTATAGATGTACCACCATGGTCTAAAAAATTCAACTTAACAAAAAAATCAACAACATATAAAACCCAGAGTTGATCATGCACGAAGGTACCAGTCTTTAATAGTAGAATGATGGTGGTACATATTGCTGGCAACTTAACAAAAAATCAGCAACATATTGTTCTTAGCTGGCTAGTTGTCTTGAAGGTACCAGATTTGCAAGATCCTAGGTGCAGAACTCATCCGTGGAAATACATAACCATCAAATCATGGGCGGCTTTGACCATGCACGAAGAAGACGCCACAAACTCATCATCTAACTCAGCCAACACAAATATGTGGATGTAGAAAATGACGGAGCTTGGGCACCTTGGTACCGGCAAAAGCACCAAAAGGAAAAATAAGAAGCTAAAAGGTACCGCGGTGAAAGATTAGATCTTCCACATTGAAAATAGGACTAATACCCAAGTTGCCAGGTAAAGCACATAAGCATTAGATCCCAACTTTCAGATAGCTTGAGTGTGGAGCTTTTTGTGGAAGTGTTTAAGTAGGCATTCAAGCCGAATATGGGCCATAACAAAATCAACCACCTAAAAAGAAGTGTCCATGTAATCACATCAGCTAAAAGCTTATAACTGTCATTACTGATTTCAATTTTACGATGAATCTTAGTGTATAAATCATGAATATGCTGGGCAAATATGGAGGCAGGTTTGGAGCTTAGGCATCAGGAGGGACGGGAATAAGGTCAGTGTGGGTTCGAGGGAAATATCCATGGATCATCTCAAAAGGACTCTTACCCATTGACCTGTTAAAGTTCCTTAATCTCTTGTAGGGCTGGTGATGAAGAAGAGAGAAGGGTCCCTTAGTTGGAGGTAAAGCGTAGTAAGTCACAAGCGAGTACGAGGTTGGTGAAGGCTTTGGGCTTGTGGAAGAAAGGAACTCTTTAGGCCGACAAGGGTAAGAGTGATGTTCTTGTTCTGAAACCTAAAGGTGTGGGTATTTTCTCTACCATGATGAGTGACATTCCGCTCATATAGCCAAGGTTGACCTAATAAAATGTGAGCACCATCCATGGGCAGGACATCACATAGGATCTCATCCCCACATCCTCCAATCTGGATGGGGACCTTACATCTATGGGAAACCGTAAGGCTAGTCTTGTCAACCCAAGCTACCTTAAAGGGATGAGGACGAGGCTTAACTTTTAGATTACAACGCTTGATGGTGAACTGAGCTACCATAGTCATGGTCCTTTAACCATCTTTAACCATTTTCATCGAAGTGTCGCCATACTTGACAAGAGTATAGGAGATGGTGGTACGCTTTCACTTATGACGTAAAACTAGCTTGGACAAGAGACACCTAACAACACCATGATGACAATAACCCTGAAAGAGATTGTTTTCAAAATCTACAAGATCCTCATAACTCCCCTCATGTTCCACGATCTCGTCCTCACACTCAATGGAAAGGCAAGGGTGCGATGGGGACACTCGGAAGCATAATGACCTCTCCCACGACAACTAAAACCTTGCAGACCATTATCTGTAGGGGTTCGGGAAGCACTAGCACTAGCACTAGCGGACAAGGGTGATTTAGAGGAGACTTGAAGACTAGAGGTCTTTGTATTAGAAGCACTCGCCGAAAATTGCATTGCCTTAGAGGCAAGTTGGGTGGGAGGCTAGTCAGGAGGGTCAGGAACATGTTTATTGAGTATTTCAAATTCTAACGCTTTATGATAGTCTAGTGTGAAAGGAGAAAAAAAGGCCACATCTAGCCTAACATCGGGCCATAGGCCACGGATAAATCGGGCTATAGTAATGGAAGGCCCTTCCACCAACTCACAACATTACGTCAACTCCTCAAAGGCATTAACATAGTATGATACACAAGAATTAGACTGCTGAAGATCAAGCATTTTGGTAGATAAGGTGAGCTCTATGAAAGGAAGATAGGTACTTTTTTTTCAACCTATCCTTCATAACTGCCTATTAGGTGATTGGTGGATGTTGCATACGCTAAAGGTGAGTGGTGAGCGTCTGCCAGAACTTCCTGGTAGGACCCACAAGTTTCATTTTAGCAAAACGAACACACTCAATGTCAGACATTCCATAGCAATCAAAATAGTCCTCCATGGCAATTAACCAGTCTGAAAAAGTGTTGCATCTATCCTACCATCATGTGTGGCTATGTCAACCTTGACATTTTGGGCAATGTCTGAATGACCCTCATGCACATTCCTACGACCAGGTTCAAGTTCCACATATCTAGGTTCCTTGTAGCTATTTGACCTCCTATCATCTGTAGGGTTGTCAAACCTACGATCCCCAGGGTCTCTGTTACCATGTCTTTAACTAGTTCCCTACTCTCGCTCTCGACGGCTAGAGTGAAAGAGTTGTTTTCCCTCTCTTCAAATTCATTAGCATGACCTGACTTATAAACAACTCACTTACGATGGTCACTTCCCCCATAAGAAGTTCAGGGGAATCTTTTGGTGGGGTTTGAGGTTGGTCCAACATGCGTAACTTTTCAAATGTCTGGGTCAGTTTGTCAATCTTATCCTCTAATTCGTCAAACGTCTCTTCTTGATGGTCCAGTTTGTTAGAAAGGACGTCAATATGGGATTGTGAGGCTGTTTGGGAGATGATGACATGCTAAATGCCAGCAATGAATGCAAGTGCTTAGACTAATCGAAATTGCAATAATAATGACAACAACAAGCAATCACTACGCACAAAATAGAGCACAAAAATTGATATGGGTTATTGATATGACTCAAGCGCAGTAGGGAAATTAGAATAGGAAAATTAGGATTAATGCGAGTGTTTGAAACCATGTAGTTGGATATTAATCAAATTTCCATAGCAAAAAAATCCACACAAATACCAAAGTAATTTGAGTTATTCATACCTCTTGGTGATTCACTGGTAAAGGCCTAAGTTTTGCACCTTATGCAACAACAAACTATACCGAAGGTTGATGGAGACAAGGAGTCAATCCGCACTTGGTGGTTGCGAGCGTCAAATAGGCACACAGTAAAGCAATCCTCCAGTACTTCTAGGTAGCAACGTTGGTGAAAAGTAGCACGGGGTCAACAACACCCCTCGAGGCAATAGGTTACAGCGACACGGGTCAAGCAGCAACAGCAAAACGCCACGCTCAGGGCCTGCACTTAGGAGTCGGGCTTGCGAGGGTGCTTTCTGGTGAGAAAGGAACCAATAGTGGCGTTATGGAACGGCCAAGAGGTTTTCGGCCTTCTCTGTCAATGACTGAAGGCACAAAAGCCTTCAATTTGCAAGCAAAGGTCAGTTTGCTACTTAAGGCTTCGCAACTTGGTGGCTAATCAATTAAAGCAAGAATTGATGTAATTTACCTCAATTGATTTGGGGCTTTTGGACAAAACTCAGTGGAGAGTAGTGGGATGAAGTCAATTTTGGTTGATTTAAGGAATCAATGGTGAATTTGGGGCCTAGGGTTTTGGCAGTGGACAAACACTCAATTGAACTAATTCTGAAGCAAATTAGCCCAATTGATTAAGGTTTTGGAGCGCAGTTCAATGCGAAATTGAGGGGCAGGGTGAATTTTGGAGTTTTGGATGTATAGAAGGCGAATTGAGACGCTAGGGCTCAAAATTGGGGGGATTCGCAAGTTAGGGTTTGCGATTTGGACTTTTATGGATCCAACAAGCAGCCAGCAGCAATGAACGTCTGTTGGTGGTCAGCCGGAGGTGGCAACCGAGGGGGCAGTAGTCGGTGGTGGGCGACGCTCTTGGTAGCGATATTGAGAGAAGGTGTGCTCTGCTAGGATTTTTTGGTTTGGCCTTTTTTGGGTTTTTTTTTTCTTTTTTCTTTCGAGAACCAGAAAGGGGAAAAAACGAAAAGCCAAACACAAAGTCCAGAAACAAAGATCGCAAGTGCTCTAATACCGAACTTGATACAATTGGCTCTAACAACAATTCCTATAACGGGGGAACAATTAATGTAGGGTTCTCTAAGAGTAATTCCTATGGAAAAACTCACAACTTTTTTCAAATACTCAATATTTCATTTCAATTCAAGTCCACCGACATAATGCATAACTGAGAGTTTAAATAGAAAAAGACTTAAATATTAAATAAACTAAGAGATAACATAATCAAAAAGATATTTTTCTTAACTAAAAAAGATAATAAAAGATAATCCACTATTAAAAGATCATTCATAAATTGCCAAACTGTTAGAAGTTCAAGATAAAAACTGTTAAAAGTTCAAGATAAAAAGGGCTTGTAAGAAGCTGAATGAGAAAAGAAATTCTCTACACACAGCTTACGAACTCTGAAGGGAAGGAATTTTCGGAAATTCGAGCAGGCACAGAGGCTTCCACTTCTATAATAAGAAGTCTAATGCTTACATTAGTCGCTATAAAAAGTTAAGAGGCTGGTTCAATTTCCCTTTCTCGAATTTCCAACATGTTGAACCCACAAATTCCAAGCAATTTTGAGGGAAATGAAAGCAACGACATGCTCTAAAAGGGCGGGGGGGGGGGGGGAAACAAAAGTTGCATTGGCACCATTATTATTCACCCTATTGACTTCGCAAGTCTTTGTACATGTGCTGGTGCGCCTCACAATGAATCCCAACGAGACCCATAACAACAATTCAATTCCCCACAACTTAGGGATGTTGCTCACTTGATAACCCTAGGCGGATTTGACATCATCTGGAGCATCTGGTTGCTTCTGTGGCTCAGCATTCCTGAATGCTGGTACGTCAGAATATGCATCATTCAATCTCTTCAAAAGCGGGAACTCAGCCTGAGAAGATGCCAGGAAGAGGGTTTATCAGGACAGAACAATGAACTAATCCTAAAAGATGCCCAAACTGATAAGACATCTGCTTGGTTCTTGCCCCCTAAATTTGAGGAATTCCATGATGGAAGCAGCACAAATTTGATATAAGTATGAATTTAGCAGAGAATAAACAGAGAAAATTCTGAGAACGAATATTACCATGTTTATGTTGAACCTCTTGGTTGACCCTATCTGAGGTGCCAGAAATAAGTCTGCCTGCATATGGATATAGTCCAACACATTGGAAGTGTCACTTGTCATTCATGCCCTGTCTGGATTAAAGGCATTTGAAAAACAAAAGCGAATTGACAGAAAAAGGCCACTTCCAACATTTGATTGATCTAACAAACCAAGTTGGTGGAACTTGGAAGGGGAAAAAACGACCACTGTAACCCTAATTTCTACTCTTTTTCTGTTACTTGCTTAGCATACATGAGAAAGAAACTTTTCCTTGCCTTTCAAGCGCAGTGGGCAAGGGTGCAACTTCCCCCCCCCCCCCCCCCAAAAAAAACAAACAAAAAAAGCCAAAAAAAAGGAACCCCAAACCCAAAGGTAGAAAACAGAAAAGGATAAGCCGAGTGCACTAAGTTCCCACTTCCCACCAAAGTGCAATGAAGCACAGTGAGGCACACTTACACAATGCCTCTCCACGCAAAAAGATCCTATGACAGACTAAACTATAGGCCATAAGAGTATTAGATATAACAAATCCAATGTTATAAAAGAGATACTTGGCACTATAAGGGTTTCAAATTGAGTTGGCCGAGAACTGAGTTGGAAGAAAAGCAAGAGGAGAGGAGACACTGGGGGGGGGCACGCATGAAAACATTATTTACCTTATAAGGACAGGATGGCAAAATCAGAGGAATGAATCCGAAGTGTTTAGTGATACAGAGATCCCAGTAGGATTTAAGGGGAGAGTTTGTTGTATGTTGTTAGATTAGCTCTATTGTACGGCTGTGTGGAGTTGCTTAGACAGTCGACCGATCAATTAGATTCAAGACCAAAAATTCATGATTGTAGACATAAGAAAGATATAAGAATGATTCAGTCGATGAGGAATTATACAAGATTGGATTACATTAGAAATAAAGTGATTTGAGAAAAGACAGTAACAATAGTAACAATAACCAATAAAGGACAAGATGTGTACCAGTGACGAGGTACGAGGCAAATTGACCTTCAAAAAGATAAAAGAGGTAAAGGAATACCAAGGAACAACTAGAATGAGGTTTTTAATCGAGACACCATTTACAGCTTACGAATGACATGGCTGACGGTATGAGTTTCTAGAGGTTTAGGATTAGACGTACATACTTTAGGTAACTAAACTTCTCCCAGCTTCTAGGCGCTTAATGAACGTTGATTTTGTATTACCTATAAGCAGGATGTTACTAGATAAATTTGTTTGTTGTGCTTATTGCTTTGTAATGCATTTCTTTCACTTTTTTTAGTGCTAGTATTATCCAATGTTACAAGTATTATACAGCTAATGCTTCTACTTTCTAATGTTTTCTTACAAAATGTTTTATTTTGTTCCAAAAAAACAAAAATCTATTAAACCTCTTCATGGATTGAAATCGGTCTCTGTACATGCAAGTTGCATCACTACTTGTACGGATTAATTTGCCTACACATGGATACTCCCAAATCACACTAAGGGCGGGCACTAGGTCGTGGTAATGTTGATGAATTAATGAACTACTACGAAATATGTAAATAACCTATTTCTGCAGCAGTAAACTAAAACGATAAAATATGAATATACATCGATGTTATGGCAAAAGGGACAAACCAAAGCAATTTCATTTCCTGTGGCATATTTTCCAGCATGTCCTTTTAGCAACTTCTCCAAAGCTGTAATGGAGAATCCGTTAAACAAAGAAAAGGCATCTTGTCAGAGATCTAAGCTAGAAATTGCTTGGACAAGAAATGTCAGATTGATTATATCATTCTATCTACAGAGTACCTTTTTATTTTGTCACTCAAAATGATGAGCACTAATTCCCACCTCTTATTTGGGCACAGGGACAGTGAAAATGAAACCAGAGACTAATGAAGTTTACACAGGGAAATAGAGTGAAAAGTCCCTGATTACATAACTTAATGTAGTGAAGAAGATGCAATTCTTTGACAAGATAAAGTTAAATGCAGCTGCTAGATCCATCATTTACATTTTCATAGTAGTCTCCATGATCGACCTTAAACATGCTGAATGTCTCAATGTCTTGGTACTTCCCAGAAAGGGCCAAAAATGAATAAGACATGTTTCCAACATTCCATGACTGGGTATCATTTCCTATAAAGACCTAAAAAGCGTGTTGGGTAACCTAAGAAGTTGTGGGACATGCCAGAGGCCCAACTATGATTGCTCTCACAAAATAATCTCAGTAAGACTTTCCAATTCAAGGCTTTCCTTATAGTTATTCCCCCCCCCCCCCCAAAAAAATCCCACATACACAAACAAAAAAACCCCAAAAAAAAAATGACGAGAAATGTGGGGACAGAAGGAATATCTTGAGAAGAAAATTTTGAATCAACTAGGCTTACAACAGGTCATGATTCAGCTATTTGTTGATTGACTACTAAGCGATTTTTGCAAAGGTATGCATCAAGTGGCATGCATGGGAGCACTGCAAGTGTGTATTACCAGCAAGACCTCTCGTGACTTGATTTTGAGCCCAAGAAAGCCTCTCATCCGGGCCAAGTTTTCCCTCAATGTAATTCTGCACTTTGAGAAGTAGCAACAATGCAATGTCAAATACTCCTATACATTGTGAGAAGAAAACCAAGACTACTGTTGGCCTAAAGAAATGAGAAACAACTGAACGGCAAATGTTCTTCTTACTAACCAGGACAGACATATTCTGAAGAGGTTGTATACTTGAGGCAACAATATTCGCAACCTAGAGAAGAGATAACCCAACAAAGTCTATATTATCTAAGATATAAGTAATGTAAGAAATATAAACCACATGAATTAGTACTACGGATTAAATTGCAAAACACAAGTATCCATACAACAGAGAAAAATGGGGGACGGGGGACAAAGGCAGGGGAGCAGCACTTAGCATACAGATACCAAAGTCCATCAGAATAGAAGATCCAATTCACACAACAAAGGCAAAAGAGAGGAAATACCAATAAGGATAGATATCCAAATTGCATCACTATATGCAACAGAATAAAGTGGGACGATAGAGGATAATGAAGAGAGGAGAAGAAGTGATTAAAGATTATATTTATCAGGCAAGCAAGATAGAAAAGCAATATGCATGCAATTTTTTATTTTATCTTTGGTTTTTTGATGAGTAATCAAAACATTTCTATTAAAAAGACACTAAAGGCACATCAGCCTACTCAGCCATGTCAAAGGAGGCAACCACAAAATGACCTCATGCGTTCAAGCTCTCCAAAATAATCATATCGACAAAATCCACACCAGACAACTTTTCACCACGATTGAGAACTTGACTCCAACTATACAAAGTTCTCAAGAAATAGGCTTTGAAATCTTGAATAGTCCTAGACTCGTAGCCTTGCCCTCAAAAATCTTGCACTTCCTCTCCTTCCAAGTGCTCCACCAAATAGCCAAAGGTGTCAACTTCCAAACTATATTTGCGTGCAAGGGGCTTCACAGCACAATTTCTTCCGCTCCACTATAAAATAAAATATCTGGACTTTTGAGACAGTCAGAGAACACTGATTTTGACAGAAAATTTTTTTTTTTGATAAGGAAAAGGATATATAATTATATTAAGAACCAAATCTGATTTTGACAGAAAATTACCTTTCTGATATCATTTTAGAAAGGCACTTTAGCAGGATAAAGAGATTTTCCCTTAAATCTGTCGCTTCACCCTTCCCTTTGTTTGGACTCTTTGGACACATGCATGCACACATGCACTTGTATGTGTATTCTTCCCCTTTTAGTTTTAAACTGGGGAATAGTGAGAATTGGTCTTGGCATGGACCTGCTGGTTTGGCGAGTGAGTTCGCAAAAACATCAATATCATACATCACAGAATGAATTAGGCAGGTGTGACACAGCCATAATGATGATATTAGCATGTAAATGCTAGACATAGTCCCTCTCTTGTCACGCTCCAAGTTCAATGAGACAAGCTTTCAAGCACTATATGATAGTAGCTATACCAGGAGGACTTAGATAATAAGCAATCGCTTTGTCATGAAGAGTTTTGGAAGACATTGAACCCCCTCGGAATTTCATAGGTTCCTGTGGCAACATTCCATGTCTGGTTAGAGGAAAAATGTTTTTTAACGACCAACATTTTTCACTGGAAATGGCATTCTTATTTGCTATTCCAGGTATAAGATAGGGCAATTCTCACAGCTCTTTTCAAGTGTTAAGATTGAGGAGACTCCCAAAGGAGCATCCAAACCAGGACTATGGAGTCTGGTAGCATAAACATCAGCACTGAATTGGAAGCAAGTTTTCTTGGAGAAAAACTTCAAGTTAACCACAGGAACAAATATAACAAATATAATTTCCGCTATTAAAAACAAACTGTGAGCATTTTCATGATTCAGGTCTCTTGTATAAACAAGGATCATTTTTGAATTAAATTTTTAGCATCCAAAAGTCTAGGCATGTATAAATGAAGCAAGAACTTCGGCAAGGGCTATAATCCGTTTAAGAAAAGGACAATTTGCCCTCAACTAAATGCGTGTTACACTTGATATGTCTGCCCCTCCCCCTCCTGAACCGCTCTGCATAGATTTGCATTTAATCAAATCTTGTTTTGGTTTTAAGTTACAATACCCTTTTAAGTTCAAAGAAACAAGAAAAATATGAAAAGAAAATTATGAGTAAAGCTTAGATATTTTGACAATACAATAAGTCTAGCTGTAATTTAAAACAATATGCATGTAAACATTTAAAATTAAAAACCAAATATCAAACTATCATGAAGTTAGAAAAATAATATCACTTCTTTCCAAAAGGTTAGAAACAATAAGATTTCTTTGTAAAACTAGAACGCAGCTACAAAACATAAACAAAAAAGTAAACTAAAACCCCCAAAAAATTACACCCCTTCGTCGAAACATTTTTCCCTTAAATTTTCTAAAACTAATTCCAAAACATCAAAGGCAAGTCACAATTTTCTAATATTAATCATAGGCCACTTATCTAACTGCCCAAAGCTAGATCAAGATGCAGCTTAGGGCCTATTCTTTTGGGTGTGACCTCTGAAGTTAGATGCTAAAAGAGTTGGAAGAAGTTTTCTTTTATTATTGTTAGGACCTGAAAAGAGTTGGTAGGAGCTGGAAGGAGTTGGATGAAGTTGAAGGGAATTGAAGGGAGCTGGAAGAAATTGGGAGGAGTCCAGAGCGAGATTTCCAAAAATCCCACCCAAAAGAACATGCCTTTAGTGGGGAAAACCCAACTTTTGACGTAATAAGTGAAGATTTCACCCAAAGTATGGAAAAGGTTTTCCTACCTTAACCCCCTTCCCACCTCCCATATGCCTTCCTCCACTAGTGTGTCTCCATGTGGACATGGGATAAACCTATGGTTACATGATTTAGACAATTGTTCCAACTGTTCCATATAATTGAGAAATAGGAAAACCACTTATCTAATCCTTTTCCCTCCCCCACATCCCTTCCTCCACTAAGGGTGTCACCGCATCTAGATTGCAACTCTTAGATAGGTAACCCTAGCAACCAAGATAGGGGAAAAAAACCCTAAAAATCAAAAAGAATGTGCACATCATGTCTCTCTCTCCTCAGCCAACAACCATTGCCTATGCCTAACCGCTCCAACCATATATATGTCTCTAGCTTTGTTGGTTGGACTCTTTCTTTTAACTCAAGTACCTGCGTCGGACACTCAACACTCGGACATGGCTACAGACACTCGACCTTTCATTTTAGACCAAAAACGTACAAAAATTCTCAAAACATTGCCAAGTCCAGCACAACATTCATGTGGGAAACTCAACACTTCAACACAGGTATCGACAAGTTCGAGTAACATAGGTCTCCAGTGGTCGGGAACACCCCCTCCCCCACCTTTCTGTTACTCTCATATCTATCATCAAGAGATTCCTTGCTTTCAAGCTTTGCTGAGTTGTCTTAGCTTGTCCCCCATTGTTAATCCGATTGGTCTTCGTTCTGCTCCTCTAGTGAAGTTGATCCTACATCTCTTCTTCCCTTACGCCGTCTATTGATACCATACAACTAGGAAGTATGATTGAACTGTAATATAGACACACATAGGTGTAACCTTTCGCTCAATAATAAAGTCAATAACTAAAAAGCATAGTACTTGATGCTGCATCAATTAAGGATATATGACAAAAAGAATTGTTCTATTTCTAAACTACAACCTTTTCCTACTCCTTTGTCCCGATTTGCCACCACATTCTTTATACATAGAGGGTAAAATTGCATAAATCCAAATTTCAGAAAGGAACAATACTGGTTAGTTTTTGTTATCATTCCAGTTTACAGTTTCTGCCACTCACCAACAAAGCTCTTCGGGCCCTTCACCTATGACGAATGAGGTCAACAATGACTTAACCACTTCAGCATTTCAAGACGAAATCATCCTTAGCATTACAATGTTTTCTTAGCCCATCCGAGATCAAATCAACAATGAAGCAACTATTTTTCTCAGTTGATGTTAGGCTTATGTGCTCGTATGTTCCAATGATGCAATATAGGACTTCAAGGCCCTGAGGACAAGCATGACCTGAGGACAATCATGAGCATGTGCTTGTCCCAAAGCTTTCTATATCATTCTAAAATTTCCACTTTTAAAAGACACCTTAGTTTTAAAAGGCGCGAGGCGCACTGAGGCGCATGAGGTCCCAAGGCGCACGGCGAAGGTGCACGCATCATGGATGCGAGCCGCACTTCTATGTAACAAAATTTTAAAAGTCTTTCACATTTCACAAAGCATACTTTGCATAAACACGTTAGATAAATGCATTAAAAAAGTGATTGGACATCAATATAACTACTAACACCGCAAATAACCCTAAGATGTGTTATCTTATCATCCAAGTTTCCCAATGCATACACTTACCATACAAGCATAGCTTACCTTTCTGCTCCCAAGGAATAAAAAGAAGAAAAAACGTAAAGGCAAGGCTAAGAAAAAGAAGAAAAAGAGGGAAGAAGAAAAAGAGGGAAGATAGAGCCTTGCAACCTTGAGGCGCATCTCATCTCCTCCGAGATGCTAACCTGGTAGCCTCACGTCGAGGTGTGCCTAGGCGTACCCTAGGCGGGCTTTTTTAAACTAAGAAAGACACATAAGCTCTGTATTTCATTTCATCCTTGTCTATAACTTTCCTCAAACTATTACGTACGAAGCTTAAGCTTAGTCATCTTTCTCTCTCTCTCTCTATCTCTCTCTTGGACACAGTCAAACAACTAGCAATAAGTTCAAGTAGGAGCTGGTAGGCCGCAAGCATAAGATGAGGAAGCTATTAAATCAAATAAAGTTTATGAAACGGGAGTACGAAGATGGAATAAAAATGAGAGAGAGGAAAGCCTAGAGAGATGGAGGCAATTATGTTCCTCAAACTCCAGAATTACACACCTCAAGTTCAATCATATGAAATTCCCACAAGGACATAGTTATGGACACGTGACCCTTCATTTTATCCTTTTAACCACAAGAATCTCTCAAATTGAGTGTCAACACTTTGTCTAACACTTTACAATTTACACTCCACCATGGATATACCAAGCCTGCACTAGGGGCAATATTGGTTTCCTTAAAAATGGTGATCGTCAGATGATACAAAAGTAGGCATGGTCACAAGAATTGCAATAAGACTATTGTACATATTAGTTTATGCATGCCTAAGATTGGAGGGACACTGAAACATTACTAAGTGAAAGTTTTAAAGAACAATGCAAAAAACCTTATTTTTAAAAGGCGCGAGGTGCACTAAGGCACGACGGGTTCCGAGGTGCGAGGCATGAGCCTTGAGGCCAAGGCACACGCATCGTAGTTGCGAGGTACACCTTTACACAAAAATACCTAAAACGTACTCCATAGATATATTTCGCCCAAATGAGCGATATGATTGCATCAATATGGAATTAGATATCAATATACACCGCTCTTAAAAATGTTCATAAAATAGTTTAAAATACGATAAAAAGCAAATTATATTATTTAAATACACATCAAAATGCTAATAAGTAACAAACATTCTTACTATAAGTTTTTAAAGGAAAGAAAAAAAACAGAGAGAAAGGACAGAAAAAATGGCTTCTTTAACTCAAAAAAATATACAACAACAACAACACCTCCTAGTGCGGGTCCCGCTTTCGCGGGGTCTGGGGAGATCCAGCTATAGGCAACCTTACCTCTACCGGTATTCCTACCCATAGAGAGGTTGATTCCAAGAGACTTACGAAAAAGGTTTTGTGAAAAAAGTTTATAGAGGAAAGCGCTTGCGAAGCACTTAAAGAGGAAAATTAGCGCCAAAAAAGCTGAAAGAACGTACCTTAACAATCCACGTTAAGCAGCTGTCGTCACTCCCAGAAAAAAAAAGCACAACCTGCATACAAGCACGACAGACCCTTACCAGCACTAAGCCACTACAACTACTGACAGCTACAGAGTCGCTTCTCTGCCACCTAAGATTCTAATCCTATTCCGCCACAGTCTCCTATCCTGAGCCAGATCCTCCGTCAAACCTACTATTTTCAAATCCTCTCTAATCACCTCATCCAAACTCTTTTTCGGTCTACCCCTTCCTTTCTTACCACCGGGAAGGTCGATCAACTCACACCTCCTCACTAAGGCAGCCATACTTCTCCTTTTTACGTAGCCGAACCATCGGAGTCTTGATTCCCTCATCTTCTCTTCTATGGGGGCCACTTTAGTTAAGTCCCTGATTACCCCATTCTTAACTCTATCCATTCTCGTAAAACTACACATCCACCTGACGATCCTCATCTCAGCTACCATCAACCTTTGAACCTGCGTCTTTTTTAGAGGCCAACACTCCGATTCATATAGGACAGTCGGTCTGACTACCATCCGATAGATTTTGCCTTTCAAACCTAAGGGCACCCTCTTGTCACACGACACCCCTGAGGCAGACTTTCATTTTTGTCAGCCCACTCTTATGCGCTAGTTAATATCCTCGTCAATGTCCCCATTTTGCTGGATGATCGAGTCAAGGTACTTAAACTTATCTACCTTAGGTATTTGTCTCTCACCCAGGGTGACTTCTCCCCCCTCTTCTATCCTTCCACTGAAACAATAATGCATGTATTCCGTTTTCGATCTACTTAATCTAAAACCTCTAGCTTCCAGCATAAGCCGTCAACTCTCCAATTTGTCATTCACCCCCTACCTGGTGACATCGATAAGAACAATGTCATCTAAAAAAGCATACACCATGGGATCTCATCCTAAAACCCTGTAGTAAGTTCTTCTAAAACTAAGGTGAATATGAACGGACTTAGGGCTGAGCCCTGATGCAAACTCATACTAACAGCGAAGTCATTTGAGACCCCTCCCGACGTCCTAACACTCGTCTGCCATCCCTCGTACATATCCTTAATCACACGAATATACAAAGGCGACACCTCTTTCTTTTCCAGACAACTCCATAACACTTCCCGCGAGACTCTATCATATGCTTTTTTCAGGTCAATAAACACCATATGGAGATCCACATTTCTATCCCTGTACAAACCCATAAGCATTCTGAGAAGGTAAATCGCCTCTATGGTCGACCTGTCTTGCATAAAACCAAATTGATTCTCTGAAATTGCGACATCACTTCGCAACCTTCTTTCAATCACCCTCTCCCAAACCTTCATAGTGTGGCTGAGCAACTTGATACCCCTAAAATTATTACAGTCTTGAATATCCCCTTTGTTTTTGTACAAGGGGATGACTGTACTAGCCCTCCATTCTCCGGGCATCTTAGCGGTCCTCAAAATGACATTGAAAAGCTCTGATAGCCACTTTAAACCTGCGTCCCCCAAACACTTCCAAACTTCCATCGGAATCTGGTCCGAACCCTCTGCCTTCTCATTCGCCATCTTCTTCAAGACCTCCTTAATCTCATCCTTTGTTATATGGCCACACACTCGTCCCTAGCTCATTAAGGAGCTTAGCAAAGAACCTTTGCCATCTCTCCTTGATTTCAGCATCCTCATACAACACCTTACCATTTTCGTCCTTGATGCACCTCACGACACCTAAATCCCTAGTCTTTCTTTCCCTAGCCCTTGCCAGTTTAAAAACTTCTTTCTCCCCCTCCTTGGTCCCCAATCTATAATACAGTCTATCAAAAGTCAGGTTCTTATCTACCGCCATAGCTTTCTTGGCTACCTTCTTAGCCGCCTTATATCTAATACTCTTAGTCTCCCTTTCTTCATCTGAACCACTGTTCATGACCTCCGCGAAAGCCTCTTTTTTCTCCTTGACTTTCTCCGTTACCTCCTCATTCCACCACCAGACATCCTCCATCTTGTTGCCACCTCTCCTGGAAGAACCCAGGATTTCCGTAGCCGACCTTCGAATACAATCAGCCATAACCTCCCACATTGAATCTGCATCTTCTGCCTTCCTCTAAGTTCCTTCCTCAGTAATTCTCTCTGCTATTAACCCCGCGTTCTCCTTCGTGAGGGTCCACCACTTAACTCTGGGGTCTTCTACTCTCCTCTTCTTCCTCTTTGAACACTTGAACTCTGCATCCAGAACCAGCAACCAATGTCGCGTTCCCAGATACTCGCTAGGGATCACCTTACAGTTCTTACACGATCTCCGGCTATCCGTCCTCACTAGGAAGTAATAGATTTGGGTCATGCGGGAGCCGCTCTTGAAGGTCACTAAGTGATCCTCCTCCTTCTTGAAAAAGGAGTTGACCATCAGCAAATCAAAGGCCACCGCAAAGTCCAGCACCGAAACCCCTCCCGAGTTTCTCTCTCCGAAACCAAAACCCCATGAACCGCATCGAACCCAACTGATTCCGCGCCAATATGGCCATTAAAGTCGCCGCCTATAAAGAGTTTCTCGCTCCGAGGTACATCTTGGATGACCATATCCAAATCCTCCCAAAAAAGTTTCTTAATGTCCTCCAGCAAGCCTACTTGAGGCGCATAAACACTAACCACATTCACAAAAACTGAACCCACCAAAACCTTAATGGCCATAATCCGGTCGCTCTTGCGCCGCACTTCGACCACGAAGTCCGCCAGCTCCTTCTCAACCAAGATGCCAACTCCATTCTTCGCCTTGATTGACCCCGAATACCAAAGTTTGTAACCATCAATCTCTCTAGTTTTAACTCCCACCCACTTTGTCTCTTGAACACACGTTATGCTAATCTTACGCCTACGCAAAGACTTAACTAATTCTATCGACTTACCCGTAAGAGACCCAATATTCCAAGACACTAGGCGCACCTTCCGTAGCCCTACACCCCTCCTAACCCCATTAACCCCCGAAGGACCGGCTGAAACTGCTACATAGCTCGCCACAAACGAAAACGACTACTATGCAAGGGAATAACCTAAAAAATAAATAAGATTAAAAGAACACTAAAGACGCTAATAATAATAATAATAATAATAATAATAATAATAATAATAGTAATAACAATAAAATAATAATACTAATAATAACAAAAAAAAAAGAAAAGGACGCTGAAGACGAAAATTTAACACTAGGCGGCAATAGTACTTAACAAGAAGGTTGCAGACAAAGACCTTCAACATAGGTGGAAAAAATTCTCAACAGGACAGAAATAACACTAGAAAATAACAAAAGCAATAACAAACGCTTAACAAAAGCTTAACTCAAAAAAATATAATAAAATAAAAAATGCGGCTAATTCTTTCTTTAATAAGAGATAAAAGGAAAAGGAAAGAATTTTACACAATATAACAAATTAAGACTATAGGAAATCTTTACTAAATAAAACTGTGAATGAAAAAGGAAATAATATCCACAAATTCTAACTTAGCCCTTTCCCATCTAGACTTCTAACAACCTCCCACACACCATGGAAGAAGAAAGCTGGTAATTGGAGCCCGTTACACTAATTCCAGTTAAGATCGACCACCGGAACAATATGAAGATGGACATTCGACCCCCTTTGGCACCATTAGGTCTTCATACTTGATAGTTCGAAAATGGGGGTTTCTTAATCGTAGAGTTTATCAATTACATGACGGACTATGCTCGATATCGCGATATAAGACTAAAATAAGTGTTAATTTTAACAAAGTTCGTGATTTTAATGGTCAAAAGTTTTCCTCTGTCCTATAGCTTCAATTCTCAATTAAGATCAATAGAGCCCTCGCTTTGGTTGCCTCGTGCCTCAAATTGAGGCGCGGAGGCGCATGCCTCAGCGCTTAAAGGATTCGCCTTGCTTCAACCACTATGAAGCGCCACAGTGGTCGCCTCATTCCTCAGTGCGCCTAGGCATGCCTCAGGCGTGCTTTTTTAAACTAAGCAAAAAATCACCATGCTAGAAAGTATATAATTCCTGAAAAGCCAAAATAAAGATAGAGTTCATTCCAAAAACTGCCTGGAAAGATGACATTAAACCCACAACTCAACACAAAGGGAAAACAAAAATTCTATAATTCACATTATACGTTAACATTTCTCACATCATCCTAACAAAGCATTACAGCAGTTTGCTAACCTTTCAAATATCATGGCTGAGTAACCCTAAGCTACTAAGACAACATCAAGCAACTATTAAGAAAGCAAAGGATGGAAAGAAAAGCATAATGCAGACAAAATTTGATACCTAAAATTGCCCAAAATTGTCCCTGCTTTATTCTTCCCTTCTTAGAATACATAAATGCTTGTACAAACAATAGATCATTGCAGAAGCACATAACCAAATAGAATCCGGTCCATTTAAGGGTATGCGCTTTTTGTAGGTAGATTGCAGGTGTGGAATGGAAAAGAATGGAATGGAGTGGGAAGGAATGAAATGGAGTGAGAATGAGTGGGCTTTTTCATGCATGAGTGGGAAAGAATGGAATGGAGTGAAATTGAGTCGGAAAGAATGGAATGGAGTGGGAGAAAGATGGAATTATTGATATCAACGGGTGGGAATGAGTGGAAAGAAATGGGAGGGTGTGGGAGGGAAGTGAGAAGGAGTAGTATTTATCGTTAAGTGGGATGGAATGCAAAGGAGTGGGAAGGAGTTGGAGGTAATCCTAGTTTAAAAAAGCAGACCTAAGGTGCGCCTAGGTGAGAGGTGACAAGGCCTATGCCACAGGTGGCCCCCAAGTTCAGTGCATTCCAAACGTGCACGGAGGCGCGCGCCTCAGATGCGCCTTAGCCAAGGCGAAGGCATAGCGCTTTTCTCGCTTGGTAGCATTCAGGTTGGTAAAGAGAAATTTTGAGAAATTGGTTATCAAATGCCAAAATTTCTTCGAATTACAACTTACCCAATCACTAATATTGAGTAGAAGCCCCATCAAATTGCTTCAAATTGCTTCGAATTTTCAGCCCTAATCTTCAAAACCCTAATTTGCGAAAACCCTATCGACGCCCCAATTTCTCTTTGATTTGAGTTTTGTATTGTGGCTTAATGGAGATAAAGTTTGTCGATCTTCCTTTCTCTTACTTTTCCGGCAGCCCATCTTCACTGGTGCCCGGTGATCTGCTCCGGCAAGGCGCTGTGCTGAGCCAGTGATGTGCAATTATGGGGCTTCCAAAGTTGGATGGGAACTGACTACTGGATGGACACTGACTAATGGATGGGCTGCCCGTTAGTCTTCTCTCTCTCTCCTCTCTGGTCCTATATAACTCAAATATCTATTGTTTTCCTTTTTCTTTGTGGTGTTTTTAATTAGGTGAGTGAGCTAGTATTACTTTTCTTTTCTTCCAATTTTTTTACAAAACAGTATGGGAAGCATTGTTACGGCTTGTGTATATTATGTACATACTTGTCAATCTTGGTAAATTTTCAAAAATTCTCACTTTTTAGCATTTTGATTTTTTATATAAGTGAATTATAATGTTGTTTCACCGTATTCTATGCCGTTTTGCAACCATTATAGGCCATATAATAGTTGTAATGCAATCTACTCATTGTATTAATGCAAGTCTGCAACTTATTTGGGCATAATATATTCTTCGAATAAATTTTCTGTAATTTTTTAGAAACAAGTACCTTGCATCATTGAGGCGCATGGCCTCGCCTCGAGGCTCACGGCTCCCACCTCGAGACCCTTTGCACCTCACACCTTTTTAAACTAAGGAGGTAATAGAATGGCAGTGGGAGCCAAAATGTTCCCATGAAAAGAAGTAAAGAACGAGCCCTAACATGGGAAAAAGATAATGACTAGACACACAATGTGATGTAGGACACTCTAAGAGCAATTCCTACAAAGGGGAATAATTGGTGTAGGACGCTCTATGAGCAATTTCCACACCGAGAAAATTCACTAAAGAACTTTCACTTTAATTCAATATCGATTCTTATTCATAATCTGCCTTCTTGAATTACACAAAGGGGTTTATATAACTAAGAGGTTAACTACTATTAGGAAACCTAAATAATATGATATAAGCTAAAAAAGGATAAAAATATATAACTTAATATTATCCTAATGATTAGGAAACTAAATCTTAATAAAATATCACTAAATATCCTTATTTTGGCTATCCTAAAATATGCTTAAAAATAACCTACGAAAATAATAAAAAATACAAAAGATCTCCAATATCAAAATATTCTAATTTCCTAAATCTTTTTATCCATTCTTTATTCTTATCCTGCATCATTCTCCCCTGATTGGAAAAAAACTCGTTCTCGAATTCTGAAATATGGCAAAATTGAAGATGAAGAAGTCAAAATTGATTTGACTTCAATATAGATTTTTTTAATCTCACTTCTCAGAATATTCTCCAACGATAGTGACCATGTAAACATCGAATAACGTTCAATCTTCTCAAAAAAGCCCTGTGGAATGAAAAAGTCAACATGTGCAATAGCTCCTTGGGTCACTCTAGTCTCTCCTAGCAGTCGGCCCAAATTTGTCCGTACTTGGACATCCTCTTCATTCGCTTGGACATCATCTTTGTCAACCTCCTTTAGAAAAGCTTCATCAGTAAGATCTAGAGTGGATGATTCCTTTTTAAGTATCTCACCCACATAAGACTGAGAATCAACCCAAGGAAGATGATGATTTTCATTATCGGACAACACATTGCATAAAACATTGGTGTCTAAGACTTGGTGGGGTTTTGTCAGCTCGACTTCTTCTTTGCTAGACTTATTTTTGAAGATTTTCTCCTTATCGTCCTTTATGAACGCTCGTCTATAGTTTGCATCAAAGTAGGTGGGATGTTCCTCATCTAAATAACAATTATGCGGTCTTGTGCAACACCTTGAAGATGAAATTCCATAATCATTAGTGAGAATTCTCCAAGGTATCAAATGAGCTCTAAGAGGTCTGTAGTCCAACATATACCTAGGGATGTAAGGCTTACATCTACATATGACCTCACTAGCAAAGTAAAGATCTAACTCACAACAACCTTCATAAATATGAAGGCCTTGAAGCTTGCAAAAGGCATTAATAGCATTCCTATGTGAGTAGAAATTCACTCGAGCATAAAAATCAGCCATTGTTTAGAATCTAGCAATCTTTTCTACTTCCCCATAATAGGAGAAAACTTGGTATAAAAGATTTTTCGTAACAGGGAGTTCTTTGTCATGGATGATGACAAATAAAGCTCGATGATGTTTTTCACACCAAGCCATAGGTGCAACAGCTTGTTAACACTAGCAACAAATAGCAACAGGTGAACAAAAATGGCATTTGTTTAGAAGAATTTTGACAAGTAACCTAGTTGGCAGCAACGGTGGTGGATGGGGGTTGGACAGCAATTGGTGATTGGCAGATTTGGGTGGTCGGCTTGGTGGTGGTTGTTGGCTGGGTTGCGTGTGGTCTAGGGTTTGGGTGATAGGTTTTTCCCCCTTTTTTATTAGAATCTCATGCGGAGGGAAAAAGGGCTGAATGAGAAAAGCAAACAAAAGGCAAGGCTAAGATCGAATAGCTCTGATACCAAATTGATGTAGAACGCTCTAAGAGCAATTCCCACACCTAAACAAATCACACAAGAACTTTCGAAAAACTCAATAATTCAATTCATTCAAGTGTGTCCTTCCCCAATGCACGAGGGGGTTTATATAAGAATCAGTACAACTGGAAAAAGGAATAGAAAATATATCCGAAGATTATGATAAGATTACGATAACTAAAAATAATCTACGGGATAAAAAGATAAGATTTTATCCTAAAAGATAACCTATAAAGATAATAAATCCTTATCTTGCATCACAATGACAATTATGCAATTCTATGAAAAGCAACATCATCCCTAGCTAGAGCAAGTCCAACATTCTTTGAGATTTGGAGATGGGAAAATGTACATAAAGTTACCCCTACCACTCCATAAAGGCCCACAGTAACGGGAAAGTTATGAAAAGAGGGAAGTAAATCACTACGGTAAACAATCATACAAAGGTCACTTTCTTCCTTCCAATACAATGAGCACATAATTGTCATGTATGACAAACTTGTGGAGCATTCAGATGAATTAAAAAAGAATTCATTGTTGCCCCAGTTGATGTGAATGATTAGCTTGCTCCAGTAGAGGAATAAACCAAATCATAAATGAGATCAGTTGAAATAATGACATGACCTGTCATAGAATGCTCCAACACAACCAAGACACAGCACACAGGTACAGTCATTTGCCTCTATCATAAAAAAAAGAGGGAGCTTCCAAAAATCTTCGCGTTGCACAAGAGTTTGAGATAGGGGAAAAAAAACTAAGGTATATATGATGCATGAGAAATACAAATTTGTTAAAATCTGTCTATATCTGGTAAGGATAAACTGTTTTTCTAAAATATACTAACACTAAAATATGGTACACAGAAGAAAAAAATCAAGCTACTAAAGAATAGATTAGATATACAATCCACCTGGTAATTGAGAGCCTTTTTCTGAAGATTCTGGGGCAACAAAGGATGCTGAGGGTACTTCTCCTCCAAATACTGTGCAGTGAAATGAATTCTATAAACATTGTCTGATAATGAAACCAAAGTAGAGTTCTTGAACTCTCCCTACAAAACGCACTTGGACAGCATACTAACCATAACAATTGCAAATGAGTCAGTAACCACTATATCCTCATCCACCAATACTGGCACATAGCCTAGAGGATTCAGGTTTTGAAATTCTGCCAGTCGAACAACCAAATCAGCCATTGCATATATGAAGCTACTAAACAAAGGCCGAAAAAGGAAGAAAATGCATGGATTATAGAAGGCCAACAATCCACATACTTGGCCAGACCAAAACTGCGCAAGGTTAACGCTCCATTCACTGTGAATAAGAAGTTATTGATTTTAAGCCGACTTGAAAACAACTTTGTTTTTTCCTTAAAGTATAATATTTTGCTCTTTCCCTCTCTGAAATCCTCCTTCAAGGCTTTTCTAACCTTTAAAAGAAATGCCAAGCATTCTCAAAACTACCACTATTTATGAAATGAGGGATGTATAGTTGCACTTAATAATTTAAAGTGTCAAACATAACTAGTGAACAGAATACGCTACAATATTCAAATGTACAATAAACCCTTCACCAGTCACCAAATTAAACTAACATAACCATCAACGATAATTTACCAAACATACTAATCTAACATAGTAAAAATTTCCCAATTAGATTTCAGATATATTAGCGAACTTGTTCAAGTCAAACCCAGGTTGGTTCAAGTAGTCTGACCGTTGTTGTCTTTAAACAAGGCCCATATTCGAGTCTTGCAAACAAATAAATGAAAAAATAGCACTTGTTCTTCTTAAACTTAGTCTGTAGTTTTCCATACAATACCAAGATCATTGCTTTTAACTAATTTGTGACCGAAATACTCACCCGGACTGAACTGATCGCCTTTGAGCAAATTAACTGCTATGTACTCATAATCTAGGCCTGCGCAATTATTATTATTATTATCATTATTTTAAATAAGATAGCCATTGTCAATCAATCACGCCAGAAATTCGAAGCGCAAAGATTGAATTTTAGTCTAATTAAAGAAAAGCCAAACTAGAAAATCAACAAGCCATGCGAAAATTGGGTAATTAAGAGCAGATACCTTTCAAATGGAGAGCAATACGAACACGCCAGGAGCATGAACTCCTCCAGTAGGAATAGAGCTTCAACTTGGGCTTCTCTGAAGTCGCCTGCTTATACGGAAGAAAGTGGAATCATTGAAACGAACAATACAATAAAGGAAAATCGAATTACGAGGACGGGGAGGGAGCGAGGGTGGGAGAGGGCACCATGACTGCACAAGAGAATGCCGGACTGATAATAATTATACAAAAATCGAATTACAACTAGAGTTTTGACATATTTGATCTCCTTATTTATTTTGACTGGTGTGGATGGGAGTATGGACTCGTTTAGACAGAAGTATGTTTTTGTGTGCATTCACATTCATTGAAACTAGTATGGACCCGTGCTTTGCACGGTGCATATTACAGTACATATATATAGTCAAAATAATCGAGGAATGTTCATTGTATACAAATTTAATATTGTAATTTAGAAAATGATACTTAAATTTATTGAAAAATATGAATAGATAGCACTTTTATGTATAACCATTGAAACTCAATAAGTAAAACAACGTATGATTATCAAATATGCGATATAAAGTATGACAGAGATTGTAGGTAGTCAAAATGAAACTAAAAATTATGTTAAATGATATGATAATTCATTAAATTGTGATGGCAGTGACGAAGAATTCACATTCTCTTCTTCTACCTACATTAAAAATTAAATTCTTAGTAATAATTTGATTACCAATGATATAATGAATATTACAATTATATCTTGTGTACATGGTGTACTTAACATCAATGTTTCGTAAGTAATACACCTCTTCCTTCCAACTTACTGACGCAATAAGAGTGATAGACAATTCTACTTTATGGCATCGTCGATGCTCCATAACAAATACTCATGGTTTATCCATACAACCATTTATAATCGCATATACTGATAAATGACCATACGACTGTAGAGAATGTTATAATGAGATAGTAATCAAAAAAGAAAGTGTCCAAAACGTTATTGGCACAGCTTCAGTCTGGCCTAGATTCGAGTTTTCGGTGTTGGTCGTTCTTTGGATAACTGGATTCTCTATTCGGTTCATATATATATTCAGATCCAGATTTTCATTATAGGCCAGAGCTGAAGGGAGTTGGAGGTGAAGAGGTTGGGCTTAATTTCTCTCCTATTTGTTAAGTTCTCTGTTTGTGTTTTGGTTATTCAAGTTGATTTTGCTTTGCATAATTTGCCCATAATTAAAGTTAATGGTGCTGGATAGGGCAGCTTCTTCCTGATATTGATCTTCTAGTGTAGCGTGCTGAAATAATTGGTTATTAATTAACTAAACCTTGATAATTTAATTCAATCGTATCACATTTAGTTTTATAGCGATATAATTTTATAACACATCCCTAAAGATCGACACTCGTACTTGCTACAGCGATCAACCATACACTTGCGACATTCATAACATAAATATACAACTGGAAATGTATACTCAATAGTACCTAACAATGAATAAATTAGATAATTTTTTAGACTATTATAATTTTCAAATTATTATAGAGAAATTAATATATTATAACTGCGATCGAAAATATTTGCTAAACTTATTGTAGTATATTTCGATATATTAGAAATTTTAGTTGATAGTTTCTCACAATTTGCACCTGTCAATAGTTGCTTCTTCTTAAAAAGTTATTAATTATTTTATTTAAAAAACTCAAAATATTGTATATGGCATGGTTGCTATATGGAATATTGTAATATTTTATAAATAATTATTACCAAGAAAAACCTATAATTTTTTTAAATTACTATATGGGTATAGAAATACTTGTTATAAATTTAAAAAAAATATAAAACTTCATCAACCTCTTAAAAGGAACATTTTTCAACCCTTAATTAATTGTTATTGTGCGAATTTTTGTTCATAAAGAAAAAGTGATTTTATGAACTTTAATTCATGACCAAGAAATATAAGAAGAAAAACACCTTATCCCGCATTAAGAATGTTTGAAAAGAAAATTATTTTGTCTAGGTCTAGCTCTTCTATTAATTCATATATCTCTTTTATTTAATCTAATAATAATATACAAAGTGGCTAATTTCGGGTTTACCATTAAAATAAGAAAAGTGAAACTTTAATACTTTATTCCTTCCTTGGATCACTTAAATATTAATACCATCCATAAACTTCAGTACACATATTTTCAGTAATTTAGAAAAAGTTATTAAAGTATATTTTTTTTTTAGTTAGTTAATAGATTCCACTATAAAAAAAGGTCAAGAAATAATATACTTTTAATTATGATGGTAATTATTTTTATTGAAAATCTGATGGTTGTGATTATATAATCAAATAACCTAATGATATTATGATGATAATTATTTTTATTGATTTAGGAAAGGATATCGAAGTATATTTTGTTTTTAGGTAGTTAAGAGATTCTGTTGCCACAAAAAAAATCAAGATATTAAATATTTTTAATTATGACGGTAATTATTTTATTAAAAATCCGATGGTTGTGATTATATAATCAAATAATCTAACGGTTCAAAATCTCAAATTTATGAGAAAATTCGAAAAAGCCACGTCATCACAACATTGCTTTTATATATAGTATAGATGAGTTTTAGTTGGATCCTCGCAAATTTAACACGTGAGTTTTTTTTTGCTGCATACAAGTTATTTCATAAAATGACACTCATAAAAAATGTAGTAGAGCTCCTCCACACATTTCACTTCTTACTTTATTTTATTATTTTTTTTACTTTAAAATTATTTTTTCTTTTTTTTGGACTCAAAATATATGTGTATGTGTTATAAAGTGGTTCCATAATAAATATGTTATATGGTAATTCAAGTTGGAGTTCCATGAGTTGGAGAAATAAAGGAATGCGAGTTACAAAAAAATAAAATTTTTGTTAATGTGGTAGGAGAATTCCGAAATTTGAAATGTGGATTGGGAATGCCTTAAAAAATGACTTAATCGTGTCACTGTATTTGTAATTTTTATCTCCATTAGCAACTATTTATTTTAAAATAGTCCATTGTCAATGCCTTCAATACGTCACTAATTAACTCGAATATTGATGATGACTGGTTAATTGGATTTTTCTTTTTTCTTTGTAAACCTTCACCCTACACATAACTTGAGAATAAAATTTTTTAAAAAAGAATTTTTTTTTAAAATTAAAAAAAGAAAACAAAACCTCTGTTTTAGCTATTGTGTAATATTTATGTTTTCATTCCAAAACTATTTAAAGCATGTGGTTTGGACATACGAGACATATGCTCTTTTAATGGTCGCTTTTTTTATGTTTCAAGTACGGTGATATACATATGAGAACAGATCTTCTATTATCTAAGATTTTGTAATACCCCAAGTATGGCATAAAAGGATCGAAGTAACTACTTATATCACCAAAGGTGCATCTTTCTTTTTGGAGAGCCCACTCATAAGAACTCCACGGTTAAGCGTACTTACTGTGGAGAAATCTTATAATATGTGACCTCCTGGGAAGTTTCTTAGGCAGCATGTGAGCGAGAACGAAACATGCGCCGAAAGGATTGTAGTGATTTGTAGAGTTAGTTGACCATCCTTGAATTTGTTCCTAGTAACTGCCCGTGACCTAGGAGGGATGATTTACTCTCAACCAAACACTTAGTGGCGTCACCTATTATTATGCTGGAGTAGATGTGCAAACCACACCACAAAACATGGGAGGGAGAGAAAGGGACCGGTGTAAGCTACAAAGAAATTTCGAGAAGAACTCAGATGGATTATAGAGAAAGGAAGCAGGCTTAAGATTGGATTGGTAAAGGTGGCAATTTGGGTCGACAAACAATGTTGTTTTTTGTTTTATTCGTCAATTTTACTAAAATGCCATTTTTCTCTCTTTCCTTTTTTCTTTAATTATTTTCTATTGTCATTCTTCATCCGTGTAGTAAGTTATTTGAGATTCTCCTATATTTATATTTGTTTGATACCATACAATATATTCAAAAGTTAATTCTAACAAAGCAATATTAGCTTTTGTTAAATTTATAGTTACGGGATGAACATTTTCAGGAAGAGTTGAAAGATAATTTAATCTAACCTTATAATGATTTAGCAAATTTTGTCTTATATTTCTAGATGTTAAATCAAAAGATCTAAAGAAATCACATGGTTGATCTTGTGTGTAATGTTTTAGATTAGGTAGATTAAGGGCGTGTTGGGCAACAACGCTTTTGGTAGCGTTTAGCGTTTTGACTAAGTCAATACACTTATCAGGTAATTTCTACTGTTCAACGACATAGTATTTTGACTATCATTTCAAGTAACGTTTAGCACTTTAAGCAACGTTTTTAAAAAGCGAATAGTATTAATATTTTGCATTCAAAAGTAGCATTTTATATTTTTTTGTTAAAAAATATCCTTTGGAAATTATCTATATACTTTTATATCAATTTACATTAATCAGCTAACCCAACAACTAAATTTACTGAATACATTTATTTCAACTGCTCATCTAAATACACTAAGAGAGAATTCTCCAGAGAGAGAAAAGGACTCCTTGAGACAAATGAACTAAATGCAATGAACAAACCCCCTGATCCTTCCACTTTATCCACCGCCCACTTACATGTCTCTCGTTTACTTCTCAACCACAACGGTGATAAGCCTTTGCTTTCCCAGCTGCATCAATTCAAGACTCTTCATCATCACAATTCTACGCCATCTCGTTCGAATATTTATGATTATGACAACCCAATTTGGGGTATTAGTGAATTGGGTTCCAAATCTATCACCTTTTCATCCAACACCCACTTGCCTGCTTCTCTTCTACCTCTCAACCACCATGGAACCTTGCTTTTAATCTTCCAGTCCCATCAAATTAAGATTATTCATCATCACAATTTCATGCTAGCTTTTCCTTATCTTCATAGTTATGAGAGCACATTTACTGCTCGATCTTGGGTTAATTGTGGGTTGGTTTCCAGATCTGCCGACCGCCCTTAGAAAACCACCACCATAAAGTGAAAATACACCTTTGTGGAGGTGTCGAAAACCAGCTGCTTGGCTCTAATTAAACCCAGATTTGCCACTTTCTGTCTTATCACTACCCAACTGGATTTGATTTCTTACAGCCTCATTAAGAACCTCACTAATGTCTGATATGCAAAGCATCGAGTGCCTACACATAGGGGTTGTATTCTCTCCTTTGCCTTGCCTCATTAGAACCCAGAAGGGGCAATTTGGGTGTCTATTACCACCATGAACGCACATCCCATCAACTTTAACATTAAGTGTTGTTGCCTTGGGTTAGAGGTCACTAATTCTACCACTTTTGGGTGGTTTGAGGAGGCTTCCAATGAACTTTTGTATATTAGCTTTTGGAAGCATAAGTGGAGGCTCAGATTTAGACCAATGAACCCCCATCCAAGTGTGACTGTTCCTCTCTCTTCCCCCTTTCATTTATGTGACCAGAAATTTCATCATTGCATTTGGATTTGGATTTGGACCATAACCCCTGCGCTCCTGCTACTCCAATGCCCTCAAATTCAGAGTGGGAAGCCATGGTGGTCATCACTAGTGCCCAACTCAGCCAGAATATAGTGCTCAACTTTGAACAAGTTCACCTCCAAGGATCATTTCAATATGTGAGTCGTCCACTCCAGGCCCTGAATCCATTCCCCCGCCCCCCCCCCCCCTCAAACCAAGGCCATGCCCTCCATCACTGCGTTCTACCTTCTGGGAAAGATTTGGGGGGAGCCTATACCTATTCCTGCTATTATTCACCATACTCGAAATGAATAGAAGTTTGTCAAAGGTCAGATTGAGTTCATTGATCTTGGTAATAAGTGGCTTTTAATCAAATTTGGCAATAGTCATGACAAGATGCCTGTGTTTGATTAGAGACCTTGATTCGTCAATAGTATTAATTTTGTTGCCATATGTTGGGTTCCCTTCTTTGACCCCTATCATACTATTATCACTAGAGTTGATCAATGGGTTAGAATCCCTAGACTTCCTTGGGAGTTATGGGAATTAGAATGCCTCCAGGAGTTGCTTCATCATGTGGGAAATATAGTTAGAGTTGACCAAAACACCCTTCTTCGCCTCAAAGGTAAATTTGCCCGAGTGTGTGTCAACCTTGATATCACAAAGCCTCTCCCTAGTAGCATAACCATCACAAAAGGAGATACGACCATGAGAGTACCTATCATATATCAGGGGCTCCATGAGGTATGTCCTCTTTGTGGACGGGGGGGGGGGGGGGAATCGCACCAACTAGAGTTATGCCCTAAACTACCAGCCTAAAAAAAAATAGAGGTGTTTGTCAAGAAATTTGATAACCAAGGTCTACCTCAAGCTAACAAAACAACTCCAGTTGATACTATTAGTCATCATTCACATTCTGAGAACTGGGTTACGGTCGCTCCCAAAAAAAGAGTCAAATTTATGATCAACCCTCGAAATTTCAAATCTTCCAATCGAATCATTAAAACCCCCAATACCTTGAACTCTACACCTCATAGCCAAATCCATCCTTTTGAATCTGGCTCCGTCCCTCCTCAAATTAATAGTGAAGGCCCTCCTGTGTCCACCGCTCAACCAACGGTGCTATACAGGATCCCCAATCCTGCACCGGTCAATCCGGAAGGGATTATTCTAGCCAACCTGAGTGCCATGGTGGAGGAACCACCCATCAATGATGAACCCCTTGATGTTACTAATGAGGGTATGAATGAGGATGAAGATATTTATGTGTATCTGAATCTTCATAACATTGAAGATATTGAGATGTCCATAGATTCCTCCAAAAGGAAAAGGTGTGAGGATGGGGAGGAAGCTACCTCCCAGGCTAAGTAGGGGCTACCTCTATTGTCTAAATGAATTTTTTGGTGAATGATTTAAGGGTGCACTATTTACTAGTGAGGGGCAATCATTCCAACCATCCTCTTCAGTCCATTTCCTTTCACTTTTTTAGTTACTTTTCTAGTGAAACTATAACTCTGATGCCGAGTCAGGTATGGTGAATGTTTTTTGGGTTAGCTTTCCGTTATGACCTATCTCTTGCTTTCTGGGCATTGTTACTACTTGCTTTCTGGGTATTGTTACTGTATCAGAGGCATATGTTTATGCCTAATTTGACATTGAAGGGTTGTGTACTTTTTCCCGTTGATAGTTGCTACTTTTGTTGTAAGATTTGGAAGCCCATGTATCTAATGACAAGTGAGCTTTGTTTGGTTTACTGGGTTTTCAACCAGAATTGCATTATAGCCCCAGACACATTGTCCTTACCCCATATGTTATATGAATTATGGCCTCGTATAATATTAGGTGGTTCCGGTTAGTGCTTAGGCCGTGTATGTTTACCAGAGTTACCCCCCGATGGGGAGAGCAGCTTGGACATCCCCTTTGAAGCATATACCCCCAACTAAGAATATGTCGATAATGAAAGTTTTTTCTGAGACATTGCATCATTATTTAGCACAGCAATTTTCTTGCCTTCCAAGTACATATATACTAATTGCAACAAATTTAAGTGTTAACAGTCTCGTGGAAAGGTGGTGCAGTGCACACGCCAGGTTTGAGATTTTGAGTAATCTATCCATTCAGCCTCTGGATGATATAGCTTTTTGCTATTATGTAATTACGGTGAGTGGGATGCAAGAGGAACTTCAGACCTTTTGCATCCCCAAGACCCATGTACAGAACGCCCTCGGGCCCAGAATTTTGAGTTTACTACTCAGGATGAACATCAATAAATGTATTTATTTATGCCTTCTTGTAAATGTAATTGTATATGAGGACTAGGCGCAAACCAAGTTGTATTATCTACATGGTATTTACATGAAAATACCCCCCCAAATGCGAAACTGCAAGTGGTCATGTAGAACTATTATTCTAAGAATCGCCCCTCACATAATATTATGGTAGTTAAGTACCACCAATTGGGACATTAATCCCAGAGCCCACAATCTCCTAACAAATTTGGAATTACCCTATTGGACAATATGGCAGCCAAGTGCCATTAAATGGGACATGAATCCCAGAACCTACAAATTACTAACAACTTCGGAATATTTATCTCAACATATTGTCAAGACCCTTATGATTATTTGCAAAGATCACCATGAAAGTTATTAGCTGGAATGTACAAGGTGCAAAAAAATCACAAGTAGCACAGGAAGTACACTTTCTGTCCAAGTGTCACAAACCAGACATCGTCTTCCTATTGGAAACTATGTTAATGACGAGAACATATCAATGATCCTCCCACGTATTAGATTTGACCATTTCGAATACGTATCACCAAATAATCACTCTAGTGGTCTAGCAGTTCTCTGGAACAATAGTAACATACATGCATCAATACTTCGTAAAGACACAAGAGCTATTCATCTTCTTGTTCACGACCCAGAAATAGTTAAAAATTCCATTATCTCATGAATATATGCCCCAGCACAAGTTAGTAAAAAAGAACAATTCTAGAGTCACTTAATGGACCTTCATCATACCTTCGACCTACCATAGTGCTTGATAGGCGACTTCAATGAACTCACTAACACTCTAGGAAAAAGGGGGGTCAGGCCGTAAATGCTACTCGATATCGAAGACTCAATTCCTTCCTCCTCAATACAAATGCAGAGTCAGTCCATGTTAATGGAAAATTGTTTACTTCAAAAAAAAAAATCCATACGCACTTGATTTATGAACGACTTGATAGAACGATAGCCAGGAAGGACTGGTCTGAGATTTACCCAAGTGCTACTGAACCACTTGGTACCTTCACATGCTCAGATCACTGCCCTATCATATTAAGCTCTAAGGTGCCCACCTAGAATATAAAGGCATTTCCCTTTAGATTCCAAATTTTTTGGTGTAAATACCAACAAATGGACACCATCGTTAAAAAGCACAGGCCTATTTAAGTTAGAGGATCCAACATGTTTAAATTGGCTAAAAAGTTGAAGACGCTTAAATACGAAATTAAAGAATGGTCAAAAAAACAGTTTGGGAATATACACAACAAATTGGCCAAAAACGCGGCAAAAATTGAATACATTGAGGAAAAATTACTTGAGGACCCTACAAGTTATAGGCGCAATTCTTGGATTAACTGATTGCTTAAACAAAGAGAAAAGAATGATGCTATTTAATCAAAAGTATTAGGGAAAACTTAGCAGAAAGGAATGACTGATTAATGGAGACAAAAATTCTAAATTTTTCCAATGTAAATCTAATGCTAGACGTAAATGAAAATCCATAATTAAAATCAAAGATGAGTGTGGAGTTTGGGTTACAGACGAAATCAATATAGCAGATAAATTTATTGCCAATTATTCACATCGCTTTAAATCCCATAATAATTACAGTAGAGGCTTACCCCATTTAGGCCTATCCCCTCAAATAAATGGGGATGACAACACACAACTCATTTGGCTACCAGATATAGCTGAGGTTAAACATGCACTTTTTAGTATCGATTCTGCCAAGACTTTAGGCCCTAACAGGTTTGGGGCTGGTTTTTTCAAGCATTACTAGAACTTCATAAAAAAAGTCCTACTCAATTGTACTCTTGAATTTTTTAAGAATGGGAAAATCCTTAAAGAAATCAACCATATCTTCATCACTCTAATCCCCACAGTGAGTGCACCAATCCAAACGCATCAATTTAGACCTACTAGTTTCTGCTCAACAGTCTATAAAATTATTTCAAAATTTTAGTTAATCAGCTTAGACCCCTTCTGGATAAGATCATATCACCCATGTAGAGCGTCTTTATTCCAGGAAGATCAATACACAACAATATGCTACTAACGCACGCAATTATGCACAAATTTAGGAGCAATATTGGCAAAACAGCATAGACAACAATAAAACTTGACATGGAGAAAGCTTATGACATATTGGAATTGGATTTTATTCGCAAATGCTTCTAAGAATTAGGTTTCCATTTAACATGGATCAATTGGATTATGGAAGCAATTTCCTTAGTATCTTACTCGATCATGGTAAATGACATACCGAGCGGGCTAATCATCCCCTCGAGAGGAATTCGTCAAGGAAACCCATTATTGCCATAAATCTTTATTATGTGCATGGAAGTACTCACCCAAAGTCTCATAAGAGAAGCTACAACCCACAGGTCGGGAGTTGGTGTTAAAATCTACACACGATCGTCAACTATCCCGTGTCTACTCTTTACAGACAACTGACTCCTATTCTGTAAAGCCCAACAAGGAAGTTGCACCCGACTCAAAAATGCATTAGAATCATTCAGTAATTATTTAGGGCAACTCATCAACCTACATAAATTATGACTGACCTTTTCTAGAAATGCCTCTAGCACACAAAAACAAATGGCCATAGGTATCTTTAATATTATGCACACTGATGGGTTAGGAAAATACCTTGGTTGCCCAATCTTCTAAGGAAACCCCTCCAGAACTACTTTCCAGGATATTATTAGCAAAGCTACAGGCAAATTGAGTGGATGGAAAGCTAACTGCTTATCCAAAGCAAGAAGAACAATTCTAATCCAATCCCACCTCAAATCCCTACCAGCACATACAATGCATTGCTTCCATTTACCAAAACATATGACTGAGCAAATTGACAACATTAATCGAGATTTTTTTTTGGAAAAAATCAAAAACAGAAAAAGGCTGCCCACTGATAGCATGGGAAAAAGTGTGCATGCCCAAAAATAAAGCTGGGCTAGGATTACGATATACAGACACAATTAACGAAGATTTCCAATGCAAGATGGCATAGAAAGTGCTCACAAACGACAACGGACTTTGGACCCAAGCAATTAAAGCAAAATATCTACAGAATAATATCAACTTCTTCACCTATAAATCGAAAACCACAGACTCCCCAATCTGGAAAAGTATCATTAAAACTAGGAAATTAATGAGAACGGGTATCATCTAGAAGGTAGGAAAAGGAGACACTATTTCCTTTTGGTATGATAATTGGATTAAAAACAGACCCCTTATTGACATCCTTAATATCACTGATGGAAATATTGATGACCCACTGATTAAAGTAAATGACTTCTTCCTAGCAAACAGAACCTGGGACATCAGTAAATTGTGCACGACACTTCAAAATCACCCCATCATCGAAAAGATAGTGGGGATTGATATACCACATAACCCCATTGATGACTCCTTTTGTTGGGGGCTTAATAGCTCAAGAGAGTTTAATACAAAATCTGCTACATGGATAGTCCATAAATCACAACCACTCCAAAAAATAGATTGGCATTATAAATGAATATGGAAACTTGATATCATGCCTAAATCAAAGTCTTCCTCTGGCAACTTTGCCACAAAGGCCTCCCGATTAAGGGAACTCTACTACGGAGAGGTATGGCTATTAATCCAATCTGCCCACTTTGCCTTGACGACTTAGAAACAAATGACCACTTATTTAAGGATTGTCAGCCAACTATAAAAATTTGGCAGTCAGCCATTCAACATGGATGGGTACCGGCATACACGGAACCTAGAAACAATTTAGACATATACCAATGGCTTATCAAGATAAAGAACCATAAGCAACCCATAGTTCTGCAACGGACTGCATTCCTCTTATGGAGCACTAGTCTGGACCCGTGCTTTGCACGGTACGTACTACGGTAGATAATTGGTGTTTCTGTGTGTGTGTGTGTGTGTGTGTATGTGTGTGTGTGTGCGCGTGTGTGTGTGTAGAGCGAGAGAGAGAATTAAAATAATATAGGAATGTTCAACAGAAACTCAAATTTATTGAAAGATATAAGTAGATAGCAATTTCATGCACAACCGTTAAAACTCAATAATTAAAACAACAGATGATTGTAAAAAACATGATGTAAAGTATGATAGAGATTATAGGTAGTCCAAATGTAACTGAAATCATGCTAAACGACATGGTGATATGTTAATTTGTGGCGCTAATGGCGGAGAATCCACTTTCTCTTCTTGTACCTACAGTAAACATTAAGTTCTTAGTAATTATTTGATTAACAATGATATAATTGAAGCCTATAATTGCATCATGTGTACCTGGTGTACCTAACATCAGTATTTCATAACTAAAACACCTCCTCCTCCCAACTAACTAGCGCAATAAGAGTGACAGACAATTCTACCTCATGGTGTCGTGGAGGCCCCACAATAAATACTCATAGTTTTCCTATATAGTCATCTATAATCGCATATAGAGATAGATGACCATGTGGTTGCAGAGAATGTTCTCATGAGATAGTTAGTAATTGAAAAATAAACTGTGCAAAACGTTGTGAACAGTACAATACCTGAGTTGCATATGAATCCAAGTCTGTTGTACTTGTATGCAGAAGAACCCGAGCATCCTCATGACGAACAATAAATGTTCTATAACCTGTATGATCTCTACCTATCATTCATATAGAAGAATATTGTACGTAATAATGTACACAGACAACTTGAAATGTATGATGAAGACTACTTAACAATAAAAACCCATTGTCCATACCTTCTCTGAGTTAAACTTGGAGTTGCACATGTACAATAAGGTACATTTAGAGCAAATACATAAGTGTTGGCACTTTTTTTACAAATAGTGTAAGCGTCATAAAGCAGTGGGTAGATCTCATCCATATATGCAAAAATGCAAAAATATCTAACCTATATATAGTAAAATAGCATTACATTTTATCTAACCTGTAAACATGAAGTTATTTGTTATATGAGTATGTGTCTTACACTTTGCATAGCTGTGTATTCATTCAATCTTATTCTTTTTGCAGCAAACAACTTCTCCAGATTTACAATCCTCAATATTCTATTGTGCATGAAATCAAAGTGGCGCATCACACCTCTGGTCCCAGAGTACCTAATGCATACAATGAGAGTATTATATTCGACAGTAATTGTATATAACTTGGATGGTGAATGAAACACACAGGTAATCTTTACCATCCTTCAAAGTCCTCTGTTGTTTGAATATCTGGATTAATCAACAATCGACTTATCGGCAAAGTAGAAACTAATATACCTATAAGTATACAGATATTAAAAAAATATATATTACAAAAGGATACCATTGTAGTGTTGAGAAATAAACACTTTTACATACAAAACATATGGTAATTGGATTTGGAGGGTACCTTCATAAACTCTAATGTGCACTCTAGAAGCAAGGAGTATATTTTCTTCATATAAATGTTGTTGAAGATAGGTGCCCTCCACCTCCTCAAAATCTCCCCACAACGTTAATCACAAAGTCTGCATTCTGTATTTGTAGATTATATGTGCTATTATTGGCCAATAAAAATACATTAATAAGAAAGCAGAAATGATTAGCGATGAAAATACAAACCGCATATTAGAAAGTAGCAATTCTCGTTTTGCAGTGCCCCTAGTTCTTGTCTTTTCCAAAGGGGATAGAGCAACTACCATGCCAATGATGTCTACACCAGAAAAAAAGTAAAGAATCTTATAAATATCTACAAAATCATATAAGTAGAATCTCCATATGTAAATTGTAATCTGTAAACTATATTTACCTATTATGTTATCATGTAACTTAAGACATCGCGGGACATCGGTAAACGATACAAAGGGTGGTAAGTGCTGGTAGGGAATGTCAGAGCAATCATTAATGACACCTTCAAGTCTCGTTCGTGGCGTAAAAACCAATTTCAAATTATTGGTGACCACATTCCTTTCTCCGTCCGTTGCAGCATCAACTGAGAGCCCGGAGATGTGGTAAACATTGCTAGCTTTGAGTATAGAGTTCCACCGATTAATTGCATCATCACCTTCCATGATGCCTAGTATCTCATCGTGCTGTAAAACAATATCGTGCTTTGATATTCAGTATACATCCACATGTTGGTCACATTTTAAGAACTTAGATTAGCTATGTACCTGGTAGTCCATGAATATAACTTTCCAAATTTTGCGTTGTTCGTAGGTACGAACCTTCATGAATCTCATGAGACGAACAATTACTGTCACAGATCTATTGCCAGGATTGATGGCACATATCAGCATCGAACGGTGTACTAAGCTTGTCATGTCTATAATCATAAAGAAAGAAATGAAATACATATAGATTAGCCCAACATGTAACAAACTAAATGTTGTTATAAACATAAAACACTAAGTTCAAATGTGTAATACTATTAACAACAGCATAATTAATGGACTGGGACTAACCAAGAATCATCATTGCAGGTGGTTTTTGAGGGGTGGAAAATAAACTAAAAACAAAAAGGAAAAAGAAACCTCAAGCACCCGATTGTCAATCGTAGCACTTTGAGGATCGGTCCACAGGGAAGACTTTTAGATTATGGTCATTTAAACAAAGTGATTAAACCTAATATTAACTATGCTAAGTGATAATAATCAAGAGTACTAATACCTCAAAATAACTAAGCTCATCTACTAAACCAATTATTTCTACTAAATCAACTAAAGCATTAAAACTCAACTAGCAACCTTATTCAAACAGTATCACCTCAAAAGCATGAATGATAGTTCATACTAATGAAATTTACCGGATTTTCAAAGCTAACTCACTATAACAGCTAAATCAAACTAATACCAGCAACATTCAACCAACTAAGAGTGAATAAAGCAATATGACATTAGACCAAGTAACAAATTAAACCAATTCCAACATTCAAAACAGCATATTCGGAACATCTTCAAACAGAAACATTCAACAGCAGGTTGTAGCTAAACTAAGTGTCAAACCGACCATGAATTGAGTAGCCGCAGGGGATGGGGATTCAGCAGTAACTGAACAGATTGAAAGCAAAGCACAAAACGCAGAATTGAAAACTGTATTAGGGGAATCGAAAGCAAACCAAAGGCAGGAGGAAATCGAACCAGAGCAGGCGAGGAGAAGAACTCGAACCACCACCACGGCTCTGTCATGGTGAATTCGAAGCCCAAACAGAGAACGTGAACAGGGGAAGGGAAAAATCGAAGGAAAAGCATGAAAGGAACCCAAAATTCTCTGAAATTCTTGATTAACAACTCAAAATCGACCATTCGAGGCTTAATTACACGAAATTAAAGGCTGGGAAGAACTCTAAACTCGAAACCCTAAATTGCGAAATTTCTGAAATGCGAAAATGAAATCGAAATTAAAATCGAAACTAAACTGAATCTAAACCCCAAAACTGGAATTTAAACCTAATCCTACTCCTAAAATCTACCTAAATTACCTAATAAATTACCTACTCCTAAATTACCTAACCTTCACCTCCAATGGCGTCATCTCCCTTAAATACCCGAACCAGCGTCTTCAGCCCTTTGAATCTCGCCTCTTGACCCTTCGATTTGTGGGCATCTGGACGGTGACGATGGTGCAAGGTGGTGTGAGGTGCTGGCAATACATGCGTACTTCACAGTGGTGGGATGGGGTTTCGAAGATAAAACCGTGGGTGGATTTCGGGGGTTTCTGGGTTTCGAGTTTCTGTGGGCTGAGTGGTTTTGGGAAAGGATAAGGGAGAGAGAGAATGGGGTAGAGAGAGAATGGGCATGGGGTCTGGGTTCGATCGAGGAAGAGGGAGTCGAGGGTTGCAGGGAACTCGGGGCTCTAGGCTGTTTCGAGGAGAGAGAAGCAGACGCGAAGTAGAGAGAAAATGTGAAGGGGTGGGGGATTAAAAATGCTGAATCGGGTTTGCTGAACCGGCCGATCCGGTTTTTCAATTGCTGGACCGGTTTGATTTTTTTCTTTTTTTCTTCAATTCTCCTTGGCCAATTCTGTTGAATTTTGGACCGGTTATTCAATTCCCGATATTTTTTCCATATTTCTCGCATTTTTCACCATTTTGGCCCCCTTTTTCACATTTATTAAAAACCTGCAAAATAAAATAAAATCAATTAAAAACCTTAAAAATATTATTAAAACGAGCATAAAACAGGTGTAAAAGTACCTTAAAAGTAGCTCATTTTTAGCTCAAATAAATATTTCCGCACCAAGATTTTGCTCGTCCTCGAGTAAAACAAACTAAACTAACTAAAAGAAAATGAAAAATAAGAAAAAAAAAATCCTACCTCACTGTCGTAGGAATCACGGTTGCGTTTAGCGTATGCAACAAGCCCTTTAAACCCCTTGGACTCCCAAGTGGACGAGTGAGGTCTCGTGAGGGTTTCAAAGTGAAATACCCACAAAAATTATTCCAAAAATAAAAGAAAATATTTTTTTGGTTTTTTCAAAACTGATATGTACAAAACTTGGGAAACATATGCACAAATTCCTAATCAGCTAAATCACCCATGTACTCAATTATTAACCTGTATATACATAGAACGTACTTCAAAATCCTCTACCTCTAAATGACATCAAAACACTAATTGTTCGCCCCATTGAACATCAAGATTTTGAATCCATCCTGGTGCAATTGTGCAAGTGTATCATCATCTCCAGGACTCAGATTTACCAGAATTAGACTCAATCCCACTTAGTTGACATAACATTATTATTATTATACTGACTTTGGAAGCAAGCTTTTTGAATAGTCTTTGAATTAGACTCAAGATTTTTGCTTGGATGACCTTACTTCCAAGTCTTTGAATAGTCAAACGGGTGCCATTGCATAAGCCAATTGAAGGATCAAGGTTTCTTAAAAGAACAACTGGAGCATCAACTTTTAGCTCAACTTCATGATTTGGGAAACCCGAAAAGTTCATGACTTGTAACAGTTCTTGTGGATTAATATCATCAATGCAAGAATTGGTAATACATGGTAAGAATGTGTCTGAACTCAAATATGTATGACTACTACCCGGAAGTATCGCGACGATCCGAGAGTTCAAATCATCAACATCTGTGTTTAATAGTGCCAGTATACAACGATCTTGAAAGTATTGTTCATCTTGGTATCTATGAAGTAAATTTGTGTAGACAAACTCTATCAAATTTTTGAGACCGTTGTTGTCATTGTTGATGATGAATTCTTCAGAAATCTGTATCCAATTTGGCTCGCTACTTCCTAAAAATGGATACCCTTGTATGGAACCATTTCCAACGTTTAAGGTCCATTCGGCAAAACTACTCAATCGTGCTTATGCATCATGACTTAAGTTTGAATTCATTAGCCCCATGTTCTGCCTGAGATGTCTCATAGCACAATAAGGCCAAAATATTGCTTTTGAGATTGACGCTGCAACTACATCTGCCCGATTACCCTTAATTACAGCTGGAAGCACTTGCCTAAAATCACCTCCAAAAATGAGCAATTTTCCCCCAAAAGGTTCATTGGTAGAACAAACGCCCCTGAAGGTGCGCTCAACAGTTTCAAATATGTAACGATGAGCCATAGGAGCCTCATCCCATATTATCAATGATGTTTCCCTTATTAGTTCTGCTAATTCGGATTGTTTTGAAATTGAGCAAACAGATGTCTCATGTACATTAATTAGTATCTTGAACATCGAATAAGCTGTTTTTCCCATAGGCAGCAACAAAGCCGCTATACCAGAGGACACAACTGAAAGCACTATTAAGCCCTTGGACCTGATATAAGCAATAAGAGCTTTCCAAAGATATGTCTTCCCTATGCCACCACTACCATAAATAAAAAAGCAGCCTCCCTCTCCATGTTCATTTGACATAGTTATGGATTGAAAAACTCGCATTTGATCCTGATTTAGTGTCCAAAGGTACATGTCAAGGTTGTCTTTCTCTATTGATACATCATAGTCAAGTTGCTCCCTGACAAGTCTATTACCTATTCGCTGCAACATCTCAGGTGAAGGTAAGGGCATAGGAGGATAGTCCCTTAATGACCTTCCATTTTTATTCAAAATTAACTCAAGCTCATACAATCCAATGTTCCTCCTCTGTTCACTGCTTATCTCCAATTGGGGATTTCTTTCCTCTCGTTGTAACCTTTTTGGAAGGTCATCAGTGAGATCTTCCCAATGTGCCTCCCATAATTGATCAGGTTGTCCCACTTTTGAGAACATAAGCATTGAACAAAACATACTCCTTAGTTCAGCCCCAGTTGCCCATGTTGATGCTTCTGTTAATGCTTCATCCTACTCATTAGTGTCATCTAAGAACCCACGTGCTAAGCAAGCTTGTTTAAAGGTTGAATGCAGGGTTCCATTAATAGTTCTTAAGTCTTCATAACATGTTGCACCCCGAACAATATGCAACAACATTATCAGATAATATCTTTCCCCTATGTTATGGTGAGCATATGGTATTCGACCTATGCAAACCCTTTGTTGTCTTATAGTCCATTTCTTAAGGCTCTTATTCCATACATAATAAGTTGGAAATTCTGCATAAGTATATCTTCTTGCATTCATATCTGCTATATTTGTGCGAAACTACCCAATGAGCGTTGTCACCTTCTCTGTTGCTTGATTCACCACATCATGGAGGTCATTTTGATAGTTGAAGACAATGAATTGTTGTCCTGGTAAGTGGTATTGTAGCAATTCGACATATGGGTAATGATGTGTTATATCAAACTCAAATATTCTCCAAATTGCATCTACGGGTGAGACATAACGATAATCAAAATACTATTGTATTTCATCAACCTGTCTATATGAAGGTCCTACTTCATCATCGGTATTGTGAGCATTGTCTTGAATAACAAAAGTTGTTCGATCAGGTCCCTTATGCATATAGTTGTGAAGATACTTAATAGCCTTCTTTTGAGCGCAACGCTCAACATTTATATGCGCGTCATATTTGACACAAAGGTCACGATTGTATGGTACAACCCACCTATTATCAATGTTCGTACCACAAATTGTTACACTTCTCCCATCGCCTCTACGCCTATATTTGATAAACCCATTCTCTTCAATAATGGTCTTATTGGAGAAGGTCTTTGGATAATGTTTTGTGCACTTACTACCATCCATACATGGGGCATAAGAAACACCATTACCACATGGACCATGAATCATATGTTTTGTAACTGTTTCAAATGCTAGAGGATCACTAACATTATCAGATAACTCAGCACATATAATGTTATCAATATTTTCTGCATAGGTTGGCTTATCCTCATTTGCTAAAGTAAGCAAAATATGAGCATTTGGTAAGCCTCGCTTTTGGAATTCAATAACATGTATACCTGTGAATAGGAGAAATGAAAAACTTGAGTGATAGAATAAATAGTGCTATGTATGTGTACAATGAAGAAACACAAAGTTGGAGGAGAAACATACCTGTAATGACTTTGCCAAATAATTTTTTTCTCTTTAAAATCTCGAGTCAGCTCTTTCAGCTTTAAGCAAAATACTCGAGCTACAATGTCAGGTCGGTCACTGGCGCTTTGGCCAAGTTGTTGGGATAGTGCCTCCATAATTTCAGGCCAGTTCGGGTTGCAAGTGAATCTCACAAAAAAATCTGGATAGCCCAGTTGACAACAAATGGCCATTGCGTTGAAAGTGTTGCCTCATGTAACGTGGTCCCCTCGTGAAAGTTGCGGGTAATATTAACCTTTTCCAACTGCAGTAGGATCATTCTCTCCAGTAGTAATTGCATCTTGTAGACTACTATACAAATTTGCTCGGAGTGTACCTTGGTGACTTCGTATGTAATTCAATCTCTATGCTTCTATTGCAGCATAACAATCAACAATGAATTGTAAAAGTAAACGACCAGAACGAAGTAAAATGTTCCACTCATTCACTCGATATTGTATCAAGAATGCACATAACTCTCGCATTATGACATATCTTCTATTACTGCTTGACCCTTCAGCGCATGGAATGTGTTCTGACCAACCATCGGTTCCATATGGAAATAAAAGGGGATATTGGAGAGGCATATAAGATGGGTGAGTTTCATATATACACTGCAAGTTTCAATCTATCTTGCAGAAAATGATGTCTCGGGTTTCCCCATCAGTATGCTCACCACCCACTATGAGAGCTGCCACTTCATCTGCTGTGGGTCTTGTGTATTGGCGCCCTGGCCGTGCTTCAATGATGCGTATTCTTAATTCAACAATATTGTTGGCATGTAAGACACCCTGTGCATTTCGAAAGACCCGCACATAAGTTTTTGTTGAATTAAGCATTCGTTGTAATGCCTCCAAAATTGTCAGATCAACGCCATTAACACTTTGCTGGCTATTCAAAGCCCTACATCAGTTTCGTAATTCATCATGTGTATCGTAGATGTACAATTGAGCAAATCTTGGCTTTCTTCCTTGTGTCGGCAGTAAAGAACCAATGTGATGGTAGTTTTGGCCACTGATACAGAAGGAGTCAGGACCATGACCGTCCATTACAGCGTAGTCAATTGTCCCACCCATTGAAGTAAATGATAGCATTGAGTTGTAAGCTCTAATATATCGGGAGAAGTTTGGATCATTCAGTAATGTGTCTAGGGGAGGAGGAGCTGGAGGCAGGCTTGACAATATGACTTGGCCATTTTGACAACATAAGGTGAATCGCGGGTAAGAAATGCTGCTACTTCTAATCTTTTCACCTAACCACATAGTAGCTTTGCAGTGGCTACATGAAACCATCTTTCTAGTGATTGACCATCGCTTTATAAATTTTCTATGTGGGTTGGAGTTCAGAGTAGTAAGCGGTGCCTAATGTTGACTTTGTAGATTAGTAGTGTTTGCTGCAACACGGGATATGGCCAATTGTAATGCTCTCGCTTCTGCTTGATATCGTTCCTGTTCCTGCATATACCGTGCAATTGTCTTATCTTGATTACGACGCATAAATACCCTCCATCTTGCATTAAGTCGAGCTAGCCTATTTTGTAAACCATTTTCAATTCTTTGACTACTTGGTGGGTCTCTGTCCATGACTGCATTCTAATTGTTAGTATCCCAGTTTGAATTCTAATTGTTCATATCTATTAACTGTTCACGTTCTCCTAGTAACACTATAATTTTTAACCTCAATAAAGATTCCTTTGTTTAATGGAATATCAATATTATTTGCATTTGATATATCTATTGATTAGTGTATTATTTTTCTTGCGTAACTTTAGTTATGTGTTCTTTTTCACAATCATTTAACATAGGAATTGTCCACAAACACTGGGCTATTAATATTGGATGCTAGCTAATTTGATTACTTTGATATTCAATTGTACTAAACGAAATAAATCGATGTGATTTTATTTTTATTTTTAGTTGATTTAGCTTTTGTTTATTTTTGTTGCATTTTTTTATTTGATTTCCCTTTTCACTCAAATATTAAACATGAAAGACATAATGTAATATAGTTACATAGGAATAATGATTTTGATGGTAGTTGTTAGTATCCCAGTTTGAATTCTAATTGTTCATAGTAATATTCTACATTTTGTTTCTTGGGAGGGTACACGATGTTGCATTGCTAATTTGATTACTTTGATATTCAATTCTACTAAATGAAATAAATGGATTTGTTTTTATTTTTATGGAATTGACCTTAATTTCATATTGCTTTTCGTATTTTCTTTTATTTCTTATATAATTTGATCTTTGTAATTTTTTTTCTATGTTTAGTGAGGTACTAAATGAAATAAATCAATGTGGTTTTATTTTTATTTTTAGTTGGTTTAGCCTATGTTTATTTTGCTTTTTGTATTTTCTTTTTATTTCTTATATAATTTGATCTTTGTAATTTTTTTTCTATGTTTAGTAAGGTACTAAATGAAATAAATCGATGTGATTTTATTTTTATTTTTAGTTGATTTAGCCTTTGTTTATTTTTGTTGCATTTTTTTATTCGATTTCCTTTTTCACTTTGATGGGGAAAGCGTTTGATTTTTGAAATAAATTACATTTAGCAAATCAAAATTCAAAATTTAAATATTAAACATGAAAGACATAATGTAATATAGTTATATTTGATAGCGAAATCACAACATTTATAAATAGATACAAAAAGAGTAGAACATACAATTGAATAGACAAAATTTGATACATGGTAATCTATATGTATATATGTTGAAAATACCTGAAAATTCCAAAGGTCAATGGCCAAAGAGATTCGATAATCACCTAGGAATTAATACTATTCAAAAAGGAAGAAAAAATTAGTTATTAATATTATCTCAAGATCAATATATTAGTTGGGGGGGGGGAATGGATATAGAAGACTTAATTGGATATAAAAGAAGCATATATCATGCAATATCCATGTGAACTTCATCATACAACTGTTGTGAATTTTTCTCAAAAAATAGGCTTTACTTAACTCTAAAAATTGGGAGATTTTTTAATCAAAAAACAAATAAGCAGATTTTAAATTGAATATTATAATTTTTTAAACTTTCTTAGCCATATTGAACAAAAAGCCTAAAGAATAGTAAATTGAATTACTCCGTAGCACTTCTATCATTGTTGTTGGTCAATTATCAAAAGCTTTCATTTTCAATTTTTCGTGTATTTGCAATCATCAATAATATTCAACAAAAGCCTAAAGAATAGTCGTTTTTGAGCTTTCATAATATTGGTCAATTGTTTTTCATTTTCAATTATCAAAATTCACCCATACATGTTGATATTTGACCCCTAGATTGAAGTGAGCCTTTTGAGCTGAATATTAAGCCATCTTCACTATCTCTCTCCTAATTTTCACTCTCTCTGCTCTTTGCCTGCCTCATTCTCTCTCTCCTCTCTGCCTGCCTCTTGAATGCTCTCTGTTACCCTCGGCCTGGCCATGTATGCCACGCCCAGAAACTGGAGAACCCAGATCCTTTCTTGAGTTTTGATGCCTTGGCTACGGCAACCACCACCGTCGTTATCGGTTTGTTGACTTGAAAACCACCCAAGTGATGCCAAAACACCGCCGACCCCCCCCCAAAACCCACGAGCCTTGATCTACGAAATTCGGATGAGAACCACCACCATCGTTGTATAGATCAGCTGAAACCGAGCATCAGAAAGGAACCACGTGCCCAATGCGCCACTGTGATGGTGGTGCGTGGGCGCATGCGCTTGCAGTGACGTCTTTTCTCCGGTTTTCTTTCTATGGCTGTGTAGATCGGCTATGATGTGGGGTTTTTGGAGGAAGAAGATCCTGAAACGACCTTCGTTGGTGGCGCGTGACGTTCCCGCGCCACCTCCCCGGTGCGTTTCTTCGATTTTCTTTTTATGGCTACGTAGATCGACGATGATGCGGGGTTTTGGGAGGAAGAAGATCGTGAAACGACCTTCGTCGGCGGTGCGTGGCAGTCACGCACCACCCCTCCCCGATGTCTTCTGATGGGTATGGTCCGAGTTTCCCTTGTTTTCGTTTCCTAGTTTCCTTTGTTTCCGTTTTCTGAGCCGATGTGGAGATTCGGGCAGAGGGGGGTTGGGGGTTAAGAATTTTGGTTTGAATCTGGATTTGGGGCATGAATTTAACTGGCAAATTGGGCATGTGTAAGACAAAGATTAAATGTATAGTGTATTAATTGGGGCAGAGGGGGTTGGGGTTAGGACTTTTGGTTTGAATCTGGATTTGGGGCATGAATTTAACTGGCAAATTGGGCATGTGTAAGACATACATTAAATGTGTAGTGTGTTAATATGTCGTGTATTCCCTCAGAAAAAATTAGGCAGAAAAAATTATCTATTAACATGTTGGGCATGAATTTAACAACATCTATATGTAGTGTATTCTGTCAGAAAAAATTAGGCAGAAAAAAATAACTATTAACACGTTTCTAGGCATTAAACATGAGGATTGGAAGCCTTCTAGGCAAGAAAAATTAGCTATTAACATGTTTCTGGGCATTAATACCAAAAAATCAATTACAAAAAAGAAATAAGAGACTGACCGGAGGATTGAAAGCCTTACAAATCAGATCGAAGGGCGAGATATAGACTGACAGAGTCAGAACAGAAGGGTTTTGGGCTCTAGATCGGAGGCTCTAGACTAGGAATAGTGTTTTTTTATGTGGTTTCCAGAATCTATTTCAATGAATTTTTTTCACGGTAAAATAAGTTTGATCGTAGGGTAATGAATTCCTTTTGGAAGGAGATTGATTGTCAACGTTATTCTTATTTCCTTTTTATGTATTTGTAGTAAAACAATGTTATTCGTATATCCTTTTTGTGTATCTGTAATAAACGATTATATTTTTCTTGTTAATTTTTATTTTGTTCTGAATTAATTATTAAATATGGATGGATGAGATTGAAGTGAGGATTAATCCGATGGCCCAGAAGTTCTAATTTTTGGCAGTGCAGGAAAAAGCCACGTCAGAGATACATTGCTTTTACATATAGTATAGATATGGAAGCATAGGAGTGCAACAGTATTTAGAAATGATATATTCAAACTACTCGCGTGTCTTATACAAGCAAAAAAAGCATACGCCGAATGGAGAATCGGAACTTGCATGTCGGCTGATGATGTAACTAGGGGCTCCCATTCCCCCCATGGCCACCTCTCATAACTTTGTAAGGTGGCACTCCCCCCCCCCCCAACAGAATTCATTAGACTCAACTTTGACAGATCGCTCATCAACAAATCTGTAGCAAGCGGCTTTATTATCCGTGATTGGACAGGGAAGCTCATCAAAGCAGGTGCGACACATTATGGAGAGGCACCTATCCTTGTCGCAGAAGCCCATGCTCTCAAAAATGGCATAATCACGGCTATCAAAGCTAGCTACCAGAACATGATTAATGAAGGTTATAATAACACCGTCATCCAAGCGCTACAAGGCATATATCAAGTATCGTGGCAAATAGCAACAATACTGGAAGATGTCAGATTATGGTTAACAATGACGAATTGCACCATAATCAACCATATATTTCGGGAGGCAAACCAAGCCGAAAAATGGCTAGCCAAAATGGGTCACTCAGTAACGCCCGTAGGCGTACCTTCTCTCTTTGATAGCACATCCTCACCTCATTTCAGAGCCATTATAGCTGATGATGTTATTGGGGGCACTTTTGTGAGAAGAAGTGTCTAATACCCCCCATCCATTTACGTTGGTTAAAAAAAAAAAACTAACAGCTAAATTAGAAATGCTATCTGCTACTTGAACATCTATTCACCACCTGAACTGCTATCTGCTACTTGAACCGCTAATTTTGCCGAACATGACTTAAAATTTTGTCCAACTAAGTAATCTCCTTCCCAATTTAATTTTAAATTTGATTGTAGTTTATTTTTTAGACAACTCGTGATTAAATATTGGGTAGATATAAAGAAACTGGACTAGTAGGCTGTAAATAATTTCGTTGGTAGGTACTAAATGATTTAATTTGTAAGTTCTAAATAATTTAGTTGGTTGGTAATAAGTGATTTAATTGGTAGGTTCTAAATAATTTAGTTGGTAGATAGGCTCGGATACCATTAATACAAGGATCTAGTTACTTTTTATAGAAAAAAGTTTAAAACTTTTTGATGAGAGATCATGATGAACAAAGAATAGATAACACTGTTTTCAAATGACCTGAAAAAAGTACTCCCAAAGTAATAAATAAAATTATCAACCAGTAAATTCAAGAATTTATACATTCCTTTTCTCGAAATCTTTCCTTGAGATATGTTGTTCTGTAATTTGCCTCCACGCCCTCCCACTCAATGGGCCTTGCCGGACTTACTTTGATCTTAGAACTATTTCTCTCACCTCAAGATTTTTGAAAAGTAAAGATAGAATTCAAGAATTTTTTGAAGATAATTCTTTTTATTATTAGGTTTCCCAAAAAAAGAAAATTAGAACATTGCAGAAAATAGATTGCTTTTGAAAAGAAAGGAGAGGCCTTATATAAATTAACCAATTTAAGAATTTGCAATTTATGTAACTTTAAAAGTTTCTTTTGTGAATTTGACAAATATTATTATGAGCTTTATGATTCTATAGAAAATCAAGAAACCCATATCCAATTATTCCTAAATAAATTCCCTAACCCATGGAACCAATATTTCTCTTGAAAAATTCGAGGCTTTTGCTAATCAACCTACTATCTTTAGATCAGTGGCAGCAATACAAACCGTAATAAATAGAGAAATGACACAATTCTGTCTACAAGAAAGTAGAAGAAGACATATCAATGAAGTAACTCTATGTTGCGATGACATTAAAGAACTAGGACAATACGAATGTGAAAATTATCCTGATTACATACCAAAAAGAAAAAGACTTCCAAAGAAAAAAGTAAAGAAAACTCCATAGAAGAAAATACTAAAAAGGAAATTTTCTAAAAAGAAAAGTTCAAAACCAAAGAGAAAAAAGATTGAGAAGGCAAAAACTGAGAAATCTGTTGACAAACCACAAAAGAGCAGTAAAAATTTTAAACATGAGAACTTAACTCAAGAGAATTTTAATCCAGAAAATAGATATTATAAAAGAAACAAAAAACCAACCTCTTGTTAATGTTGGAATTGTGGAGAAATAGGATATAGATCTATCGATTGTAGTAAAAGAAAGCTAATACCGTAAAACTCATCTCAGAAGAATTTGATGAAATATAAGATGAACTTTACCCTATAAACTCTAATATAGGTGATGTTATCTCTAATTGTTATGAATCTATTAGTTTAGAAGAAGAAACAGATACTTCTGAAACTCAAAGTTATTCAGATACTGAAGATGAGTACTGAAGAAGTAGATATAGTACAACAACAAGAACAAGAAAATAGCAAAAACTATACAGGAATAATTACTTTAATGAGAAACTATATGTAAAAATAGTAGCGACAGATCTATCTCTCAAGTATCCAAGAAACTTTATGAAATTGCGATGTTTCAAATTGTATACTATAGAACGACCAGTTAAGGTCCAACTTTTACAAGAAAATATTCGATTAAGACTAATGACCTAAGACATAATTTGAAATTTTTTTTAGAAAAAATTCCTTCAAAAGACCGAGATTTAATTAAACACGTGCATTTACAAGGAATACAAATATCTGTAAAAGCTTGTTTTAAATAGGGTATCATTTTATCACTCATTTTATCACTGCATGATCAAAGATTTAAAAACATTCAAAATAGTCATCTCCGAACTTCACAAGGAAACTTGATTTATAAAAAAATAATCTTTGAATGCTATCCAAATTACTCCGTTGCTTTGCAGAGTAAAAATATTGAAGATACTCTCAATTTACAATTTAAACTTTTAACAGATATAGAATTACAACTAGGAAATGATGCATTGCCCTTTTATTGCATAGGATTATACATTTTCGCTAACACTAATTCCTCTATAAAAGAAGTAAACCAAATAGGAAAAATAACTGTAGATCCGATATTCTCAATAGTAAGCACCATTGTATCACCACAAATGCATAACGCAAGGTTATTGGCATTAACAGACTTTTAATTAGTGGAAGAAGACGAATCATCAAGTAGTCTAGACTTTCTCATACAAAAAAGGAATGAAAATCGCTAATCAACCAACCCTACCAAGGAGTTTTAACATGACGAGAATACCCAGCTTCCAACCTAAAAGCATAACAACGGCAAACACTAATAATAGAACTTACAAAGTAAAGTTGGAATATTTTAATGGACAAACATTGATAAAAAATAAAATCCTAATCAATACAGGTGCATCCCAATATCATTGTATACCTTTCCCTATTCTGTCATTTCTGCCACTGAATATAATTTTGTTACATATGATGGTATAAGATTTACTCTTAATCAAAAATCCAAAATTATTATGAAAACTCCTAACTCTATGCTATTAGATTTTTATATTGATCATTGTATTAATAATGAATTCTATCATATATTATTAGGAAAGAGTTTCCCATACCAATTCACAACTTATGAAATAAAATCGGCTCAAATCACCCTAATCAATCAACAAAATACAATCATCCTTGACAGAATATGATGGAACTTGACATTCCTATCCTTACATATATTGATGTAATAGTAAAAGACTTGGATATTATAACTATGGCCTTAATAGACATTGGATCAACAGTAACCCTTTTTAGGACTTTTTATTACCAAAATGGAAAAAACTCCCATCTAATCGAAAAATTAAAATTAAAGGCATTCACCATACAACTACTTATTTAGAACTTGTACAAAATAATGCGTCCATCTTATTAGGAAATAAAATTCTTAATATTCTTTTAGTCTTACAATACAAACTCAGGATATGATATTGTATTAGGAAATGATTTCCTTAAACAATTTGCTAAATTTGCAAAACTCCCTATACGGTATATCTTACTATCAAATGTGGTCATGCATTTAAAATATCTACATTAAACAATCCTTACAGAGTACACGCGAAGTGTGGTGGACAGGGATGTGAACAAATTATACTCTCAACACAACTACAAAAACCAACCTTCAAAGTAAACATAATTAAGAAAGAAGATTTGATTAATAAATTAAAACAAATCTACTCCGAGAATCCTTTACAATTCTGGAAACCTGAACATCCTCAGGCAAAAATAGAATTAACACAAGAAGTATACATTTAAAAAAAAACCTATGTTTTACAGTACACTAGAAGGTATAAAAGAATTTTCTTCACAAATCAAAGAACTATTAGAAAAAGGACTAATAAGACCCTCAAAAGGCAGTTGTTCATCACCAGCCTATATGGTAATGAATGAAACAGAAAAACGAAGAAATAAAGCAAGAATGACAATTAATTATAAAATACTCAACTAATTCACAAAGACTAACAATTACTTCTTACCTAGTAAAGATATATTAATTAATCTTGTCAAAAACAAAAAATATTTTTCAAAATTTGACTGTAAATCCAGCTTTTGGCAAATTAAAAATGGAAGAAGATAGTATCAAATATACAGGATTTAGTACACCTCAAGGTTTTTACAAATGGATTCTAATGTTATTTGGACTAAAAGCCGCTCCCATAATATTTCAAACAAGAATGGGCAATGCATTCAAACAGTTAAACTTATTTTTTATTGTTTACGTTGATGGTATTTTGATACGTTTAGAAACTCTAAAAGAACATATAGAACATTTACATATGTTTTCAAAAGCTGCTATAAGAGAAAGAATATGCCTTAGTGAAAAGAAAGCAACAATTGAATATTAAAAAATTGAATTCTTAGGATTTGAAGTGGGACCAAATGGTATTTCTTTACAAACTCATATTTCAAGAAAAATAATAGAATATCTTGATAAATTAAGAACTAAGAAACAAATATAGAGATTTTTAAGATTATTAAATTATGCTAGTTCTTATATTCCTAATCTAGCAAAGAAAAATGAGTTACAAAGTTTATTAAGAAAAAAATAATACCAAAGGATGGAGCGAACATCATACTCAAATTGTTAAAAACCTTAAAGAAGAATGTAAAAATTTATCTCAGTTAAGATAACCAGAGGCAGAAGATAATCTAATAATTCAAATTGATGCATCTAACAAAAATTTGGTTAGCTGTACTTAGAACTGATCTTAATAAAATATGTGGTTGTCACAGTGGAACATTTTCTCAAACAGAAAAAAACTACAATACTATGGAAAAAGAAATTTTAGCTATAATAAGGGGAATTAAAAAATGAAGATTATTTCCTCTACCTAAACCTTTCAAAATCCTAATGGATAATAAAGCTGCAACTACATTTGTTAAAGAAATCTTAGATAATTGCCCTTATATGTGTAAATGCCATAGATGTCAAACCTTTTTATCCTAGTTTAACACTGTTTATGAACATATTGTAGGAAATAACAATTTTCTAGCATATTATCTAACGCAAGAAACAGATTATCTTATCAATGACAACTCCAAACACGATCAAAGAACTTGAAGATATCATAATTGATGTCAACGAATATCTCAAGACTGTCTCAGTAGAACTAGAGGACTTGAAATAGGAATTAAAGCTATAGTTGACAATCTCAGAGTCAAGTTAGATGAACTCTCTAAAGGAACATATGACATTATCGGAAATATGAAGAAAGATCTAGAACAAGGAGGAACAGTTTTAGCAAAGATGTTGAAGTCAATTAGCTCTCTGAAATCACTTTCTTCAACTATGACAACTACATTAACTATTAGCTCAACAAAGCCACAATCTGCGCAAGTTACAAAATCTAAAAAACTAAGTTTGAGCACTCCATTTCTTGAGAAAGAGAAAGAGATGCAAGAACTAAAGGCCAAACTACTAGCAAAAATAACTATAACCCAATCTAGTCAAGCTAAAAAGTTTATTGTGTTTGATATCTGTGACCCCTTTATTTCAGATTATTGAAGAACAACTGAATTAGCCTACTGAAAACTACAAAAACTACCTTAAACTTTCTACAGCAGAAGAAAGTCCTTGCTTGCAAGGCCTTCTGCCTACTTAAGATCAAATCTAGATACAAACTATCAGCCCTATCAATTTGCATATCTTGATTTGCTTTACCCAGATCCAAAATTAACTGAAATGTCCAAATTTCCATTAGAAATAATTCAAACTCTTAAAAATCTCAATCAAGGACCCATATTTATAAAATTTCATACTATCCCACCGAAAAGAAATGAAGAAACCAACATCCCATACTCTGAAATTAGCTTAATTCAAGTTGGCCACATTTCTGAACGATTGACCTTAACATCGAAGTTACCAAGAAATTTGAATCCTTCAGATTCAATGAATCATTGGTTAACTATAGACGAACTAGTGGAGCTTGTGCTGTTAAATGTCAAGGTGCTTGACTATATTCTTCTGGACTCAGAAGTCTACACGGAGGAGTTAACTATATCACCTTAACTAAAAAAGGAATGAAAGAAGGAATCTATAATGATGATCTCTTGAAATTTCTTGTCACACCCAAACAAGGAAATTTCCAAGGATCTACAGCTGTCAGAAATAAATTTGTTGAACTATTCATGCATGAAAGAAGAAGAAAAACAAGCTCAACCACAAATGGCGCCTAGATTTTACCACTGAAAGGCTAGATGTAAGGCTCAGATTCTGCCAGCATTATCAATGGCTATAGTAGTGCTGAGAAATCGCTATCAACTTTATGATCCTTAACTCTTAAAGACTAATGCAACTCTATTGTCCCTATGCATTATCCTATTGTATGTTTATCACTACTTTATCAGCTTATCTCTATAAATCTAAAAATTGCAATTTTATGTTTTATCCTATCCTTGTGGTACCCCCACTAGCTTAAACATTATGCAAGCAATTACGCTAGCATTGCCTTTATTGGCGTTATAAATATGTAATTCCTATCGAAGAGGAGGCAGAGGCATTTTGGGCGAAGTATAGATCACCCAAAAAGTAATATGTTTTCTGCAATGTTCTAATTTCCTTTTTTTGGGAACCTAATAAAAAGAATTATCTTCAAAAAATTCTTGAATTCTATCCCTACTTTTCAAAAGTCTTGAGATGAGAGAAATAATTCTAAGATCAAAGTAAGTCCAATAAGGCCCGTTGAGTGGAACGGCATGGAGGTAGATAACAGAGCGACAAAAGGAAGGTATAAATTCTTGAATCTGCTTGTTGATAATTTGATTTATTACTTCGGGAATACCTTTTTTTATGCAATTTGAAAACAGTGTTATCCATTCTTCATTCATTACGATATCTCATCAAAGAGTTTTAAACTTTTTTCTACAAAAAAGTTATCAAACCCTTGTATTAATAGTGTCAGAGCCTACATACCAACTAAATTATTTAGAACCTACCAATTAAATCATTTAGTTCCTACCAATGAAATTATTTAGAGCCTACCAGTTTAGTTACTTTAAATCTACCCAATATTTAATAAGGAGTTATCCACAAAATAAACTACAGTCAAATTCAAAATTAAATCGAGAAGGAGATTACCTAGTTGGACAAAGTTTTAATCTACCTAATCTAAAACATTATACACAAGATCAACCATGAGATTTCTTAAGATCTTTCGATCTGACATCTAGAAATATAAGACAAAACTTTCTAAATCATCATCAGACCATATTAAAATATTTTTGAACTTTTTCTGAAAGTGTTCATCCCATATAAATTTAATAAAAGATAATGTTATTTTACTAGAATTAACTTCGAATATACTATATTGTATCAACCAAATAAAAATATAGGAGAATCTCAAATAACTTACAACACAGATGAAGAATGACAATAGAAAATAAATAAAGACAAAAGGAAAAAGAGGAAAAGGGGCATTTTAGTAAAATTGGTGAATAAAACAAAACAACTCAAATTGCCACCCTATAGATTGGATAGGTATTTAGCACAACAACCACGTGTATTCCAAAACCAACAAGAAGCAACAGAGCGGTGACAACGGAGGTTTAATGAGCTTTTTAACACCACAAGGCGAAACTGAAAGTGTAGCATGATAAGATGGTTATTTTCCCATGAAACGAAGAACTATATCTTGGATACACCTGTTAAACCTGAGGTATGAGATGATACTATTGTATGGGATACATCAGGATACGCTTGGTTGGCGAGAGCTACGGGTGAGAATGAGGGGTTTGGAAATTAGAGTCACATATGGAAAATTTTATTAAGTACATGGATCCCCAACAAATGGAAGATCCTGTGTTTGAAAAGTGTCTGATAGTGGAATATCCATAGGATAGAATCAACAATGCACGGGCCTAAACCAATCAGTATAGTGTTTGTTTTGCTATGAAGAAGAAAAACTAGAGAGCATCTATTCCGAGATACTGTGCCTTCATTCAGCGATTTTGGGCAAAAAAATATCCTAGGCCTCAAAGTGGAAGGCAGTCAATTTATAAGATTTGAAAAGGGATTGAGGGACTGGATTGTATATTAAAAAAGAGCTATTATTAGTAAGACAGTTCAGTTGTTCAGTTTGCAGTATTTGGACCCCAGAAATAGATTCCAAATTGGAAAATGGGCAACTAGACCTAGGGAACTTGTTTCATATATATGTCCAGGAATGAGATCAACATGCACTAAGTCATAATTCTCTGAAAAAAAAAGAGACTAGATTTAAGGAATTGAAAGCCACAATCACCAACATCAAACAACGTTGACAACCTTGTCTTTCTATTCTTGCAGAGAATGTAATGTAATACTAGAGATAAAAATCATAGTGGATGGAGAATAGAAACAAAGATGGTTGAACGGAAAAACAAGACTGATTACCTATAATAGAATACATAGGATTGATTGCATATTCCACCCAGTTCTAACTAGAAGTGTATTCATCATAAAACTCATGGCAACTAAACAGGCTATGAAGATAGCGAAGGACAAAGGATGAACATCAATGTGAATGGACTGACTCTTTGATTATTGTTTGGGCACTAAAGGGAAAAATGAACATTCCGGGTAGGGATGGGCGTGGGGCGGGTTCGGGGCGGTTGAGCTATACCCGCACCTATACCCATTTTCAAAAATCATAACCATACCCATACCCATACCCATCGGGTTTTGGATGGTTGTACCCATACCCATACCCATCGGGTTTTTCGGGTTTACGAGTTTTATTCGGGTATATGTAGAGTGCGCAAAGTGTCACCCATATTCAACCCATATTTGCATACACGATATGTTTGATTGGCAATTTCAAGCGATGCTACTGAAGTTTATGTCAGATAAACTCATCAAAGTTAAAAATGTAAAAAAACTTAATTTTTCAATTTTACATAAATAAATAATATACACTTAGAGTTTCATGCCAAATATTTATTTTTGAATTTTACCGTATTTTGGTCCCGTTTTACTAGTAAATCGGGTACACAATCGGGTACGGGTTTTAAGAATCCATACCCATACCCATACTCATTTTCAAACGCAATCCCCATACCCGCCCCATACCCATTTTTTCACAAAATTTCGTACCCATACCCGCTATAAATGGGGCGGGTTCGGGGCGGATTTTTCGGGTTCGGGTGCAACTCCCATCCCTAATTCCGGGTCAAGCAAAAACGATCTTTGGCAACTCAAACTGTATTGTTAAAAATTTAGGTCATACAAATATTCAATATAGCCAAGCGTTTACTTCAAGAAGCACATGAACAAGTAGTATTAGCTCGTAAAAGGAATGTTTGTACCAACTAACATACGTAGTACTTGCTGATCGGAAAAAAGAGAAAAACTATTGAAGCTTAATTCTTCCTCTGTGAATCCCAAAGCTCCATGTTGAGCCCTAAATTTGTGTAAATTTTGGATAATTAATTACTCATAAAGTTATTATAACCAACTAATTTTAACCTAGTCCCTCAATCAACCGTAAATTTTAACCTAGTCCCTCAATCAACCGTAAACGAATCCTCAAAATTGTCAACCACAAACAAAATTGATTTGGTTTGTGTTAACTATATTCGAGTTAGGTCATTCTCAATTCGGGATGGCTTTGAGTCATTATGGCCCTGTTCTTTTTAGTGGGAAATAAGGGGTGTTGAATGGGTGATTGTGGGAAAGGGGGAGAAGGAGTGGGTGAGTGTGGTTTTTTTTTTTCAAGTGTGGGAAAAAGTGGGTGAGTGTGGGTGAAAGTTGAATGTGGTTGAATGAAGTTTAAGTATTAGTTATTAATATTTTTTTGTTTTATAATGTAATAATTTTATTGTGATAGTAATTAATGATGATGAAATGTTTTTTGGTTTCGTTTATTCTGTTTTATTTTGTTTATTTTTTATTTTTGTGTTTTTGTATTTTTATTTTTTATTTTTTATTTTTTATTTTTTATTTATTTTTATTTATTTTTATTTTTTTGTTTTTTTTTGTTTTGTTTTTGTTTTGTTTTTTTTATTTTTTTATTTTTTCTTATGTTTTATTTTTTAATTTTTAATTTTTTAATTTTTTTTAATTTTATTTATTTACTTATTTATTTTTTATTTTTTAATTTTTAATTTTTAATTTTTAAATTTTTTTTTACTTTTTGCTTTTATTTTTTATTTTTTTATTGTTTTATTTTTATTTTTTATTGATTATTTTTTTTGGTATTTTTTTAATTTTTAATTTTTAAATTTTTAAAAATTTTAAGATTTTAATTTTTTAATGCTAATTTTTAAATTTTTTAAATTTTTTAAATTTTTATTTTCATTTTAATGTGTGTTTTTGTATTTGTATTATTTATTTATTTATTTATTTATTATTTTTAATTTTGAATTTGTAATTTGTAATTTTTTAATTTTTTAATTTCTGAAATTGTAATTTTTAATTTGTAATTTTTTAATTTTTTTGAAGTTTAATTTTTTAATTTTAATTTTATAATTGTTTCTATTATTTTTATTTTAATTTTGATTTTAATTATCTGAAATTTGTGTAATTTTTTAAGTTTTATTTTTTTTGTTTTTTGTTTTTTATTTTCTTATTTTTTATTGTTTGTATAAATTTTGTTATTTTGTATTTTTTTGGAATTTTGCGTTGGTTGTTTTTTTGGAATTAACCCACCCAATTTCGTTTTTGTCTGTTACATTTTTTTTGTGTATATTTTTTGTTTTTCATTGTTTACATTGGTATCATTAACGTAAATAAGAATTCACGCACCGTAACGTTCAATTTCATGCAGGTAGTGCAAAATTTTCACAAAATGTGAATAATTAATTTCCAAATCAAAAATGAAAATTGTGTGTGTAACTTTCAGTTCAACAACCACTTTATCTTAACATGACGAAAGTAATTTTTTAATTCTAATTTTTAAGTTTTTAAAATTTCTATTTTCATTTTAATGCACTTAAATTTTTTTTGTTTTAATTTTCATATTTTTTCGTATAGATTGTTATTTTCTTCTTTTTTTTGTATAAATTTTTTTAATTTTTGTTTTTTTAGAATTTTCCGTTGGTTGTTTCTCTGAAATAAAAAAATAAAAAAGATACAAAACAATAAAAAAATACAAAAAAATTATAATTTAAATTTTTTTTTCAAAATAAAAATAAATAAAAAAATTAAAAAATTAAAAAATCAAAAAACTAAAAAAGTAAAAATTAAAAAATTAAATATTAAAAATAAATACAAAAAAATAACAATAAAAAAATTAAAAAATTAAAAAATCAAAAATAGAATCAAAAATTTTAAAAAAATAAAAAATTAAAAAATTAATGAAAAAGAAAAAAATAACACTGTTCCATAACATCCAAAAAATTAAAAATTAAAAAATTTAAAAATTAAAAATTAAAAATAAATACAAAAAAGATTAAAAATTAAAAAAATTAAAAATTAAAAAAGTAAAAATTTAAAAATTTAAAAATTAAAAATTAAAAAATTAAAAATAAATACAAAAAAAATAGAAATTAAAAAATTAAAAAATAGAATTAAGAATTAAAAAAATTAAAAAAATTTAAAAAAAT
>JACYFF010031956.1:84092444-84132451 GCA_017589665.1 Selenicereus undatus
AGAGACACAGTGGCAGCAGGGGATATTGTGGTCAAGAAGGTACATACTTCTGAAAATCCTGCTGATATGCTTACCAAACCCCTTCCTGTAGCCAAGTTTGAGCTTTGCTTGAACTTGGTAGGTGTTGGTTCATACTGATGGCCCTGCGGGGCACTCCCCTCGATGTGAGGGGGTTTTGATGGCGACTTTGCATTGGGTTCATTTGTTGAGTATTTTGGGATGTTGGAGATTTTGGCCCAAGGTGGAGATTGTTGGGTTTATGGCCCAAAATCTGAGCCATCGGGGCGGCACGGGCAGAGGCACGGGCGTGCTGCTGGGTGGCATGGTCACCAGTTGGCGCTGGGTCGAAGAAAGAAGAAGATTTCAGCGGGCAGCGAATTGGCACGGTCTGACCGTGCCACATGGCACGACCGTGCCACTTTAGTGAAACCGAGATTTCTCGGGTTTTGCGACCTAGGTTTTGCGGTAGAGCGAAAAACATCGAGAGCCGCCGTGCAAGTGCGAAAAAGGGCGATTCTGAGTTCGCTATTCCATTCCCAAACACAATTGGTGAGATTGAGTGCAAATTGAGGGATTGTAACACCCAGATTGAATCACGCATTGTGATTGCAATCTTTGTACTTTGATTCTCATAGTGAATTGTTCCTGGCTTGTCGCCGTCCGTGGTTTTTACCCACATTGGGGTTTTCCACGTAAATTCTTGGTGTGATTTGTTCTTGTTATTGGTTTTCATATTTCTGTTTATCTATTCATCCTAATTGCTTCCGCTGTGATATCGAATTGCGATTCGATTCAACCCTAACACTATGTCACTACTACATGTAAACCTCCACAAAACCTGCTAGCAGCAGGATGATTGAAGGTGAGGGTTTCTTTTTTACCAAAATTGTTTTTTTTTTTCCTTTTTAAATTCAGGCAAGCATCCTTCTAACCATGAGGAGAAATACCTGCCAAAGGGTAAAAATTTAGCGGGATTTTATTTTTCAGCAAACTATTCTGGTCATGAACACAGCAGAGAAGGCATAAACCATCCAACAATGGCAGAAATGCTCAGCACAGCAACCATCCCGCCCCCCCCCCCCCCCCCAAAAAAAACACACAAAAAAAAAAGTGTATGCATTCCACACACATCTTAAGTAACAAAATATGTTTCACATGTTTATACACATTTCAAATTTGGCAAATTCAGACTTCGCAAAATGGCTGCAACATCAGCAACAGGTTTAATGAACTCTGAAAATAATTCACATGTCATTCAGGTGAAAAGCTCACCATGTTCTTATTCCTAAATTTTCCGCCCCTCCAAGCCACAGTAAGAACCAGCAGTGTGAGCAAAGAGAGGTGGAGACACTTTCAGATAACAACGGGGCTGTGGGGGCATCAAAGGGAGTACATCTGCCTAAGGATAGACACTAAAATATATGAATGATATGAAGAAACGGGAGGACTGTTGAGGAGCAGGATGGGAGGAAAGGGCATACACTGTAGTCAGAGATTGCAACGTGGAAAACCATGCTGGAATACCATCAGAAGGGGAAAAACTATTGTTGCTCATGTCTCTGCAAACAAACAAAAACAATTAAAAAAATGCTTAAAATTTAACTGCGCTAAGGTCAAAATGGCACTAAAAAGAAAAATCATCTCAAGAGTAAAGGAATGCAAAATAATATTGCCTATGCTTAAGTCTCCGAGGCTCCTGTTGGCTTTAAGTCGTTGATGTCACTAGTGATGGTAGTTGAAAATTTAACACAGCTGCTAGGAGTCTCATTTTGATGGAAGATCACAAGAAAACTATAGTGCAACAGCATAAGAATACAGATGACCTATGGTAACTCCAGTCAGCCTCTACAATCATTAGGACCTTAGGGGAAAGGTCGCTTACACTTGGACTTCCCTAGCCCTGGCTTCAGAAAACTATGGATGTTTGCTTTTTGTTATCATAATCCAATAAGGTAAGTCGGTAGAGGCGCTCCTGCACTGGGCATCCATTATGGTGACTACAAATATAGTTCAATGAGTCAAAACCCAAATATTCGAAGCCATGTGACATAGATAATACATGACTCTTGGTCGAAAATCCAATGTTTAAATAAGTGCATAGTGACCTTCAACAAACTTGCTGAAGCATAAACTAGGGCGACAGCCTACAACATACTATCCAAAAACAGACAAAATGAAAATTGTTCTAGAGATAGAAACTATACTGAGAAAACAAGGACTAATTTTGGTAGAAAGGATGAACAGTAGTTAATAGTTTTCGAGCCATTGGCATGTGATAATTAAACTTCTTGCCAAAGCAAAGACTATAGCATGTGAAAGATTCCACTTACAAACGGTTAAGGTTGTTCATGCCAGTGAGATCAGGAATAAAATCAGTGAATGCATTGTTGGATAGTACCCTGAAATAACAATGCCAAAAGACACAGTTATTGGAAAAATTCCAAATGGTAGATGAAGTCTATGAAGTTTGAATAAAAATTCATCATGTGCTCACAGCTCATTGCAGTTAGTGAGGTTGTTGAGATTGGTTGGAAGAGGCCCACTCAATTGGTTCCGATCAAAACGTCTGACACAGAAAATATTAGCAAAACGAAACCTCAAAATTGATTAAAGCTGCGGTATATTATACTCACACTGTCTCTAATGTTTTTACAAGACCTAATGTTGACGGGATGCTACCAGTGAGATTGTTATTGTCGAATAGCCTGGCAATGACAGATATAAAGATCAGTGGATAACTATGAATGCTTTGATCAGAGAAACTATCACAGCTTGCAATTGTGATCATTAGGGCTCATGAATTTGACCTGCATAGGATGCAACTCTTTGTAAGTGCGGCCAAGAAAGGTTTACAAACCCAAAAACTGTACCAGCTGATTTACATTCAGTAGTAGTGAAGCTGAATTACAGTTCGTGCTCCCAATAGACGAAGGCACTGAAATTACAGTGGTGGCAACTCTGACATGCCAGTCTTCACTAGTTTGGGAGAGCAGTTTTTTCGGGAGAAGCAATTGAAAGTAAGGGATAACAAAGAATATTTTAGTGGAAAACACCCTCCAGTTTAATCTTTGTTCATTTACTATTAGGCCAATGGTTTTGGTCAAAATGTTTTACTCTATGTCTGTTTTAAGATGCTGCATGGTGTAACTTGGAATGATTTGGTTGCTAGTCCAAGTCATTTCAATAGCAAGACAACTTCTAATTGTTTGCCATCTGATGGATGGTCGACAAGGAGTGGAATTCCTGAACTGCCACTGTGATTGCTCCAGTGAAAAGCATTCTTCATAAACTGACATCTTTGTTTTCAATCATGTGGCAGTCAACATATACTTATGACAGTGCATTTTGAGGCTCTGGGCTCTTAATCTTGAAGTTATATATTGTACAGCATTTCTCCTACTCTCCTCAGTCACCAGCATTTCTTGTCTCATTCATAAACTATCTACTGTTGTGAATGTCTCTGGTCTATGCTCAGCATGCCTACAAGAATCTGTAATGCGTAACTGATGTTAATACAATTGAACATTTTAATCTAGCATGTCGATTGCGGCTTTCTTCATGAAAGCAGTGTCCCATTTTCATACCCCCAGTCACAACTGCACTAGTACTGGTGACAGTCAATGAATGTACAATAAATTCATTAAAGCAAAAATTGAAGTTGCTTATCTTAGCACTTACACATGAATCAGAACCATGTCAGGTCTGAAGAGACTAGGCGGGATTGGGCCAGATAGCTGATTCATTCCAAAGTGACTGCAGAGGTTCACTACCAGTCAGAAACAACTCAGCTAAAAGCTATCATAAAAAATTGAATTTTTCAATCACTATGTTAACGTCAAGGAAGAAAACATACAAATGCTTCGTTTTGACTAGCAAATCCAGTCCGGGTGCAGTGCCATTAGAAACAGGAATGCTTCCTGTCAGCTGATTATTAGAGAGATCCAGCCAATAAAGGTTTTTCAAGTTACCAATAGATGCAGGCACTGGTCCAATGAACCGGTTTGAATACAGAGATCTGCCGGGCATAAAGATTCAGAGATTATATTATTAGTTAAAGTGAAGAAAGTGTGAGCACCGAAGGTTTAGCGTCTCAAAAGGAGAGAGAGTAGTGAAAAGCCTAGAGCTATTTCAGGCAAACTGCTATAGTATTGGGAGAAGTAGAACTGCAATTAAGCCTCTTACAGGTGCACAAGCTGCTTTAGCGACCCCACAGAATCAGGAATTGAACCAGAAAAATCACAATTATACAGGATTCTGGCATATGCAAGGGAAAACAGTGAGACGGTATCCAAGAAAAAGCAGTACGTAAGATACAAATGCCACAACTGCAGAGAATGATGAGGTTACTTACAAGGTCGTCAGCTTTGATAGCTGTCCAATACTACTTGGCAGAGAACCAGTAAGCCCTTTGTTAGAGGATAGATCCCTGCATGAATTAGAAAGGGATAGTGAGAATCTCACATTCTCACCACCACTAGGAAAGAGATACGGATTCTCTTGTTTCAGGTAGATGGGGTGTTTAACAGATGTGTAGTGACAGATACAAAAGGTAATAAGATTTAAACTATGCATCAAAAGACTGCCTCTTCTATTCATGGTTTTGTTATTACGTGGAGTAGCAATAGCTGATATGTCTTCAGCAATTATGTATGATGCATAGTACACATACCTACAAATTTGCCTGATATTCCTTACGGAGTTAAGACTCTCACTGTTGAGGCACATCAGCGCCAGCTCAAAGTTAATTTATCCACTAGTGTTACATTCTTTGCTGAAAAACTTATTTCATAGAACTCCTTCATGTAAACAACGTCTTGTAATACTGTGGCCATAAAAAGTGACAAAACCATGGTCCTCACAGCTCTTAGGAGACCTTTGGCAGTAATACTCACAACGTCAAGTCTGAGAGGAAGAGATACCTAAGAGCTAATCAGGAACTTTCCATGAACCATCTAAGAGCCAAAATCTCAGGACACGCCCCCACAGCCCAGAAAACATGCACTTTTTTTTCCGTACATATTTTGCTCAACACTGACTAATGTGACAAGATACGAGGCATTGCGTTCACATAGACACCTCCCAAAGGTCTTTGGACTCCAAAAGTTTTTTGAGCACTGTATACAGCCTGCATCCATAGAAATTAATCCCAAGTGCTTAGAATAGACGAGTTCTTAGATGTAAAAGGGAGATGTACCCAACTAAGAAGACCTTAAGAGGTTCCCTATCATATACTCCTATTGGAGAGGTTATTTGTATATAGATCTGTGGGATCGAAGGATCCACACACAGACTTTGTAGCCCCTTGAGGTGAATAGTTTTCATTGTGGATCCCATATGAGGCTTTGCCAGATCCTAAACAGCAAGGTACTTCCTCTTAACCTCTCTGGTTTTCCAAGTTCTTTTATTTTTCTGTAATCATTCACATCTTCAAACCTAGATTGCCTATAATGGGATTTTCTCACCACTACAACTATATTTCAGTGCATTACATGGAATATGATGTGATGGAAGATGAAAACATACAGAATTTCCAGTTCAGATAAAGATGCTAGGTCTCCAGTCAGCTCACCAGTCAAATTCATACTTGATAAAGTTCTGAAACAGAGAAAATAGACACATTACTGTACATGTTTGAAGAAACTATCCAAACTGCATTTGAAGAAGTAGACGCAACAACGTACATGGTAATGACACGAGAATCCCTGCATGTAACTCCTTCCCATCTGCTGCCACAGGGATCTACACCAGTCCAGCTGTTCGGTAAGTTCCCCCAATCTCTTGTGAGGGCCTTTAAAGCGGCATCTGCAACAAAATTTGGTGCTTTCAGCTGTTGAAAATCAAGTTATTCACAAATTATTAATCAATTTTTAGATCAAGAAAGACAGAACTTAACTATTCATGTTGCCACCTCTGTGCATATAAACCATATTCACAATCTATAAGATGATATATGGGTAAGAGAACCTGAACGTGGAGCAAATAAGAGGCACCATCACCTCAAAGTTCTCAACTGTTACAGCATAAAACAAAATACTAGAGGATTTGTATTTGTTTCGAAAAGAAGGCACATGAAGGTAGCCACACCCATTTCATGTACAAAGGCAAAAAATTGTTCAGCAAATGTTTCTTGTCTCCCCCCCCCCCCCACCCCCTCCCCAATCCTTAAGTATAGACGTGAGTTCCACTGAGACCTGAAAATTATATAAACATAGGAGTGCAGATTGGAGAAACATCAATGTGAGATAGCCAAGTGACCTGCAGTATCCATTTTAAGAGGCTGGACCCCTTGAATATATGAACGTAAACCACCCCCCCCCCCCCAAAAAAAAAGAGCATAGACTGGGGTGTGGAAAGCTTGTGGTAGGGTCCAAAAGAAGCAATTTTGACATCTCATAGAAAAATAAAAGTCAATTATTCATATCATGAGATGTAAGCATCAAAAGAGATTATTTGTGTGAACATCTAAGGAGCTTGAAAGTAGCTGAGACATGGAGGAAGTTTTGTGTTTGGAACGGCAAGATCACCATTTTCACCTTGTTGGGCTCTGAGTAGTGCAATGATTAGCAAAGTAAAATTGTGGCCATGCTTATCTTTAGGTCACTACAATCAAAGACAACAAACTAACTACAAGACCAAAACTTACGATTGCAGCACCCAATTTAAGAAGGCAGACACAATTATGTAAACTTACAATCTCGGTCGTTTGTGTCTGCTGCCATTTCCTGAGCATGGATGCAAACTAATGTAAGAAATAGCACAGTTCTTAGATCCATCATCACAGAACCAACACCCTCTTGTTTGCAACACTTTTTCTACGAACTATTGGCAATAAACAGCCCCAGAAACACTCAAGTCTATTGGCAACAATCGAATAACGGAATTCTGTGGGGAAAGCCTCTTAATCTTCATCCAGCATTATTGATATTGTGCAACACAAGCAGAAATTCCCTGATTGTTCCAAGAGCCAGCCCTTTAGAACAACAGCACAAGTCCACAAGTGGGCTTGTTGTGACCCACTATTGCCAGTCAACCCCCATAAACATGGCCACCAACCCCACATGGGAATAGACAAAATACTAAATTTTGCCAATTTGTCAATCATGAACCCCCATAAGCTTGGCCTTCAAGGCTCCAACCCCATCACTGTTCAACGTATACATGAATTATTGATCCTTTTCTAGGGTATATACGAAATCATACTAGAAAGATATTTTTTTTCCATCATACTTAATGAAATTGAATTAACTTGAAATGTTTCTAATGGATAAGAAGACCTACTTCCACCAGCGTTAATCAAATAACAAAAATGCAGCCTGAAGGTGCTGTCAGGCTCAATAAAATATGAATTTTTGGGCATTTAGATTCAAAAGGGCAGGCATTGAATGTCAAATTAAAAATGATCACGAAAGGTAGACATTGAATATTCAGCAAAGGTCAAAGTCCTTCTTCCCTCCCACTTGCACCTGAATAATAATAATAATAATAATAATAATAATAATAATAAGGGAGGGGGAAGAAGTAGTTTGCGGGAGTTTTTCTGGCACAAACACGTGCCAACTTGACGACGTCGTTGTCTTGTGTCTCAGCTGTCAAGTTGTCCAATCGCGTCAAACACTAAAAGTCTAAAATTGGCTTAATTAAGTAAGACATCGGTTCAAATTTAGATTGAATGTTTAAACATTTAAAATCGATCTAATTAATAATTAGATTTAAAGATTTGATTCAAAATGACTCCCTTGAATAAATAGTCAAATCCAATTCAAATTGGATTTGATCAAATTAAATTCAAATATAGCTTAATAATCCGAATATACATTTTTAAAGGTCACGAGTTCGAGTCTTGGAATCAGCCAATGACAAAGTCAAGTTAGACTGCTTACAATATACCTTTTAGGATGGGATACTTCCCCGGATCATGCATGAACGTGAGATGCTTGTGCACTAGGCTGCCTTTTTAATTTGAATATACATTTTTATTCAATACTTGTACGATTCTTTTCTTTCCAACCTTATTTTTGCTCACTTGTGAATGTGATATTGAATGCATTTTTGAATGTCAAACACCATCTTAAAGTAAGAAGGTGTTGAGAAAATAGAGTGCGAAGTTAGTCAGGAGGGAAATAGATAGACAACAATAGCGAAACTGGAAGAGAAGGAAAGAAAATGCAATTTTGGTTAACAAAAATAAGAGATCATGGAGATGGTAAAGGAGAGGCAGATAGTTAACAGAGAAGAGGGCATTGCATACAGAGTAAGTACATTGTGCATATTTTGTTTAGGGCTAAGTATTAGGATTTTTCTAAATGCAAAAATAAAAAGTTAAATTGTTAAAAGAAGTTATCGGATCGAATGGTAATTGGAGAAACTCCTCCAAATTCGATCGAACCGGATACGGATTTAGATTATTTTTTATCAATATCGAATTAGATTTTTTTTTTCGAATTTCAATTGGATAATTTTACCTTGAATCGGATTGACATCGAATTCGGACTATACTATCATCCGTATGCTCAACCCTATAGGAAAAGCTGGGGTAAAAATTATAACATGAATTTTTGTACTGATATTTTAAGGGAATTTTGGTTCTAGATTTTCCGTCCTTTGGTTAATTTGACAATAATTAGTACTTCAAAAATGCAAGTCAGTAGTTTATAGTTTGAGCCTAATATGTCTTAATTATCTATACTCAAAAAAACATTGGTTGTTGCCCTTATTTTAGCTTATTGCTTGCGTAAATTTTTTTGAGTACAAATTATTGAGACACACTAGGCACAAAACACCGATTATTTAAATCCAAAATTTCTATTTTAAAATCTACATATAATACAATGCATACATCTTGCAAAAAATCAATTTGCCCAAATTTGTTGAAATTTTTTTGGATTTTGAACATTGATTTTTTGACCTAAATCCGAAATAAAACAATTTTGAGAAACTCATAAATTAACAGGTCAAACTCAGCCCAAGTACATGCAACCCCTTGGGTCAAGATTATAAAACAATCTTTTATTTGTGATATCTTGACCAAAAAAATTTTTTCGCACAAGATGTGTCAGTAATTGTTATCCCTATTGTTTGATTTTGTTTCACCGCATCCATTTAGAGAGGCATTCTATACTGATTACCTACGACCTCCCTTTGCAAATAAACACTAATACCCTTGTATACAAATTATACAAATTATACATATTGATACATAAAATAATCTTATATACAAATTATACATAGCACAATTTTAATGATATTGATGTGAAATATGCAATCATCAACATTAATCAACTCTAACCTAACCTAACCCAAGTTAGCCCTAATTCATTGTCTCCTAATATGATTTCAAATGGCTAAGCTACTCCTAGATAGATTCCTAGAACAACAATAGCAACAACATCTCCTAGTGTGGGTCCCACTTTCGCGGGATCTGGGGAGATACAGATGTAGGCAACCTTACATCTATCGGCATGCCTACCCGTAGAGAGGTTGATTTCAAAAGACTCACAAAACAAGATTTTGTAGAAACATTTTATAGAAGAAGAATTTTGTGAAAACAATTTTATGAAGAGAAACTAGGGATAAGCAGCAGAGAATGAAATAGGGAAAACTAATAAATCAGGTAACAGTAACTATGTAAATATAAATCCAACATAGCAGGGGAAAGTACTATACCTCAACAAATAGGGATATGTAGACAATATCTCTCCCCAGATGCCTGTACTACCTGCATACAAATACGACAAACGAAAAAGAAATCTCCCTACCAAATCTACCTACATTCGAGAGAGAACTATGAGGCTAACTCTCTGTGATTTAAGAACTTAATCCTATCCCACTATAGTCTCCTATCCTAAGTAGATAGATTTCTAGAAGAACCTTTGAAAGATCACTCCAAAATGAATGAGATTAAGCTTAAATAGGTCTTGAAACTAGGTGTGTCATATCTCGTGTCATATGGCACGAACTAACCATGCTGGCATTAGGCGAACGAACAAGAAGCGAGCAACTGTCAACGTAAGACAACAACAACAACAACAACAAACTCCCAAAGTGGGTCCCGCTTTCGCGGGGTCTGGGGAGATCCAGCTGTAGGCAACCTTACCTCTACCGGTATTCCTACCCATAGAGAGGTTGATTCCATAAGACCCACAAAAACAGTTTTGAGAAAAAGGTTTGGAGGGGAAACGATTGCCAAAACCATTTACCGAAGTAAGAGAAGTAAGAGAAAGGGGGGGGGGGGGGAGAAAAGGTTCCGGATAAGCGAATAAAGAGGGGGTGGAGACATACCTGAACAAATCGTGGGCGCTTGGTGTCGTGACCATCTGGAAAAGCATGACCTGCAAACAAGCAAACCAAAACCCACCCCACCCCACACCGCCTAGGCTACTGCCACCTACGGAGCCGGTCCCCTACAATCAGGGACCTTAATCTTGTCCCGCCACACCCTCCTATCCTGAGCCAAGTCCTCCGTGAGACCGACAACTCTCAGGTCCTCTCTAACCACCTCTTCTAGATTCTTCTTCGGCCTACCTCTCCCTCTCTTACCACCGGGTGGGCTGATAGTCTCGCATCTTCGCACCGGGGCGGCCACACTTCTCCTCTTCACGTGGCCGAACCATCTGAGCCTCGATTCCCTCATCTTCTCCTCTATGGGGGCCACTCCAACTAGGCCCCTAATAACCGCATTCGTAATCCTGTCCAATCTCGTAAAACCACACATCCACCTTATCATCCTCATCTCAGCTACCATCAACCTCTGGACCTGCGCCTTTTTTAGAGGCCAACACTCCGATCCATAGAGAACCGCGGGTCTAACTACCATCCGATAGACTTTGCCTTTCAAACCCATGGGCACTCTTTTGTCACACAGCACCCCTGACGCTGACTTCGACTTTTGCCAGCCCACTCTAATCCGCTGGCTAATATCCTCGTCAATATCCCCATTCTACTGGATGATCGAGCCCAGATACTTGAAATTGGCGATCTACGGTATTGCCCTCCCATCTAGTACGATTTCTCCCCCCTCTTCTATCCTTCCGCTGAAACAACAGTGAAGGTATTCCGTTTTTGATCTACTCAACCGGAAGCCCCTAGCCTCCAGTGTATGCCTCCAACTCTCCAACCGGTCATTCACCCCCTGCCTAGTCACATCGATAAGGACGATGTCATCTGCAAATAACATGCACCAAGGCACCTCGTCCTGGATTCCTCTAGTGAGTTCATCCAAAACTAATGTGAAAAGAAACGGGCTTAAGGCGGAACCCTGATGTAGCCCCAAACTAACAGCAAAGTCCTTGGAGACCCCTCCCGGTGTCCTAACACTCGTCCGTCCTCCCTCGTACATATCCTTAATTATACGAATGTACTTGGGCGACACCATTTTATCTTCCAAACACCTCCACAATACCTCCCTTGGAACTCTATCATACGCTTTCTCCAGGTCAATGAACACCATATGGAGATCCACCTTTCTGTCCCTGAACAGGCCCATGAGCCCTCTGAGGAGGTAGATCCCCTCAGTAGTCGACCTGCCTGGCATGAAACCAAATTAGTTCTCTGAAATCTCTACTTCCTCTCGCAGCCTCCTCTCAATCACCCTTTCCCACAACTTCATAGTGTGGCTAAGCAGCTTGATGCCCCTATAGTTATTACAATCTTGGATATCCCCTTTGTTTTTGTACAGTGGGATGACTGTGCTGGCCCTCCACTCTCTAGGCATCTTGGCGGTTCTGAAAATAACATTGAAAAGCTCCGTGAGCCATTCTAGACCCACTTCCCCCATAAACTTCCACACTTCCACTGGTATCTGGTCCGGGCCCACTGCCTTCCCATGCGCCATCTTCTTCAAAGCCTCCCGAATCTCCTCATTTGTTATCAAATCGCCCGCACGCTGATCGCTACACCCTTCACCCCTACTACAGTCGTCTCCCCCCCTTCTCCATTGAGGAGTTTAGCAAAGAACCTTTGCCATCTCTCCTTAATTTCAGCATCCTCAGTCAACACCTTACTCTCTTCGTCCTTGATACACCTTACCACTCCCAAATCCCTAGTCTTTCTTTCCCTCGCCTTAGCCAGTTTAAAAACCTCCTTCTCCCCTTCTTTCGTTCCCAATCTATGGTACAGTCTATCGAACGCCTGGCTCTTTGCTACTGCCACCGCCCTTCTGGCTACCTTCTTGGCCGCCTTGTATCCAATCCTCTTATGAGCCCGCTCGTCTTCTGAACTGCTGCTCATGAACTCCGCGTAAGCCTCTTTTTTTGCCTTGACTTTCTCCTTTACCTCTTCGTTCCACCACCAGGCGCCCTCCATCCTGCTGCCGCCTTCCCTGGAAAGGCCTAAAGTTTCCTTAGCCAACCTACGGATGCAAACCGCCACAGCATCCCACATCGAGTCAGCGTCTTCTGCCCTCCTCCAAACTCTCTCCTCAGCTAGTCTCTCTGCTATTAACCCTGCCTTCTCCTTTGTGAGAGTCCACCACTTAATTTTGGGTTCTTCTGCTTTCCTCTTGGACCTCTTAGGATACTTGAACTCTACATCCAAAATCAGCAACCTGTGTTGAGTTCCCAGTAACTCGCTAGGAATCACTTTGCAGTCCTTACACGATCTCCGAGTTTCCTTCCTCGTTAGGAAGTAGTCAATCTGAGTCTTGCAAGAATTGCTCTTAAAGGTCACCAGGTGGTCCTCCTTCTTCTTGAAGACGGAGTTGGCCACCACCAAATCAAAGGCCACCGCAAAGTCCAGCACAGTGACCCCTGCCGCATTTCTCTCTCTGAAACCGAGGCCCCCGTGGACCCCATCGTATCCTGCTGCCTCCGCGCCGATATGGCCGTTAAAGTCTCCTCCTATGAACAATTTCTCCCTTTGAGGTACCCCCTGGGTGACCTCATCTAGGTCCTCCCAGAAGAGCTTTTTAGTTTCTTCCGGGAGGCCTACCTGGGGCGCGTACGCACTCACCACGTTCACGAAAACTGAACCCGCCAAAACCTTAATGGCCATAATCCGGTCGCTCTTTCGCCTTACTTCGACCACCTGGTCCGCCAAATCCTTCCTGACTAGGATGCCAACTCCATTCTTCGCCTTGGCTGACCCCGAGTACCACAGCTTGTACCCATCGATCTCTCTAGCTTTCTCCCCAACCCACTTCGTCTCCTGGACACACGCTATGCTAACTCTACGTCTATGCAGCGACTTAACTAATTCTATCGACTTACCCGTGAGGGTCCCGACGTTCCAGGATGCTAGGCGAACCTTCCGCAACCCTAACCCCCTCCTAACCCCAGAACTCCCTGGAGGACAGGCTGAAGCAGCTACATGGCCCGCCACAGAAGACGACGTCTGCGAGGCCAACGACCACCCTAAAGGTCTACACATGAAAGGACACCCGAGAAAGCTGGTCTACTACCCTCCGACCACAAAAAGAAAAAAAAATTACAGCAGGACTAATTTGTAAACAACAAAGAAGCTAATATAAAAGCAGGGCAAGCCAGCCAGACCAACAAAAATAGGAAAAAATAATAATAATAGTAATAATACTAAACGAAAAAGATCACACTCACTAGATGGACCCAACTAACAAGGATGCTAATGAACAGAGGCTAGAAACTCAAAAGGATGCTAGCAAACACAATAATAAAGATAATAATAGTAATAATGATAATAATAATAATAATAATAATAATAATAATAATAATAATAATAATAATAATAATAATAATAATAATGATAATACTGACAATTTTAATAGGGTAGAAAATAAGGCAAGATAAAATCCTAAAGCAAGACAAAAGATACAATAAAAAGTAATCACAATTTAATATTAAAAACCTTACTTACTATAATACGAAAATAAACTGATGCACGAAATAAACAAATACAAGAAACAATAGTTGCCACAAAATTAGTAGATATGCACAAGCTATTCAGATAATTGCCACAAACTAGCTGCGAAGCGCAGGAAGTTGCCTAAAATGTTCGCAACAATTTTCAAAAGAAACCAAGAAATGCACAATACCTTACTAATGCAACTAGGTCCAGTTAGAGCAAACCCAGAAAAACTAAAAAGAATCCACAAAATGAGAAAGAAGGACAATACCCTTGCAGGTCTGGCAGGCTAACCTCTTCTGCCTCAACGGTACAATTCTGAAGGTGCTCACCTCTTCTGCCTCAGCGATACAACTCAGCTTGTGGGGTGGACGGTGGTCGTGTGCTAACAGAAATAAAATCCATTGCATTAACATGGTAGTGCCAGTGCACTAGCCTCAACATGCTTCTAGCACAAGCAGATGCAACAACAATGCTCAACATGTTTGGTCTTAGACACTCCGTTAGTGCAACAAGGTGTTCACAAGGAGAAACATAAAGGTAGAGTTTGACTTGCAGAAGTTCGATGCTTGACATGGCATGGATGCATGAAGTTCAATGGAAGTTCTGAAGCCTTAGTGAAAGTTTCATGCTTGAACGGTCAAAGAGCATATGGAAGGTCAACTTTGAATATCAGTAGTTGATTTAGACAATTCATGGCATGGATGCTCCAGGCTTTGGTCTTGTGCATATGGAACACTTGCAGCAACTTTGCATGGGTCAGGGAAAGGAGAGGTTGAACTAGGTTCTTTGGTCAGGCTGCCACCAAGGTTTTCATTTTTATCCCGTTTGTCACCAGGGTTTGATTTTGGTCTAATATGCTAGTAGGCTTTTTTTTTCGAAGCCTAATATATGCCATGGTGGTTCGTAGCAATTGTTTGCAACAACTAAATGTTCATGATTTCCTTATTTGTTTGTTAAGTGCCAAAAAAAAGGAAAAAAGGAGAAATCTTTAAAACATTTGGCACATGTGATTTAAAAGCTTTTCGTCTTCCCCCCTTGCCTCCTCCCACCATAATTTTGCCTGCTCAAACATATTCCCTATAAACGTCACTCTCCTTCCCGCTTTGCGACACGCATTCTCTCTAATATTCAACCCTAAAGCAGTAGTCCTATCATGAAGAAGATGAAATAGTGGTGATCCTAAGTGCGTTTCATTATCAATTGGCTTGCTTTGCCAAGAAGGAGACAACCAAGTGATCAGGCATGATTTTAAAATCAATTTTATGAATAAGGAATGTGAATTTACTTGATTATTATGATTCAAAGCGTCAGTTGTTTCTGATAAAATGAAAAGTTTGAGAATTTGTATGATAGACATAATAGTTATTGGTAATTTTCTCTTGAAGCCTTGTTTTTTGCTTGAAAATTTGTGTGATAAGACGGGGTAAAAATTTTCAACTTAATCCCTACACTAAAGTCTACTTTGTGAATGGTGAAGTATATTTATTTTCTTTTTTTTAAAACCCAAATTTATACATGTATGAAATTATGATAAAAAGTTTGAATTACTTTGGTTAAGAACTTGCTATTTTTTTTGGTAAATAATATGATTTTTTTGTTTTAAACTAGTTTTAAGTAGTCTAAAATTTGTTTTAAACACAATTTTAAATAAGTCTAAAATTATGCTTGAAATTATTATGATCATTTGTCTTTATTTTTTTTCCAAAATTACAGAATCTCAAAAAGGTAATGCTACATATACATCATGGTGATGGTTTTCAAAGGATGCCCCATTTGGTGTATTATGAGGGAAAAATAAGTGAATTTATATGTGATTCTAAAAATATAAGTGTTGACAATACTCGAGATTATATTGTTGCATTGGGCTATTTAGAGATTAGGATTACAGCGATTTATTTTAGGAAACCTAATTTGGTCCTTGAGGAGAGTTTAGTGGCAATCAATAGTGAGATGAAGGTGGATGCACGACGACTTGTAAACTTAATCCTGTAGTACATTTGCTTGTATGCAGAGCATATGATGACATGAATCACATAGCGATCATATTGATTCAACGGTTGATGATGATTAAAATGGGTATGAGTTTGATTTTAATATTAAGGAAGTTGCTGGAATAATGCGGAAAACACAGAAATGCACAAGAATCATCCTGCTGATTTGGAAGCACTTACAGATCATTGAGTTGGGTTCATTGGTGGAGGCAATGGTCTTGATGATATAAGTGCCTTTTGAGTCAAATTACTAAGATTCAAATGATGCAAATAACCTTGCCAACAGTGAAACAAATGAAGATGGTGATGACAGGGTAAGAAAGTTTAAAAAGAGGAGAAAAGCTATACACTTTGGTGGTAGGCTTGGTCAAATTGAGTTCAGGGCGAGTTGTCGAGTGGATCATGAGGGTAGTAGATAGGATTTTCTTAACCCTAACCCACTCAACCCTCATGTGGATCGGTATATCCTTGACTACGGTTACCCTTGGGTCCTCAGGGCAGACCCGACCCTTAAACCCTCATTATATAGAAAATAGAATTTTTAACTAAGTTTCATTTTTATTACAAAGGTCAACACTAAACATCATACTAAACAAAAGGACAAGCAATGACATAATAATCCAATGGAATGTATAGTAATTACAAATATTTTAATGCATAATTTAGTGATTAAAACGATTAATTCACTAAAATGACTACTCCAAACATCATAGAAGGAGCGTTAGAAGGATAGAAACCAGTGTGAATTGGAGAGGTGAATGCGTAGGATGGGGGCTAAGAGTAGTTGAAAAATTTGAAAGGCAAAAGGTTTTGAGCAGATGAATCCTGAAGTATTTTGTTTTAATTTTAAAATTTAATTTTCATAAAAAAGTGAGGGTCAATAGGTCGGGTCAGATGGTTAAAAGCTCTACCTAAGCCCGACCCTCATTGTCGTCGGGTATTCTCAATTTGAGGGTCGGGGCGGGTTAGAGGAAAAAAACCCGACCCTAACACTTGTTTTATAGGGTCGGGTTAGAGTACGTTGGGTGGGGCCCTGACCCATTGATAAGGTCTACTTGGTATAAGGTAAGGCCGTCAAAATGTGGGTTACATTTGGAAGCGGACATGTTGTTTATAGATAAAAAGTAGCTTAAGGAAGTCATTGAAGACTATCAAACGTATTATGGGTATAATTTAAGGATATTCAAGAGTGATACATGCAGACTCTATTTAGGGCGTGTTCGGCAACAGCGTTTTGGATAGCGTTTGGCATTTTGACTAAGTCAATACACTCATCACGTAATTTTTAGTGTTCGGTAACGTAGTGTTTTGACTAGCATTTCAAGTAGCGTTTAGTGTTTTAAGTAGCGTTTTTGAAAAGCTAATAGTATTAACGTTTTACATTCAAAAGTAGCGTTTTATATTTTTTTTACCAAAAATTACCCTTTGGAAATTTTATCTTTGGAAAATATCTATATCATTTTATGTCAATTTACATTAATCAGCTAATCCAACAGCTAAATTTACCAAACTCATTTTATTCAACTGCTCTTCTAAACAGGTATACGCTAACAGCTAAATTAGAAATGCTATCCGCTACTTGAACAACTATCCGCTACTTAAACCGCTATCCGCTACTTAAACGGCTAATTTTGCCGAACATGGCCTTAGTTTGCACCGCGGAAGGGTGTGATAGACATTGTTTGCTTGAAGACCACCACCAGAGAAATCATTTCAAATCAAGAACAACCTAATCCTCACAATTGTGTTCCCTATAGTTTTCACAGAGGAATGACAAGAGTTTCTAGTGATTGCTTGGCTTGAAAATGTAGAGCGAAATTTAGGTTGCAACCAAGTCTGAGGTTAAGAGAGGTACGCGATATGGTGGAGAAGAAGCATAACTATAAGCCTTCAATGTCTAAATGTGTGAGGACTAGACCAAAGGCTTTGACATCAATCCTAGGTGATTATAGTGAATAGTTTAGTATGATAAGAGCATATATTGATGAGCTCCTCAAGAAGAACGAGGGTTCAACTGTCAAATCGATGTGCAAACAGAAACACATGTTTTTAAGAACATCTATATTTGCCATGGGGCTTTAAAGAGAGGATTCTTAGAGAGACGTAGGAGAGTACTTTGTTCGGATGCATGTTTTCTAAAGGGGTCTTGGAATGGCCAAGTGTTATTATGCCCTGTTGGTCGAAATGCCAATAATCAAATGTACCCTATTGCTTAGGGTATGACACAAGTGGACAATAAGGAGTAAGGGTTGTGGTTCCTTGTGTTCTTGCAAGCTAATTTGGAAATAGGGATGGACAAGGATGGATCGTAATGCCATACCAACAAAAGGTGAAATTTGGTGTTTATATTTATTATATGAGTAAATTCGTTTTTGGTCTACTGAGGTGTAGTGTAATAATTTTCTAGACCCACTGTCTTGGACAAAATAGTTTTGGGCCTACATAGTTTGGGTAATTATTTTTCGAGGAACAACGCTTTGGATTATATGATTTTTGGATGACAAATATTTATTTTCTTGACTTAAAATTTTCTGAAATTGCAAATTGGCCCAAAATGGGTACTATTTCTAATTTTGTTATTTCCTTAGATCTTTTTAGAAATATGGCTATTTTTAGTGTTCTTTAGGTCCTATGATGACTTTGCTAGTACTTGTTATCACAATGTACTACTTGTATCATAAATCTTATACTTTCTATTATTACTAGGGTCATACCCTTGCGATGTAAGGATGTGAGTTAAATAATTTTGTAATATATTATTAAGAGAACATATTTTTTTTTAAAAAGGCAAACAATAAATTGATGTATTGTACTATTTTGTTGATGCAAAAGTAAAGCGAGTCTTCTTTAGGTTTTTCCCTACTAATATAACACACTTTTTTATTCTTAATTGATATCAAACTCACATTTTTTGTTGTATTTGAATCATTAAATCATATATATTTTATGATTAAATTTTATTACTAAATAATAGAAAGGTATGTGAAAAGTTACCTTATTAAATAGAAACAATATTGTATTAAATTTACATCCATCCTACATAGCCTTTTCTTTTTATTTTAAATATCATATAGCATCCAATGTTGCATAAAAGTATCTCATATACCTATTCTATCCTACGTGGCATCCTACATGGCAAGCTTACGTGTCACTCATACATGAGTTCAATCCAACTTTTAACACACACACACACACACATACACAGATATATATATATATATATATATATATATATATACATATATATTATAACACCCCGAAAGTCTAATTTCAGTTCTTATTTACTAATCTTAATCCTATGTGGCAGCGGAACCTACTTGGGGTGTTACCGCCGTATTTCCTTCTTGGAAATACTAGACTGGATATCAAATAACGATTAATACAAAATTTTTAATAATATTTCAATCCCCACATTGTTCAAACTTTCATAACAACAACTAATTCAAACCAATGTTCATAATAACTTTGTCTCTAACAACTAAACTTCCATGTTTTCGACTTACGCGTTCGAGCCTCGATCTACTTTCAATTCCCCAGCCCCATGCACGGCTAAGTCACCTGAAAACAAAATATTTTACAAAAGTGAGATAAACTCAGTAAACAATCACCCCTAACAGTCAACTATATACACAAATTCATTTTGAAAACATTTTAATGGGGTAGGAAAAACAACAAAACTTCCAAGATACATTTCTCATTAACATAGCTTTCCATGGTTACCAGTTCTTAGAGATGTAAGTCCATAGTTTATGGTCCAAACACAACAGTCCGATTTTAGGTGAGCGACCCCACTAGGTCTTATGGCCTGTATTTCAGTTTAGCGCAGTCGCTTAACTCGTTCCTGGCCTACCACTACTCAGGCGGTTATCGCTTGACCCTTTCCTGGCCTACCACAAACAGGGATGGTTACCGGTAACCTGACCCACGTCTCAGTAAAGCATGTGGTTGCTCACATGCATGCACTAGTTTCCCGGGGAATGCTAATGGCCTTCAATTTAGCATAGTTAGATTAAATCTTACCCAACTCAGCCTTTACAATTATTAAATTCATATCTCCTTATTAGAGACCAACTTAGCATAAGTGAGCTCATTCAATCCCAGCCACTTCCCCAAATGACTAACCCGCAGTAGTAAAACAGGCATCTCTAGCAAACATAATAAAGTCTCAATTACATAGCATGTCACGCCATACAGATTCTGCCACACAGTTCCATTTAGTTAACTCATGCTATTAATTCTTTATATTAGTAAACGGGATAGTTATTACCATGTTCAATGCACACACATTTGCAACCAATGCGGGGAAGGGTTAGTGCATGATTGTTACCTGGATACTGTACAAGTTACGGGCTCGGTTGCTATTCTGAACTCACTGCTCCGTACATGAGCCAAAACATAGCTCACACTCAGTCTAACTCAAATAAATTACCCCTCGGTGTTTTTCTTGCTTCTAATAATTTTATACAATTTACCCATGCCTTTATGGCATCCAATTCAAGCCCACACTAGGGTTCAAACTCGACCAGAGTCTGGGGCTCCTTCCAGAGGCCCCAATTTCTGGACCCGATGTCCAATTTAAAACTTCTAGCACAATCCAAAAACTTTGAGTCATCCCCTACCCTTATCATGTTCGGGGTTTCTCCTGGTTCTATCCCGAGCTAGGTCGTATTCTCACTTGTTTTAGGGATATCGCTAACTATCTTGGTCTGGACAGTCCAAGGTAAATTGGTTATAACTTGGGCCAAGCTACCCCAATCGGTCCAATTCCAAAACGGGGTTATGTGAGACATCTCGAAGTATCGACTTTAAAACTTTGGTATTTTTGGTTCATCGACTCACCCTAGGTGAATTTTCAAAGTGACCGTAACTGTAGCCCACCTTCCAGTCCAGTAGGCCCAGCCTAGATTTCCTAGCGCAATGTCCCCATCCCATAATGTGCACACCCGATGCCCAACACTTGATTTCGTGCCCATTCCAGAAAGAGGAGCATGTCCTCTACAACTTTTGTGTTTTGTGTTTTTGCTAATTTACTCAATATCTAGGCTAAAAACTCTAAAACACGCAAACTGTCGTCGACTTCCCCAGATTTGACAGTCTCTGGTAAACAGGTCATAACTTCTTCTACACAATTCAAAATCCCGTGATTCTAAAGGGTAGTGTAGAGGACGCCTTGATTTATCTCCCCTTCAAATTTGATTATTTTAAGGCCAGAGTATCAACGGGGGAAAATTTTTAAAATCACGTGTATTTATCTGTCTTTCACAGTGGCAGGTTCTCATCAAGCCTCATTCCAAAACCCGATCATTTTACTAAACATCCACGTTCCTCATACCCGTGACCCATTATCCATGAATGTCAACTACATTAATCCCACCCCAAGTTATCCAAGTCACGAAAGATGTTAAAATTCATGTTAAGAACACAAAAACAATATCACCATGCACTTACCTTGATGTAAATATGAAAAAGTAGTAATGAAATCATCTCCCTTTTTGAGGTTCGAATATGAAAATCATGCAAAGCTCTCTTTAAAACCAATGCCTTGAATCTAAAAAAAAAATCACACAAAGAAAATCATAAGTGCTAAAGTTTTGGATGCAAAGAAGAGCACGAGACTAAGGTTTCACCCATGCATGACGTTCCTTACTAAGTGAGAGGGGGGGAGGTGGTGGCGGTGGAGTGCCGGTGGCGGCGGCGGCGGCCGACGTGGCTGAGAACGAGAGAGAGAGAGAGAAAGAGAGAAGGAGAAGAGGAAGAGAGAGAAGTATACTAAGGGGGGTTTTCATGCTAGGGTTTAAGAAAAAGGGGGGAGGGGTTTCATGGTTGGATTTAGTAGCAAAAGGGTGGGGATTTCACGGTTGTGGGAAAAATTTTAGGAAAAAAAAAAAAAGAAAAAGAAAAGGAAAGGAGAAAGGCAAAAAAAAAAAAGAAAAGGAAGGAAAAAGAAACAAAAAAAAAGGAAAGAGATTTAAAAGAGAAGAAATACCATATTTTTTTTCCTAGGGTTGATTTGGGTGAATTTAGGAGAGAAAAGTTGAATTTCAAAATAAAATAAATAGGAGGGGCAAAGAAATAAAAGCAATAAACAGTTACAGTGTGAAGCAGAATGTGCAAATATTCAAATCGAAGGAAAGGAACAAAATAATCAGGATGAAAAATAAATATATATTTTTTTCATCGTTGAAATAAAGTTTTGAAAGACAACACGTAGAGAAAAATATTTATAACGAGTTGGATTACGATGGATGATCTGCGTTGTTAGGTCTCCCAATTTGATTTTCCGGGATTTTATATACTACCCCAGTTAAGAAAGTTTCGTCCTCGAAACTTCTCTAAGCTGCGACACAGTACTATTACGAATATGAATTTTCGGGGTTTTACATACTACCACACTTAAGAAAGTTTCATCCTCGAACTTACACGCACCTGGTTATAGGAACAAGTAAGGGTATTTGTCTCGCATTTTCTGCTCCGGCTCCCAAGTGGCTTCAGACATCTCATGATTGGCCCAAAGGACCTTCACCAGGGGCACTGTCTTTCTACAGAGGTGCTTTTCCCGCAGATCCAGGATCTGTGCAAGCTGTTCCTCGTATGACAGGTCTTCCTGGAGTTGTATAGGATCGGGCTTGATTATATGTGAGGGATCTGGGATGTATTTCCTTAATTATGACACATGAAACACATTATGTACTCTTGGGAGTTCTGGCAGTAGCTCCAGTCGGTAAGCTACTTTCCCAATTCTCTATATGACTGGGTACGACCCGATGTACCTTGGGCTAAGCTTTCCTCCCATCCCAAATTGTGCAATTCCCTTGGTCGGGGAAACTGGGAGGAATACTTGATCCCCTACTTGGAACTCAAGGGGTTTACACCTTCGGTGGGCATAGCTCTTCCGGTGGCTCTGGGCTGCTCTTATACGTTCCTGAATCAATCTTATTTTATCGGTGGTGGCTTGGATTAACTCTGGCCCAATTGTCAAGGCTTCATCGATCTCCTGCCAACAGAGAAGAGTCCTGCATTTCCTCCCATACAGTGCCCCATACGGGATTATGCCAATAGTCGCGTGGTAACTGTTGTTGTAAGAGAACTTGATCAGTGCCAGCTGCTCGTTCCACGCACTCTTAAAGTCCAAAGCGCAAGCTTGTTAAGCCATTAACCATGCATCGTTTTATTAATTATTTTGATTATATTTTACACATTATTGCGTCTAATTTACTTTATTTTATATATTTTTCAGGTTAGGCATTTATAAAATAAAAAGGAGAAGACAAGACGTCGAAGCTCCGATTTTACATGCTTTGCTGAAAAGACGGTCCAATAATAATTTATGAAAAATATTATTTCCATGATTATTTAATTGGGCTAGGGTTTCAAGAATTGGAGGAGAGTTAGAAGTCTTGAGGGAGAAGAAGCCTAAGGAAGAAAGGAGAAGAAAACCCTATACATGAACCCTAACCCACCTAATTAAAAGACCACGACAACCTAGCTTTAAAGGCCCCATCTCCATCACCAAGATCATCATCCCATCGCACGCATATAAGCTTCAGCCCATCATCTCATTCACAATCAGCCACCACCTCCTTCAACGCAGCCAACCCCTTGATCATCACCATCTTCCTTCAACCTCTTCCTCATCACCCTTCCTTTGAGATAATCAGCCACGTACCGGCGTAGCCATAATCCTCCATCTCCAGCCCTTCTCCACTCCCTCTTCTTCCTCCTCATCATCATCAACCTACAACATATAACAAGCCACGGCACCTTCACACGTTCATCATCTCCTTTTGATCATCTTCCCCATATCATCATCACACCATCCTTTTCAAAGTAGGGTGATTTAATTTAAATTTTATTATTTTTTTTTTGTGTTGTTTAGATTATTGTTAGACATGAACTATTTGGATGAATTTTGTGATGTTAATTTTAATATGAGTGAGTAATTTCCATGTGCTTAGTATAATCTTATTGAAGCCATGCTAAATTAATTATTTTGAAACGAGTTTTATGCTTTAATGCATAGTTGATTTCTATTCATGATTCTTTAGCGATTAGCGTTTATTGTTTATGAAATTTGTGTTAAATCGATTATAATGCATGCTAGTTGATTAAATATAATTTCGATTGATAGTTTAGAAGACTATAATACGTAAAAGTTATAGTTTTTTAGGCTTAAGTATCACACTAATTAATCATGGATGGCTCAAATCCATCTCTTTTAATAATCGCTTTAGATCTTTGTTAAATCGATTTGCTGGTAAATTGGTTATAAAGTGTTAAATGATATTTTTCTAATTCTTAATGCTCTAGTTCGGTTAAATTTTTGCGTTGGTGTAAAGATTATCAAATTAGTAGGGTTTATATTAGGGCTGGACCTAAGTAAACTAGAATATAAGAAAAAACTGAGAAGAACTGCTGGTGGATGTCTTCTACAGTTTAACTCATGAATGAAATTAACTTGTGTGTTGATGATAAATATTAATTTGCATGGGGGATTGAGATTATACTAAGTATCCTTCATAAATTTGATAACTTTTGATCATTATTTGTTGCTTTGAGTTAATATGATTAGTTTGTTAATTTTTGTTGGATTTTTATTAGCTTCAATACAATTTCAATCGACCGCCCTCAAAAGTATCGTCTTTTAGGAGTGTCTAGGTAATTTTAGATAGTTTAGATTTTGATTTTTAGAGTGGTTATAATTTTAGATTGACTTATATTCAGTTTTAGTATTTAATTACCGGTTTGTTAGAAATTAGACTAAAAATAGTTATTTTTATTATTTTTCGACGTTTATTAGTTCCTAGAGTTTATATAGTGTCCTAGTCTGCCCATATTTAATTTTGTAAGTTTTGGAAGTTATTTGCTAATTGTTGAGAATTATTTTGTGAAATTGATATGTGCAGGTTTTTAGATTATTAATTCTGAAAATTTCGGCTTTAATTGTTAATTCACGATTATTAGGTATTGTTAAGTCCAGAAAATTATGTCCTAGAATTAGGGCAATTTTCTTGATTATTTTCGTATTTGTATTTATGCAGATTATTTTATTTTTAATTTCAGATTTAATTTTCTGCTTGATTATTCTGTAGTAAGTTTCTGATTTAATTTTCCTGAAATTAATCAGACATTATTCTGGAGTTATAAGCTTGTCAAGTTTAAGATTAGTAGTTTAGGTTATTGCTTGTGATTTTTAATATTAATTTTCTATTTAGTAATTTCTGTTTTGATTTTTAGTTGAAGATTGAATTATTATTCTGTTTTTATTTTTCTAGATTATTTAGGATAGCTAATTACTGTTTTATTTCCAGAATATAATCCAAAATATTTAGGGGCATCATTGGGTGTTTTTTTCCAGATTTTTAATCATTAGATTTTAATTATTTTACAACTATTAAGATTAGATTTAACAAATTGGATTAGTAAAATTATTAAAGATTAAGCTAGCCTTTTTAAAACAATCTTTCCTCATGGATCGATCCCTGCTTCCCTACACTATAAAAAGTATTTAATAACCGAAGTAGTGGTTAAATTTGTAGCTCTTGACAAGCTTTACAAATTTTGGTGCCGTTGTCGGGGAAAGAAAATTAAATTGCTAGTTTACTTCTATTTAATTTTACTACTTTTATTGTTTTGTTTTTATTTTAATTATTGCAGATTGGCAGTAAGTCTTAAGCTTAAAGAGGTAAGCATGTCTACTATTCGGGAACTTGCTGCCCCTAACTTAGAAACCCGACCAATGTCCATCACTTATGCTGTTTTAGATAAACCTTTAAAATTAAACTCAGGATTTATTAATTTATTATCTAAGTTTCATGGATTGGTTGGAGAGGACCCCCTATAGACACATTAGTGAGTTCCTTATTATCTGCTATGCTATGGTGCCTGAAGGAATTCCTGAGGACCAAATTAGACTGAGGGTATTTCCCTTTTCTTTGCTTGGTAATGCTAAGGACTGGTTATATTATATGCCTGCTGGATCTTTTTTACATGGACTGCATTGCATAAATCGTTTCTAGAAAAGTTTTTTACTGCATCCCGTATTGGATCTATTAGGAAAGATATATGTGGAATCAAACAAATGAATGGGGAAACTTTTTGTGAGTATTGGAAAAGATTTAATAAATTGTGTGCTAGTTGTCCCCAACATCAAATAACTGAACAACTATTGATTCAATATTTTTATGAGGGTTTGCTTCTTATGGATCGTAATATGATAGTCTAGCGGAGGGGCTCTAGTTAATAAAATGCCAGCAGAGGCTAGAAATTTATTTAATCTAATGACCCAAAATACTCAGCAGTTGGGTGCTAGGGAGTCACAAGTCAAAAGGGTCAATGAGATTGGTTCTAGTTCATCTGTAGAGAATCAGTTATCTTATATTACTGCTATGTTAAATAAGATTGTTACTAGGGGTATTCAAAAAGCAGTAATATGTGGTATTTGTTATCTAGAGGGGCATCCTACTGATGCATGTCCTACTCTACAAGAAGGTAATGTTAATGCTCTTTACACTAACCAAAATCAAAGGAGATACAATCCCTATTCGAATACTTATAATGTATGATGGAGAGACCACCCTAACCTTAGGTATGGCCCTAAAACCAACCCACTTGGTTTTGACCAAACATCTTGTCAACCTTCTAGTAAAGATAGGACCAACCTCATACTAGAACAAGTCCTTAAGAAGATGGATTATAGGTTCCAGAGTACGGAAACAGCTCTTAAGCAGGTTCAAGAGAGACAGGCTGCAACTGATATCATAGTTAGCAACTTGCAGGCTCAAAGGCAAAATAGGTTACCATCTCAACCTTACCCTAACCATAAGGAGAATGTTAGTGCCATAACACTTAGGAATGGGAAAGAGTTAAAAGAACCTAAGAAGAGTAGGGAGGTTGAGCCTGAGTTAGAGGTCAAGGAGTTTGAAACAGAGTTGGACATATAAGCTAATCAAACTACTAAGGAAATAGGAGAGAAGAAAAGAGAACCTTATAAGCCCATTCCACCTTTTCCTAGTAGATTTAGAAGCCCTACTTCTAAGGTAAATAAGGCTAACCAAGAGATCTTAGAGACATTTAGGAAGGTAGAGATCAACATACCTCTCCTTGATTCCATTAAACAGGTGTCTCGTTATGCTAAGTTCTTGAAAGAATTATGTACTACTAAAAGAAAATTAGTAGGGAATGAAAAGGTAAGTGTGGGGGAAAATGTGTTTGCTGTTTTTCAAAGGAAACTTCCCCCTAAGTGCAAAGACCCAGGTGTGTTTTCTATTCCTTGCAAAATAGGAAACCTTTGCTTTGATAAAGCTATGCTTGATTTAGGTGTCTCTAGTAATGTTATGCCTAGATCCGTTTATGACAAACTGAACTTAGGTGAATTAAAGAAAACTGACATAGTGATTCAATTAGCTGATAGGAGCAACACTTATCCTGATGGAGTGTTAGAGGATGTTTTGGTTCAAGTGAATGAACTAGTGTTTCCTGCTGACTTTTATGTAATGAACATGGGTGAAGCATGTCTTGATATTCCCATCTTGCTTGGCAGGCCATTTTTGAAAACAGGTAGGACTAAAATTAATGTGTATGAAGGAACATTAACCATGGAATTTGATGGTGAAGTGATTAAATTTAATATTTTTGATGCCATAAGATTCCCTGCTGATGTGAGTTATGTGTATGCACTTGATGTTATTGCTGAATTGCCCCAAGATATGTATGACTTATCTAATGAAGATGAATTTTTGACTGTGCTTACTAAAAGTCTTGATCATGCCAAGTTTCGAAAAGTTCCTTACCTGATTAATGATGATTTAATGGAAGAGATCCAACTAGAGGATCCAGGAGCTTCATGAAGTCGAGCCAACGACTATAAACAAAGGCGCTGATTGGGAGGCAACCCAACGTTTTTAGGGAAGTACCATTTAATTTTGCTTTTATTTTCATTATTTCTTTCTTTTTGCATGCATTAGGGACTATGCATGAATTAAGTGGGGGGGGGGTGCATCTTGCATCTAATTTTCGCAGTATTTATTCTTGAAAAAAAAAGAAGTAGAAAATTAAAAAAAAAAAAAAATTCTTTTCGTATAAATAATGCATGATATGAGTTTATGCTAGGCTTGCTTGTTTAGAATTTTTTTTTTTGTTTTATTAGCTATTTTGTAGTTTATTCTTTTATAAGTGAAGACTTCTAAGCATGATAGTTATCCTTTAGAGAAGTTTGAGTTGATCTTCATACATCTTTTTAATGAATAACTCTCTTGATTATCCATCTTATTTAGTCATGTAATATATCCGATTCAAAGGCAATAAAATGACCTCGCCCATCTCCTAGACTATTGAATTAGTTGAATAATTCATTAAAATTGTGATTTTACTTGTCTATTTTTCATAGAGTCAAAGTCGGGATTGACAAGTACCCCTTTGAGGCATGCGCTACTGGGTGTTACCCTTTGAGGCAATACTGCCACTGGAAAGTTTGCTTCCTATACTAGTGAGCCATTAAAATAAATCAAAGTAATGATGAAAATAAAATGTTTGCTCCAGCACCTCTATTTGGGTGAGTGTGAGACAGAGAGTGTTTAATTTCTAAGACCCTATATGGGCCTCGAATATGTGCGCAAGTGGAGTTTGATGAGAGAAGAAGAGAAAAATAAATACAAGGCAAGTTTAGCATCAATTCAATGAGTTATTCTACCTAGTTCAATTGTCTCCATAGCCAGACCATGCCCAGATTTTTCTATCTTAAATTCTTTTCCGACCTCTTGATTGGTGTATGCATAATAAAAAAGAGATGGATAATTATTGATCTTGTTATATCATTATAGAAGTGTTGTGAGGTTGATAAATAAACTCTCTAAGGATAGTTGGATGTTTAGCAGGTATTCACTTATTGAAGGAAGAACTAATCAATTCAATAACACTGTTTTTCTTAAGCAAGCCCAAACCTAGTATGAATATCATAAGTATGCATGATTTTATAAGAAAAGAAATGATGTCAACTTTAGGTCGAGTATAAGATTTCTTTGCACGAGGACGTCCAAAGTCTAAGTGTGGGGGAATTTGTTAAGCCATTAACCATGCATCGTTTTATTAATTATTTTGATTATATTTTACACATTATTGCGTCTAATTTACTTTATTTTATATATTTTTCAGGTTATGCATTTATAAAATAAAAAGGAAAAGACAAGATGTCGAAGCTCCGATTTTACATGCTTTGCTGAAAAGACGGTCCAATAATAATTTATGAAAAATATTATTTCCATGATTATTTAATTGGGTTAGGGTTTCAAGAATTGGAGGAGAGTTAGAAGTCTTGAGGGAGAAGAAGCCTAAGGAAGAAAGGAGAAGAAAACCCTAAACATGAACCCTAACCCACCTAATTAAAAGACCATGACATCCTAGCTTTAAAGGCCACATCTCCATCACCAAGATCATCATCCCATCGCACGCATATAAGCTTCAGCCCATCATCTCATTCACAATCAACCACCACCTCCTTCAACGCAGCCAAGTCTCACGGCAACCCAGCTTTCCTCGTAGCCAACCCCTTGATCATCACCATCTTCCTTCAACCTCCTCCTCATCACCCTTCCTTTGAGATAATCAGCCACGTACCGGCGTAGCCATAATCCTCCATCTCCAGCCCTTCTCCACTCCCTCTTCTTCCTCCTCATCATCATCAACCTACAACATATAACAAGCCACGGCACCTTCACACGTTCATCATCTCCTTTTGATCGTCTTCCCCATATCATCATCACACCATCCTTTTCAAAGTAGGGTGATTTAATTTAAATTTTTTTTTTATGTTGTTTAGATTATTGTTAGACATGAACTATTTGGGTGAATTTTGTGATGTTAATTTTAATATGAGTGAGTAATTTCCATGTGCTTAGTATCATCTTCTTGAAGCCATGCTAAATTAATTATTTTGAAACGAGTTTTATGCTTTAATGCATAGTTGATTTCTATTCATGATTCTTTAGCGATTAGCGTTTATTGTTTATGAAATTTGTGTTAAATCGATTATAATGCATGCTAGTTGATTAAATATAATTTCGATTGATAGTTTAGAAGACTATAATACGTAAAAGTTATAGTTTTTTAGGCTTAAGTATCACCCTAATTAATCATGGATGGCTCAAACCCATCTCTTTTAATAATCGCTTTAGATCTTTGTTAAATCGATTTGCTGGTAAATTGGTTATAAAGTGTTAAATGATATTTTTCTAATTCTTAATGCTCTAGTTCGGTTAATTTTTTGCGTTGGTGTAAAGATTATCAAATTAGTAGGGTTTATATTAGGGTTGTACCTAAGTAAACTAGAATATAAGAAAAAACTGAGAAGAACTGCTGGTGGATGTCTTCTACAGTTTAACTCATGAATGAAATTAACTTGTGTGTTGATGATAAATATTAATTTGCATGGTGAATTGAGATTATACTAAGTATCCTTCATAAATTTGATAACTTTTGATCATTATTTGTTGCTTAGAGTTAATATGATTAGTTTGTTAATTTTTGTTGGATTTTTATTAGCTTCAATACAATTTCAATCGACCCCCCCAAAAGTATCGTCTTTTAGGAGTGTCTAGGTAATTTTAGATAGTTTAGATTTTGATTTTTAGAGTGGTTATAATTTTAGATTGACTTATATTCAGTTTTAGTATTTAATTACCGGTTTGTTAGAAATTAGACTAAAAATAGTTATTTTTATTATTTTTCGACTTTTATCAGTTCCTAGAGTTTATATAGTGTCCTAGTCTGCCCATATTTAATTTTGTAAGTTTTGGAAGTTATTTGCTAATTGTTGAGAATTATTTTGTGAAATTGATATGTGCAGGTTTTTAGATTATTAATTCTGAAAATTTCGGCTTTAATTGTTAATTCACGATTATTAGGTATTGTTAAGTCCAGAAAATTATGCCCTAGAATTAGGGCAATTTTCTTGATTATTTTCGTATTTGTATTTATGCATATTATTTTATTTTTAATTTCAGATTTAATTTTCTGCTTGATTATTCTGTAGTAAGTTTCTGATTTAATTTTCCTGAAATTAATCAGACATTATTCTGGAGTTATAAGCTTGTCAAGTTTAAGATTAGTAGTTTAGGTTATTGCTTGTGATTTTTAATATTAATTTTCTGTTTAATAATTTCTGTTTTGATTTTTAGTTGAAGATTGAATTATTATTCTGTTTTTATTTTTCTAGGTTATTTAGGATAGCTAGTTACTGTTTTATTTGCAGAATATAATGCAAAATATTTAGGGGGGTCATTGGGTGTTTTTCCAGATTTTTATTCATTAGATTTTAATTATTTTAGAACTATTAAGATTAGATTTAATAAATTGGATTAGTAAAATCATTTAGGATTAAGCTAGCATTTTTAAAACAATCTTTCCTCGTGGATTGATCCCCGCTTCCCTACGCTATAAAAAGTATTTAATAATCGAAGTAGTGGTTAAATTTGTAGCTCTCGACAAGCTTTACAAAGCTCTTAGCATATCTTCTAATGTTTGAATGGTGCGTTTGGTTTGCCCATCTGTAGCTGGGTGGAATGCAGTGCTAAAACGCAGCAACGTCCCAAATGCTTCCTGTAGTTTCTGCCAGAAGCCAGACTGGAACCCGGTGTCTCGATCCGACACGATAAAGTTTGATACCCTGTGTAGTTGCACTATCTCCTCGAGGTATGCTCGAGCTAATTGGTCAAGGGTCCAAGTATTTCTCATGGCAGTGAAGTGCGCTATTTTTGTAACCCTATCCACGATAACCCAGATCACGTTATTTTTCCTTTGAGTCAAGGGTAGACCCATCATGAAATCCATGGTTACCGAGTCCCACTTTCACTCGGGGACTTCTAGAGGTTGCAAGAGTCCCGCTGGTCGTTGATGTTCTATCTTCACCCTTTGACAGGTTAGGCACTTTGCTACGTAATCGACCACTTTCTGTTTCATGTTAGTCCACCAGAATGTCTGCTTTAGGTCCTTATACAACTTATTTTCCGTAGGGTGTATCGAGTGTGGAGTATTGTGACCCTCGTCTAAGAGTTTCTTCTTCAGTGCATCTACAGCTGGCACACACACTCAGTTATGAAACCGAATGGTGCTATCTTCATGAATTATAAACTCGGGTGCCTTTCCCTCCAATATTTCCTCCCCGATGCACTCAAGTTGGGGGTCCGTAGCTTGAGCTACCCGAAACTCTTCAATGAGTGTCGGTTGTGCTTCCAGGGTGCATAGCATAGGCTTTGCCCTTGGGGTGATCACGTTGAGCTCTAACTTATGAAATTCTTCACACAACTCATTCGGAGGCGCTAGCAAGCAGCTTAGTGCTAGATATGGCCGACAAATCAACGCATCCGCCACTACTTTGGCCTTCCCGCGATGGTACTAGAAATGAACATCATAATCTTTCAGGAACTCTAACCACCTTGTTTGTCTCAGGTTTAGATCCTTTTGTGAGAAGAGGCATTTCAAACTCTGGTGATCAATGAAAACCTCACAGCATACCCCGCACAGGTAATGCCTCCAAATCCTAAGCGCAAGCACAATAGCTGCTAATTCCAGGTCATGAGTCGGATAATTCTGCTCATGTGTCTTCAATTGTCGTGAGGCATAAGCTATGACACGACCCTCTTGCATTAGCACACACCCCAAACCGCTCGTAGAGGCATCGCTATACACTACGAAATCCTTGTCAATAGTAGGTAAGGCCAGTGTCAGCGTGCTCATCAGTCTCTTTGTAAGCTCCTGGAATGCTTCCTTACATTGTTCCGTTCATTCAGACTCGGTGACCTTCTTGGTCAAGTTGGGACGTGGAGTGGCAATCTTCGAGAAGTTTTGAACAAATCTGTGATAGTGCCCTACCAAACCCAAGAAACTCCTCACCTCCGTCGCGTTCCTAAATCTGGACCAGTTTGTCACAGCCTCTATCTTTTGGGGGTCCACAAACACTCCCTCATTAGATATCATGTGTCCCAAAAATGTCACCTTGTTCAACCAAAACCCACACTTATAAAATTTGGCATACAACTCATTCCCTCTTAAGACTTCCAGGGATGTCCGTAGATAGTGATTATGTTCCTTGGGGGTCCTCGAGTAGATTAGGATATCGTCTATGAACACCACCACGAATTAATCTAAATAGGGCTTGAAGACCCTGTTCATAAGGTCTATGAATGCTGCCGGGGCATTGGTGAGGCCAAAGGGCATCACCACAAACTCATAGGGTCCGCACCGGGTACGGAAGGCAGTCTTGGATATGTCCTCATCCCTGATTCGGAGTTGATGACACCCCGAACGAAGGTCCATTTTAGAAAAGGTCCCCGCACCCCGTAGTTGGTCAAATAGATCATCTATTTTGGGCAAAGGGTAACGGTTCTTGACCGTTATTTTGTTCAACTCTCGGTAGTCTATACATAGTCTTGGGGTACCGTCCTTCTTCTTCTTCACAAACAAAACCGGGGCTCCCCACAGGGATGTACTAGGCCGAATATACCCCTTCTCCAAAAACTCCTCCAATTGTGTCTTTAGTTCTTTCAATTCTGCCAATACCATCCGATAAGGTGCCCTGGAGATAGGTGTGGCTCCAGGAGTTAGGTCGATACAAAACTCCACCTCTCTAACGGGTGGCATGCTGGGGATTTCATTGGGAAACACATTTGAAAATTCGCTTACCACAGGGATGTCCCCCAGGGAGGATTCCGCATCCTCGGTTTTCACTACGTGACATAGGAATCCCTCGCATCCTTTGCCTAACAACTTGCGAGCTTTCATTACCGACACCAATTTCACTCCCATTTTGGGTCTTTGGCCCTATGCACTACCTTCTCCCCATTGGGTCCCTTCAGGGTGATTTTTCGTTTTGGGCAGTCTATTTGAGCCTGATACTTAGCTAACCAGTCCATCCCCAATATAACCCCAAAATCAGTTAACTCAAACCCGTATAGGTCTGCTACGAACTCACATTCATACATTCTAACAGGGAAACCCTCGTATAGCTCTTCACACGTCATAGTATTCCCATCAAGGAGAGTCACAGATAGCAATGAAGATTTACGGGTGGGGATCAGTCCTAATGTCTCAACCAACGTAACAAAAATAAAGGAGTGCGTGGCACCCGAATCAAACAAAACATCTACTGTCTGAGTTTGGAGAGAGAAAGTATCTATCACAACATTAGGAGCATCCTCTACTTCCTCCTTCCGCATCAAATAAACTCTACCCCCATTGTTCTAAGGCGGTTGGTAGTTAGGTCGGACTTGAGCTTGCTGAGGTGCCCGGTTTTGTTGGTTGGGGTTGGCTGCCTGCCCTCCCTTGCTCTGATATGGTTGTTGTGGTTGCTGCCATTGCCTTGACCTTAGCCTTGCCCTTGTCCAGGAGGAGGTGAAGGAAGTGGGCAGTCCCGAACCCGGTGCTGATGGCTTTCACAACGAAATAACCTCTTCACCGAGTGAAAACATTATCTAGCATAGTGACCCGGTTTTCCACACGTATTACAGGTTACCTTTGGCCGTGTATTGGGGTGCTGGCCTCGCCAATTAATACCGTTCGAGTACTGATTCCTGGTAGGCCGACGATGTTACTCTTGCGGTTGGAAGTTACCTGGTAATCCCCCTACCTCTTAGTTCCCCGCTATTCGTTGAAATAGTTACTCTGCTCTCTCATCGCCCTTTCTACGTTGACCGCAGTGTCGTATAGGTCAATATAGGAGGTGTACTGACGTACATACATCCTCTCTTTAATGGTGGGGTTCAGTCCAGCCTCGAACCGGCTCATCTTCAACCTTTCTTCAGCTATGAAGGTTGGGGCAAATCGTGAGAGCGCCATAAATTTGGAGGCGTACTCGAGTACGCTCATATTACCCTGCTGCAGTTGCATGAACTCGCCCTCCTTGGCCTTTTGGAGCGAGATAGGGTAGAAATGATCCTTGATCATTTCCTTGAACTTGTTCCAACCAAATCCGGGTTCTTATTGTCTTTCCCTCACCGTGGCCCACCATAAGTCAGCCTTGTCCTTCAAATAGATTACAGTGAAACCTACCTTCCACTCCTCAGGGCATTGGAGTGTGTCGAACAACTTCTCCATGCCCCTAATCTAGTCCTCAAAAGTCTTAGGGTCGGGAGTGCCATCGTAGGTGGGTGAGTGATGGCTCGTGAATCTCTTAATCATATAGGAGTTATCCTCCTCGACCCTTTTCTCCCGAGCCTCCATTAGCCTCTGCAGCTGCTCGTTCTAGAGTCGCAGCTGCTCCCCTTGTTTCTGTAGCATCTTTAATAGCAATAAGTTGGTGAGTTCAGCTCCAGTGGTGGATTGGTCTCGTCCACCTGATTGTGAGACCCATTCCCATTCCTGGGATGCAGGGCCTCCAACCGTTCCCGGAGGGCCGTCATGTTAACCTTCTGATTCCCAGGGACTCTTGTAGTATGGTGAGATCCGGTTTGAGATTCGTTGTTGTTTCCCACCATCCTATTCGGGGAAATAAGTTGGGTTTAGTTTCCTTCCTAATAGTTCATTTCCTACCCACTACCGGGGTTCAATAACACAGTACATACTAGTGCATCAGACATCACTTAACATATGTTCGATTTCAGCATTTCATCACATCATCACATACTCATGCATTTCGCATCATATAGACATCATGTCCACATATTTCACATCTTTCACAACAGAAAATACTGACATTTAGATAATTCGGGGAAATTTTATTGCATAAAAAAAAAATTCCAACATCATAAGTGTTCCACACTAGTACTGTTCATTACATCACAGTTTATAACTTTATTAGCCATAGTGGCTTGATAACATAATCAGAAAGACAAACAACACAACCCTAACGAAAACAAGAAAGAACCATAAGCCTTCTAACTGTTATGAGCTGCTACTGGTCGGGGGCATCCAGTGGACAAGTTCCCTTACACATCCGGCCACATCTGCCCCGCTTCCAGCGGGTCATCCCGGTCACAAACTCACCCTTCGTCTTCGCAAAATCAAAATCTATCTCTACTCCCATGCTCTCAGGTCCCCCGATTTGGTCATCTTGCATAATGAACTCCATCCTTTCCTCTTCATGGTCTCCCCCGGGACTCTTTCCCTCGATCTGCTCTATCTCGCACTCATTTGAGTCTCCCTTGAGGTCTTCACTTCCTATCAGCCGTCGCGCACTCACCTCAGAATCTTCCTCGGGGTCCTCCTTAGGATCCTCTTCCTCCATTGGTTCCCCCTCGCTTGGATCCTCCTTAAGATCTTCTTCCTCCTTGGGTTCCCTCTCACTAGGCTCTTCCTCTAGGTCCTCCTCGGGATCTTCCTCCTCCAGGGGTTCCCTCTCACTAGGGTCTTCCTCAGGGTCTGCCTTCTCTATTGGTCTCGCCTCAGTAGGGTCATCTCCTTCTTCCTTAGAGTCTCCCTCTTCATTTGTAAGCTCATCTTTCGGGTATGGGGCATCCTCCTCACTAGCTATGGGAATACGCTCTAGGTTGTGGGGCCCCTCCAGTCTCAAGTAGTCTATTAGATCATCTATATCCATCCCCATGGACTCCCAGTCGCACCAATAACACCTCCTCCACGGGCGGGGGTCACGAGCCCGGGGGTACAGCTCATCAACTCGATAGTGCCACTTAGGGTCCCCCTTCAGGGTCATCAGCAGAAATAGCACTTGGTTATTCTCAATCGCCATGCAGCTAGTGGGCCTATCATCAAGGTATCTGGCTAATTCCCACCTCACATGTCGTATGTGGTCCCACACACTCTTCCCTGGCTCCTTAGCTAACCGGTCATGCAGACAAGGACCTCCTGTAGTGTTGGGTACCCTCCATTCCTATACAAAGTAAGTACACATAAGATATGCATCCAACCCAATATCATGCATTCATTTAATACTATATGCATATAGATGTAGCCCCTGCCCCATGCTACACTCACTTTCCGTATGGTCCTTAAGTCTATCAGCTTTAGTCTTTAACTTTACAGTCTTTCAGGCGAGCCTTCAGGTCAGTTAACCTGAGCTCTGATACCACTTTGTAACACCCCGAAACTCTTATTTCAGTTCTTATTTACTAATCTTAATCCTATGTGGCAGCAGAACCTACTTGGGGTGTTACAGCTGTATTTCCTTCTTGGAAATACCAGGCTAGATATCAAATAACGATTAATACAAAATTTTTAATAGTGTTTCAATCCCCACATTGTTCAAACTTTTGTAACAACAACTAATTCAAACCAATGTTCATAATAACTTTGTCCTTAAGAACTAAACTTCCATCTTTTCGACTTACGTGTTCGAGACTCGTACTACTTTCAGTTCCCCAGCCCCATGCATGACTAAGTCACCTGAAAACAAAACATTTTATAAAAGTGAGATAAACTCAGTAAACAATCACCCCTAACAGTCAACTACATACACGAATTCATTTTGAAAACATTTTAATGGGGTAGGGAAAACAATAAGACTTCCAAGACACATTTCTCATTAACATAGCTTTCCATCGTTACCAGTTCTCAGAGATGTAAGTTCATAGTTTATGGTTCAAACACAACAGTCCGATTTTAGGTGAACGACCTACTGAGTCTCATGACCTACGTTTCAGTTCAGCGCAGTCGCTTAACTCGTTCCTGGCCTACTGCTACTCAGGTGGTTACCGCTTAACCCTTTCCTGGCCTACCACCAACAGGGATGGTTACCGCTAACCTGACCCACATCTCAGCAGAGCACGTGGTCGCTCACATGCATGCAATAGTTTCCCGGGGAAGGCTAATGACCTTCAATTTAGCATAGTTAGATTAAACCACACCCAACTTATCCTTTACAGTTATTAAATTCATATCTCCTTATCAGAGACCGACTTAGCATAACTGAGCTCATTCAATCCTAGCCACTTCCCCAAATGACTAACCCGCTGTAGTAAAACAGGCATTTCTAGCAAACATAATAAAGTCTTAATTACATAGCATGTCACGCCATACAGATTCTGCCACGTAGGTCCATTCAGTTAACTCATGCTATTATTTCTTCATATCAGTAAACAGGATAGTTCTTACCATGTTCAATGCACACACAGTTGCAACCAAGGCGGGGAAGGGTTAGGGCATGATTGTTACCTGGGTACCGTATAAGTTACGGGCTCGATTGCTATTCTGAACTTACTGCTCCGTACCTGAGCCAAAACATAGCTCACACTCAGTCTAACTCAAATAAATTTCCCCCTGTTGTTTTTCGTACTTCTAATAATTTTATACAATTTACCCATGCCTTTATGGCGTCCAATTCAAGCCCACACTAGGGTTCAGGCTCGGCTAGAATCTGGGGCCCCTTTCAGAGGCCCCGATTTCTGTACTCGGTATCCAATTTAAAACTTCTAGCACAATCCAGAAACTTTGAGTCATCCCCTACCCTTCTCATGTTCGGCATTTCTCCGGGTTCTATCCCGAGCTAGGTCGTTTTCTCACTTGTTTTAGGGCTATTGCTAACTATCTTGGTCTGGATAGTCCAAGGTAAATTGGTTATAACTTGGGCCAAGTTACGCCAATCCGCTCAATTCCAAAATTAGGTTATGCAAGACATCTCGAAGTATCAACTCTAAAAATTTGGTGATTTTTGGTTCATCGACTCCCCCTAGGTGAATTTTCAAAGTGACCGTAACTGCAGCCCACCTTCCAACCCAGCAGGCCCAGCCCAGATTTTCGAGCCCGATTTCCCCGTCCCGTAACGTGCACACCCGATGCCCAACACTTGATTTCGTGCCCATTTCAGAAAGAAGAGCATGTCCTCTACAACTTTTGTGTTTTGTGTTTTCGCTAATTTACTCAACATCTAGGCCAAAAACCCTAAAACACGCAAACTGTCCTCGACTGCCCCAGTTTTGATAGCCTTTGGTAAACGGACCATAACTTCCTCTACACAAGTTGAAATCCCGTGATTCTAAAGGGTAGCGTAGACGACGCCTTGATCTATCTCCCCTACAAATTTGATGATTTTTAGGCCAGAGTATCAACGGGGGGAAAATTTTAAAATCACGTGTATTTATCTTCCTTTCACAGTGGTAGGTTCTCATCAAGCCTCATTCCAAAACCCGATCTTTTTACTAAACATCGACGTTCCTCATACCCATGACTCGTTATCCATGAATCTCGACTACGTTAATCCCACCCCAAGTCATCCAAGTCATGAAAGATGTTAAAATTCATGTTAAGAACACAACAACAATATCACCATGCACTTACCTTGATGTAAACCCGAAAAAGTAGTAATGAAATCGTCTCCCTTTTTGAGGTTTGAATATGAAAATCATGCAAAGCTCTTTTTAAAACCAATGCCTTGAATCTCAAAACAAAATCACACAAAGAAAATCATAAGTGCTAAAGTTTTGGGTGCAAAGAAGAGCACAGGACTAAGGTTTCACCCATGCATCACGTTCCTTACCGAGGGAGAGGAGAGGGAGGTGGTGGCGGTGGAGTACCGGTGGCGGCGACGGTGGCCGACGTGGCTGAGAACGAGGGAGAGAGAGAGAGACAGAGAGAGAAAGAGAAAGAGAAGAGGAAGAGAGAGAAGTATACTAGGGGGTTTCACGCTAGGATTTAAGAAAAAGGGGAAGGGTTTTCATGCTAGGGTTTAAGAAAAAAGGGCAGGGTTTTCGCGCTAGGGTTTAAGAAAAAGGGGGGGTGTTTCACGGTTGGATTTAGTAGCAAAAAGGGGGGTTCACGGTTGTGGGGAGAATTTTAGCAAGGAAAAAAAAAAGAAAAACACAAGGAAAGGAGAAAGGAAAAAAAAAGAAAAGTAAGGAAAAAGAAAGAACAAAAAAAGGAAAGGGATTTAAAAGAGAAGAAATACCATATTTTTTTTCCTAGGGCTAATTTGGGTGAATTTATGAGGAAAAAGTTGAATTTCAAAACAAAATAAATAAGATGGGAAAAGAAATAAAAGCAATAAATAGTTGTAGTGTTAAGCAGAATACGCAAATATTCAAATCGAAGCAAAGGAACAAAATAACCCGGATGGGAAATAAATATTTTTTTTTTCATCATTGAAATAAAGTTTTAAAAGACAACACATAACGAAAAATACTTATAACGACTTGGATTACGGGGGATGGTCCACGTCAGTAGGTCTCCTAATTTGATTTTCCGGGGTTTTACATATATATATATATATACGTACATATATATATACGTACATATATATATACGTACATACATATATATATATAT
>JACYFF010031956.1:84132851-84151741 GCA_017589665.1 Selenicereus undatus
TATATATATATATATATATATATATATATATATATATATATATAATATGTATATATATATGATCCGAAAATTATGATATTCTCAGGAGACCTAAGGGGATCCAACCGTGGGACACACCCAGCTAAGCACAAGGGGCCCAAAACGGGATCCTTGGGGCTCACACTAAAGGCCCTAGCCGGGCAAGAAAATGACAGCCCACTTTGGGAGACTCCCAGGTGAAATTACTACCCTACCTTTTGGTATAGGAACTATAAATACTCGCCTATCTACTTTGGAAAAAGGATTCGGACCCTGACATATTCGACCATGACAAGGATTGACTGTACCTTTTCTTATTGCATTTATATCTATTGAATCCTCCTTTGACTTGATCGTCGATGAGGCGTTCCCCGGATCACAACCCGGGGGTGCCTTTTTTGCAGGTTCGACCGAAGAAGGGAGCCCACCAGCGAGCCATCAGGAGCCATCCCGTAAGCCCAAATTCTTACTGCACGTCATCTTCATCGAGGTACGATAAAGTTCTGAAATAGATTTGGCGCCGTCTATGGGGAAGAAATCGATGAACGATGGTAGTTAGTGATGCTATGCGGGCATGGGCCGGGAGAGATAAAGCACCCGTAGCAGAGGGACCGATCCCTTATGAGGCTGTGGACACCTCGAAAAGCTCTCAAGCGGACCCCGGTCCGATCGATCAACCCCCAATAAGACAGGAGGCTTACGTCACGATGGACGCCCTCAAAACTTTCATGTCCACCATGACAGACGCCATAATGCAGTAAGCATTTGAGTAGGTGAAGAAGGCAGTGGAGGCCGCAAGCTCAGCAAGGTCTCTTCTCTGTTTTGAATATGTGCCTATCGGGGAATGCGAGCCCTCCGTAGACGCAACCCTGCAACATCCCCCCGCTGCAGTGAGAGGGTGCAAGAAGCCCCTCAGAGCGGCGGAGATTGGCGATCTCAGGAGGACAAGCATGATCGTTCCATTGGGGCCAATGACTACCATAACCATTGCTCCAGCCACAAGCGCCCAGCAAACTCAACAACTGCCTCTACGCTCTATACGACACACTTTGCCCCCAGAGAAGAGCCTTCGAATGATAACGAACTCCCGAGTGCCGTTCGCGCCATGAGCGCACTCAGAGTCCCCTCGCGAAGGGCACAACTTGAGGTCACGGCAGCGTGATCGCACCTCTCCCGTATCCCAGAGAGGTTGTCCTTCGCGAAGGAGTGAGTCGGTGGTGGAGGTCGAGAGGCATCCAGAAACCCCCATCAAAGTATCTGGCACGGCCGCCCGGGTGGGGGCTGTCCTATTCTCTACTCCGTTCAGCGTGAAAATCATCAACGCTCCACGGTACAGAAAGGTGAAGATGCCCACCGTGGACTGCTACGATGGCACAACTAACCTTGAGGAGCATTTGGGGGTGTACAAGGCGCAGATGTACGTCCAAGATGTGGACGATGCAGCGTACTGTCGATATTTCCTTGCCACACTTAAAGGAGTTGCCCAGTCATAGTTTAATAGCTTGCCACCAGGAACCATTTCCTGCTTTCAGGATCTGGCAGACAGGTTCGTTAGCCAGTTTATCACCAGCCGAAATGAGAGGCGAACCAAATATTAAGCAGGGCCCGCAAGTATCTCTGGCGGACTTCATCAAACGTTTCCACCAAGAGGCGATCCTAATTCTGGACCTGGAAGACATGGTTGCGTACTCCTCCTTTCTAAATGGCTTAAAGAGTGGGCGATTCAAGTTCTCCCTAGCCGAGCAGAAGGAGACTACCCTTGCGGAAGCGCTGAGAAAAGCCACAGACTTTATCCGCGCCACTGAAACCTGCGGCAATAGCTTTGATGCCCTAAGAAAAGGCGAAACCCCTGTAAATAGGAACCTCGGTAGGAGGGACAGGAATCACAGCTCCGGAGACCGAAGGCCGTTCCTCGAGGTTATTGATCCACGGTTTACCACAGATCCTCGAAGCATCCTTATGGAAGTAAGGGATCACCCCATGCTGAAGAGATCGCCCCCTATGACCTCAGTGCCTAAACCCCAAAACGCCCGAAAATACTGAGAGTTCCATGAGCAAAACGAGCACATGATCGTTGAGTGTGGAGACTTGAGGAAAGCCTTTCATGAGCTAGCAGACAAAGGGCAGATTGATTGATTCCTGAAATGGGGTGTGCGATACTTACGAAAGGATCATGAGCTCGCATGGCTCGAACCATGAGACGAGGAATGTTCAACCAAGATAGTGGCAACTATTGCCTGCGGATACGCTAAAGGCATCACCCCGTCTGCATGGAGGCTCAGCTGTGGGGGGCCCAGTAGGTCCTTACTGTGTAACAAGGAAGTCGCATCACAGTCCCCACCATGGTGTTCGGAGGGGAACAAGGCCTTCGTTTCACATCCTCACATAGTGACCCATTGGTAGTAAAAATGAAGGTGGCTAGTGCGATTGTGTGAAGAATCCTCATCGACACCGAGAGCTCTGTGGACATCATCACATGGGATTGCCTAAAGAAGCTGAAATATCCGGGAAGGGACATCGTCCCATTAGTCCACCCAATCCTGGGCTTTTGGGGACAAGAGGTAAACTCAACCGGAATGATCCGCCTCCCCTTATGCTTTGGAGATAAGGGAAATGCAAAGAATGTGGAGGTAGACTTCTTGGTCATGGACGTCCCTACTGCTTACAATATCATCCCAGGGCGGCCTACCCTGCATAAAGTAAACGCTGTCATCGCCCCCTACCTGCTTCAACTTCAATTTGAAGCCGATGATGGAAGTGTGGGCAAGATGCAGGGAGACCAACACACAGCTTGGGAATGTTATGTAGTGAGCATTCCGCCTCTTGTGGAACGGACGAATGAGAGAGGGGTAGGCAGTTTGTGAGTGACTGGCAAGATGCCCCGGACCAAACCTCACCCTGTCCCTCCATCGGCCGCAGAGGCCTTGGTTATACACACGTTGGCCTCGGCTGAGCCTGACCGACCGACCTCGCCCCGAGGTCACAGAAAGTGTTGAACAAGTGCAGTTAGAGGAAGAACACCCTGACCGCACAGTCCAGATAGGCCGAGAAATAGAAGCTACCACTTACCACTCATTGATCTCACTGTTGAAGGAGTATCGGAATGTATTGGCTTTTTGACCTGAGGAATACCCGGCATCGATCCAGCCGTCATGGAGCACAAACTGAATGCAGACCCACTTCACAAGTTGGTTATTCAGAAGAAACGACACATAGGCCCATAGCGGGCGGTCGCGGCCACTGCAAAAGTTCAGAAATTGCTAGAGACCGAATTCATCAGACAACGCCAGTACCCCGAGTGGATCTCAAATGTGCTATTAGTAAAGAAGCCCAACGAGATGTGGAGGATGTGCATAGACTTGACCGACCTAAATTAAGCCTGTCCGAAAGACAGCTATCCCCCCCAAAGATTGATAAGCTGGTCGATGCCACGACCGGGCACGCCTTGTTAAGCTTCATGGATGCCTTCTCGAGCTACCACCAAATCCCCCTGTGTCAAGAAGATCAGGAGAAGATCGCGTTCATCACCGACCGCGACCTACATTGTTACAGGATGATGCCTTTTGGATCGAAAAATGCAGGGGCTACCTATCAGCTACTCGTGAACAAACTGTTCTAGCCTCTCATTGGTAAAACCATGGAGGTCTACATTGACGACATGATAGTCAAAAGCATGATCGATGAAGCACAAGGTCCAGACTTGCGACCGACATTTGACGTACTTCGGGCCTTTAGAATGAAGCTTAATCCAAAGAAGCATGTATTCGGGGTAAGGTCAGGCAAATTCCTCAGATTCATGATCAGTAGCTGTGGAATAGAGGCCAGCCCAGACAAGATCCAAGCCATGCTGGACATGAGGCCGCCAAGAAATATCAAAGAAGTACAGCGATTGACGGGGTGCATTGCGGCCTTGGGGCGGTTCATGTCTAGGTCTCCAGACAAGTGTCAGCCATTCTTCCGCATCCTACGACACCGAACCAACTTCACTTGGGATCAAGAAGCCGACGAGGCCTTCTAAGCACTAAAGGCATACCTGGCCCAACTACCTAAAATAGCAAGCCCTCTCATAGGGGAAACACTTTTGCTCTACCCGGTCGTCTCAAAAATGGCCATTAGCTTGATCTTAGTGGTGGACCGGTATTATGTAAGTCACACCCTGGCGGGAGCCGAAACAAACAATCCCCTCATAGAAAAGTTTGCTTACACACTAGTGATGGCTAGTTGAAAGCTTCGGCCTTACTTCGAGGATTACAAGGTCATCGTTCTCACTGACCAGCCTGTGAAGAACGTCCTTCAGAGGCTGGACGCCTCCGACTAGCTCTTGAAGTGGGCGGTTGAATTGTCTCAATATGACCTGACCTTTGAAGCACGACGAGCCATCAAAGCTCAGGCCCTGGCTGACTTCTTGGCCGAAGGCACCACCCGCACTCCGGACAATGATCCGCCCCCTTACCATGGAACCTCTATATCGATGGGTCATCCACAAAGGATGGAGGTGGAGCCGGCCTCACCAGTAAGAGCCCTGGCGGAAAGCGGTATGAGCATGCCTTGATGTTTATGTTCAAGGCATCTAATAATGAAGCCGAATATGAAGCCTTGATAGCGGGGATAGAGCTGTGCTATACCACTGGTGCTGACTCAGTCCGAGCATCCTGGGACTCCCAACTAGTGACAAGCCAGCTCAATGGGAAATATGAGACCAACGATGACACCATGGTGGCCTATGTTCGGCGCGCACGGGAAGCTACCAGACTGCTGAAACACTTTGTAATAACGCACATCCCCCAGTCAGAGAACTGCCTGGCCGATGCGCGGTCGAAATTAGCAAGCTCTTCTAAAGACGGAAAACCCAAGAACATCCAATGGGAGACCGTGATGAAGAGGAGCATCGATCCCCACGAAATATTGTGGTTGGATAGGAGCTCGACTTGGATGGATCCCATCCACTCGTACCTTACTGATGGTACCCTACCTGCTAACCCAAAAGAGGTCGATCGTGTAAGGCGGCAGTCCAATTGGTTTATCCTGTACGTGGGAATACTACACAAAAGATCCTTCGCCCAACCCCTCCTACGTTGTGTGACTCCAGAGACGAGGAAGAAAATACTCGAGAAGCTGCAGGATGGGGTATGCAACTCACACATAAGGGGCCGTGCGCTGGCAGTCACGACCATACGCACCGGCTGCTATTGGCCAAGCCTGTGAGAAGATGCTATGAACTTGGTCCGAACTTGTTAAAAGTGCCAAAAGTTTTCCCCCATCCAACGACTGCCCACCACTCCCCTAACACCCATTGTCAGCCCCCTACCTTTCACCAAGTGGGGTATGGGTATACTAGGGCCTTTCCCCAAAGCAACCGGGCAGCGCAAGTACCTCTTTGTTGCCATGGATTACTTCACAAAGCGGATCAAGGCCAAAGTAGTGGCTTCCATCACCGCTGCTGAAGTACGAAAGTTCATCTGGAAGAACATCATCACCCACTTTGGTGTCCCTCACAGAATGATCTGGCAGCAATTCGACACCACTAAGATCATAGACTCCCTCAACACCTTGGGGTGTCAAGCCCGGTTCACTACTATCGCCCACCCCCAGACTAACGGACAGGCAAAAGCGGCAAACAAATCAATCTTGCATGGCCTACAAAAGAAACTCGATGAGGCCAAGGGTAAGTGGGCAGAAGAGTTGTATGGTGTACTATGGGCCCTACGCACAACAATGAAAGTGGCAATAGGAGAAACACCATTCATGCTTACATACGGGTCTGAAGCCCTCCTTCCAGTCAAAGTTTCCCTACACTCCCACTGCCTCACAACATTTCAGGAAGAATTAAACAACATAGCACTTTGAGAAGCCCTGGATCTCCTGCCCTCTGTTCAAGGAGACGTCCTCCTCCAAGAAGCACTTTACAAGCTCTGCATCGTGCGTCTCCATGATAGGGCAGTAAAACTACAACCAATCCAAGTGGGCAACTTCGTTCTTCGCTGCACAGGGGCCGCAGCGTGCGAAAACGAGCATGGAAAGCTCACAGCCAACTGGGAAGGCCCATATAAGGTCCTCGCTCAAGTAAGGCCCAGCACGTACCGCATTCAAACCACTAATGGCACATCCATACCATGGACTTGGCATAGCAGCAATCTGCAAAAGTACTGTTCATAAGTTTTTCCTTTGTAAATGCCCAATCATAATGTACTCTTGCTTTGCAAGAAATAAATACAACGCCTATAAAGGTGGTTCCACAAGCAGCACCATCTAAACACTCTTAGCCCCAATGGGGGCTAAGGACCCTTAAGCACGGCCACATGGCCGGTCGCTATACTCTTAGCCCCAATGGGGGCTAAGGGTCCTTCAACACGGTTACAATGCCGGTCGCTATACTCTTAGCCCCAATAGGGGCTAAGGGTCCTTAAGCACGGCCGCACGGCGAGTCGCTATACTCTTAGCCTTAATGGGGACTAAGGGTCCATGAGTACGGCCTTAGGGCCAATCGCTATACTCTTAACTCCAATGGGGGCTAAGGGTCCTTCAGCATGACCTCATGACTGCTAGCTATACTCTTAGCCTTAATGGGGGCTAAGGGCCATTAAAGCACGACCTCACGGCCACTCGCTATGCTCGTAGCCCCAGTGAGGGCTAAGGATCCTTAAAGAGAAATCCTAAGGGTCAACAAAGATCAACGTCACATTACTTGTTCTTTCGCTTGGGGGCGACTACTATCCCATAAAGTATAGGCAGAGTAAAACAAAAGCAATGCGAAACAACAAGTACAATAGACGGATGATAAAGGAAAGAAATGCCGGTGCCAAAAAGATAAACGTCTTTCATTGATAGAAGAGAAGAGTACAAACACTAATGAAAAGCCAACACGCCAAAAGGGTACAACGAGGGGGAAAGAAAAAGACGTTACACATTGGGCTCCCCCCTAGCGCCAGGGCCGTCATCGTCCAGGGTCCCTGCCTCACCATCTAGAGGTGTGGTTCCCTCATCTTCATCCCCCTCGCCGGTGGGTGGGATGAACTCCACCTTTTTGTGGCCCCGGCCTTCAGCCTCAGCCCGTTGGCGTTTCTCTGCATAGCGAATGTAGGCCTCGAAATAGTTGTCCTCCTAGAAATTAGGGGCCAATGTCACCAAGAGCTCGCGGAGGAATTCCATACTTTCCTCACAGCCCCGCCAGTGGCCTAACTCCTCGGCCTAAGTCGCCTTCTCGACCCCCGCTGCGACCTCGACCTTAGCCTTTGTGAATGCAGCCTCGGCCTTAGAGAGCGCCTTGTTTAGCCTACTTTGTAGGTCCTTCTTCTCAACCTCCCAAGTGTCTTTCTCCTCCCTTAGCCTTTCCTAGCAGCGCTTGTATCCAGCGACGACCTCCTCTGACTTATGACTCTGGGACATGGCCTTCATCGCTCGAACGAGAGCCTACGAAGCAATTCAAACAAGATCAACAGAGGATTAAGCATGAAAGCAAAAATGGAAAAAGGGGGAAAAGGGGACAGTACGTTCCACCTACTTCAGCAACAGCTACCTCTTCCTCGGTGGCCTTAATGGGCTCTAAAGTCCCCAAGGTAGCCAAGTCCCATGACTTGGCCAGGTCTTGAACCAGCTCGAGCTTGGTAGCTGAATTAGCTACTAAGAAGTTTGTGGTATGCGCTTGAGCGCCAGTTGGAGTTTCCCCGCGATTTGCAAAACCGATCATGTGGCCTTAGGGGTACCGGCAACTCCCTGGGGGCTGGGACTATGGCCACTAATCGACCGGTCTGCGGAACGAGGGGGGGAGGCATCCCCTTACCCTCTTTCGCCTTGGCGATGGCTGGAGTAGAGGCTGCTGCTTCGTTCCGGCAGTCCTCAATCCGTGGACGCTTATGCCTACCCCTAACGGGTAGGCTTATTGCGGGCTTCTTCCTATCCGCTACCAAAGGGGGTGCCTATGATGGGGGGACAAAGTTAGCCTCATAACATAATGGGTACAACATAGGAAGACCTGAGGAATGAAGCTCATACCTTCTTAGCCCATATTCACCAGGTGAGCCCTTTCCTCCTCGCGGCGAACGCTCGGCCTCGGCCGCTATCTACTCAGGGGTGGCATCCCCACTCCTGAAGGGCGTCAGCTTTGCACTCTCTTTCTCTACAGAAAAGTAAAAAGAGTCAGGTCAGAACCAAATGAAAAGGCCGACCAAGATAGGGACGTTGAGTACCCTTAGAAAAATTCTTAAGAATTAGGAGGCCCATGGCGGCGAAGAAGAAGTTGCTCTCAAAGTATCTTAACCTAGGGAGCCAATTTCAAGGCTGTCCGCCACTAGATTTGCTCTTCCTCTTCTCAGGCCCCTACGCCGATTCTATCACCTCAGCCATAAACTTAAGAATAGGCTTGGGCGGTGGTCCTCCAGTATATAATAAAGAAAGTAGCAAGCCGTCCTTTGCTCATTATCGGACGGTTCCCTAAAGGGATTCCTAATTGGTTTCTCTTCATTCCAACCAAGAAGGTCCCTGTAGCCCGAGTCTCGGTGAACGGAGAGGAAGTTATACTTCCAATTCTTTACTTTTGATTTCTTTTCGATGACTGTCATGTAGCCCGGCCTGTTGTCAAAACAATACCGCCTAAGGTCCCCGGTCTCCTTGGGAGCTCTCTGGATGGAATGGACCAGGCCGAACGCTTGGGCAATACAGGTTAGGCCACACAGCTCGCATGTCGCTATAAAAGAACATACTTTGTACCAGGACGTGGGCACAATCTGCGCGGGTGCAAGCTCGAACTTTTTAAAAAGCTCCACAATCACTGGGTGGAGAGGAAACCGTACGCCGTTGTTAAGGGCCGCCGATAGATCGCGATACATTTCGGGGGCGGCTCATTGACGGTTACATCCGCCTCAGGGATAATGAAGTTGTATCCTACGGACAGGAGATACTTCTTCTCGAGGGTCATTCTTTTTAGGGAGGAAATGACCTTCAGATTTGGAAAGTGTGTGCCCAACCCATCTAGAGGGGTCCGACCGAGAGGGAGCCCCAGGAAATACTAACCCTTCGACCACGACTTCGAGGATCGGCTCTATTGGGGTACGAACCCTCTTCTTGAGCATGACCCTTCCCGAGGCACCAGGCGCTGCTTGTGTTGAAGAGTTGGTCGACGCCTCATCCGAAGAAGAACCAGTGGACGACCCCTTTGAATAGGATCTAGGGGACGCCCTATCCGAGAAAGAGCTAGCGGGCGTCCCAACCGAAGAGGAACTAGAACTAGTAGGCAAGACCATGGCCCCCGCCTTTGAGGACTTGGAGCAGAATGGAGATTACCTTCAAGGGCCCCTTCAGCCAAAAGTTCATCCGGGGTTCTAATGCAAGGGGTGGACTTCGTCTTGGCCATTCGTTGTGCCTGGACATTATTCATAAAGTCAGCTATAGTGATTTCCCATGGGTATGAAACCTCCTCCTTAATACTAAGGATACTGCGGGTGGAAGAATACTCGCAACTAGACCACAAGGGAGTGTCGAGCTCAAAAATCGGCACCGTGTAGGGAATCTTTTTGGGTTCCCTAAACTGCTTTTTTCGAGGAACGTACGCCACCACCCGGCCATCAATAAAGGTCGAGAGGCTAGGAAACTAAGGGTGCCAACCCATCTGTTGGGGACCGACTGGCGCCTCAGGGACGTCCCCCCTCGATGAATAGGACAAAGGCATGATTGTACAAATATAAACACAACAAATAATCCGCAGAAGAGGTACAAGGGCATACCTGCAGAAAACAAAGAAGTTGAAGAAAGAGGTTGAAGACTGCGATGAACACACAGAACAGTCTTTTGAAGGATCAAAGGAAGAGATTGAAGATGGTACAGTGTATTTGAAGATGGGATGAAGTGGGAGGCAGAGCTTCTCTCTCTGAACGCCCTCTTCAATGCCAATGAAAAGTGATTCGACATATAGGAGCCCCATTTCTCTTATAAAGGGGATGAGAAAGGAGGAGGGGAGACATCCTCCCAAGGCACTCGAAATGATAGTACCCCAATCAACTCCCGCTACGTGGCATCGAAACGTCCCGCAAACGCTTGGGGACTAAGGGCTCCTAAGCTCAGTCTCATCACCTACTGCAAAGACCCTAAAACTGTGAGGAGTAAGCATCAATGAGCACAGCCTTGGGGTCGGCCGCTATGCTCTTAGTCCCAATGGGGGCCAAGGAAGTGGGAGTATGGCCTGATGGCCTGCCAATATGATCAAGGGTCCGTAAGCACGACCTCACGGCCGGTCGCCACACTCTTAGCCCCAATAGGGGCTAAAGGTCCTTAAGCATGGCCTTAGGGCTGGTTGCTGCACTTTTAGACCCAATGGGGGTTAAAGATCCATGAGCACAACCTCAGGGCTGACTGCTACACTTTTAGCCTCAATGGGGGCTAAGGATCCATTCGCACGACCTTAGGGCTGGCCGCTAAACTCTTAGCCCCAATGGGGGCTAGGGGTCCTCAAGCACAACCTAATGGCCGATCGTTGTACTCTTAGCCCCAATGGGGGCTAAGGGTCCTCAAGCACGGCCTCATGGCCGGTCGCGATACTCTTAGCCCCAATGGGGGCTAAGGGTCCTCAAGCACGGCCTCACGACCGGTCGCTATACTCTTAGCCTCGCTATACTTTTAGCCCCAATGGGGGCTAAGGGTCCTTTAGCACAGTCTCACGACCGGTCGCTATACTCTTAGCCCCAATGGGGGCTAAGGGTCCAACAGCTCGTCTAAAGATAGAGCAATAAGCAATGATGATGGTAGGCCGAACACTACTCGGCCGACCCCCTGAAAGATGAATCCATATGAAAGTATCGAGCAGAGATGAATGAAATGGAATCAAGTAAAGATCAAGTTCGGATAACACAGGATAACTGTTTTATTATTCAAAAGGCATAGCTACTAGTCAAGTTTTACGAATGATAAAGACTGCAACAAGGGAAGCGAGAAACAACGGAGCTTCTATGCCTACTTTTCATCAGTTGACGCGGGAGGGGCTTCGCTACAACCCGAATCTTCCACAAGGCCGCTCGATACCATGGGGTCCACAGGTGGATTAGCAAGGCGGGGGATCTGAGCCCTCCGGAGCCTTGGCTCGATTCCCCATAGCTAGGTCTCAATGATAGTCCAGTTCAGACGTCGCATGACCGACATCATGCAGTTCATGTCGATCCTGCACGAAAGCCCCAGTTTTGTAGTATCATTCAGGACCCTGGCATAGAAGATCGCCTGCACCATCTCCAGAATGTTAGAGTCGTGGGCGTACTGTGTCACCACACCGAGGTTGAAGTCTGGGCAGAGGCGGTGATAGTCCTCAGGGAGTGGGTTCGGGTGGAGAGCTGAAGACTCCCTCAGAGACTAGCGAAAAGTGTCCTAAACCTATTCGGCTGCCTGGTCGATGCTGGTGAATTTTAGGAAAAGGACCATTTTCCTTCTCTCAATCTCTCTCTTTCTCTAGCAAAGTCAAGAAAATTTGTTAGATGTCACTTGCTAAAGGGGCCTCCCCACTCCCTTTTATGGTGAGGGGAAAGTAGCCCAAAGGACAGCGCACTTCTTAAGGTGACACCCGACTAATTCGCTTTTGACACGTGGCCCCTGCAACCTAGAGCTAAAAAAATAATAAAATAAAATAAGACAGTTGGGTCCATACTATGGGCTCCCTGAAACCCGACCACCAGGCAGGTTTGAGGGAAGACGTGAAGACTCAAAGAAGATCATTCCAAGTAAGAGCGCGGTAGGTTCTGTGAAGAAATCAATCCCTAAGAAAAGGGAGCGACATTTTATTATCAAGACACATCTCATAAGAAGGAATGTAAACAAGCATAACACAGGAAAGCATTGTGAAAAATCTAGCCCTACTCATCATCACTAGAAGGGGGTGGGGGATCATTGGAGCCCGAGCTCTCCTCTTGGCCGTTCACAGGCCCTCGAGCATCCCCTGGGGGGGATCGTTGGTCAAGCTGTGCCTCCAGAAGGTCGCGCCTGTTAATGTACATCCAAGACTCAAAAGACGTCCATCACAAACCTTCAAGGGACGCCTTCAAGTCAGCAGCTATAAACCCACTCGCAATGCCCAATCCTATAGCCTCGTCAAGCAGCACGGCATAGAAGGTGGCCTAAACCATTTCGGGTAGTTTGAAGTCACGCATGACCTCTTCCGCCTTGGATAGAACAAAGTGAGGACATAGCTCCCGGTAGTCTTCTGGGAGTAGACATGGAGGGCATGAGGCACTCCTCTAATACCATCGAAAGGTTTTCCGTACGTAATCAGTCATCTCTTCAGTCTCCCTAAAAGGGGGAAAGGCCATGGTTATGATCACAAACCAGGACTCTGGTTGGAGCCGCAAACCGAGTATCTCTCTCTCTGTGAAAACTTTTATTCCTCTCCCTCTCTAAGAACTCAAGAGTGCTTTCGAATAACCCTTCACAGGGATACCTGCTTCCCTTTTTATATATTAAGGCAGAAGGGGTTAAAGAGGGATCACACATTCTTAAAACTACCCAACGTCAAGGCACCACTCAGTTCTTGCCACGTGGCTTTAAGTGGCAAAGTGCTCTGTAACGGCCCGAACCTAAAGGTTCTTGTTAATTACGCCAAGCTACTTTAATCGTAAATTAATTAAGTTGTGCGCCACATTTCAACTTATCAATTTATGTATACGTATTTATAATGTGCATCGCATGTTGAAGCGACGACATGGCCTCTAAATGAACCTTGTGATGTTCTTTAAATAATTCCTTCAAGTTCTAATAAATATTTGACTTCCTCATAATAATAAAAATAAATAAATAAATAAATAAAGTAAATAAAAGAGCCTAAGTGTTCAAGAGTTAATTTGTGAGGTAACAATAACAAGAATAAATGAACAAATATAGTATTAATAATAAAACGGAAATGAGAAATGTCTTTTCCCAAAATTTATATTTAAAGGATGTAAAATTTATGTAATAGTCCGACCCTAAATTCTGTTTATTAATTTCATGTCATTAATCCATGTGATTGAGTTCATTTCATTCACATCATTTCTTTTTTATATTCCCATTTTTTTTTATTCTCATGTGGACATTTCTAACGGGGCCCTAACTTTGCAATTCGGGGATTTGTTCTAGTCAATTTTGGAAATTGCGTTAGGCCTTGATATTTGAGAATTTAATGTTTAAAATTCTTTTTCATGGCACCACAACCATTTATCTCAAACTTTAGGAAAAAAAAAATTCAAACGCACTCGGTTTCAATTTTTTCGCTAAACCTGAGCCCGTTTAGGGTCGTTTGCAATGCAACAAGACTTGATCCTTATTTATTTAGCTAAACCCTCTTAATTAAGCCTTAATAAAGCTTGAAATTTTGACTTTTCTACCTTTAATTTGCAGCCAAGTAAATGGGTTATAAATTGTAAAAAATTTCACTTTATCTTCATTTCTCACCAAGCATTCAAGAGACCTTCTCTCTCTTCCCTCTCCTCTTTCTCTCTCTACTCGGCAACCACCCCCCAGCCACCATTTCACCACCTTTCCACCACCAAAATCCCACAAAACAACCCCCAAACACCTCTTTCACTTCAATAAGCATCAAGGATCATAACTAGCTCATTTGCAAGCTCAAAGTGAGTGTTGTTTCACCCCTATGCTGATTTTTATTTTTTGATTCTTGATCTTGTTGGTTTTGTTGCTTATTTTGGTTGTTTTAGTGATGGATTATGTTGTTTTTATGGTATTAAGAATCTTTTTGCTGATGGATTATGGTGGAGTTGAGATTGGATGAGGCTAGGGTTAGGGTTTCATCTTGGTCATGCAAAGCTTCTTGCATAAGTGATGTATATTGCTTGTTTTATCCTTGTCCTTGCTTATCTTTTGATATATTGAAGTTGTTATGTTGTTTATGGTGTTTTGGAAAAGTTGGGAGTGAGTTCAAAGTGACCTAAAGCTAGGGTTTGTCCAAAATACAAGATTTGGACCAACTAATATTAAATTTGAGGTGTGTGGGTTATGTGATTGGAAAAGGAGTTTTATTTGATATGAATATGAAGAGGAATTAGGTATGGTGATGTTGTATGAGGTTGGGATGTACCAAAGTGTGTTATACTCTCTTAAAAAGGAGTTTGAGTTGAGGTTTGGTGTAAAAAAAAGTGAAGGAACAACAAAACAGTGTTGCTGGAATTTTTCAGGAAACAGGACAAACTTTGGAACAAAACTGGTAATAATCAGCCAGGCCAAAAATTCTGATTTTTGGTGGTAGATAGGTCTGGATGTTAGCTTTAAAATGACTCTTGAATCACCTTAATCCGAGGTCTGTGGAGGAAGTTATGGCTATTTTACTGAACTTGGGAAGAATGGATAGAATGGTTGTTTTTAGCACTAAAACCTAACATGTTGGTGTTCTAACCCCATTTTATGGAACCTGTCGTAGGAATCTTGTTATGTGTCCTTCGGAAAAGTTTTAGAGGACTTCCTAAGCTATTTATATTGGGGGGTCTTACGTCTCAGTTGGAGGTCGGGAGTATAAGTTGTGGATTATTTTTTCCGTACCCTCGTCATAAACCCTTACCCATTGAACTCGCTACCGTACCTTAACTTAGCATTTCTAAACTTTATTTAACTTTATCAGTTTAATCCATTAACTGTTCACACAAATTCTTTATAAACCTTTTTATTTAAGGATACCTATTGTGCTAATTTTATTTAAAGGTATTCATTATCAAAATAAGTTCATTTATAACCTCATATGCCTATAATGATTTTGAACAGAATCAAGGCCTAAGCTCTCATTCTCTCCATTTTAGCACATCTATTTACTCTGTGAATTAGCTTTTAAAGACCCCAGGTATGTTCATTGACTGTATCTTTAGAAATCAGCACATATTTATCGAAATTATAATGTTTTGGTAAGTACATCAATGAACCAATTGAATAAGTGATTTATCACATAATTAGTGACCCCCCAGTTATCAGTTACAGGGCATTGCCCTCCAGTTACCAGTGCGGCTTCAGGTCAGGTCTTCCGATCGGCTTGGCAGGTGTACACCTATACATAGATCGTAACAGTTACTAAGGGGTGCACTATCAGATAATAAATGGCAACTTAGTTTCATATACATTACATCCCCTATTTTAAAATCAAAATGAATTGCAAAGAGAGCCCTCATAATTTCTTTGTCAGTAAATCTTTATCAGTACAGGGATGCATGTACTGAGCTTTGGCTCACAGTTCAAAATATTTTTATATTTTGTTTTAGGAAGGTGTTCGGTAAACAGGTCTCAAGTGGGCAGGGAAGCTGAAGGTGATAAATAAGTCAGAACCGTCCATGTAATTGGCGGATAGAGGGGCTAAGATGCTTTTATGCCTTCTTGTACTGCATTTTGGTGTCCCAGCTGTATATCTGAACTGCAATATATATTTTAGTGTTATAACTGTATTATTAAACGGAGTTATGTATGTTGATGTAACCCTGGGAAGTTCGCATCTTTCCTGTATTTACCTAAATGGCTTGTATGGACGTGATTGCCCCTTTGAGGATAAACTTTGATTCTATGGCTAAAATTTCATATTCAAGCGTAGCCTTGTCCTTACGGACGACGGTAACACCCGTTCATTGGGTTCTTAGGGTTAAGCTTAGGTAGGTAAATGCAGCTATGATTTATGTATTGTTGGGGCGTTACAATTTAGATGTGTTAATTTTAGCTAAACTCACTACTTCAATTATATATATATATATATATATATATATATATATATATATATAAATACGTAATGACATCTAAATATATATATATGTATATAATGATTGAGAATAATAGTAATAATACTACTACTACTAATAATAATAAAAAAAATAGAGGTTGGATAAATACAAGAAAAAAAAAGAAGAAAATCTAGAAGAAGGGATTATGTGTCAAGAAATAAAAGGGGGAAAAGAAAAGGGGAAAAGAGTAATGAAAATTTCAAAGACATTTGTTAAGCTAGATATATATATGGTAAACAATACAAAAACAATTTAGCAAAAACCTCAAACCCCCTCGGTTCCGAATCAGGCCCGAAGACCCCCTCCCATGCCTTGCCCTGTTCTGCGTCCCCCTCCCCTCTGCCTCTACTGCACACCACCGCACTCATCGGCGCCCACCATCACCAGAAACTGCCGCTGACGTCACCGAGGGCCCGTCGCCACTAGCCAACCCCTCCCTTCTGTGTGTATTGAGTGATTTTAGTGGGTTGAAAGGTGAAAACCCTAACTCCCACTTCATTCAATTTTGATCTTTGATGCTGAAATTTTGATTGTAAATGAAGTAATTATCATTGATAAGTGTTTATTTGCAAAATTCTTGAATCATTGTGGTGATTTGATTTGAGAAGTGAACATGGGGGATGAGAGTGAGTGTGGTAAGTGAGGGGTTTGACCATTAGATTGGATATTGGTTGTTGATGGTAATTTTGGGATTGATTTGAAATGTATATTTGAATAAGATGAACAAGGAAAAATATGTTGCATGAATTGGTTGTGGCCTTGAAGTTGAGCAATTAAGGACTAGGGTTTGAATGTTATGATTGAATTTTAGTTTAATTTGATGATATTAGATTAGGCTCATGATTGATTAAAGGAAATTTATGGATTATATACATGGGAGATGTGTGTTATGTTTTTAATCATGAGTTGGTGATTAGGGTTGTGATTAGAATGGAAGTTAAGTTTGTTATGTGGATTTAATGACGTTTAAGGGGATGTTAATATGTAAGTGAGTGAGATGAAAAACAAAACAAAAAAAATATGTTGGATGAGTGAGATGTGATTATGAAAATGAAGGAATAAGGTTTAGGGTTTGAATAATGTTTAAGTTAATTTTATCGAATTAATAATGTTTAAATGAATTAATGGATGATTAAATAGTGATATATGTATAAAAATATATGAGATTAGAGTATGTGTTAATTTATGATCATAACCTGGTGATTTAATGATTGTGGTTAGTATGGTGATTTAGGAGAACTATAATGAATATTCGAATAAAATGAATGAAAATTTGATATTATAATGTTGTATTGGGTATGTGTGTTCATGATGAGTGGGGGATTGGGGATTAGATGTTGGCTGGAGTTGAAATTTAATTGGGTTATTTTAGTAGTGTTTAAAGAAGTCTTTGGCGATAATCGAACGAAAATAAAGAGATAAAAGCATATGTATTATATGGTTGCATAAGTTACGGCAAGCTTTATTTGCCAAGTGAGGATAGTGGAGATGAGAATGGAGGGAGATTCATCATTTGAAAATCATGAACTAAGTATGGGGTTTGGTGAGATTCGAGGATTTCGGGCGTTAAAGGAAAGGGAAAGGAATAAGTGATTTTGTGGATTTGGAGCTACTAACGTAATGTGCCTTCGTAATTTTATTTCGCAAATGAATAATGTTATGATTGGAACTCGACTTGAACATGAGACCAAGTTCGTGAAATCTCCTTAAAACGTATCGTAAACCAAAGTTTAATGGTTAACGATGATTCGTTAAAGGGAAAAACGATAATCGTAATAATATCATTAATAAAAATTATTACAAAAAATAATCACAATTCTAATAATAATAATAATAATAACAATGATAATGATCGATAACGTAGTTAATAACAAACTCAAGATGAGTCACACCGTTACGTCACTATAGCTCGTATTAAACGAACATTGGCTATGTAAAGGAAAGGAACAACAACAAAATAAAATAGAATCAAATTAAGTTAAGTATAATTACGCTAATAATAAAAAGGAAAGTCAAAGGAATTCAAATTACTCATTAAGTCAAGAATAGTAATAAAATTTCTTAATCTCGCACTAATCAAGAAAATGACATGTTTGGAGCAGAAGTGAGGCCACCTCTGTTGCTTCAAGCTGCCAGCAAACAATTTCTACTACAACGGAGAGAGATTTTCAAGGACCAGGTACGTACATTGCCTGTACTCTTCGAAAACTCACATGTTTCTCAAACTATGCACAATCAATATGATGATCATATAATGAATCATTTTACGCAATGTTTTATCACATAATCAAGTGGCCCCATTAATAATCAATCATCAGGGCTTATGCCCTTCAATTTACCCGCGCGGCTGCAACTCAGGCTCTCCGATCGGTCTGGGAGGTGTGCACCTATCTCAAGATCACTGCAGACGTCAAAATGGGTCAACTTCTAGATAATAACCGGCAAATCAACTTTACTCATACATTCTCTCTCTCTTGTTTGCAAAACACAATATTTTGAAATGCGGGCGCCCAACTAATTTAACTATAAGTTTATTTTACTGCATAGGAATGTACGTGCTGAGCTTCGACTCATATTTCAAACATTTTTGTGTTTTTGTTTTAGGTAAGGGATCAAAGAATAGTTTCCCTCATGGCAAGCTAGAAGGTAGCAAGAAATGAGCGAGAGTTGCAATCTTGCCGAACGTTAGCTGGCCAGCACTCACAGGGTTACAGGTAACTTCAGGTAGCCTTGTTCTATCATGGAACAATGGTAATGCCCCCAATCAAAAGACTTCCGCTGCAAATCATGAGTAAAAAACTTATTAAGTTAGAGTAATAAGAAATCAGGAATAGGGGGCGATGCAGTTGTGGTATCAGAGCCAGGTTAGCGAGACACTGTGAGCATAGGACGCTCGAGGTTTAGGACTACTGTGAGCTATAGGGAAGCCTATAAGTTGTGTTGGACTAGGGAAATGAGATGCTGACTAGGAGTTTATGTCTATACGCACATCATGAGGATTTTTCAGTAAACATTTAACTGGCTTTTACTCTTTGGCATTAAGATCAGTGACACAGTTAACTAATATCTTAAGAATTTCATCGTTATCAAAGTAGAGTGAGAAATCAATCGGTATATACGAATGTATATGCATATATGTATGTGTGTGTCTGTATATAT
>JACYFF010031956.1:84186741-84215952 GCA_017589665.1 Selenicereus undatus
ATATATGTGTGTGTATATGTATATATATATATATATATATATATATATATATATATTTTTATATATATATATATATGTATATACACACACACACACGCACACGCGCACGCACACGCGCACATATACATATACATATTCAATTAATGTGCAATGTACCTCAATTTGTAGATTTCTATTTCAAGAGCTTTTAGTGGATCATCAGCAGATGTCCATGTCTAGTTGATTCTTTTAAATATACACTTTTGAGACTTAGTTAAACCGGCATAGAATGAATACTTCAGATTAGCAGTTTCTATGAGGCAAGTTGCCATTCTATATTCCCAAACTTTCTTCATGAACTGATCTAGAGGGATTGAATTTGCTAGGAATCTAACACTACCAACTCCAGATCTATTTGAAAGAAGACTACAGTACTCCATGATTCCTAAATATCATAGGAATAATAATTATAGTAGTTGATACATGTCGCATACCCGTCTTTGAATCATTTTTCTTGAACATAGGCACTTATAAGGATACCTTAAGTGATTCATTTGTAATTCGAAAAGGTTGAAACTCTATGCTATGAGATAGGCAAAAGACAACAACCCAAAGTGTGATCTACTTTTTGTATGAAATTGTAAATTGTCCACATGCATTCTAGAAGGACAGACTTGTTCTTGCAGTAATGACATTTCATTTTGGATTTCATCCTTTTCTAGTAGAAGTCCTGCTCTAATGATGATTATTAGCAAGATCATGAGTTAAACTATCTACCAGAGAATCCTTCGATCCCTTTATAAGCTCAATAGAGAAAGAAAACAGGTTAAACTATAATTGGCAAATTAAGACTCGCCTTTACGCTTGCATATTTGATAAGTTCTTTTCACAAAACCAAGTATTCCTTTGCAATATATTCGAACAAGAAAAGGCTTTGTGCTAAAAAATTAAGATTTTTTCAATTCTCCTTATGACTACAAGACTTTGTTTTTCCATAGTAGGATAATCGTATTCTACTTCATTAAAATTTCCTTTGCAATATTTGCATATTCTTTCTCCTTGTTTGCTTTTTAGTCATGTACATCATTGCTCATTGTAGGCATCAATCTTAAGAATAAAATCATCTTCTCCATCAGGTAATTTAAGAACGTGAAGATTTATGCACATCTTTTTCAAGGTTTGACCAATTTTCGAATCACTAATGTTCCATGTCCAACTTGAGCTTTTGTTGTAATGGGTTTCTCAATTTAGCTAAATTTTTAATGAAATCTGAAGCATGTATATGACATCCAACTTTCTGTCTGCTTTCTATCTTCAATCTTCTGAGGGAAATTTTCTATTTTTTCCCCTGAAATATGCTTTGTAGAATTATTTATCCAGTTTTTATTTCTAGACCTAAAAATGGTATTTCTTGTTTAGCAGAAATGCACTTGTTCTTACCAAAGATAATATCATGATCAATGCATCTTTGGGAGATAACTAAAACGTCATCTCTATGCTATCCTATGGTATTAGAAAAGATAAGAAATACCATTTATATAAACTAGACAATAATGATCGAGATTTTTGAAGATGTTAACCATCATCTTGGAATATTTGAGGTGAATTTTAAGACCAAATTACATCACTATCCACTCAAAATGTCCTTGAGGCATTAAAAGCGGTTAAATGAATACTTTCTTCATCCATTTTTATCTGTCATTATCCACTTTTACCATCCATTTTCGAGAATCAATAGGTTCCTTGGATTCTATTGAAAAGAACTATTTTGTCCGGAATATAATAACCATCAAAGACAATACTATCATTAAGCTTTTTGTAATTGACAACAATTCTAGCTCTTCCTAATTTTTCTTCAACATGATCTCTCACCATGAATGCAGGGACCGGCATGAGAACTCTTACCATTCGTGATTAACGTTTTCCCCATAAGTTCTTTGATTTGCCGGTCAAATTCTTGGATATTATCTTGTGTCTAACTTGGATAATATCATCGGGATTTAATAAAGTAATTTTTGCAAATGTCTTATCCTTGTCGTAGAATTTTAGAGGATTATCAAAGTAAAGCTCTTTGTATAATTATTTTTGTTGTTCGAAAATCTTTTGTTTCATAGATAACTGAAGTAGTGAGATTGTTATACCACTTCTCGTTGTGTAGGGAATTACTTTCTCACCACATTTTGGTAATGGCATTTCTTAACCTACCTTAACTCCATGTGAATTTAATCTTCTGAAAAGTATATGCCCTATTAAACTTATTAGTGGATATTGAATAACCAGTTATTGAGAATATGATTTGGCTTTTGGTTTGTGTGTATGGAGAATATAGCCTTTGAAAATATCAATAATTATATGATGAGAGGATTCATCAGTAGCCCATCAAACTCCTATAAGATGTTGGACTCTTCCTGTTTCAATGGATAACCCTTCTATGGCTTCATTGTAGCTCCTTATACTATTATCAGCTGTTCTAACCTACGAAGGATTCTTGACTTTTTTCACATAAATTCTAAAAACAGAGATTTTTTTTCAAAGCACACAAAATAACCACAATTGATGTAAGCACATAATCACAAATATTATATCCCTCTAAGCATATATGTATATATTGGGAAATTAATACTATTAGGATTAGTATTGGTGGCTTCATAACATATCTTTATAGTCATATTTTTGACTGATTCATCCTCATAAATTAGTTCACTAATAGCCCTTGTTTTATAGCTTTCTATCCAAACTCAGACTTCGGTCTACACTATTTCTTTCATTTCAAAACTTATTGTACTTATTTCACTGGTTGTACTGATTGTATTATTTTCTTTAGCTTCTTCATTAGCTATTGAAGATTCTTCTCCTCATTTGGATCTTACACTCGTACTTTCTAATAATTGGGGTTTAATGATAATTTTACATTTTTCTCGATATTTATGACATTTTTCTTATTGATTTTTGAGAATTGGTAAAGGTAACTATCTAAGACTCATCAATTTTTATCTCTTGTGGATTGAACTTTCTTTGAATTTTTGCATTGGCATAGGACTTTTAATTTTTTTCTTTGTCCATCATTGTTACCTTAATCTTTAGGTCTATAATATTTTCTAATTTATAGATTATTTTCCAAAATATTTGTAGTGGGCAATGATGAGGATGAATCATCAACGCCCAAAATCATAAAACACACATGAGAAACAAGAAAACAATGGGTGCAACCCTTTGGATTCAATCTCAAACAATCCAGGTCATTATAAGATGAGAACCCAAAAAAAGAGATCTAAAAGGATAAACATTTTTCACCCAATATTTTTCCTAAAGGCTTAAGCCACCAATGAGAAGTTTTAAAGAAAGACTCTAAAATACCACTCTAAACTACAGATAAAAATTAAAAGATTTTTGTGAGAGGAAATGGTCTCTACCCCTTCAATTCATTCATTAATCAAATATGAGTTTACAATAAGGAAAATGGGTCCATAGATGCCGAAAATGGGGGGAAAAGGTGTTATATTAGTGGGGCAAGTGGACCAATGAGAGTTATCAAAATTATCCTAGGAAAATAAAAATTCCAAAGATAATGACAATTATCATGAACTATAATTTTCAAGATTCCTTCTCCATCTTTTAGGAAACTTTTAGAAGGCCGTACTCCACCAATGAGGGTGTCACCACTTGGAGTCTCTTCCTTGTGGGTGTGAAATCATTCCATATTGGGAAATTCCAACGAACACAGCTACAACCACCTCAAATAGAGTTAAAATCCATATTTCTCCAAATTGAATTTTATGCAAACGGCGCCAATTTTTAGCACATGGTGCTTAAATATACATCTTAGAAAATTAATAAAACTTATATTTGTATCAGTTGGGCACCATTAGTAGAAATCAAGCTTTTTCTAAATCAGCGAATTACTGACAAAAATTTTGCACAAGCACATTTGAGGTTTTTTCCACTTTATGAAATTGAAATGCAAACATCTATAAGAAATATTTATATATCCCAATAATAGAGTCAAGCACTTTTCCAATGAGTCATGGGTCATTGTCTTTAATCCCATTTACCAAGTGAAATATATTGATAAATTAAGCTATGTGCTTGAATTTGGTGTTGAGTGCTTTTTGGGTAGGTGAATCCATCTCTTTATTGTGGTGCAAGGTCAAGGGGTCTCGATATGAATCAACCTTTCCACTGGAGAAGGATTTGCTCTCAAATCTTTAGGGTTAAAATCCATTAACACCAACCTTACTCACTTATTACCGCCTTTGAGTTTAAAAATACCTAAGGTGCTAAGAATTCCACCTCTCTTGAACATATAAGATTTCTTGAAACTCATAGGGCACTGGCTCTCAAATTAATTGAATGCATACAATCTAACACTCATTAGCTTAGCTTGTTGAAAATCCTAATGTACTCATCACCACTCATCACAAAAGGCGGTGGGCGCTGACATACTAGAGGTAGACAATAATGTAATGGGGGCATCACATTATGAAAGGCTTCATTTGACGAAGGGGTATAGGGGTGTCACTTCCTCTCTTGTGTTTGAGTAAATCAAGAGTAAGGCAACTATAGCCTTAGCTTGCTCTTACTAATTCTTCTATCATCCCGTGCTTCACTCATGTAGAGGTTTTTCTCACATCCTTTCCTTGGCTTTTATTTGTGCGATAGGGGTAAAAAGGCAAATACTAATGCTTATCCTTAGTGTTTACAGGAATCCTGTTCATCTTAACTCACATAATAATCAAACAACCATGATCCAACAGAAAAAACTTGACAAGCAGCTAAAGGAAACGTCCCATACAAAGTCTCATTTCTAAACTTGCTAATTGACAATGAAAATAAAGCTTCTTTAGTGATGTTTCCTTGATCCTCAGTTTGGGACAATAGAGAGCATAATAGTGGGTCTAAGAAACAATAGGTAGCACAATATCTAAGGTGGGTTTTTATTCAACTTCTTTCTCTTCAAAATCTAAAATGATCTTATTTTCTTCCTCGGTCTCTTCGTAAACCATGGTAGACCCTTCTTCTTTTTGAACCTTGGTCTTCTATTAAGTAACAATGGGTTCTCTTGCAAGGTTTCTTCTTCAAAGAGTTTATCTAGGTTGAATTCCACATTAATGTATGACTTGGGTAGACCCTTCTTCTCTTTGAACCTTGCTCTTCTATTAAGTAACAATGGGTTCTCTTGCAAGGTTTCTTCTTCAAAGAGTTTATCTAGGTTGAATTCCACATCGATGTATGACTTAAGCCAACTCTAAGTCTTGATTCTAGGTTTGCCTTAAAGAGCACTGCCCTTCCTAAGGCACTTAAGCTAATATTGAGCATAATCTTGGAGTTTTTGGAAGGCTATAACAAAAACTCTCTTCATTTGAGCGTTATTTGGCCTCAAACTAATCCTTAAGTAATTCAAACCATCTCAAATAGATGGTAGGGTCCAAACCAATACCATCAGTGCAAGTAGGTTCTTTCATAGCCTTCTTCACTTGTGCTATTTGTCTTCTAAGATTTCTTACTTGATCTTAATATTCAACTATGGCCATATCCTCCATGGTATGGGAAAACAAGAGTTGAAAAGGGTTTTTGGGCAAAAAGTGAAGGATTAGAATGAGAACAGGGGGCCAAGGAGAGTGGTAATGACCAAGGAGGGGTCGTCGGCTGCTCTGCGAAAATAAAGGATGAATAAAAGGGAGATCACAGAGGGTGGGGAGTGACCATAGACCATTGTTGGGGCCACGGGCTGACCGTGGTAGTCATTATCTTGATGGTTCCTGCGATTTTTGTAAAGACTTTTTTTGTGTTTAGGTTGGGAATTGTGTTTAGGCAATTTTGGGGGTTCTTTTTGTGCTAAAGAGGGTTGATTAAGGTGGATAAATGAGAGTAATTTGCAGAAATAAAAGTGCAGATTATGGGGCTAGATTTAGGATGATAGGTGAGGATTTGATTTAATCAATAGGGTTAAAGGTTTTGATTCAACAATCATGCAAAAGAAAGGCTCTAGCTTTGATACCAACTTGATAAGGTGAATCCTCAACTCTTGAGATCATCAAACACACATGAGAAAGACAAAATAATGGATGCTTCTCTTCAGATTCAATCTCAAACAATGAAGGTGATTATGAGATTAGAGCCCAATAAATGAGATCCTAAAAGGATAAACACTTTCCACCCAGTATCTTCCTAAAGGCTTAAGCCACCAAAGAGAAATTTTAAAAGAAATACTTTAAATCACCACTCTAAACTAGATATAAAGATTAAGAGTTTTTTAAGAGAAAAAATGGCGTCTGGCCCTTCAATCCATTTATTCATCAAATCTGAGTTCGGATTAAGGGGAATAAGTTTATAAATACCCAAAATGAAGGGAATAAGATGTTACATTAGTGGAGCAAGTATACTAATGAGAGTTCAACAAATTATCCTAGGAAACAAATGAAAGATCCAAGTAAAATGACAATTATTCTGAGTTATAATTTCCAGATTCCTTCCCTATCTTCTAAGAAACTTCTAAAAAGTTATACTCCATCTATAGGGGTGCCGCCACTTGGAGCCTATTTCTTGGAGGGTGTAGATTCATTGAATATTGAGAAATGCTAAGGATTATAGTTGTAATAAGCTTAAACAGAGCCAAAAACTAGATTGCTCCAAAACTAGATTTTATGTAGACTCCTCTTAATTTTAACCATTTCTATTTAGAAAGGAATTCCTTTAGCATATGAGGATAAAATATACATCTTAGGAAATTAATAAAACTTAAACGTACATCAATTCGGCAACACTAGTAAGGAGCCAAGCTTTGCCTAAATTTAGCAAATTACTGGCAAAAATTCTACCTAGGTGCATATGAGATTTTTTCCACTTGAGGGAATTGAAATGCAAATATCTATAGGAAATATTTATATATATCAAAAACAAACCGAATTGAAGCACCCTTCCAAAAAAAGTCATAGATCATTAATTTTCGAGCCCGTTTACTAGGTGAAATATCTTCATAAAGCAGGTCCTGTGTTGTAATTTGGTGTCGAGTGACTTTTGAGTAGGTGAATCCATCTCTTTATTTGTTGCAAGCTCAAGGGGTTCTAATATGTATCAGGTAGCCTCCTCTTTTCATATCTATTACAACAGTTTTTATCTTAAGAGATAGAAAGTTTTTAGCAAATTCATCTATTAGGCTTACATAATATCCATGTCAAAAATTGAATTCCACAAAACCATTACACAAATTGCTCTTAATCCATGTGATAATTTGATTATTAAATTCGGTATGTAAAATGTCATAGAATAAAACATAAAGGTTGATATCTTTGCCATAATATTGTGATGATGTAATTTGGACTTGGAGACTTCCAACATCAATATATGTGTACTTTTGGTCCTTGTTATGCTCGAGGATATTTTCGCAGTTGATTAGATTAACCTACCCCGCAATAAATTCATAGTCATTTATCTCTAAATTGCCGTCCATCATTTTGCACACGTACTTACTTTTTAATTGAAAGATAATTTTTTTATAGATCACATCTTGTTGTATTATAGAAAGGATCCAATCTCCTTTGGCCTCTTTGTTCTCATTATCTACTGTAAATTCTTCTTCTTCAAGGTTGTCTACGCTAATTGAGCTACTCATCATATGAATAGTTTCTTCATAATCACTTTGTTTATTTCTGTCCTCCGCTACTATCCTATTTCTTTGCTCTTTTTCAGGGTTAGGTCTAGTGCTTCTTGTTTGCTAAGCTTAAAATAACCTAACCACCAAAGTTTTCAATAAGCTTGTGGTTCGTACTATTTTTGCATAATGTCTTGCTTCACATGCCCAACGCTTACAACTATTTTTCATTGTAGGGTAATAGACAACTTTTCTAAAAATCTTCTCTTTTTGGGAGTTGGCTTGTCATAATACTTTCTCTTCAATTTTTTTCCCTTTTGTTTGGTAAAGCTCTTTTTCTTATAAAATTTTTGTTTCTTCTCTTCTCAGGTTCCTTTCTCCGTTGATGTCGAGTATCCCAACAAGTTAAAATTTTTCCTCGTTTTTAGAGATTAAGATATTGATCATTAACCCATTTTCTTAAATAAGAGATTCTTGTACTAAGGATATTAATGACTTCTATTTTTTCAAGTCATGCAATGTATTTTTCATTAATTATGAAATTTAAGTGATAAGGTAAATTGTTATAAAATGTAACAACATTGGCTTCATTATGCTCAATTTTGTAATGATACTAATTCAATTCAACAATATAGTTTTCCCTCATGTCCTAGAGCTCTATGTTATTAATCATTCTTTGCCACCTTCCAACTTTTTCTTTAGAATCAAGTTTAGCTCCAATATTGTAAGACCCACGTTTTTGTTTTCCGTTAAGCTAACTGTATTAGCTTTTTATGTTATAAAATCGTATTTTTAGTAACTGTATGAGTTAAATTATTATTGATGTGCTTATAGGAGCTATAATTTTATAAAAAGAGATTATTACTGTTATTATTGATTTTAAAGTTAATTCGTGCTATTTGCGCCTTTAAATTATATCGATAGTTTAATCGTTATTCGATTTATTTAGTCGTTTCCCGAATGCGATTAGGTTGTCAACCTTAGAATTAGTTTCGAGGTTTAATATATCGAACCTTAACGTATTTGGGAACGAATAATCGATGAAAGATCGTATTATCGATTTTGGGTTTAGAACTCGGGATACGAATTAGACTAGCGGTGTTAACTATTGGGCAAGCTTGAAACAAAAAAAACAGAAAAGAAAAAGGAGCATAAGGACCGAAGCCCCTTACTTTTCTCAGCTAAAAAGACAAACCCCGACCCCCTCTCTCTCCTCCGCTTCTCCTCTTCTCCTTCATCCTCACGCAAAACCCAGAGAACCGGCCTGCCACCACTGCCACGTGCGTCGCTGGCGAACCAGGGAGGGACCACGGTGGTCCCCTGCGCGCGACGACTCAGTCGCCGACCACCACCGTTCTCCCCCCGCTTCACTTCTCGTGGCTGAGCAAACCTAGAGACCCGCATGTCGCCGCCCCGAAATCCACCACCTACATGCCGGAATCCGGCCATACTCACCAAAAATGACCCCCATGGTAAATTGAGAGGTCGAATTTGACCTAAACCGCACTGAAACTTCATCAAATTGGAAGCTAGGGTTTCGAGTTAGTGAGCAGTCAAGCTAGGGTTCGAGGTTCAGCGAGTTGGGCGTGCGATTAGGACTAATCAGATCGAGGATTGAGGTTTTCTGGTCCTCAGAGTCGAGCTAGCAGCCTTGGATTCGAGCCTTCAGCTTGGAATCGAGGTGGGTGTTCCTCACCTCCTAAATTAGTATTAATTTCGAAAACGTTTTCAGCAGTTTAATGATGCATGTTAGCCTAGGCTTGCTTCAATTCGTGTATGATGCGTGTTGAATGACCTAAATTAGCTATTACATGCAAGTTAGTTTAACGTGTTTAGCCTCGATTCAAGTTAATTAGTTGATGCATGAAAAAGAATTAGAACGAAGTTAGTTTAGCGTGTTTAGCATCGATTCAAGTTAATGAGTTAATGCATAAAAAAAGAATTCAAATCGAAGTTATATTAACGTGCTTAGCTTCGATTCAAGTTAAGTAGCTAATATATGAAAAAGAATTAAAATCGAAGCCCTTTTAACATGTTTAGCTTCCATTCGAGTTAATTAACCAATGCATGCAAATGAACTAATTTCGAAGTCAATGAAATGTGTTTAGCATCGAATGGAGTACATTAGCTAATGCATGTTAAAAGAATTAATTTTGAAGTTATATAAACGTGGTTAGCTTCGATTCGAGTTAAACTAGCTAATGCATGTAAATGAATTAAATTCGAAGCTATTGGAATATGTTAGCTTTCATTCGAACACTTTTTAGTACATTCAGTTAACACGTGCCTGAAAGTTTGGTTCGAAGTAAGTTATGCATGTTTAGAATCAAGTTTAGTATATTTAGTTAACGCATGTTTGAAAGGTCGACTCGAATAGTAACATCGACATGGCAAACCAATGCCTAAAAGCGTATTATGTCTAAATGACCTAAATGGGTTCGAATAGTAACATTGGTACGATAAATGAAAGCTCAGAATCGTATTAAGTCTAAGTGGCCTATTTAGATTCGAATAATGACTTCGATGAAATAAATGAACGTCTAGATTCGTATTATGCTTGCATGGCTTTACTAGGCTTCAAATGTAACTTTGAATCAATGAATGAGCACCTCGAATCGATGTTTATCCATTTAGTTGACTTATGCTTGTGAAATGAGCTTGAAAACTACATTCGAATGACGAAATGAGCATGCTTGCCCCTTAACTGCAATACGTGAATGTAATCGTGTTTCATGTTAGTTAGTTCGACTCAGCTTACTAAACGTTTGTTTTCAATTAAGGTCGTGTGAATGCCTATATATATATATACATATATATATATATATACATATATATATATATACATATATATATACATATATATACATAGGTTGCAGCGCATTGCTAATTGTTATTTGTTAGTTCGGCAAGTTAAGCATTGGTAAGTTACGCAAGTTTACATATCGCTCTTTAGTATATCATGATGATTAGAATACTAAATTGTGAAATTGAAACCGAGATGGTAGTTGGATGGTTTGAGGAAGAACTGTGAGTGGTTCGAGGTTCTTGTGGTACGGTGCTTGTGAGGAGGGAGTTTGGGTTGTGAATTGACCACAATCGTGTGGATTGCAAGGCCATGTGTGGCTTATTGTATTGAATTGATTATGAAGTGCTTAAATGTGATATATGTGGACCCCTTCCCTTCGATGTCTTCAAATTGCATTATGTGCATAAGGGTGAGTTTTTCAAAGAAAGATTTCATATTTTGAAATGATAGTAGCCATAACTATTAGTGTATGATGGCCTATTTTAACTAAATGAATACAGTTTTGAGCGTGAACTCGCTTGAACGGGGGAATCCCTAAAGAGTTTTACAAAAGCGTGAGTTGCATGATAAAGGATTTTGCTGTGAGAGGCAGCAAACTTATTAGTCGTTATGACCAGTTTAAATGGCTATGATAAGTGCTTAGGGGCAATAGATGGGAGTGAACCTGCTTGAACGAGGGAATCCCTAGCCTAGGGAGTAGTCCCTAGAGACCCTGACGAGGGTTAAGGTCCAAAAGTTAGTTGCCATCCCGTGAGTAAGAGCATAGTGTGAGTTAATCTCATTGGGATTGAGTGTAGATCTCTCCCAACCAGTACTTTATGATGATCTTATGCCCAGAAGTAGTTTCTTATCAAATGAGAAAAACAGTTGGCGTTTTGCCTTTTTAAGTATTTCAGAAAGAAAGTTTTTAAGGGTCATTATGAGACCAAGATGAAAGAGATTCTTTCAATGAATATGAGCCTCAAGAGGCTAAGAGAAGAGTTTTTATAAGCCTCAAGAGGCTAAATGAAGTGTTTTCAAAGAAAAGAAAGAAAGTTTCCTATGCATGACTTGTGCATATCATATGAATGAGATCTAAGTAAAGTATCAAAAGGGTTATGTGCATGTTCCAAGTATAACTTGTGAATGAGATGCTAAGTAAGATATGTTTACGAAAAAGAAAGTCTTATGAGCATATTTCATGCATACTCTATGAATGAGATTTGATTGAGACTTGAAATGTGTATGTCTTATGCACCTCATATGAATGAAATGCCAAGAGAGGTATGATTATAAAAAGAGATAGCCTTATGTGCACATCATGTGAATAGGGTTTCATGCATAGTTCGAATAGAATGCTAAGAAGTTATGTTTACGAACTAGAATGCTAAGAAGTTATGTTTATAAAAAAGACAGCCCCTGTGCTTAGCCTCGTCACTTGCTTAAGTGTTTGATTGCCTGTTAGTAAAGAAGTTTGGTCATTTAGAGGCCTAGAAATGTGTTTGAGTGCTTAAAGTCAAGTTTATGATTAGCAATGTTTCCATACGAATTTTGTGAATGCCTAATATGATAGTAAAGTATGGATGCGTGATATGTGACTAGTAAAGATATTATTGCCTGCAACGGTTTTGGTTTTAAGGGGGTTGGGGGACAGTCACTGAGCGTGTGGTTGCTCATCTAACTACTCTTTCCCCTTTCCCTAGGTTTTCTTATAACAGGAAGAAGTTGAATCGGCTATGTCAAGATGGAACCTGTTCTTGCTTGCAAGGTGTTGTTTGTGCCCATTTGAAGGGATCTTATGTGTTTAATGAAGTCATGTTATGTGTTCTTAGTTTGAAATGTTTGTAAAAAAGTATTCTAAGTTCATGTAATGCATATTGTTTATGAGTCGCTCTGTATGGCCATATGAGCCAACCATCTAACTAGTTAGATGTCTTCTTGGTCAAAGTTAGTTATGTTTTGGGATGTAAACCCCATACTCCGGTTGTGTGAACCGTTGAGTTGTATCCTTCGTTTCTTCTTTATTCATGAACTATTCTGTTGGGTGTACTCCGAGCGAGTGGATCGTTGAGTTATGAACTCCGGCGTGTAGCCGTTGAGCTTCTTTTAAATGTTTTACGCTTCCGTTGATTTGCAGAGATTTATTGTAAGACTTTTAGCCTAGAAACGGTCAGTTTTTAGGGGAAACTCTATCCGTTTCGTCCCATCGTTTAAGTAAAAAGTTAAGAAAACGTAACGCTTTCGGCCATAGGGGCTGAGGGTGTTACAAATATATTCAGTTTCGATTTTCTTACATTATTTTTTGAACATAACGATTGATGATTCCTTTCTTTTTAATACATTCTTACATTCCTCATCTCAGCCAGCAATAGTGCCAAAAAAACTATGTATGATATAGTTTAGGAAATTTCTAGTAGCCCATGTGATATTCAGGTTTAGTACACTGTTCATACCCCTTTTTCGATGCTCAAATATTTCTTCTCTATTATGAGCTTCATAAAAGTTTAGGATGCAACTAGTTTAGCTAATTGGGGGTAAGGTTAATCTTTAACTGATGTGGTTTTTTTTTGGGATGAACCTAAAAGAAGAATTGGTCATTTGTCCTATTGGAACATATCTAGGTCTTATAAAATAGATATTTCTTGTAGACGACTCACCAAACTCTTCAAGTTTTGAAATTACATTGTTAACTAAATTTCAATCAAATTCCTTGATATTGAGTTCTGTGCTAATTTATTGATTTCACTTTTATCCATCGATTTACAATTTTTTAAGTAGTTTGCTCCTAACTTCTTCTAAAAGAATAGCATCCGAGTCGTTTAGTTTAATTAGGTTCATTTGTTGATATAGTTCTTCTTCTAACTAGATGTTATTTGTCTCGACATTATCTTATGATGTTACTTCTTGTTTGTTTGTTATTGCATCCACGATCTTGTTTAATCCATCTAGATTATGCTTTTTATCAAACATATTTTATAATTACTCATAATTATACTGCTTATATTCCATCATCTTTCTCTTGTTCTTTTTCTTCGTTTTCGAGGTCTTTATTTTTTAGATTTCAAAGAGGATATTTATGCTGATATGTAATACTAATACCTAGATCGTATTTACAATTATGTCTAACTTTGTTGATTAAAGAAAGATGGATTACAAATAGTTGCATCTCTAATTCCTTAACTTCTATTAATTTTTGCTGACTTCACTTTAATTCTCGAAATGTACTAGTGGTATAGTTTAATTGTGGTGTTATTAAAGTATATCCCACTTGGTGTGCACAGTTTGAGAATAATTTGGAGAAGGACAATTAGTTAATTCAAGCATTAGATACAATTAATTATGCTAATTACTATTAATTAAGCTAATTATCTTAGTTATTTTTTGCTAATGTGGCTCTGAGAAAAAATTACATAAAAATACCTTCAGTTTTGTGTAAATTATTTTGAGGGCCCTCTATTTCAAAACTAATCAGAAGGAATCCCAACTTCTGACGTACATAACAGAGTGGACCCTTAAAGTTTATGCAAACTATTTTTAGGTCCAATTCTACTATTCTAGTTCACATACAATGCCCATAACTTTTCATATTTGCATATTTTACCACAATCCTTAAAAACTTACTTTTGAAAATTTTAATTTTGTGCATGTGTAGTTTTTCTCATAAGTACTACTCAGTGCCCTCTTTCAATTGATATTAGAGCCACGTGACTAAAATAATTAAGAAAATTAAGAAAATTAATAGTTAATTAAGCTAATTAACTATGTTTAATGCTTGAATCATCCATTTGTCCTACTTCCAATTATTTACATATTGTGTCTACTTCAGAAGACACTACTTCAGTAGTATCGTAATTAAACTATATCGCTGATATAGTTTTAGAATTAAGGTTGGAGCTAGCAAAAAATAAGACGGAAGTTAAGGAGATAAAGAAGTAATTATCTATCATCTATCTTTCTTTAATTAATGAGATTAGACATTGTGAAAAATTTGGTTTAAGTATTAGTACTTCATTTCATCATAAATATCCTTTTCAAAACCTAAAAACAAAAATCCATCTCCTTTGCATGATATAAAAATCTAAAAAGAAGTAGGAAAAAAAAATCAACTGAAGAGGCAGAGAAAGAAAAAGAGGATGGTATATAAGTCGTACAATCTTGAGGAATTGCATAATATGTTTGATAAAGAGCAAAAACCAGAAGAATTAAACGAAATCATGGGTGCAATAGTGGAAAAACAAGATGCATTATCTGATCATAATGAAGACACAAATAATATCCTGTTAGAAGAAGAAATATATTAACAAATGAACCTAATTAAGCTGGAGGATCTTAATGTTGTTCCTTTAGAAGAGATTAAGAGGAAACTGGATAGGAAATATGATATAAAATGGTATTTGACGATGAAAGCAATGAGATTGGAGAAGAACTCAACATTGATGAAATCAAATCCAACCTAGTTGATAATGTTGTTCCTAAACCTAAACACTTTGGTGAATCATCCTGAAAGAAATACCTATTTTAGGAGATCTAGATACGTTCCAGCACGGCATATAACCAACTTTTCCTTTGGGTTCATCCCAAGAAAAACCACGTCCTTTAAAGAAATTGGTCATAGCTCAGTTAGCCAAACGAGATACATCTTCAATATCTACGGAGCTCATAATAAAGAATAAACATTTGACCATTGGAAAAGGGGTATGAATAGTATCCTGAACTTGAATACCAAATGGTCTGTTGCGAACTTCTTAAACTATATCGAACATAGTTTCTCTGGTACTATAACTCACTGGTGTGATTCATCATATGAGGAAGTTAAAAATGTCTTAAGAATAACGGAAATACCAATTGCTATGTTCAAAAAATTATGTAAGGAAATTGAAAATGAATTTATCAGAGCTAAACTTGATTCCGAAGAAAAAGCTAGAGAATAGCAAAGAGAGATTAATAACATAAAATTATGGGATATGAGATATCTAGAGAATCACATTACTGAATTTCATCAATGTTATTACAAAATTGGGTAAAATGAAACCACTCTCGATACATTTTACAATAAATTACCATATCCGATCAATTATATAATCAATGAAAAATACATTGCATGGATTTAAAAAACAGATGTCATTGATACCTTAGGTACAAGAATTTCTTATTTAAGAAAATGGGTCAGTGATCAATGCCTTAATCTCAAAAAACAAAAGAAAATGAAAAAACAATTGCAGCTTAGAGTATTATGAGGGAGTGTATGTAGAACCCATAGACAGTGGAGGTGGTTGGCTTCTCATAAAACAATTTTGCAGCTTTACCCAACCCATAGATGGTAGATTTTATGCTCCATCCACTGAATACTTCATAATATAGATGTTATACTTCCATTGTCCCTTCTTCAACAACTCACTCAACTCTAAGGGCCTCATATTTTTTCTATCAAAAATAATATATGTACAATGTATGTATATTCAAACACTTGATAAGAGGAATATACCAAATCAACATAAAGTTGACACCAAACTTTAAATTCACATAGAACCATGTAAGAAATTATGAAATTGTGTTCCTACCCATAAAGCTTTAGACCTATCATCTACAAAGATCTTCCTAGATTGAGCATCCCCATTGCTATGACTTTATACAAAGAATGCAGGGGGGAAGGAGTCTTCCCTTCCTTTATCTAAAGGGAAAAAAGCAAGTAATTCGCATATAACTAAATTATGTAACATATAATGAAAACAAACTACTATATGAGCTTTATGCCATTTTCTTGCAAGATCTACTGTTGAGATGAGCCCTTGGCTATCTAAGTTCTCGGTTTTGGCCCTTCTGTGTTGTTCTTTAAGCATTGCGTCAATTCTTTTTGAAATTCTGGTGTGCTTCTCTGGGCCTTAAACCTTGCTCGCCCATTGTTAGACAACCAAGAAAGGTCCCTATCATAAGGGGTTTTTGCAGCTTTATTGGCTAAGTTCCTTAGATTTTTGCCAACTCCTTATACCATCCTTCATAAAGTTTCGCAACAAGCTCTGGCACCAAAGTGTAGTGGCCTTGTTTGAAAAAATAACAAACATATCACAAAAACAATTAACACATATAAACATTCACGGTGCACAATTATTATAATTTGTACCTAAAAAGTCCTTATCACAGCTCCAACTCCTGCCTGGGGAGAAACAAAATGCATATACATTGACCATTATGAAAAGTCTTGATAGAGGCAGATATAGCCCATGACACAGTTGAATTAGTAAACCTATAATAATAATTAATTTCCATAAATAAGATGAAATAAAAGCACAAAAGTATATCAAAATAAGCATATTCACTAGTGTACATACCAATAATTCTCCTTTGATAAAATTTTCTTCCTAAATGTTGCCCCCCTATCGTAAGCCTTGTCCCTCTGTCGATTGAGATGAGACAACTAATTGATTGGTACCAGAACTAGATCCCGTACCAATAACAAACTCATCATGATTTAATACAGAACCTTTTCTCCTTTAAGGGATTCTTGTAATTCATAAGACAAATCATAAAGATTTAGATTTAAAAAAAACAAAAACAAAGAACATGGAAGAATATCATAACACAAACAAAGAACTATTTGCAACTCATAAGGGATCACTGTTAGTAGATTACAATAATCACTTCAAAATATCTACATGAATCATACATCATCATTATTAGCAACAATGTCCTCATCGATATCATTATTATACAACGAAAGATTTTCCTTATCCCTTTCCCTTTTCCCTTCTAAATTATTAAGATCACTTCTTAAACTTGAATTATCTTCACCATCGTCCTCGTCACCAATGTCCTCAAATTAAAGTTTAGCTTCTTGAACTCCTCCAAACTCATATACATAAGGATGATTATCATTCTTATCCTATGAAAAGTTGTATCATCACGTGGGGCTTTAATTGTTGACCTTGGTTTTATCTTAATGATTATGCACCATTGATTTCTATTGTTCCTTCTACTCAGATAAGGGTTGAAATACACTTGCATCACTTGAGATGCCAACACAAATGCATAACACTTAGGCACTTCTTGGTTGGTTGATCCATCAGTCTGTATTGTTCATGTGTATTAACACGCTTTATAGAGTCAAACCATTCACATTTGAACAAGGCCGTCTTGTAAGAACGAGATCTTGCTACATACTCCAACTCAATCATTTCTTACAAAATGCATAGTAATCAATGTCATCTACACCGTTCATAGATATTTCATAGTTCGTTGACTTGTTTTCCCATATTTTTAAATATGAAAATTGGAATTATTTATGTAGTAGTGATTCCAAGCGCGTACATCTTTCTTTAGACCATGCACCAAACTTATAATGAATTCACCATTCTCATTTGAATTGAAGACCTATGCAATTATAAATACATGTTAATGAATAACTTATTTGCATCTCAACCTAATACTCTATTCCTAATATACTAACCTTTGCCTAAAACTACTTGGGAAATTCTTTATCAAACGTAGTGTACACTTCATTCTTCTTGACATGTGGATGCAGTCTAACCATTTCATCCTCAAATTACCTATGTTCATGAAAAATTGATTATCATTTCTTAGTTGTAATAAAAATATGATATGTAACAAGAGGCTTTAAATTGCCTAATTGATTATCATCCTCAAATTGCCTTTACTTTTAGTGGTTGTCAAACGCCATCGGACAAATAGATAAAATAAAAATTAAAAAGCATGAGTTAGAGGAGTAATCACTAATCACTACTTAGCTTCTTGTTGAAATAGAAATCAAATAAGACAAATAAAAAGTCCTATTATATGCCCATAAATTCACATGTGTTTTTCCTTGGATTTTATTTTTCTGTATTTCTCATAATGGCGAGTTGAAATTATGAATGAGTTGACAGGTTCTTTCTTCCCAGCTCAACTTTTTTAGTAAGTGGTTAGACTGAAATTTGAATGAACATGATCAAACTAAGCACAAAAAATATCAAAGCATGGACAGAAACTTAGTTGTAAACTTCATGTATTTTGGATGATGTTAACCAACCTATTCCCCTTGTAATTACATCCCTTTTCCAAAGAATTTAATCTATATTTCCCATATCATTATCTTTTTCCTTCCTCAAAAGTAGTTTCTTCATTGGTGGTTATACTCATTGATATTAAAGAGAAAAACCCACATAATAGAGCAAATTAGTGCACGATCTAATCAAACTATCTTATTTAAAAATTTAGATGCAATTTGGGTACACGTTTTTAACAAAAATTACCATTTTAAGCTACATAAGGATCATAAGTCACAACAACTTTGTATCAACAAAATATCAGGCAGATTTCTGTTCAACCCAAAATTATGTTATTTTATATCCCTTTATTATCTAATATTTACTCAAAATAAATCATTAAATTAGAATTTTAATAATATTTTTGTTTATTTTGCAGGAATTGGGAAAACTTGGAAAAAAAATAAATAGTTTGCCTCAATTAAGACCAAGAATTGGGTCAAGTTACAAAAGAAAAAAATAGGAGAAAAGAAAATTAACAACAGTAGCCATGACCCGACGTGAGGCCCAGTCGAGCCTTACCCATCCCCCATCCTCCATCATCCTTCTCTTTTCTCCTTCCTTTAGCTTCTTCAACTCACCCATTCATTACGATCATTAACCTCTAACCGTTTCATCACCATTATCTTCATCTCAGCAATTGAGTTGATTAATGGGCAATGAATAACTGACGATTATGAAAGATTGAAGGACGCAAAGGATTCAGATTTGGGCTATAAATTGAAGAAAACAAACACTGGCTTAGGAGGATTATCATAGAGTAGATTAGTCTAGAGTTTTAATTTTCCAGTTTCAGATTTTCGTTGCATCTCTATTTTGTTTTTTTAGTTTCAGATATAGGATTAGTTCTCAAAAAAAAAAAATAATGTAATCGAATCGCGGGTTTTCAATTTTGAACGAAGATTTCGAATTTTTTTTCTGTATCTATGAGCAATTGGTTCGATTTTGGCTTTCCATCCTTCCTCGTTCTTGGTTCCAGTTCTTTTGAGCAATTTGGTTTGATTTATTTCTTACCCAATTTTATAATTACTTTGAAACTCAATTGTAATCTAATTTTATAATCCATCACCGAAGACAACACCCATAATTGCTACGGCGATAAACCATGAAGGTTGTTCCTCTTTCACAGGTTGTTCAAAACAAGTTTTTGGCACCATTGTCGGGGAAGGTTTTGTGAAATTAGGTTGTGCTGAGTCGTTTGCGTCAATTTCGTTTTCGTTTCATGTTTTTTATTTTTTATTTTGTGTGGGTTAGTTTAGTTTTAGCATAGATTATTTTTTATTTTTGATGTGAGTTTTAGTTTTAGTTTTGGGTAAATTTAATTTTGCTATTTTGTGGGATTTGCTACTGAAAAAAACAAAATAGTACTGAGCAGACTCAGTTTTGTGTAGGAGTGGAAAAACAAAACCATTCTAATGCAGGTTTTTCCAGAATTTTTAGTTACTGTTTGAATTTTTTAGAGAAGTTATGGTCTGAATGTTTCCATTATGATATTTTTCATGGAGTTTTCATGATTTTTAGAGTATGTGTGAAGTTTTATGGAATTTTTAGGACTGTTTAGAATTTTTTATGATGTTTGGAACAAATTTTTGTTTGTAATTTTCTACACTTGTTAGGGACAGAAAAAAATTGGAAAAATAATATATTCTTGTTCCTTCTAATTGTGTGGAATTTTCTATGCATAGGGTTCTAATTTAAGGAGTTATATTTTCAATTTTAATTTTATTGTTTAGAATTTACTTGTTTAGGTTGAGGTATTTCGGTTTTCTTTTTGTTATTTTGAGTTTTATGTTTTCATTTTGTTCCTAAGATTATTTACTTTTTGTTGTTGCTTTTCTTTGTGCAAAAAGAAATAAAAAAACAACTTAGAAAAATCAAAATCCAAAAAAAAGAGAGAAAGAAAATGGTGTACATGCTTTGTTCGTAGGCTTCTTTTAAGTTTTTTTGTGTCAGGTCACTTTTTGTTATTTATGTCTTTTTGGTCTTTCTTTTCTTTTGGTAATACAGTTTTAGTTTTGTTAGTTTATTTGGTTTTGTTAAATTAACTATTTCAGTGTCTTGTTTTTAGTTTTAGTCATTAGTTTATAGTTAGTTGTGTTAGGTAGAGTCATTGTTTTTTCTTTTACTTTTTCTTTTAATAACAAAAAAAACCCTTAAAATGTTGAAAATCCTAAAAAAATTGAAAAATTCTTAAAATTGGAAAAGAATATTCAACAATATCAGTATTCAATTTCCCACAATTTGAGCATTAACATTTCTGGAGTTATTTATCGAGACTTAATGATTATCGTGCTCAATTGAATCAATGTTTTCAAAACTGACAAATTTGTGAGGTCATTGCTGCGGGTCTAAATGTTGAATCTAGAGATTACGTAGAGTCTATGTACCACGGAGGTTTACTAAGACTATTAACAAGAACTCAAGATAAGGTATGGGATTTCTTTGAAAAACTAACTTGGGATACTTTTGAACAAGCTAGGAAGAATTCAAGACACTTAACTCATGAAGAGTTTGTTTTCCATGCTAATCCTGACCACCCGGATCCCTTTATAGATTCATATGACCCCTCTTACTCTTGTGTGCCTCATGTTTTGTGTGAATATTGTGAGTCTTCTGATCATGATACTTGTAATTCTCCTTATCGTGATTATGTTGATACTACATCTGCAAGTGTTAAAAAGACATTAAATGAATTGACTGATAAAATAGTAGAGACAATGAAAGAGAGAATTGTTGAATATTCTCACTATTTTAATCAGAGTAGGGAAAGTTGTAGTGAGTTCGACTCAAGTTTAGGAACTCCTAAACCCCCGGTTAGTTTTTACAATGATTTTGAGCCCTCTTATCAATCTAGGTCTAATTTGCATGATATTATACCTTTGCCTAGCCCAGAACAAGAGAAGGGTCTCCCTATGTCTCTATCACCTAACCTTGCACCCACACTAGCATACATAAGGATGTCGCTGATGATGCCCTAATTTCTGCCGACCTAACCACCCCATTAAATCATTTTTGTGAGTTTGAGGTGCTTGAAGACCTTGAGAATGCTAGCGAGTTAGATATAAGTATCACAACTGAAGTTGAGCATCATAATTTAGATAAATCAGAAGCTATTTGTTTCCAAGAGTCTTGTGTTGAGGAAGTTGAGCCCACTACTTTGAAATTAGATGATGACATTTTCTCCATAGAATATGACTCTTCTTCATGTGGATTTGATGAAAATTAAAGTCTTGATGTGGGTTATCATGTTGAATATTCACCCTTCTCTTTTGACCCCATAATTATTGACCTTCTCTTTGAATCTTGCAAGTCTTAATTTGTTGAGTCTAAGAACATTGCCACTAAGAATTTTGATTTAGACCATACTCTCGCACTTTTTGATATTAAAAGACTTGTGGATTTAGGACCCACTGATTTGCCTAGATAGCTTGTCCATGATGATCAAATTTCTAGGCCGATGATCCATTTGCTGGCTCATTATGATATATCTATCTATTTCCTATTAGTCCCGACAATTTGACAAGTTGAAACGGGCCCTTACTTGTGCTGCATTGACATGGTGGATGTACTCTTTCTTTCTCCAACTCTGTGCTTTTTACTGTTTTCATGTGCTTGAAAGTTGGTCTTCTTTGTTTTATAAGCTACTTTGTGTGCTAATGGGTTTTGATTTGAGTAGCAATGTTGATTTTGATATGGAGTGGTTGATTGTAACACCCCGATTTTCCAATCCCTTTTTATTTACTAATATTAATGCACGTGGCAATGGAAAAACCTAAGTGGGGTGTTAGCTCCATATTTCCTTCTTGTAAACATCAGGATGAGTATCAACCAAAACATTAATGCAAGTTTATTCTCAAGCTATAGCATAAGTTCAAGTCCTTACGACAAAAAACAACAATGTCCAACTGGATAATAATATTCTCTAAACAACTTAATCTGAAACTAATTCTTTTCAACTAAATCATAGATAATGAAGCCTTGCTCTAATTTGGGTTCCCATCCCCATGCCCATGCACTCCACTTGAAAACAAAACATTTTTTTTAAAATGAGATAAATGCAATAACAACCATCACTAACAGTGAAAACACGCACACAAATTCATTTCAAACCATTTTAGGGGTGGGGAACAACACAAGCAGTTCAAAGTACTTATGCATTCTCAACAGGAACATATAATAATCCGAGTCCTACTTATTCAATTTCAGGTTCACGAGGGCAAGCAACCCCACTGGGTCTCATGGCCTGCGCTTGGGTTTAACGCAACCGCTTAACCATATCTTGACCTACTGTCAATTTGGACAGTTACGACTAACTTGGCCTGCATCCATCCATGAGGTGGCACATAGCCGCTCACCTGCATGCAACTTTACCCGGGGAAGGCTAATGGTCTTCAACAACACAAGAGTATAACTCCTCAATCTCACCAATTCATCCAGTTACTTATATATTTACAGTTAACACGATCTTTAACCAGAATATAGCCCAACCCTACCCGTTCTGATCTAAAACATTTCATCATTATTTTTGTAATGAACTGATTCCAATAAACTCACGCAATCACTGGTTGAATGATCATTTCAATATAAATCATAGTAAAATCTCATCACACATTTACACGGGAAAAGTCCCCTGAAGATTAGTTCAAACACCTTCAAATCCACGCACAATACATGTTTCTAAGGAACATTTGGGGGTGGGGGGTTAGGGCATGATTGTTACCTACTAGATTACGCCGCCAGCTTGAGCTCGGAATCCTAGTTCGACCTAAACACAATTCCCCATAATAGTGGTCCCTTAATGCCAACTCTTAGCCTGACTCTTTATAATCCCATTAAACCCAAATAATTTTCTAAGCTTCTTATTACACCCAACAACCAAATCCAACCATCGAATAAATTTTCAGGAAGTTATAAATATTAAACTCCACACATACTAGTACCTCTCACTGCCCAGTTTATTTCTAGATTTTTCTTGCATCTTACTAGGGTCGTAACTTTCACTGCCGATGTTAAAATTTTATTAAGCCTATTCCGGAAAGGCTAAGCCATGAACTATAACTTTACTTTTATGACCCTTGATAGAATCTGAGCCTAACTGGTTTGAATATCAACAATTTTCTAAACTATCCCAGTTACAGATAATTTTGCATAGTCTTGGTATTTTGGCCATAGCTTTCTCATTTTAACCACAATTCGTGAAATTCAAAATTTCACAATCACAACACACGTACATCTACCATCCCTAATTTTTTTCATAATTTTGGAAGAGCCCAACAATTACCAGTAAATTCATAAAATTAGCCCTAGTTCTGGGTATACAGAATGGTGTTTGCACTATAACCTTTAGGCTCGTTTTCAATAAATTTCAATTTGAATCCCTTCCCTGACATGCATACAACACCTTCACCCAAAATTCCACTATTCCTAATGGTCAAACAATCCAAGTCATAGAGAAAGGCTGAGTCTTTTACCTCGAAACGATTTGTAAAAAAAAGAGGGAACTTTAGATTGTGTTGCTCTACTAACTACGTGCTCTACTCTGGAATTTTTAGGATGGTGAGTACAAATCAGATTCAAAGGTCGAAATATGGAGTTTTTATTAAGAATTTTCAATTAACTACTAACATACTTGCTAAAATTTCAAGAAGTTTCACACTTACCAACCAAAGTGAGAGGGTGGAAGAGATGGAGGAGGGCAGCAGCACATGCAAGAGAGAGAGAGAGAGAGAGAGAGAGAGAGAGAGAGAGAGAGAGCAACAAGAGAGAGAGGCTGAGTGAGAGAGAGGCATGGGGGAGAGAGGAGGGAGAGGAAGAGAGAGTCAAAAATTTAAAACATTAGGATTTCCCCCTTCCCCTCCTTGCCTTCTCTTGCATGACTCCTTTTTCCCCTTTTTCTCTTTTTTATTTTTTTTAACACCACCCTGACTTGGACCACTCTACTATCCCTCGGCTATTCCGCAAAAATTAAAAAAAAAATAAAAAAATACTACGAGCTCAAGCATACTAGGTCAGCCAACATAGTAATAATTATAAATAATAGAATAAAAAATATAAACAAATAAAATAAATCTCTGGGGTTTCACACTGATGCTTCATGAATTCTTTTATTGTAAGGAAGGCATAGTTTAGGTGCACTTTTGCACCTGACCTGGTATAATCACTCTTCTTTTTCTTCTATTTTTATTTTGTTTTCTTTTGTATAAATTTGTAGATTTATTTTAATTTTATTATTTTCTTCTGATTTATTTAGGTTCTTATCATTTTCTCCCTTTTGGGTTTTCTTTTCTTTTGTATATATGTTTTCCTTCTTTATTTTTTTTTTTTTTTTGCTTTATGTTTCCTTTCACTTCTAGTGAGGACATTGTCTCATTTAAGTGTGGGGGTGGAGAAACTTTGAAAGTTTAAGAAAATGAAAAACAAATTGAAAAATCAAAAAGATTTTTATTTTGTTTTGGGGAATATATGTGCCATTTTTGATTAACTATGTTCTTTTGTACCTTAGTATTATGTTGTATATAGATGTAGTGTGCATTGGTAGAACTTAATCCTAAAGTATGATGTTTATACACGATCTTAACCCCAACATTAATTCTAAGCAAGCTTGACTTGGGTAGATGAGCCCATGAGATTTTGAGCCTTATAGACTAATTCATCATTTTTAGTCTCACATTTTTTTCACGTGTGTCTCTTCCATGAATACATCTCTAGGATTTGCTTTGATTCTCTTTGAAATCACATTCAGCATTTGCATTATGATAATATGATAGAGGCATTCATTTGTTTTGTTAGCTACATAGCAAACTGCCACCCTTGTGTTTGAATGTTTCACCCTTTGCTAGCCCTTTTGAGTCTTGGCCTTTTTGTTGTGAACCCTTTATTTTAGTCCTTAGCCTAAACACATTTCCTACCTCTAAGCCAATGCTAGTGGAGCAACATTTAATTATTTGGTGGATAACTTTTGGGTATTTTATGAATTTGATGCTTGATTTTGGTATATGAGGGGATGCATCATGGTGATCATTTGGGAATTGAGGTGTATTGCTCTTATGCATGCCATTCATTCATTTTCTTCTGGAAAATAAGAGAGAAAAAAAGGAAAAAAGCAAGAAAAATGAAAAATAAAATAAATGGAAAAAGTTTCCAAGGAAAAATGAAAAAAAGATGAAAAACAATTCTCAAAAAAAAAAATCCAAAAAAAGTTGTGAATAAGAGTGTTTGACATGTTTGTATCATTATGTATACTCATCTCATTTCCGATGGTCAATTTAATTGGGGTGTGTTCTTATTCTGGTTTTGGGAGAATCTATGGTATAGTTGGTGTAAGTGTCAGGCTATAAATTGAAGAAAATAAACTCTGGCTCAGGAGCAATAGCATAGAGTAGATTAGTCTAGAGTTTTAATTTTTTAGTTTCAGATTTTCATTGCATCTATATTTTTTGTAGTTTTAGATTTAGGATTACTTCTAAAAAAATAATGTAATTTAATCGCGAGTTTTCAATTTCGAACGAAGATCTTCGGATTTGGTTTCTGTATCTGTGAGCAATCAGTTCGATTTTGGCTTTCCATCTTCCTCATTCTTGGTTCCAGTTCTTTTGAGCAATTTGGTTTGATTTATTTCTTACGCAATTTTATAATTACTTGAAACTCAGTTGTAATCTGATTTCATAATCCATCCCAAAAGTCGACACCCGTAATTGCTACGACGATAAACTGCACGCTCGCAGAATCCACAACAATTTCACTAACAAGAATTTTGCTCTATCTTCGATTCCCCTAAGTCAACTACTTTTATAAACAATAATCATAAATTCATGTGCAGTAAGCCAGTGACCTCAATAAAGCAATTGAAAAGTGATGCCATCTTTGCTAAAATCAACAACTTTTGTTTCCTTTTCTCTAAGCACTTTCACACTCATGGGTGCGACATGTTATTGTATTCATTATACAAAGAGCTGAAGAAAAGTGGCATGGATTTCCCCAATTTCTATTCACTTAGTTATTTTTGATTTAAAAAAAAAGAAAAACTTGGATGAATCGTAAAAATCAGTATAAAAAAGAAGGATAAGGGATGGAGGTTAAGATCTAATGTATTTAATATCTCAAATTCAGACAAATATTCAAGAGCAAATGCATTTGACTTTTCAATACAAACATTCCCATAAAACCCAAATTCTCAAATTAACGTAGTAGCGAAGTCAGGAAATTTGGAGAGGGGTGTTGGTGAGGGGTTGGGGTTTTGGCTAGCGAGGGCCGAGTGTGAAACTGCGAATAGATAAAGCAGAGAATGAGAAAAGGGGGGTTATCCCAGTATCTGCAAGGCTTAAGTAAAAAAAAAATTGAAAAAAAATAAAACTACAAAAATGAAGTTTGAAGGATTTAAACTTGCGACATCAGACACAGCCAACATAATCACAGAGCCCCCAAACCACTGAGCCAAGGGCGATTTCTTCTATATCTTCAATGCATTTGCTACATATACTCAACTTCTAATTTTTTAAAATTTTCTAACACATTTTTTTAAGAGGGGTGACACCACTGACACCACGGTTGCTACGCCACTGAATTAAAGTAGTATAAAGCTAAATTAGATGAAATTGCAATTTGCAAAGGTTTCTTACTGGTGACCGGCGGCGCAACGAATGTAACGGCTTGAACCTAAGATTCTTATTAATTACTTCAATCTACCCTAATCGCAAATTAATTAAGTTGGGCGCTGCATTTCAATTCCGCATTGCAAGTTATCAATTTATGCACATATATATAAATATATATATATATAAATATAAATATATATAAATATATATATATATATATATATGCGTTGCAGGTTGAAACGACGAGGTGGTTTCGAAATGAGCCTTAAAATGCTCCTTAAATAACTCTTTGAAGTTCGAGAAAATATTTGAATGTGCGCATAATAATATCCATAAATAAACAAATGACTTAAAGAGAAAAGCCTAATTTTTAGAAAGCTAATTTGTGAAATAATAATAAAACAAATAAATGAACAAAAATATTAATAAGGTAATAATAACAATAAAAATGTCCTCTCCCAAATTTATATCTAAAGGTTGTAGAATTCAAAGTTATTACTTCCAGCTAAATTATTAATCCAATTATATATATATATATATATATATATATATATATATATATATTTGTGCCTAAAATTATGTACATATGCATGTAATAAATAAAAAATATATATAAAAGAAGTAGATAAATACAAGGAAAAATCTAGAATTGGGGATAACTGTCGTGAAATAAAAGGGAGGAAAAGAAAGAGGAAAAAGAGTAACAAAAATTATTTAAGATAGTTGAGTGATAAATTAACTCCAATTAAAACAAAATCAAAACAAACCCCCCCTCCACGTATTCTCTCTCTGTCTCTGCTGCTGAACCCGACCCCCTGTTCTGCCTTGCTCTGTTGCGTCGCCCCCTGCTGCCCGGCCGTGTTCACCGGCGAGCCAGTGTCGCCAGTCCTCGCCGACTGCCGCTGCCCCACGACACCTTCAGCCGACCTCCTTATCCCTCCCTGTGAAGTATTTTGGTTGCTTTAGTGGGTTGAGAGGTGAGAAACCCTAGCTCCCACTTGATTCAATTTTGATCTTTATGCTAGGATTTCGATAGTAGATGGTGTAAATATCATTAATAAGCATTTATTTGTGAGTTTCTTGAATTATTTTGGATGGTTTGATTGAGTTGTAAAGTGAGAAAGGTGATGAGTGAGGTTGAAGATGTTGCTTGGTTTTAGTTGATTATGATGATTTGATGATAATTAATTGGTTCATGAAAAATTTAGAGAAATTTTGAGTTATATATATATAATGTTTGTAATGTTTTGATTATGGGTTGATGGTTAAGATTAGGGTTGAGGTATGCTTGAGCTAATTATATGAATTCTAAGGGTTTAGAGGGGCAAATCGATGTTTACATAGAGCATGTATATTTTGCTTATATGTGTGTGTATGTTGCTTATAAGGAGGTGATTAGGTGTTGTATAAAATACGTGCTTGGTTGTGAATTGTAGAGTGTTTAAGTGAGTATAATGATGAATTGAATGGGCTTAGTAAGAAATTGGTTTTAAAAGTTAATTAGTGGTAAGTAAGGTTGAAGTGGAGGTTGGGTTGGAAAAATGCACCACTTTATGGTGTCATCATTGTGTTTAATTAATATTAAGTAATATTTGAATGGGGTTAGTAGGTTGTACATGTATTGGAAATGTATGTATAATCATGGACATGGTGATTTAGACCTTGGTTGACATTTATCTTGGTTATGTCTCTTTTGTCAAATTAAGAACGTTTAAATGAGGTAGTGAGTGCTTAAAGAGTGAGGTATGTATGAGGACACATGGGATTAGTGCATGTGCTAAATTGTGAGTATAATTTGGTTAATTAGTGATTTGGGTATGTATGGATTAAATGTTGGATGAGATTGACTTTTAATTGGGATGTTTAGCGTTTAAATAAACCTTGGTGATAATCAAACGGAAATAAGGAAAAAAAAGCATGTATGATATGCTATCATATAGTGAAAATAATGGAAAAGGAAGGAGTAATTGTGCATTCGAAGCTATTAAGAAATGTGCCTTTATAATTTTATTCCGCTAATAAATGATGCTATGATTAGAACTCAGCTTGAGCATGAGCCCATAAAGTTGACGCCTTCAAACATATCGCAAGCAATAAATCATTAAAAAGAGGAAGAATAGCCATAATAATAATAACAATAAAAATAAGAATAATAATAGTCCTAATAATAATAATAATAATAATAATAATAATAATAATAATAATAATAATAATAATAATAAT
>JACYFF010031956.1:84237272-84279666 GCA_017589665.1 Selenicereus undatus
TATATATATATATACATACATACATACATACATATATATATATGTATATATATATATATATATGTATATGTATATATATATATATGTATATGTATATATATATATATATACACACACACACACACACACACACATTAGCTACAAGGCAACTTTAAAAAAAATATTGGATATTTCATATGTTCGCCGCGCCTTATGATCCCCAAACAAGTGGGCAAGTGGAACTCTCGAATGGAGAATTGAACAACATATTTGATAAAACGCTGGATCGGTCCAACAAAGATTGGTCCTTAAAGCTTGATGATGCTCTTTGGGCATACCGAACCGCTTACAAAACTCCTCTGGGCAGCACTCCATTCCAGGTAGTGTTTGGAAAATCTTGTCACTTGTCAGTGGAGATGGTACATTAGGCCTATTGGGCTATAAGGACGCTCAATTTTGATCTTAAAGCGGTCGGAGAATGAAAATTCCAGCAACTAAATGAGCTCGATGAACTAAGTTGGAGGCTTATTAAAATTCACGTATTTACAAAGAGTGAGCTAAGAAATGGCATGACAAACATATTATGACAAAGCATTTTGCAAAAGGTGATATGGTCATCCTATTCAACTCCAGGATGAGATTTTTTCTAGGTAAACTGAAATCCCAATGGTCGTGACCATTTACCATCACCAAAATACAACCTAGTGTGCAGTGGATATATGGAGTGAATCTACTGGAGCTTTCACAGTCAATGGACAAAGATTGGAGCCATATCTGGTGGGACGACCAATTGAAAACGCTAATGTTCATATGTTAATTAACTAACCCGGTTCAGCTATAGAAGAAGGGTCAAGCGCAGCAAAGTTTTCGGGTAATTTTTGACCCCATCCTCCTCCACCTCCTCCACTTTGATCTTATTTTATGCTACTCCGCTTCCTTTCTCATTATGTGCCCACATTGAGGGCAATGTGTGATTCAAGCATAAGGGGAGTTAGTCATTATATTTGGCATTTGATGCCTGTTTCTGTTTGGTGTGTTTTTGCTTTGTATATGTTTTTAGTGGTAGTTTTTGATTGTTTTAGTTTTGTTTTATAAGTGCATTTAGTTTTCTTCTAGATTGCATTTTAGTTTCTTTCTTTTATTAAGTTTCTTTTGTATTTTATTTTGCATTGTTTGTAGGAGCATGCAAAAAAAAGAAGGAAAAAAAATCCTATGATGATGATCTCTATAGATTTGGTAACTTTCTTTGGTTTAGTTTGATCCTTTCATTTGCCCAAATTGTGCATAAAATGTTTGCGAATGAGTTTTCAAAATGAATTCCATGTTTTGACCACATGTTGGATGCGAAATGATTTTCCCCATGAGTCTTTAGAAGATTTTGTCATCTGTTTACTAGTGAGCTAGTTTTGATCTTGGTAGATGCTGCCTGAGACTTTGAGCCTTTAGAAACTGTTTATCATTATTATTTTCATATTTCTTTCATGTGTGACTCTTTCTTGACGTCACTTCTCTAGAACTTGCTTATATTCTCATTCAAGATTACATTTCGCATATGCATTTAGGCAATATGATTGAGGCATTTTTCTTTCTTTGATTTGTTTAAACCCCACAGCCAAATAGCCACCCTGGTTGTGTATTGTATCCCTTGTGAGCCCCTTTGAGCCTATATCCGTTTTTCTTGATTTGATCCTCCTATTATAACCCCTGGCCAAATACTTGTCTTTCCTTCAAGCCAAGGCTGGAGGAGCGTTCTGTTCTTTTGCATCAAGTTTGATAGGCCGTTAGTAAGATAGAATGATATCTTGTGGTGTCATTTGGTTGTTTGGTACAAGATTGTGAGGTATTGATTAATCCCTTGTTTTATTATACAAAATTTAGAGAAGAGTTGGAATTTAAAGTTCATTATGGATTTCCCCCTTGGCTACCCCTTCTAAAAAAAAGAAGAGAAAAAAATAAATAATAAGTGCTTACGGAAAAAATAAAAGAGAACACAAGAGAAAAAAATTTCCAAAGAAAAAAAAAAGAGAGAAAAAAAAAAGAAGAAGAAAGCAGTTAGCCTTGTTGGGAATGCAAGTTATTTGTGATTTTTGACTCTTTCTCTCTTCATTTGGGGATTTATTCTGAATTGATATGGTTTAAGAAGGATATTGTTTGATGTATTGGAATTGTTCAGCTCTTAGTCTTTGGCTTTTAGCTCCTCATTCCCAAAAACATTTGTTCCCCTCTTACCTTTACTCTTAGCCCCGTTACAACCCTATTAAAGTTCTCATGATTGTCTAATGTGTTTGCATTTTTAGTGATGGTGAATTTGAGAATCTTATCAAGCTTATGGTAGATCTACGTCTAAGGTTGAGATTTGAGAGAACCTTCCTAAATATATACATTTCAAACACATCAGTGCTAAGTGCCACATAACTATGGCCTATTAAAAGTCTTTGAAAATTTCATTCCCTATTCTCTTTATTAATAGTTTTTTGTATCTTTTTGGGCCACCTTCAGATCAGCTTTGCCACTTGGATGTTACCTAAATCTATCCTAAGGAGGCTGTGTATATTTTTAATCTTTGCATTGCTTGAGGACAAGCAACAATTTAAGCATGGGGGAGTTTCGATAAGCGCTCAATATGTATATCATTTTAGGGTTATTTTGTGTCGTGTTTAGGAGAATACTATGCTTATTGTTATTATTTACTCTCCTCTTCTTGATTTATGATTAGGTATAGTTGTTTGATATATTTTATAGGATTTTTAGTCTTTTTACCCAATATTTGCCCTTCAATAGCTGTATTCTAACCTCCCCCATGGTCATCCGTGTTGTGCCATGGCCATCGAGCAAAGAATGAGCAAACCCTGTTCCAATACAGACCACGGTCGGACCGTGGTGCACACCCCACTGACATTGGTGAGCCTGTAACTGCTACCACTTCGTTTTTCCTAGGCTGTGTGGCTGAGATTGACTGAGCCTCTCTATAAAAAGCGATGTTCTGTAAGAAGTATAGAGCAATCCAAGATCATTCTAAGCAGAAGTGTAGAGTAATGTAGATTATTGCTTTAGTTTCTTTCTCAAATTTTGTAGTTTTTACTTTGGTTTTCTTATTGGTGTCAGTCTTGACTGTGAGAGTTTGTTCTTGAGGCCATCTCAGTCAATCCCCTTCTCGCTTAGATTTTGCCAATCATTGGTTCGTTTGTTAATCTTTTATCATGTCTGAGTAGTTTTCTTTAATCTAGAGATTTAGTAGTTTGTGGAAGTGTTGTTGGATCATGTTTTAATCCATACAATTGTGCTTATTTTCATGATTGGTTTGATTTCGTTTTATCAAGTGTTTGGATTGTCGTCAGTTGATTTTTGGCCAAAATTTGCTTGCACACTTGAAGCAATCGAGTGAAAAACTAAAAGGTGACATTTGGCTATTGGACTGCTTGATTAGACCCAACGTAACTTCATATCAAAAGAGAGATTTGTATGTTAGGAGGGCTAGTAAGTGATCAGAGGCATTGAACTTGAATTAAGGCAAATTGGTTTGAAAGAATGACTTTTGCTTAGTTCAGGCTAATTTAGTTGATTTCGAAAAGAATAGACTAAGTTTTTGAAGAGATTACAATTCTTCGAATTTAACTAATTAGAAGAAAGCACATGTTAGTTTTGATCCAATTTCCTTTCGCAACTACGAGAATTCCTAGATGTTTTTCCCTTATTGATTTAGAAAAGTTTATTTGCTATTATTAAATCGAATCCACTTGAACCAGAATTTTACTTAGCACATTCTGAAAGATAAGACTCAGTCAGCTACAATTAGTCCCTGAGGAATGATATCTTTTAGCTATACTACGACTATCCGTGCGCTTGCGGTAGTATGATCAAGTTTTTGGTGCCGTTGTCGAGGACTAAAACTGTTAACTATTGAGTTAGTCTTCCAAAAGTGACTAAGTATTTTATTGTTGTTCGTATTGTTATTTTTTGTTCTTTTTCTTTCTTTGCTAGTTTAAATTGCGCTTGTAGTGTTGGTGAAAGTGCTTGCAGGAATTTTTCCTAGTGTATGCGAAGTCCAATCTTGTACGAACCCGATCCAGAGATTGAAAAGACTTTTCTCTTAAGGAGTAAAAAGCAAAGGATTGAAGAGCAAAGACACGAGGCAAGAAGGAATTCAAACATGGAAGAAGGTGACCAACGAAGGACTCTTTGTGATTTTGTTACCCCAGGAGTCCAGGGGATCACCTCAAGCATCGCTCACCTTGTTGTCGTTGCCAACAACTTTGAACCCAAATTGGCACTCATTTCCATGGTGCAACAATCTCAGTTCGGCGGAACTCTCTTGGAAGACCCAAATCTGCACCTCTCGGTCTTTTTAGAGGCGTGTGATACGCTGAAATTAAATGGAGTCTTTAGTGATGCCATTCAGCTGCGCTTATTCCCTTTCTCATTGAGGGATAAAGTGAGGGTTTGGTTGCACTCTTTGTTGTCTGGATGCATAACCACCTGGGATGAGTTAACACGAGCATTACTCGCTAAGTTCTTCCCTACAAGCAAAACAGCGGCCTAAGGAATCAAATCACCAACTTTCTGCAAAGAGATGACGAGACGCTCTATGAAGCCTGGGAGCATTTTAAAGATTTGTTACGTTTGTGACTCCATCATTGTCTTCAGTCTTGGATGATAATCTAAGCCTTTTATAACGGTGTGACCCAATCTGTGAGGTCCACTATTGATGTGGTGGTAGGAGGAACATTGATAATCAAGACTAAGGGGTGAAGCCTATAATCTGATCGAGGAGATGACGCTTAACAACTTCCAATGATCCACTTAACGAACCCAACCCTAGCGGGTTGGAGGTAAGCACGAAGTTGATGCAATTACTTTACTTTCTGCTAAACTAGATGCCATGACTCAAAGACTGGACCAAACGAATGTTAATGTCGTAAACTCTAGTGCCCCTTCCCCTTGTGAAATTTGTGGTTCAATTTAGCATATAACTCTGAATTGTCAAGTTGGGAGTCCTTTTTCCCAGGACTCTAACGAAGTTAATTATGTTCAAAGTTTCAACCCAAGACCAACCAATAACCCTTGCTCTAATACCTATAATCCGAGTTGGAAGAATCGTCCAAATTTTTTTGGTAGGTCGAATCTAAACGCTGTGAACATGCCCCCTATGAATGCTAGAGTACCCCCTGGTTTTCAAAGACCCCTATTCCTTTCTCAGATGCCCCAAAAGTCAAATTTGGAAGTAATGACGGAAAATATGCTTATGGCACAATAAAAATCGGATCAGTATATTAAGCAATTAGCCTCAAAGGTTGATGTGCTTACAACTCATAATAGGATGCTAGAAGCCCAAGTTGCCCAGAAAACCACTTTTTCATGTACACCCCAAGATAGACTTCCTAGTACGCTTAAGCTTATTCCAAGGGAGCAATGCAGTGCAATGCTTTTAAGAGGAAGGAAGCAACTAGAAGGTCCTAAGGAGGTCACCAATAATGAGTCTTCGCTTGATAAGAATGAGCATGTCGAGGATGTTGAGAAAGAAATATCTTCACCTTCTAAGGAAGTAATTGATGATGTCGTGCATAAGCCTGATGAGGTTCTTAAGGATCCTAAGATCACCTCTCCAAAGCCGTACACCCCACCTTTACCATTTCCTCAAAGGATGGCTAAGCCAAAACTTGATATGCAATTTGAAAAGTTTTGAGACGTCCCTAAGGAACTCTACATAATCATACCGTTTACTAAAGCTTTGACCCAAATGCCTTCTTATGCTAAATTTCTGAAAGAAATTCTATCTAACAAACAAAAGCTAGAAGAACATGAAACTGTAGCTTTGACCGGAAGAGTACAGTGCACCGATTCAAAATAAGCTTCCAGCTAAGTTAAAGGATCCCTGCAGTTTTTCAATTCCCTGCCTGATGAGGGATGTGCCCATAAATCTTGCTTTATGTGATTTAGGGTCAAGCGTCAGCTTGATGCCCGTTTCTCTATGTGAAAAATTGAAATTAGGAAAGCTAAGACCAACTATTATCTCCTTGCAATTAGCGGACTGTTCTATAAAATACCGTATGGGTATTTTAGAGTATGTCCCAATAAAAGTAGGGGATTTATACGTACCAATAGACTTTGTGATTTTGGAAATAGAAGAGGATGCACGGACCCCAATCATTCTTGGGATGCCATTCTTGGCCACCGCAGGGTGCCGCATCGATGTGAAAAACGGTACACTAACTTTTGATATGTGTGATGTTCCTATGGAATTTAATTTACTAAGAGCTGCTAAGTTTCCTTCTATTTCTGATGAATGTAACAAGATTTATGTGGTTAATGGTTTAATATGGGAAACTGCGTCTAACATTAATTCCAATGATCCACTTCAGCACTTTTTGTTGAATAATAGCACTATTGAGGATGAAAACTCCAAATTAGCCGAGTGTGCTTAATTGTTAGAAGCCTCTCCACCAATTCCGCCTTCCCTTACTAAGGTGGAATTATTACAAGATGAAAGTAACCCCTCATCTGATGAGGCGAAAGCTCCCGAGGTAGAGTTAAAACCTCTCTCTTCATCACTGAGGTATGGATTTGTTGGACCAAAATCTACATATCCTGTGATTGTGAATGCAAATTTGAATGCTACCCAAATTGACTCTTTGTTTGGAGTGCTTAGGAAGCATCGTAAAGCCATAGGATACACCCTAGATGACTTAAAAGGGACTCGTCCTTCCTTGTGTATGCATAGAATCTTAATGGAAGACGACCATAAGCCTTCAATCAAACACCAAATAATATTAAACCCTAACATGCAAGAGGTGGTTAAAAAGAAAATTTTAAAGTTGCTTAAAGTCGGCATTATCTTCTCTATCTCAGACAGTGTGTGGGTAAGCCTGGTCCATGTTGTGCATGAGAAAGAAGGGATGACTGTCGTAAAAAATGAGAATAATGAGCTAATCCCTACTAGGACTGTTACATGCTAGCGTATGTGCATTGATTATCGAAAATTGAATAAAGCCACCTTTAAAGACCATTTTGCCCTTCCTTTCATTGACCAAATGCTTGAACGATTAATAAAGAACTCATATTTTTGCTACCTAGATGGATGTTCGGGGTTCTTTCAAATTCTTATCCACACAAATGACCAGGAAAGGACTACTTTTACATGTCCATGTGGCACGTATGCTTATAGATGAATGTCATTTGGGTTATGTAATGCCCCTGCCACATTTCAACGTTGCATGATGGCTATCTTTCTTGATTTTATAGAGGACATAATGGAAGTCTTTATGGATGATTTTTCTGTGTATGGTACAACGTATGACCATTGCTTGGCTAACTTGTCTAAGATTTTGCAAAAATGTGAAGATGTGAATTTGGTTGAGTTTAACGAAAAATGCTTGAGTGCTTTTCACATATTAAAATAGGCATTAATCACCGCCCCAGTAATCCAAGCTCCAGATTGGGAGCTACCTTTGTGCGATGCAAGTGACTACGTAGTGGGCGCTGTTCTAGGTTATCGAAAGGACAATAAACCATATGCCATATACTATGCAAGTCGTACTCTCGATGAGCCTCAAGTGAATTATGCCACGACTGAGAAAGAGTTCCTAGCAATTGTCTTTGCCTTGGAAAAATTCCAATCCTATTTGATTAATTCTAAAGTCATCGCTTTCAAGGATCATGCCGCTTTGAAACATTTAATGAAGAAATCCGACTCCGAACCCCAACTCATCCGATGGGTCCTCCTTCTTCAAGAGTTCGATTTAGAAATCAAGGATTAGGCAGGATTGTCAAATGTGGTTGCCGATCATCTATCTCGTTTAGGCCCAAAGGCCACTCCTAGTGAAGAGCTTCCCATTGATGATTCTTTCCCCGATGAGCAGTTATTAGCTATATCCCAACAAGCTGCCCCATGGTATGTTGATACAGTGAACTTCAAGGTGTGTTGCGTGTTATATCCAAAATTGTCCTACCAACAAAGAAAGAAGTTCTTTACCGATGCAAAATACTATGTGTGGGAGGAACCTTTCCTTTATAAGCTGTACGGAGATGGGATTTACAGAAGATGCTTGACTGAAGATGAGGTTCGTAGTGTCTTACAGCACTACCATGCTTCAACCTATGGTGGCCACTTTGGACAAGATAAAACCATTGTAAAAGTACTCCAAGCAGGTTTCTGTTGGCCCACGTTCTTTAAGGACACAAGGAAATTTTTCATGACTTGTGATAGATGTCAGCGAGCAGGGAACATTTCCAAGAGGTATGAAATGGCTCAGAGTGGAATACTCAAAGTAGAGTTGTTTCTAAGTGGGTGGAAGCCATTGCATCCCCGACAAACGATTCCAAGGTTGTCCTCAAATTTTTAAAGAAAATTTTTTTCACACGATTTAGCACACTGTTGATGGTTTTTGAGGGGGAAAGGAAAATTAAAGACAAAAGAAACCTCAAATACTCACGATTGTCAGTCGTAGTACTTAAGGGTCGGTCCACAGGGAAAATGTGTAATTATAGTCATTTAAAACGAAAATGATTAAACTAATTAACTAAACTAAGTGGAATTATTTAAATCAATTTAACAACCTAATTCAACTAAACTCATCTAATCCTAATTCATTAAACATTAAAACTACCTAATTAACTAAAACCTAAACTAAACCTCATATTGATTATCCAAATTAAACCAAACTAAACTTGAAATTAATCATGATTCAAAAACTAACAACCTAATTCCTTGTTATTCCAGAATTAAACTAAGGCAGAACAGTAGGGGAGGGGGTTAAAAATCAAAGCAAACTAAATTGATGAACTGCAAAATCGAAGAGCAAGAACAGAGCTAGCAATTCAGGGAAGGGGACGAATTGAATCAAGGCAGAACAGGAAACTCACAAAACTTCGGTGAATCCAGAACACAACCCACTGAATCCAAACGCACCCATTCGAGCCATCCAGAAACAAGGGAGAGGGAAATCGAGCAATATTGAACAAACTAGAAATGAGGGAGGGGGAATTCAAATGAAATTGAACAAATAGACCCAATTCTTGCTTAATTATACCGAATTAAATGCTAAAATTGTACCTAAGAACGAAACTCCAAATCGAAACAACCCTTATCTGAAAATCGAAATCAAAATTCGAACCCTAATTGCTGAAATTCGAAAACAAGAGAACGAAATTGAAAAAAACACGAATCGAAATTGACATTACCAACGAAATTGAACGAAATTAAACAAAATTAAACCTAATCTACTCCTAATTTCTAACCCTAATTTACCTAAACTCGAACTTGGCTTTCAATGGCGTCGCCTCCTTCCTTTTTATACCTGAAGCCTTCAAATCTCGACCCTTCGATTGGGGACCTTGCGTGGAAGGTGGATGAAGAAGCTAGTAGAGATGGGTACGTGGCTGGTGGATGAAGGGGACAGCAAGGGTGGTTTCGGTTTTGGGGAACCCGTGGGTAGAGGATGGTTTTCTGGGTTTGGGAAGGGTTTCGGGGTTGAAGACAGAGAAGAAGCAGGGGACGAATGAGGAGAGAGAAAAACGCGAGAAGGGGAGGGGGGTTACTAAGTGGCCGGTTTTTCATCGATTTTTGGCCCGATTCTTCAACCTCCGACAATTCTTCTATTTTTCTCATTTTTTCCGCCATTTAAGCCCATTTTTCGCATTTATTCAAAATCTGCAAAATAAAATAAAATCAATTAAAAACCCTAAAAATATTATTAAAACGAGCTTAAAATTGGTGAAAAAGTACCTTAAAAATATCACATTTTTAGCTCAAACACACACCGAGAGCTCTTCTAAGTGATAACGACACACATTTTGGCAACATGCTTCTAGAGTCACTTTTTAACAAAATATGGGATATTTCATAAGGTCACTACGCCTTATCATCCCTAAAAAAGTGGGCAAGTGGAACTCTCGAATAGAGAATTGAAAAGCATATTGGAGAAAACGATGGATCGGTATCGCAAAGATTGGTCCTTAAAGCTTGATGATGCTCTTTGGGCGTACCGAACCCCTTAAAAAACTCCTTTGGGCACCACTCCGTACCGATTAGTGTTTGGAAAATCCTGTCACTCACCAATGGAGATGGAACATAAGGCCTATTGGGCTATAAGAACACTCAATTTTGATCTTAAAGCGGTCAGAGAACGAAGATTCCTGCAATTAAACGAGCTCGAAGAACTAAGGTTGGAGGCTTATTAAAATTCACGTATTTACAAAGAGCGAACTAAGAAATGGCACGACAAACATATTATGACAAAGTGTTTCAAAAAAGGTGATATGGTCCTCCTATTTAACTCAAGGTTGAGATTGTTTCCGGGTAAACTGAAATCCCAATGGTTGGGACCATTTACCATCACCAAAGTTCAACCCAGTGAAGCAGTGGAGATATGGAGTGAATCTAGCAAAGCTTGCACAGTCAATGGACAGTGATTGAAGCCATATCTGGCGGGACAACCAATTGAAAATGCCAATGTTCATATGCTAACTAACCCAGTTCAACCATACAAGAAGGTCAAGCGCAGCAAAAGTTTCCAAGTAATTTCTGCCTTATCCTCTTCCACTCTGATCTTGTTTTATGCTACTCCCCTTCCTTTCTCATTATGTGCCTCCATTGATGGCAATGTATGATTCAAGCATGGGGGTGTTAGTAATTATATTCGGCGTTTGATGCCTATTTATGTTTGGTGTGTTTTTGCTTCGTATATGTTTTTAGAGGTAGTTTTTGTAGTTTTTTTTATTGTTTTAGTTTTGTTTTAGAAGTGCATTTAGTTTTCTTTTAGGTTGCATTTTAGTTTCTTTCTTTTATTAAGTTTGTTTTGTATTTTAGTTTGCATTGTTTGTAGGACCATGCAAAAAAAATTGGAAAAAGAATCCTCTGATGAGGATCTCTACAGATTTGATAGCTTTCTTTAGTTTAGTTTGATCCTTTGATTCGCCCAAGTTGTGCATAAAATGTTTGCAAATGAGTTTTCGAAATGAATTCCATGTTTTGACCACATGTTATATGCGAAATGATTTTCCCCATGAGTCTTTACAAGATTTGGCATGTGTTTACTGGTGAGCTAGTTTTGACCTTGGTAGATGCCCTGTGAAACTTTGAGCTTTTAGAGATTGTTTATCATTATTAGTCTCATATTTCTTTCATGTGTGACTCTTCCTTCACATCATTTCTCCAGAACTTGCTTAGATTTTCGTTCAAGTTCACATTTCACATATGAATTTAGGCAATATGATTGAGGCATTTTTCTTTCTTTGATTTGTTTAAACCCCACGGCCAAATAACCACCCTGGTTGTGTATTGTATCCCTTGTTAACCCCTTTGAGTATGTATCCATTTTTCTTGATTTGAACTGGCTATTATAACCCCTAGCCAAATACTTGTCTTACCCTTAAGCCAAGGCTAGAGGAGTGTTCTATTCTCTTGCATCAAGTTTGATAGGGCGTTAGTAAGATGGAATGATATGTTGTGGTATCATTTGGTTGTTTGGTGCAAGGTTATCGGGTATTGATTAATCCCTTGTTTTATTGTACAAAATTTTGACAAGAGTTGGAATTTAAAGTTCGTTGTGGATTTCTCCCTTGGCTATCCCTTCTAAAAAAAAGAAAAGAAAAAAATAAATAATAAGTGCTTACGAAAAATAAGAAGAGAACACAGGAGAAAAAAATTTCCAAAGAAAAAAAAAAGAGAACAAAAAAAGAAGAAGAAAGCAGCTAGCCTTGTTAGGAATGCAAGTTATTTGTGATTTTAGACTCTTTGTCTCTTCATTTAGGGATTTATTCTGAATTGATATGGTTTAAGAAGGATGTTGTTTGATGCATTGGAATTGTTCAGCTCTTAGTCTTTGGCTTTTAGCTCCTCATTCCCAAAAACATTTGTTCCCCTCTTACCTTTACCCTTGGCCCCGTTACAACCCTATTCAAGTCCTCATGATTGTCTCATGTGTTTGCATTTTTAGTGATGGAGAATTTGAGAATCTTGTCAAGCTTATGATAAGGTCTAAGGTTGAGATTTGAGAGAACGTTCATAAATATATACATTTCAAACATATGAGTGCGGAATGCCACATAAATATAGTGAGGTTCTACTGGCCTTCCTAATTGTGCTTGTTTCCCATGTTAAATGACTGTATTTGACAATTTGGGGGATATTTCTTTCAATTTTGACATTATGGTCTATTAAAAGTGTTTGAAAATTCCATTCCGTATTCTGTTTGTTAATAGTTTTTTGTATCTTTTCGGGCTATCTTTGGATCAACTTTTCCATTTCAATATTACCTAAATCTATCATGAAGAGGCTATGTATATTTTTAACCTTTACATTACTTGAGGACAAGCAACAATTTAAGCATGGGGGAGTTTTGATAAGTGCTCAATATGTAAATCATTTTAGGGCTATTTTGTGTCGTTTTTAGGAGCACATTGTGCTTACTGTTATTATTTACTCTCTTATTCTCGATTTATGCTTGGGTATAGTTGTTTAATGTGTTTTGCAGGATTTTTAGTCTTTTTACCCAACATTTTCCCTTCAATAGTTGTGTTTTGACTTCCCCTATGATCATCCTTGTTATGTCACAACCATAAAGCAAAAACCCGGTTCCAACACAAACCACGGTCAGACCGTGGTGAGCCTGTGACTGCTGCCTCTTCGCTTTTCCTTTGCTGTGTGGCTGAGATTGACCGAGCCTCTATATAAAAACTGATGTTTTGTAAGTAATAGAGAGAAATCCACGATCATTCCAAGCAAAAGTGTAGAGTAGTGTAGATTAGTGCTTTAATTTCTTTCTCAAATTTGTAGTTTTTAGTTTGGTTTTTGTGTTGGTGTGAGTCTTGAGTGTGAGAGTTTGTTATTGAGGCGGTTCTGAAGCCGTTGGTTGAAGGCCATCTAAGTCAATCCCCTTCTCGCTCTGATTTCGTCAATCGTTGGTTAGTTTGTTAATCTTTTATCATGTCTGAGTAGTTTTCTTTAGTCTAGGGATTTCGTAGTTTGTGAAAGTGTTTTTGGATCGTGTTTTAAGCCATATAATTGTGCTTACTTTCATGATTGGTTTGATTTCATTTTCTCAAGTGTTTGGATTGTTGTGAGCTGATTTTTTTGCCAAAATTTGCTTGCACACTTGAAACAATCGAGTGAAAAACTAAAAGCTGACATTTGGTTGTTAGACTGCTTGATTAGACCTAACGCAACTTCGTCTCGAAAGACAGATTTGTATGTTAGGAGGGCTAGTAAGTAATCTAAGACATTGAACTTGAATTAAGGCAAATTAGTTTGAAAGAACGACATTTGCTTAGTTTAGGTAAATTTAGTTGATTTCGAAAGAATAAACTGAGCTTTTGAAGAGATTATAATTCCTCGAATTCAACCAATTAGAAGAAAGCACATGTTCATTATTTTTGATCCAATTTCCTTTCACAACTACGAGAATTCCTAGACGTTTTTCCCTCATTGATTTAGAAGATTTTATTTGCTATTGTTAAATCGAATCCACTTGAACCAAAATTTTACATAGCACATTCTGAAAGGTAAGACTCAGCAAGTTACAATTAGTCCTTGAGGAATGATATCTTTTGTCCATACTATGACTATCCGTGCGCTTGCGGTAATATGATCATGAACCCGAAGATTTCCATGTCTAGCTTCAAAGAACGGTTGGAAGCCCTCTGCCCCACGAATGGGAATGGGTCCCACAGTCAGGTAGAGGAAACCAACCTGCCTACGGGAGCGGACCTTACCAACCATCTGCTGCTAGAGCTACTGCAGTAATACGGGGAGCAGCTGCAGCAACAAAACGAGAACCTGCAAAGACTGATGGAAGTTAAGGAAAAGAAGATCGAGGATGACAACTGATACATGTTCAAGAGGTTCACAAGTCACAATCCACCAGTCTACGATGGCACCCCTAACCCCAAGGCCTTTGAGGATTGGATCCGAGGCACGGAGAAGTTGTTTGATGCTCTCCAATGCCCTGAGGAGTGGGCGGTGGGCTTTTCTGTGTTCTACCTGAAGGACAAGGCCGATTTATGGTGCGCCACTATGCACAAGAGACAGCACGAGCCTGGGTTCGATTAGACGGGCTTCAAGGAGTTGATCAAGGACCATTTCTACCCTGTGTCCCTTGAGAAGGAAAAAGAGAACGAGTTCATGTAGCAGCATCAAGGGGGAATGAGTGTGCTGGAGTATGTCTCCAAGTTCATGGAACCCTCCCGCTTTGCCCCGGCCTTCATGGTTGACGAAAGGCTAAAGATGAATCGCTCCAAAGCTAGGCTCAACCCTGGTATCAAGGAGAAAATGTTTGTGCGACAATACGCTTCGTATGTGGATCTGTACGACACTGTGTGGTAAACGTGGAAAGGGCGATGAGGGAAAAAAGCAACTACTTCAACGAACAGCGCGGATGAAGAGGAAGGGAGATCAACGAGAGAACTTTCACACCCAAGGTTCGTACAGGAGGCCTCCCGGGAACTCCTACACCAATAACAATGCACGTGGAGGCCAACACCCTAACACTCTGCCGAAGGTGACCTTCATTGCTTGTGAGAAGCCGGCACACTACGCCTGGAAATGTCGCTCGGTAAAGAGGTGCTACTATCGTGGGACTCCTTAGCATCAGATACGGGATTTCCCACATCCCCCACCACCTGTGGGTTAGAGTCATACGGAGCAGCAGCCCCAACTGTACTATAAGAATAGGGGTGGGCAGGCAGCCAACCCAAATCATCAGCCCAAGTACCCCAGCAGAACCAGGCTAGACCCCCAAACCAACCATCGTGAAACACTGGGGGCAGAGTTTACATGATTATTGTCTTAAATTTACCGCAAGTGCACAGTGTAGCTGTAACTGGCAACTGGTAAGTACGGGTCGTGTCCTCAGGGAACTCGCTTTCGATTATCAAAATTATTTCAGACACTCAATCTAGGTCAAATCTAATTGCAGGTTTATATGCAAACTATGGGGTACGATTAAAACGCCTAGGTTGAGATATTAGTACGATTATGCTAGTGAATTGGTTATTAACCTTATTAAATGCAATTAAGCATGTGTTTATTAATGGATAGATTATCAATTAAGCCCATCTCGAGGGTCGAAGACTAATCTTACAGCTGAAGTCACCTATTTTCATGGGACTAAGTTGAAGGATTACGAAGTCTACAATCTTTATTCCCAATTAGAACTTTGATTATTTTCATATAAAAATCCTAAATGTCTACTAAGTCACGCTAGGTAAAGGTTTCGTCTTCCAACGCTCCCCTGAAACCCAAATAATAATGGATGAATGCTATCTCGAGCAATTCATTGAGCACGTGGTGCGCAAAGTAGAATTCATAATCACAAGCATGAAGAAAACAAGGGTTTGGGGCTAATTCATGATTCAATAAACATAATCGGCTTCGATCCCATCCTAAGTTGGGAGATTAGCCACACATCATCGTCGAAACAACCAAATCAATTGAAGGAAAAAGACACATGAATCGCGCAGAAACCTAAAACAACAGTAAAAAGGGCAGAGAGAGAATTAAGCAACTCACTTCAATTAATCTTTAAGTGAATATAGATCAATCTTCCAAGTAGCGAATTCAATACAAAAGAAGAAAGTCAAAAATGCTGATGAAAACCTAAAAATCGCTTAAGAGAAAGTGTCTAAAGGGAACCCCCCCCCCCCCGAATAATGCTCAAAACTACCCCGAGGAAATTTTAAGTCGCACAGGCGGAAGAAAATGGCACGGTCATGCCACCAGGCACGGGCTGACCGTGCCATTTCATTGGCACAACCGACCAATGATCAACACATGGCACGATCGTGCCACATCACTGGCCATGCTACATGTTGATATGACATGGCACAGTTGTGGTTCCTTACATGGTGCACCCGTGCCTAATCTATGGAACTTCTGTGCGACACCGAGCAACCTCTTTCGTGACTTTAAACTCGACTCTTTGGCACTCCTTTCTGCAAATTACCATCAATCATTTCATTCCTTCAGTAGAACTCCTGAGAATACAAAAAGATGTTAAATGTGCGAAATATATACTAAAGGAGGTCGATTTGACCATTTCTTAACAAGATCAAACATGGAAACATGAGGAAGAATGGATCAAATCGGGGCTAAAATAAGGTCCAAATATAGGTTTATCAACTCCTCCATGCTTATTATCTCTTGCTTGTCCCCAAGCAAGACTAGTTCATGAAACACCAAAGAGGGAGATAATCCTCTGTCTATGCTCCTCCTCAGGCAAGGGGTGAATAATCAATAAACCAAACCGAATCATGCATTGAAAGTGGCCTAGTCAAGGTGTGAAAGGTTTTTTAATAAAACTGTGCACCAACATCCATAAGTCCGCCTTGCCGAAGTGCAACACATCATACATCCTAATATTGAAACACATAGCATGACGAGACCCTACTGAATAAATGTTGAGTAAGCAAGACCAGTACTTTGGGGTAAGTGGAATGCTCCTCTCAATGTGTCAAAAATACGAAACAAGGGCGCACTCAATACTCCATCCAATTAAGTACTACTATAAGCTTGGTAGGGTTCTTGATTCTCCACCACTTGATGCAGAATGCAATGTGCCAATCATGAGGACTTGTAAAGAGGAGGTAATGGGGCCAAGGTTAAGGGTAAGAACTGGAGCAAATTTGGGAAGAGTGGAGCTAGTAGGCAAGGGACTAGGGAGCCAAAAACACTTCCACAACTAATGTCAAAACAACTACTTCACACCACAATTACAAATTGAACAGCGAACCCCACAAAAACCTCTATGAAAGGAATGAAATAATCTTATTGCCATAGCCCCATGCCAATCACTTTATTTGCAACTTCTCTATTCCTTTCTTTGCTTTTCTTTTCTCTTTTTTTTCAACATTTTTATTTCTCCCTTTTTTATTTTCTTTGAGAAGCAAAAACAAGGCGCATGTAAATGGCATAGGGGACACAAAATCAAATCACAATTCCTCCTAAACAAGCCAACCATAAGGTTCCCCTAGTTAAACAACCTCCAAAGCAAACACAGCTCAAAATGGGAGCATTGCTCCACTAGACCTTGACTAAGGTATGGGAAATGTGATAGGCCAAGTGCGTAGTGGGTGGGGTGCAACAACAAAGACGGGATAAAGGCTCAAAGGGCTAGCAAAAGGAGTAGTACACATCAGTAGGCGGCTTTTGGCTCATGTGGCTTATATGAAACAGAAAATTGCCTCAATCATGTTGACATATGCAAAATGCTGAATGTGATTTCAAAGAGAACAAAACCAAGTTCTAGAGATGAAATCATGGATGAGTCACACATCAAAGGAAGCATGAGACTATATGTAATGAATAGTCATTAGGCTCAAAGTCTCATAGGTAAATCTACCACAGTCAAGCAACTTACTCCAAGATATGTCCCACTTATCAAGGTCAGTTAAGTCAAACCACATGAATCTCAAGAACAACTTGACATGCAACACAGGCAAAGGAACTACAGATGACGGTGTCAAATGCATTTTCACAAAAATACTCAAACCATAACCGATTGCAGTTCAATACACAACTCAATCTAATCAATCGATCATTACCCCTTGTGTTCTCTTCATAGGAGGGGTTTTCGCACACATTTATTCAAAAACAATAAATCTAACTAAGAAGGCGGTAAAGGATGTAAGGGGAAATGAAGAGAAGGGTAAGAAGTAGTACTTGGAAAACTTATGAATGTCCCCACTCAATCATTTCGCCTTTTTGAGATGCAAAATCTAACATATGTGCTCTAAACTACATGTGCTACTAACTGAAAAATGCAAAAACAGTATACTAAAACTACATGATGTCCTATTTATATGATGCAAATACAAGTGAAGTCACTCAACCCACACCCCAAAGTCCACAATTCCACCTAAAGAGCTATAAGCTCAACTCCGCCATGCTTAAGACTTTCATTGTCCTTAATAAAAAGGACATATAAAAGGCTAAGAGAAGGGTAGAACCAATAGTGCTCAGGGGAGAAGGGTGGGGGGGGAAGACACTATTTTTTTTCCAAAAGCAATCAAATACTTAGGTTGCCTCATAAGAAGCGCTTGTTTAAGGTCCTTAGCTTAACTCTTATCTCCAAATGGTAGACGATAATGGCACGGGAAGTGGAGTAGGGAAGGAGTGGAAATGTGGAGTAGAATCCACTACCTCCCTAACAAAGCATAAGTGCCCCCAAATCTAGTTCGGATGGATGCGGAAAAGTCAGGAGAGCCCATAGACCACATATGGGGTCCCTTGTCTCTATTGAATACCACAACCCCAGAAACAACATCAGGGGGGGTATGCATAAGAGCTGCAAAGGGGGGGAACGACAGGCATTGAGGGTGGTATGGGTTGGGGGAAACATAAAGCCACCCTTTTCCCACACAGCTGGAAGGACAAAGTACCTACTTGCACATCGATCACTGCTCCAGCAATAGCTAGGAATGGTATCCCTAGAATGAGAGGGGCCTCGAAGTCCCTATCCATATCCATGATGATGAAATCACATGGGATAACGAACCAGCCCACCTGAACTGGAACATACTCCAGAATGCCTATAGGTTGCCTAGTGGAGCAATCCGCTAGCTGTATGAGCGTGGTGGTGGGTTTCAGGTCCAGTAGTTTAAGCCTCTCGCAAAGAGAGAAAGGCCTTAAGCTCACACTGTCCCCCAAATAATAAAGGGCTCTCTCAATCTGTACATCCCCTATGCAGCAACGGATAGAGAAAATGTCGGGATTTTGCAGCTTAGGTGGAGACTGACTCTGTAGAATCGTGTTGCAAGCCTCTCCAATAGGGCTACTGATCCATCCTCAAGCTCACCTTTCCTGGAAAGAAACTCCCTCAGAAATTACAGGCACATCGGTCCTTTCCTGAGAGCTTCCAAGAAAGGGATATCGGCATAGATCTGCCTCAGCATATCCAAGAATCTTGGAAATTTGGGCTCAAGCTGAAATAGCTTGGCCCAGGCCAACCTCTGAGGGGAAGGTACTGGTGGCTGATATGGATGAACGAGAGGTGTAGAATCAGCGTTCCCAATAGAGCTCGACCTCCTCTCTTCTGCCCTTCAACTCCTGCAGGATCAGAATTTGAAACTGTCTACTGGAGAACCATCACAGGGCTCCGCTCCAACCCCTCTGTTCGCGCCAAAAATGAGCGATTTTTAAGGTACTTTTACACCTATTTTATACTTGTTTTAATCGTGTTTTTAAGGTTTATAACTAATTTTATTTTATTTTGCAGATTTTTAATAAATGTGAAAAAAGGGGCCAAAAATGGTAGAAAATGGTAGAAAATGCCGGGTTTTGAAAATGGGATCAAGAAAATCGACCGGTTCAAGCCAAAGCAGAAGGAGAATTGAAAAAAATCCGATCCAGGAAAAAAACCTAGACCGATGCAGAAGCAAACCTAGTTCACTTAAAGCCCCCCTTCCCTTCTTTTTCTCTATCTTCGCGTCTTCTTTCCCTAACCCCCACTCACAGACCTAGAAATTCCAGAACCTTCATCGCCATCACCATCCTCGATCCAGCTCTCTCTCTCTTTCCCTTATCTCTTCTCTCTCCTTTAAAACCACTCTAGCCCCCAGAAATCCCCAAACCCAGAAACCTCCTCACTCCGAAACCCAGAACCAACCCACAGAATTCGAAACCGACTTCATCCTCAATTCCCCATCTCATCCACCTGTGAAGCACGCTGCTAACGTCACGGTACACTTTTTTGCTGCCTTCATCTCCACCATCCAGCACACCACCCCAATCGAAGGGTCAAGATCGAAGGTTCGGGTATATAAGGAGCCTGGAGGACGCCATTGAAGGAGTTCGAAGGTTTTTAGGTAATTTCTAGGTAAATTTAGGGTTAGATTAGGGTTTAACTTTAGTTTTAGGTTTAGTTTATTTTTAATTTCATTTTCGTTCTCGTATTTCAGGGTTGATTCCGAATTAGGGTTAGGTTTTAGATTAGTTTTAGGGTTCGAATTTCATGTAAACACACTGAATTTGGAGTTTACTAGTAGTAATTCATGGTTTTAGTTTGATTTTACGAGAATTGGTTGCAATTTCACTCAAGTAATTTCGATTTCCCCCTCCCCTGCTTTGGTTCGATTATGTTGAACTCGTCAATGGCAGTTTCGCCATTGATGGTGGTCACCAGCTGAGCTGCAAAGCAAGGATGCTGAGATTAGGTTTTCTTGGCCTTAGTCTTGTTCGAAATGTTAGTGTGAAGTGGAGGATTAGGTCACTCCGGTTGATTGAATTACAACTCTATCTCCTTGCCATTGCTTCAGTTTGCTCTCTGCTCTTTCAATCTCTTCGGTGACTATTTCATAACAACATAGGCTAGCGATTAGCTAAATTTGGATGTTGAAGAATTTGGTTGCTTGATGATGATTTTGATCCTAATGTCTGTGGGTTATCCCTGAAATCTGCCCCTTGTTTGTTTCGTTGAATTAAATTAGTCTGTTGCTGTTGGGTCTGATTATGTTGTTCATAATGAAGATTGTTTAGTTTGTTCCAGATTTTAATAGCTTGGATGGTTTAGTTGATTATGCTCTTAGATTGAATATGGTTTTCTAATGTTTAGAGTTTATTTGCTGCTCTATCTTTTCGTGCTTTAATTGGTTTGAATAGGTTTGTGGTTAGTGTTATAAATTGATGCTAAAAAAAAATGATATTGAATGTTTATTTTTATTGCGTAGCCATAGTTCGCTTTGAAAGGTTAGTTTAGCGTAGGTTAATTAGTTAATCCTCACCTTTAAATGACGAAAATCTCAACGTCGTCCCTGTGGATTCGACCCTCAAGTACTACGACGTCAGTCGTGCGCTTGCGGCTTTTCTCTTTCAATTTATCACCCTAAAAAATCATCAACAAATTTTGGCGCCGTTGCCGAGGATGACAGCATAAGATTAGGTCATATTTCGTTGTTAGTTGTAGTTTGGTTTATTAGTCATCTTGTTTAGTTGATTTGATTTGTTTAGTTGTTACTTTGTTTAGTTGTTACTTACTTAGTCATTTCTTGCTTAGTCATTTCGTAACTTTATTTTCGAATCGATTCTTAATTTCTCTATTGTGGTATCGTTTTCATTTTCATTAGTTTAGTCCTTTTTGAAAAACCCAAAAATCCAAAAAACATTTGAAAAATTCAAAAAACCAAAAAAATTGAAATATTGAAAATTCAAAAAAATTGAATTTTTTTTGAAAAACTTTAAAAAATTTTAAAATGCCAGTTTTTAATTTCCCGCAATTTGAGTGCAAATCTTTTTGGAATTACTTTTCAAGGCTTAATGATTATCGTGCTCAATTGAATTGTCACATTCAAAAATGAGAAATTTGTGAGGTCATTCTTGAGGGTCTAAGCCTTGAGTCAAGGAGTTAGATCGATTCAATTTTTCCTAGAGGTTTAAGAGAATTGTTATCTAAAACTCCAAATGAAGTGTGCGATTTCTTTGAAAAATTAGCTTGGGAAACTTATATGTTTGAACAAGCTAATACAACTTTTAGATACCTGACTCATGGAGAGTATGATTGTCATGCTAATTCTTACCCTTCATATCACTTTGCAAATTCCTATGACTCATGTAACTCTTATATGCCTCCTATTTTGTGCGATTATTGTGAATCTCCTTATCATGCTGCTTACACTTGTCCTTATCGTGATTATGTTGAGGTTACATGTGCAAGCTTTGAAAAGAAGATTAATGATATGACTGATCACATGATAGAGACTATGAAAATTAGAATTGTTGAATATGCTCAATGTTTTAACCAGAATAGGGAGACTTCTAGTGAGATTGATTCTAGTTTAGGATCTCCTAAACCTGATATTAGTCTTTACGAGGATTCTGAACCTTCTTATTCTACTAGGCCTGATTTGAATAAAAACATGTTTCTGCCTAGTTTAGAACAAGAGAGTGACCTCCCTATGTCTCTATCAACAGACCTTGCACCCTACACTAGCTCACCTAAAGCATCACTGATGAACAATCTGACCTCGATAGTGAGTTAGAAATAAGCATCACACCTAAAAGTGAGTTTCATGATTTGGATGAATCAAAAGATATTTCACAGGAGTTACATGATGAGACACCTGAACTCACTATGTTTGACTTTGATGATGATATTCTTTGTGCAAAATATGACTCTTTTTCATATGAGCTTGATGTTACTAAAGGTCTTGATGTGGGTTTTCATGTTGAATATGAATCATTCTCTTTTGATCCCATCATCCCTATCCTTCTGTTTAAATTAGATGATAATATTCTGCATATAGAATATGAATATTTTTCTGAGTTTGATGTCGATGTGACTTTGAGTAAGGATTCTGGTGTTGAGTATGAATCATTTTCTGTTGATCCTATTCAGACTGACATCTTTTTAGATTATTGCAAGTCTGATTATGTTGAGTTTGAGATCATTGTTACCAAGAACTTTAATTTAAACCAGACTCTCGTGCTTTTTGATATTAACAGACTTGTGAAATTTGCATCCTCCATTTTGCCTAGATTGCTCGTTTATGCTGAAATAGTTTCTAGGCCAATGACCTCACCACTGGCTCATTTTGAGTATGTTCATTTCCTTCCTGGTTGGGGCCAACTGTTTGATAAGTCAAAACGGACCCTGACCTATGCTTTATTGCCTATCTCATTCTGGTTCCAAGTCACTGCTTTTCATAGTTGCTATGCTATTGAGAGTTGGGCTTCTGTGTTTGATAAGCTGTTGCGTGCTCTAACGAGTTTTGATGCCAATAGCACTTTTTCAGCTTAATATAGAGTGGCTGATGCTCCATAAGCTTCATAGTTTGGGTACAACCTGTATCCAACTTGGTATGATCGTTTCAACTTTCTTTCCTTTTCCATTTCTTTTCTTTTTTGTCCTTAGTTGTAAATATTTAGGATTGTGAAAATGTGTGTTGCTTTGGTTTGAGTTTCGATTTTGGCTTTCTTTTGTGGTTTTGTTTTTCTTGGCTTTTGGTAAATATGTGTGTGTTTTTGTTTTGTTTTTGGTTTTGTTTTTGATTTTTGGTAGTGTTCTAGTTATATATATATGGTTTTACGGTTGTTTAGTGTATGAGCTTGCTTTTTAGCGCCTTAATTCTCACAATGAAGACATTATGAAGTTTTGGTGTGGGGGTGAGGTGCCATTTTTGAAGATTTTTTGTTGTTTTTTGGGACGTATGTACTTTTTCTGATTAGTTTAAATCTCCTGTGCTTTATTTATTAGCTTGTATATAAGTGGGATGTGCGTGAAAAGTCTCCAATCTCAAATGTAATATTCTATGTCCTAATTCTAACTCCAATTGTTCATTATTGTGTAATCCAGTCCTTATTTATTCTTTCATCATTATCTTTAGGTCTTAGGTTTCCATGAAAGATTCTCCCACTAGCTTGTGGCATGATTACTTTGAAAAAAAAATTGAAAAAAAAATTTGTATTATGAATAAAGAAAGAATAAAATTTGGAATGACAAGTATCCCTTTGAGGCATGCGCTACTGGGCATTACCCTTTGAGGCATATGCTACTAGGTGTTACCCTTTGAGGCAATATTGCTACAGGGAAAGCTTGCTTCCAAAGTCAGTATAAGAATAATGTAGTTATGTCAACCAAGTGGGATTGAGTCTAATTCTGGTAAACTTAGGCCCTGACATGATAATACACTTGCATACGAGCACCGGGATGGATTCAGAATCTTGATGTTCAATAGGGTGAAAAATTAGCGACTTGATGTCATTCAGGAGGTAGAGGGCTTTGAAGTACATTTTACGTATATGGAGGTCAATAATTGAGTACATGGGTGATTTAGCTTATTAGAATGTGTGCATATTTTTCCCAAGTTTTGTACATATTAGTTTTGAAAAACCCAAAAAGATTTTTCTTTATTTTTGAAATAATTTTGTGGGTATTTCACTTGGAAGCCCTCACGAGACCTCGCTCGTCCACTTGGGAATCCAAGGGGTTTAAAGGGCTTGTTGCATATGCTAAATGCAATCGTGATTCCTACGACAGTGAGTTAGGATTTTCTTTTTCTTATTTTTCATTTTCTTTTAGTTTATTTTACTCGAGGACGAGCAAAATATTGGTGTGGGAGTATTTGTTCATGCCAAAAATGAGCGATTTTTAAGGTACTTTTACACCTATTTTAGGCTCGTTTTAATCACGTTTTTAACGTTTTTAACTGATTTTATTTTATTTTACAAATTTTAATAAATGTGAAAAAAGGGGCCGAAATGGTAGAAAATGGTGGAAAATGCCGGGTTTTGAAAATGGGCTCAAGAAAACCGACCAATTCAAGCCAAAGTTGAAGGAGAATTGAAAAAAATCCGGTCCAGGAAAAAAACCCAGACCGGTTCGAAAGCAAACCCAGTTCACTTAAAGCCCCCCTTCCCTTCTTTTTCTCTCTCTTCGTGTCTTCTTTCCCTAACCCCCACCCACAGACCCAGAAATTCCAGAACCTTTATCGCCATCACCATCCTCGATCCAGCTCTCTCTCTCTCTCTCTCCCTTATCTCTTCTCTCTCCTCTAAAACCACTCCAGCCCCCAGAAATCCCCAAACCCAGAAACCTCCTCACTCTGAAACCCAGAACCAGCCCACAGAATTCGAAACCGACTTCATCCTCAATTCCCCATCTCATCCACCTGTGAACCACGCTGCTAACGTCACGGTACACTTTTTTGTTGGCTTCATCTCCACCGTCCAGCACACCACCCCAATCGAAGGGTCAAGATCGAAGGTTCGGGTATATAAGGAGCCTGGAGGACACCATTGAAGGAGTTCGAAGGTTTTTTGGTAATTTCTAGGTAAATTTAGGGTTAGATTAGGGTTCAAATTTAGTTTTAGGTTTAGTTTATTTTTAATTTCGTTTTCATTCTTGTATTTCATGGTTGATTTCGAATTAGGGTTAGGTTTTAGATTAGTTTTAGGGTTTGAATTTCATGTAAACACACTGAATTTGGAGTTTGCTAGTAGTAATTCATGGTTTTAGTTTGATTTTGCGAGAATTGGTTGCAATTTCACTCAAGTAATTTCGATTTCCCCCTCCCCTGCTTTGGTTCGATTATGCTGAACTCGTCAATGGCGGTTTCTCCATTCATGGTGGTCACCAGCTGAGGTGCAAAGCAAGGACGCTGAGATTAGGTTTTCTTGGTTTTAGTCTTGTTCGAAATGTTAGTGCGAAGTGGACGATTGGGTCACTCCGGTTGATCGAATTACAACTCTATCTACTTGCCATTGCTTCGGTTTGCTCTCTGCTCTTTCAATCTCTTCAGTGACTATTTCAGAACAATGTAAGGTAGTGATTAGTTAAATCTGGATATTGAAGAATTTGGTTGCTTGATGATGATTTTGATCCTGATGTCTGTGGGTTATCCCTGAAATCTGCCCCTTGTTTGTTTCGTTGAATTAAATTAGTATGTTGCTGTTGAGTCTGATTATGCTGTTCGTGATGAAGATTGTTTAATTTGTTCCAGATTTTAGTAGCTTGGATGGTTTAGTTGATTATGCTCTTGGATTGAATATGGTTTTCTGATGTTTAGAGTTTATTTGCTGCTTTGTCTTTTCGTGCTTTAATTGGTTTGAATAGGTTTGTGGTTAGTGTTATAAATTAATGCTGAAAAAATGATGTTGAATGTTTATGTTATTGCGTAGCCATAGTTCACTTTGAAAGGTTAGTTTAGCGTAGGTTAATTAGTTAATCCTCACTTTTAAATGACGAAAATCTCAACGTCGTCCCTGTGGATTCGACCCTCAAGTACTACAACGTCAGTCGTATGCTTGCAGCTCTTCTCTTTCAGTTTATCACCCTAAAAAATCAACAACACCCTCTCCCATTGTAAAGATAGTATTGTTGTGACCACTACGGTTAGTCTCAGGCTGACCGAGTAGGTGCCCCTGAGGCCGTGATAGATGGCTAACCTGCTGTGTGATCTGGGCGATCTAGGTGTCTGTTACCTTCTGATGGGTTACCACAACATTGAACTTGGAAGTCAGCTAATTAATTGACGAACTAACAGCTTCATTAGTTTTAGTTGGAATCGCTATGAACTACTCTATGAGACTCTCCAAGCTGGATTTGGGTTGTGGAGGTGGTGGTGGTGGGGTGTAGGGAGCTCTGTATTAGTATCCAGGTGTCGGCAAAGAGTTCTAAGGCTGGGTGCTGGAGTTCCTATATGATGGGTTGGAATAGCTCTCCTAACCCGAATTGTGAGCATTGGGGTATGGGTTGTTCTGTGGTGGGGGGTTGAAGTGGTGCACGGTGTTGGCATGCTCAATGGCAAAAGGAACATTGTAGCACTCAACATATGTGTGCCCCTGTACACCGCAGGTCTCGTTAATAGCGTAAATCCCAATTGGTGACCCTAAAGGATGTCCTGGAGTAGGGGAAGTGCCCACTCTGTCAAGCCTCTGTGCTAGTGCATCCACCCTACTGGCTAGGAATGTCACTACATCAACGTCGTACTTGCCACCACTCCTCCTCAGGGTGGCTCTCTCACTTGACCAGTGGTAGTTTTTGGAAGCCATCTCTTCCAATAAAGCCTTAGCTACCTCAATAGCCTTCCCCATGAGAGCTCCTCCTGCAACAGTAACTACTGAGATCTTGATTGACAGCTCTAGCTCATTGTAGAATGTCTGGACTAGCAGCCAGCCAAGAACACCATGGTGGGGGAACTGTCGCTGGTGGTCATTGTATCTTCCCAAGCCTCGTACAAGGACTCTCTATGCCACTGAGTAAAGGATGTGATTTCAATCCTTAGCTTTGCAGTTTTGCAAGGTGGAAAATACTTGCTAAGGAAGGCCTTGGAGAGAGTTTCCCATGTAGTGAATGAGTTGGACTCCTCATTCTGCAGCCAGTGAGAAGGAAAAGAGCTGCAATCTAATGGCATAAGAGGACACCCCGTTGAGCTTGATAGTGTCTCACTTCGCAAGGAAATTGCGAAGATACACATCGGGGTTTTCCGAGAGGTACCCACCGAACTGGTCTCGCTCCATGAAGGTGATGAGCGTGGGGCTGAGCTCGGAATTATTAGCCTCAATTGTTGCACTAACAATGGACGAGGTGATGTCGGATGCTTACGGCAGAGCATAATCCCGCAGCACCCTAGTATCATCCTGGGCCATCACTGCATTTTCTTTCTTCCTTCTTGTTACTTCTCCGCCTCACCAGCGTGCAATTGCTTCAATCCCAGGGTTGAAGGGGACAAGGTTTTGATTTCCTTAACCCCTCCTACGCATACAAAAGCAAACGCTATACCAAACGTAAATGGTATCAAGCAAAAAGAAAGAAGAGCTAAACCACAGAAAAGGAAAATAAAATGTCTAGTCTAGAGTATCCTAGTCAGTAACGATATCGAAAGAAACAAGTTCCCCGGTAACAGTGCCAAAAACTTGTTGACTTAAATTTACCGCAAGCGCATGGTGTAGCTACAGCTGTAGCTAGCAACCGGCAAGTACAGGCCGTGTCCACAGGGAACTCGCTTTCGATTACCAAAATTAATTCAGACACTCAATCTAGACCGAATCCAATTGCAAGTTCATGTCTAAACTATAGGAACGATAACAACTAAGAATCGAATGACATAGCAGGATATTAGAACACCTAGGTTGAGATATCAGCACGATTATGCTAGTGAATCAGATATTAACCCCTATCAATCAGAATAAAGCATGTGTTTATGAACGGATAGATTATTAATTAAGCCCATCTCCTCCCTCTCTCGAAGGTCGAAGACTATTCTCAAAACTAAAGTCATCTATTTTCATGGGACAAAGTCGAACGATTACAAAGTCTACAGTGTTTATTCCCAATTAGAACTTTGATTATTTTCATAAAAGATTCCTAATTGTCTACTAAGTCACGCTAGGTAAAGGTTCCGTCCTTCAACGCTTCCCTAAACCTGAATAATAATGGACGAATGCTCTCTTGAGCAATTCATCGAGCACATGGTGGCAAAGTAGAATTCATAATCACAAGCATGAAGAAAACAAGGGTTTGGGGCTAATTCATGATTCAATAAACATAATTGGCTTCGATCCTAACTTAAGTTGGGAGATTAGCCACGCATTATCGTCGAAACAACCAAATCAATTGAAGGAAAGAGAAACATGAATCTCATATAAACCTAAAACAACAATAAAAATGGGAGAGAGAGAATCAAGCAACTCACTTCAATTAATCGTCGAGTGAATATAGATCGATCTTCCAAGTAGCGAATTCAATACAAAAGATGAAAGTCAAAAACGCTGATGAAAACCTGAAAATCGCCTAAGAGAAAGTGTCGAAAGGGAAAACCCCCCTGAATAATGCTCAAAACAGCCTCGAGGAAATTTTAAGTCGCGCAAGCGGAATAGGATGGCACGGTCGTGTCACCAGACACGGGTTGACTGTGTCATTTCATTGGCACAACGGCTAATGATCAACACGTGGCATGGTCGTGCCATGTGGCACGATGTGACCATGTCACCTCACTGGCCGTGCTATGTGTTGATCTGACGTGGCATGTTTGTGCTTCTGGGCATGGGCCACCCATGTCTGCTAATTATCTTCAATCCTTTCATTCCTTCAGTAGAACTCCTGAGAATGCGAAAAGAGGTTAAATGAGCGAAATATATACTAAAGGAGGCTGATTTGACCTTTTCTCAACAAGATTGAACATGGAAACAAGGGGAAAAATAGATCAAATCGGGGCAAAAATAAGGTCCAAATATAGGTTTATAAGTGATGCACAAGGGAAAAGCAGAGGATGCTCCAAACGTCATAATGGGTACATTCTCTATCCAAGCTCAACCAGTACATGTTTGTTAGTCTTAAAATGTACCGCAAGTGCACGGTGTAGCTGTAGTTAGCACACGGCAAGTACGGGTCGTATTCCACAGGGAACTTGATTCCAATTACTAGAACTAATCAGATTGCTCAAGCTAGGCGATCACAAATGGGGTTGGAATTAAACTAAAGGAAACAATAACGACTAAAAGATGGAATAAATAGAAACAACAGAATAGGAAACACTCGGGTTGGAATTAACAGCACAAATATGCTAGCGAATCAATTACTAGCCCTACCAAACATCTCCCAAGCATGCATCATGAATGAATAGATTGTCAACTAAGCCCATCTCCTCCCTCTCTCAAGGGTCGAAAACTAATCCTACAACTATAGTCGCCTATTTTCATGGGACTAAAAGTCGAAGGATTACAAGATTTACAATCTCAAATCCCAATTAGAATCTTAACTATTTTCATGTTAAAACCCTAATCGTCTACTAAGGCGCACTAGGTAAAAGCTTCGTCTCTCAACGCCCTCCTAAACCCCAATAAAAAGGATGAATGTTCTTTTGAGCATTTCATCGAGCATGTGGCGTGCATAGTAGAATTCATAATTGCAAAACAAAGGGAGAGAAGGGATTGGGCCAGTACAAGATTCAACTACACATATTCGGCGTCAATCCCAACCTAAGTTGAAGGATTTAGCCACACATCACTTCACAATCAACAACCATAATCTCAATTCTACTAAACAACATTCAATTCACAAAAACCTAAAATAACAATAAAGAGAAGCTAAGGAATCAGGAAAACGAACTTGAATTGATTCTGCTGAAAGGTAGATCGAACTTCAATGTCAATGAATTCAATACAAAGCAATGAAAATCAGAAACCCAAATGTTAAACCTGAAAATCGCCTAAAGTGTCTGTGAAAAGAGAAAACTGAATGAAAAACTGAATGTCCTCAAAACAGCCCCGAAGGAAGATTTAAGTCGCGACGCGAAACGGGGGTGGCACGGTGGCGCCGTGCCAAAACGCTGCCCGAAACATCCCCAAAACGGCACAAGTGGCACGCCCCAACCGTGCCACATGGCATGGTCGTGCCACTTGGCTGTCCGGCCAAGTGTGCCGGTCTTGGGGGGATTGGCCATGCTTTGTGGGTTCGGTTTCGTGGGACTTCCGTGCGACGCTTTTTCGCGGCTTTTCTCGCCTTCTTGGCACTCCTTTCTGCTAAATGTTATTCATCTTCCCGTTTCTTCAATAAAGATCCTGAAAATATCGAAAGATGTTATATGAGTTCAAAGTGCGCTAAAGGAGGCTGATTTGACTCTTCCTAAGCACAATCGAACGTGAAAACGGGGATGAAAATGAGTCAAATAGGGGCTAAAATATGGTATAAAAATAGGTTTATCAACTTCCCCATGCTTATCTCTTGCTTGTCCCCAAGTAAGACTAGCATAAAACGCTAACGAATGAGAGAAACTTATAACAGCGCTCCTCCTCAGGCAAAGGGCGAATAATCAATAATCTAAGTTAAACCATGCATTAAAGATGGCCAAGTGAAAAAATGTGAAACAATTCAAATACAGCTCGCACACTTCCTTCCATGGCTCCCTATACCCAAATGCAATGCATCAAGCGCCCTAGTATCGAACCACATAACGAGACATGACTTTCGTTGATGAGTGATGAGTAAGCAAGACTGGTAGAACCTCACTTTAGGATAAAGTGGAACACTCCCCTCAACGTGTTTAGAATATGTAACAAGGGTGCACTCAATACTCTACCCAATCAAGCAACCACCATAAGCTTGGTAGAGTTCTCAATTCTCCACCGCCTAATGCAAAATGCAATGTGTAAATCATGAGGACTTGTAAAGGGATGTAATGGGGTCAAAGGTAATGGGTGAGAAGTGAAAAAAGTTTGGGAAGAGTGGAGCTAACAGTCAAAGACTAAGGAGCAAAAAACACTTCCACAACTAATGTCGGAACAACAACTTCACACCACAATTGAAAATTTTAGCGACAATCCCACAAAAACCTTAAGGGAGGGATTTAGCAATCTCATTGTCACACTTCCATGCCAAACACCTTATTCACAACTTTTCTATTTTTTTCTTTTTCTTTTTCTCTTTTTTTTCTTTTCTTTTCTTCGCGTCCGCCTTTTTCATTCATTTCTATTTATTTTCTTTGAAAGGAGGAAGGCATGTGAATGGCATGGGGAACACAAACTTGACTCGCAAATCCCCTCAAACGAACCACTAATAACGTACCCAAGTTGAACTAACCTTCAAAGCAAACCCAACTCAACATGGAAGTGTCGCTCCACTAGACCTTGACAAGGACATGGAGAATATCAATAGGCCAAGTGTGTAGTGTGTAGGGGGCAACAACAAAGACAAGGGGAAAGGCACAAAGGGCTAGCAAAGAGGGGAGTGCAAGTTAATGGGTGGCTTTTTGGCTCATGTGGCTGAATAGAACAAAAATTGCCTCAGTCATATCAACACATGCACATGCTAAATGCGATTTCAAAGAAAACAAGACCAAGTTCTAGAGATGCAATCATGGATGAGTCACGCATGAAGGAAACTATGAGACTATATGCAATGAATAGTCATTAGGCTCAAAGTCTCACAAGTAAGTCTACCACAGTCCAACAACTTACTCCAAGGTATATCCCACTTATCAAGGTCAATCAAGCCAAGTCACATGAATCTTAAGGGCAATATGACATACAACATAGGGTAGGGGAAATACAGATGGCGGTGTTATAGCAAAATTCACAAAAGTTCACACCATAACAGGCCACACTTCAACACACAACTCAACTAGATCAATCAATCATCACCCCTTGTGTTCTCTTCATAAGAGGGGTTTTCGCACACATTTATTGAAAAGTAAAAAAAACTAAGGAAAGCAATAAAAGAAATAAAGGATAGTGAGAAAAAGGGTAAGAAGCAGTACTTGGAAAGCTTAGGGACGCCCAACTCGATCACTTCTCCTTTTGTGATGCAACATGTATCTTATATGCTCTAACCTACATGCTCTATTAAAGGAAAGGGATGCAAAGATACCCTATGAAAACTATGTGTCATCCTATCTATATGATGCAAAATGCAACATGTCATTCAACCAATACCCCAAAATCTACCATTCCACCCAAAGAGCGACAAGCTCACCCCCCCCCCCCCCCCATGCTGGAGATTTTCAGTGTTCGCAATGAAAACGACGCAGAAAAAGGGCAAGGGAGGGGGGAAAGGAACGAAGAAGGAAAGGGGGGGAAAGGGCATGAGTGACATTTTATTTTTTTTTTGAAAGCGATAAATGCCTTGGGTTGTCTCCCAAGAAGTGCTTGTTTAAGGTCCTTAGCTTGAACCTTACCTCCAAATAGTAGACGATAATGCTACGGGAGGTGGCCTGGGGGAGGTGTAAAAATGTAAAGGAGGATCCGCTACCTCCCCAGGAGAAACAAAGGCGGTCGCGAAACGAAATGGGACAGCCGCAGAAACAGTAGAAGAACCGGCAGACAGCATGTGGGATCCCCCATTTCCATCAAATGCATCAACCTCGGGAGTAGTATCGAATGGGGAAACGGGGATCGGCGCCTCAGAGGGTAGGGGAAAAACAGGCGCTAAAGGCAGTGCAGGGGGAGGGAAACTAAAGTCCACCCTCTCCCCACACAGGTAGAAAGATAGAGTGTTTGCCTGAACATCGATCACTGCCTCGGCAGTCGCAAGGAATGGGCGACCTAAGATGAGTGGGGCTGGAAAGTCCTCATCCATGTTAAGAACGATGAAATCGCAGGGGATGAGGAACTTGCCCACCTGGATCGGGACATCCTCTAGAATGCCGACGGGCTGCCTAATGGAGCAGTCTGCTAGCTGAATAGTCATGTTGGTGGGCGTGAGGTCCCGTAGTTGCAGCTTCTGGTAGAGAGAGAGTGGCATGAGGCTCACACTGGCGCCCAGATCGCAAAGGGCTCTCTCGATCTGCATATCCCCCATGCAGCATGGGATAGAGAAACTGCCAGGATCCTGCAGTTTTGATGGTAATCGCCTCGGTAGAAGTGTGCAGCAGGATCCGAAAGTGGGGGTCACTAGAGTAAGCCTGGGCTCTCCCTTCTTGGACAGGAGCTCCCTTAAAAACTTAAAGTGCGCAGGTGCATTCTTGAGAGCTTCCAGAAAGGGGCTAATGGCATAGATTCGGCGTAGGGTTTCCAAGAATCGCACGAATCTAGGTTCAAGCTGACATAACTTGGACCATGCCAGTCGCTGAAGGTAAGGCACTGGGGGCTGGTAGGTGCGGGTAGGAGGTGGCGGACTAGGCTCCCCAGCGAAGCTCAGATTCTCTTCTTTCGTCTTCCCCTCAGTTCCTGCAGAATCAAGAACTGTAACTACCTCCTAGAGAGCCATCACTAGGCTCTCCTCTAACCCCTCTTCCATCGTGGAGATGGCATTGACATGACCTCGAGGGTTAAGTCTTAGGTTGGCCCGACAGATGCCCTTGAGGTCGGGACAGTAGGCTCACTTGTTGAGCAATCTGAGCAATCTGCGTGTCCATCGTTTTCTGATGGGTGCTCATGGCATCTACCCTGGAGGTCAGCAGATGGATTGACTCCTTAAGAGTCTCATTGGTCGTGGTTTGGGTAGCTATGAAGCGCTCCATGAGACTCTCCAGGTGAGATGTATGTTCAGGAGGTGGAGGGGGTAGAGTGTAGGGAGCGCGGTTGTGGAAACCGGGTGGCTGGATGGAGTTATGAGGGTGAGCGTTGGGATTTTTGTAGAGGGGATTTGGATGACTTTTCCGACCCTGGCTATAGGTGGTGGGGTGGGGGTTATTTTGTGGTGGTGGGTTGTAATTGTGGGACGCGTTGGCGTGTTCAATGCTGGGGGGAGCATTGTAACACTCAACGGCGGTATGTCCCTGTACGCCACAAGTCTCACAGTGTGCATAGGTCCCCATTAATTGCCTCGTAGTAGTGACTGATGGGGTAGCCACCTTATCCAGTCGTTGTGCAAGGGCGTCCACCCTGCTTGCTAGGAACGTCACAGCGTCCACCTCATGTCTGCCACCGCTTCTCTTAGGGGTGGCCCGCTCGCTTGCCCAGTGATAGTTGTTGGAAGCCATCTCTTCCAACAATGCCCTTGTCGCTTCAATTGATTTGCCCATTAGAGCGCCCCCTGCTGCAGCATCAACCGAGATCTTCACTGACTGCTCCAACCTGTTGTAGAAGATTTGGATTAGGAGCCAGTGAGGAACTCCATGGTGGGGGCACTGGCGTTGGAGGTCCTTGAACCTCTCCCATGCTTCGTAAAGGGACTCACCATCCTGCTGGGCGAAGGAGGTGATGTCCGTCCTCAGCTTGGCAGTCTTGCCAAGTGGGAAGTACTTGCTAAGGAACGCCTTGGAGAGTACTTACCAAGTGGTGAACGAGTTGGGCTCCTCGTTCTGCAGCCAGTCGCTGGCTCTATTCCTCAGTGAGAAGGGAAAGAGCCGTAGGCGGATTGCATCGGTGGACACCCCGTTCAGCTTGATGGTGTCACACTTCGCAAGGAATCTTCGAAGGTGCACGTTGGGGTTTTCCGAGGGGTGCCCGCTGAATTGCTCCCTCTGCACAAAAGTAATCAGTGCGGGGTTGAGCTCGAAATTGTTAGCCTTGATGGCGGGGCTAACGATGGAGGAGGTTATGCTCGATGCTTGGGGGAGGGCATAGTCTCGCAGCACTTTTTCATTTTGCCCAACCATCAGAACTTGTACTTGTTATCGCTTTGTTGCAACACTTTGCCTTCGAGCAGTGGCTTCAATCTCTGGGTCAAAAGGAACAAGTGCTTGATCCTTTTGACTTCGCCTGTGCATACAAAGCCAACACTACCACAGCGTAAACAGTTTCAAGCACGATAGGGAGGGGGAAACAAGAAGGGATATAAAAGAAAAGAAAAAACCTAGTCTAGAGCACGGAAATCGGTTCTAATATTGAAAGGCGCAAGCTCCCTGGCAACGGCGCCAAAAACTTGTTAGTCTTAAAATGTACCGCAAGTGCACGGTGTAGCTGTAGCTAGCACACGACAAGTACGGGTTGCATTCCACAGGGAACTTGATTCCAATTACTAGAACTAATCAGATTGCTCAAGCTAGGCGATCACAATTGGGTTTGGAATCAAACAAATGGAAACAATAACGACTAAAAGATGGAATAAAAAGAAACAGCAAAATAGGAAGCACTCAAGTTGGAATTAACAGCACAAATATACCAGCGAATCAATTACTACCCCTACCAAACATCTCCCAGGCATGCATCATGAATGAATAGATTTTCAACTAAGCCCATCTCCTCCCTCTCTCAAGGGTCGAAGACTAATCCTAGAACTATAGTCGCCTATTTTTATGGGAGTAAAAGTCGAAGGATTACAAGATTTACAATCTCAAATCCCAATTAGAATCTTAACTATTTTCATGTTAAAACCCTAATCGTCTACTAAGGCGCACTAGGTAAAGGTTTCGTCTCTCAACGCTCCCCTAAACCCCAATACAAAGGATGAATGTTCTTTCGAGCATTTCATCGAGCATGTGGCGTGCGTAGTAGAATTCATAACTGCAAAACAAAGGGAGAGAAGGGATTGGGCCAATACAAGATTCAACTACACATATTCGGCGTCAATCCCAACCTAAGTTGAAGGATTTAGCCACACATCACTTCACAATCAACAACCATAATCTCAATTCTACCAAACAACATTCAATTCACAAAAACCTAAAACAACAATAAAGAGAAGATAAGGAATCACGAAAACGGACTTGAATTGATTCTGCTGAAAGGTAGATCGAACTTCAATGTCGATGAATTCAATACAAAGCAATGAAAATCAGAAACCCAAATGTTAAACCTAAAAATCGCCTAAAGCGTCTGTGAAAAGAGAAAACTGAATGAAAAACTGAATGTCCTCAAAACAGCCCCGAAGGAAGATTTAAGTCGAGACGCAGAACAAGGGTGGCATGGTCGTGCCCCGAGGCACGGTGGCACCGTGCCAAAACGCTGCTCGAAACACCCCTAAAACGGCACAAGTGGCACGGTCGTGCCACTTGGCTGCCCGGCCAAGTGTGCCGGTCTGGGGGGGGATTGGCCATGCTTTGCGGGTCCGGTTTCGTGGGACTTCCGTGCGACACTTTCTCGCGGCTTTTCTCACCTTCTTGGCACTCCTTTCTGCTAAATGTTATTCATCTTCCCGTTTCTTCAATAAAGATCCTGAAAATATCGAAAGATGTTATATGAGTTAAAAGCGCACTAAAGGAGGCTGATTTGACTCTTGCCAAACACGATCGAACGTGAAAATGAGGATGAAAATAAGTCAAATAGGGGTTAAAATATGGTATAAAAATAGGTTTATCAATGTTTTGTTTGATTCGTATGCTACGCACTCTTTTATTTTTGTAAACTAGTTGAGACACTAGGGTTAGTTCTAGCCTGTAAACCCCTTCTGCTATCTGTGATCCTCCCTAACGGAAAGACTGTGAAGTGTGAGGAGTTATATAAAGATTGTCCTATTCGGATGTATGAGCATGAGTTTCTAGCCGACCTACATAGGTTCGAGTTGACTGATTTTGGGTTATCCTGGAGATGGATTGCTTGGCTAAATATTAGGCTCAGATAGACTGTCCAAAGCAAAGAATCACCCTAAGGGGGCCAATGGTGAAAAAGTAGTACACAAAGGGAATGTTTCACGGCCTGGAGTAAAGCTGATTACCACGATGAAAGCCCATAAGTTGTTAGGACGAGGCTGCGAAGGATTCTTATGTAATGTAGTGAACACTGAGGCTGTTAAATTCTCCCTTGTAGACATTCCAGTAGTGCGGGAATTCCCGGATGTATTCCCATAGGAGATTCCCAGTATGTCATCCCTTAGAGAAGTAGAGTTCTGTATTGATCTGATATCAGGAGCCACCCCCATCTCTAAGGCACCTTATTGAATGGCACTAATGGAACTTAAGGAGATAAAGACACAGCTAGACGAGCTGTTAGAAAAGGGGTATACCCGGCCTATTATGTCTCTATGGGGAGCCCCGGTATTGTTCGTGAAAAAGAGGGATGGAACCCCGAGGTTGTCCATAGATTTTCGGGGAGTTGAACAAGATCACGCTCAAGAACAGATACCCTTTGCCTATAGTAGACAACCTCTTTGACCAACTTAGAGGTGCAGGAACCTTCTCAAAGATAAACCTTCGTTCAGGGCATCATCAACTCCAGATCAAGGATGAAGACATATCTAAGACTAATTTTCGTATCCGTTACGGGCATTATGAGCTCGTAGTGATGCCCTTTAGGCTCACTAGTGCCCCAACAGTGTTCACGAACCTCATGAATAGAGCCTTTAAGCCTTACCTGGACCAATTGTGATGGTGCTTATAGATGACATACTGGCTTACTCAAAGACTCCAGAAGATCATACCCACCACTTGAGGACTGTTGCAGAGACACTAAGGAAGAACGAGTTGTGTGCCAAGTTGACAACGTGTGAGTTTTGGTTGGGACAAGTGGAATTTTTGGGGCATGTAGTACCTAATGAGGGAGTGTCTATAGATCCTCAGAAGATAGAGGCAATAACAAAGTGGCCGACCCTTCCAACGGAAGTAAGGCGTTTTTTGGGCTTGGCGGGGCACTATCGTAGGTTTGTTTAGGACTTTTCATAAATCGCTACCCCGCTCACTAACTTGACAAGAAATGTTAATAAGTATGAATGGACGAACTCAAGAAAAGACTAATGAGTGCACCTATATTGGCCCTACCCACTAGTGACAAGGACTTTGTGGTGTATAGTTACACGTCTAGAAGTGGATTGGGATGCGTGATGATGCAAGAGGGTCGTGTTATAGCTTATGCCTCACGACAACTAAAGACTCATGAGCGGAACTACCCAACTCATGACCTAGAGTTGGCAGCTGTCGTGTTCGCACTAAAGATTTGGAGGCATTATTTATATGGGATACATTGCAAGGTTTTCATTGGCCACCAGAGTCTAAAATACCTTTTCTCGTAAAATTGGAGATAGATGAGGTGGTTGGAGTTCCTAAAGGACCACAACGTCCACTTTCAGAATCACCCAGGGAAGGCGAATGGAGCTTAATGCAATCACCCTGGAAACCAAGTCTATACTCTATGCTATGGAAGCGTAGCCAACCCTTGTAGAGGAAATTCGTGTAACACAGGCTACAGACCCTCAACTGGAACGGATTAGGGAAGTGATGTTGGTGGGGAAAGTGCCCAGGTTCTTGATCCATGAGGACAGTACTATTAGGTTCCACAACTAGGTGTGCGTCCCCGTAGTGGAAGAACTTAAGATGAAGATTTTGGATGAAGGTCACGACACTCCGCACTTTGTACACCCAGGGGAATAAACGAGCGGCCGGCGGGACTGCTGCAACTGTTGGACATCCGTGAGTGGTAGTGGGATTCAATATCCATGGATTTCGTGGTAGGCTTACCTCTGACTCAGAGGAAGAATAATGCAATCTGGGTCATAGTGGACAGACTCACTCAAACGGCACATTTCATAGCCATGAGGAATACCTGGACTGTAGACCAGCTGGCTTGAGCATATCTTAAGGAGATAGCTAGACTACACAGAGTGCCCAGCTCCATAGTGTCGGAGTGAAACACTAGGCTTCAGTCGGGTTTTCAGTAGAGGTTGCAGGAGGCGTTCGGGACGTTGTTACATTTCAGTACTGCTTTCCATCCTGGCCGGCGACAGGCAAATGGAGCGAACCATTCAGACACGGGAAGACATGCTGAGAGCTTGTGCCCTGGACTTTAAGAAAACGTGGCATGAACAGCTGGCACTAATCGAGTTCTCCTACAACAACAGTCATGCGAGCATTGGGACGGCCCCGTACGAGGCGTTATATGGATGAAGGTACGAAACTCCGCTTTACTGGCAAGAAATTGATGAGGCCCCAACCATTGGACCTGAATTGATTCAAGCTACCACTGATAAGGTTCAGGTGATTCAGGATCAGATAAGAGCTGCTCAGAGCCGCCACAAGAGTTACGTTGACCGAACAAGTAAGACCTTAGAATTTCAAGTGCGAGATCAGGTATCTCTCAAAGTATCCCCAACCAAGGGAATCGCACGATTCGGTATGGCAGGAAAGCTTAGCCCAAGGTACATCGAGCTGTACCCAATTACACAAAGAGTTAGGGAGGTAGCACATCGATTAGAACTACCTCGTGAGCTTCCGAGGGTACACAATGTGTTCCATGTATCCCAGCTGTAGAAGTATATCCCGAATCCCTCTCATGTAATCGAGGGTGACCCTGTACAGCTTCAAGAAGACTTATCGTATGAGGAACAACCTATGCAAATCATGGATCGAAGGGAGAAACAACTTCGTAGGAAAACGGTGCCATTGGTGAAGGTCCTCTAAGCCAACCATGAGATGTCAGAAGCAACCTGGGAGCCAGAGCTGGAGATGTGAGACAAATACCCTCACTTGTTTTCATCGGGTGCATATAATTTTCGGGGACGAAACTTTCTTAAGTGGGGTAGTATGTAAAATCTCGAAAATTTATTTTCAGGATGATGGAATATGTCACAATTCATTTAAGTGTCGGGGACGAAACTTTCTTAAGTAGGGTATTATGTAAAACCCCGAAAATTCAATTGCGGTAAAAATACTATTCATATGGACCGACCTAAGACTTATGGTCTAAGTCAAGCCAAGTTTGAAAAAAAAAGAGAGATTTCTTTAGTTTCATTTTGCTAAAATTATTTATTTTTCCCTCCAACTTTTATTTTTTTTTTAAATTTATTCCCTTTTCCCTACCAATTTACCCTAAACCTAGTCTCCCTCTCTCACTCAAACTCCCTAGCCCACACGACCCCCTCCACCAAAACCCTAGCCCACAGCCAAGCCCCCCCACCAAAACGTTAGTGGCAGCCATCCCCCGCCTCTCTCTCTCTCTCTCTCTCTCTCTCTCTTCGTGCTCTCTCTCTCTAGCACCACTCTATCTCTCTCTCCCTTCGTGCTCTCCCTCTCTCTTTACTCTCTCTCCCCCCCGCACCTCTGCCAGCATCACCCCACAGCCGCCAAGCACCACCACCGTCCAATGCCTTGTTGTATGGTGAGTGATAATGCATGGTTGCTAAACTCTACACCCATGCACCCCATGCATCAAAGCTTAGAAATTTCATCTTGTTTTGTTTTTTCATCTTTGCAACCCCATGATGAAATTATGATTTTTCTAACATGAAGTTAAATTTTCACCATTGGATTTGGGAGGAGGAAGGGACTCCATCACTTCTTTTCAAAAGCCGACTTAAGATAAGTTTTGGTGACATTTTTGTTTTTTTGTTGAATGAAGTTTAGATCTTTGGCTTGATTTGGGCTGGTGGGGGCTTAGAAATCACTAAGATGCATGTCGATATACGTGTGGCTCGACTTGGTACAAATTTGGACTAAAAAGACCCCCTTTGGAAGTAGATTGGCTGGGCAGAACACCACTGATAGGAGGCGAAAATATACCCTAATGTTGAAATTCCACCCACAACGGTAAGGTAGCCCAAAAATCATGAAATTTTATGGTAGATATTCATAATGTGCTGAGTAATCGAGTTTTTGAATCAAGGAAATTGGAGTTGTATTGGGTGAGTTATGACCGGTTTACCAAGGACTGCCTAGATCTGGCAGCCAGTGACAGCGTAGTTTCTTTGAGAAAATTGATCGAGTGTTGGATAGATTTTGGGAACACACTGAACATAGGAATTCTAGGAGACGGAGTTCCCTTTCTAGAATGGGCAAGAACTTTGAGTTTCAATGTTGGGAACCCGAGATATGGACTCTGGAAATTGAGTCCAGATTTTGACCGAAACTGGAACCGGGACTGACTACAAGTAGAAATTCCTAAAGTGATCTAAACATTGTGGAAAAATTAATCTATACTAAGAATAGGGTAGGGAAGCGATTCGTACAGTTTGTGGGCTAAAATACGGGTGTTGTTCGAATCCAGGTGCGGATATCTAGACCGAGCTAAGGGAAACCAAGCCCGTAAGTTACGGACTACCAGGTAACAAGCATGCCCTAACCCTTCCCTGAATGAACTTCGAAAATGTCAATTGTGTTTATGTTGAAGGAATATTTGAATGTGTTCTGTGAAGGTTTGGTGTTGGTATTGTGTGTGTTTGATGTGATTTCCCCTTATGATTTGCATCTACATTGTTTCATTAAATTAGTGAATGTGTGGGTTGGAGGTTGGTTGAGTTAAAAAAGAAAAAAAATTGAATACTTGAGACCTAAATGGGTCAAGTTTGGATTGTGCATGTGGACTAAAGGATATTATTAATTTGAACATGTAATGACTGACTGGGTGGCTTAGGTGAGGAATTCCTGCCTTTTTGTGATTCAAAGGCCATTAGCCTTCGTAGGGTATAGTGCATGCATGTGAGCAACCATGTGCCTCCTTATGGATAGGCGTGGGCCAGGTTAGCGGTAACCGTCCATTGAGGCAATATGCCAGGATTAGTTAAGCAGTAACCGTCCGAGTGACGGTAGACCATGTTGCAGTTAAGCAACTGCTCTCGACCTAAGAGCAGGCCATGAGACCCAGTGGAGTTGCTCACCCCTGGAAAACTAAAACTGAAAAAAAGGGAGCGGGAAGTACTTATTGGCTTTTGTAAGAATGCGGATTACTTGAATTGCTTGGGTGCTTTCCCCCACCCCTAAAATGTTTTAAAAAGAATTCGTGTGCGTTCCTTTACTATTAGGGGTGATTGTTATTGAGTTTATCTGATTTTTGTGTAAAATGTTTTGTTTTCAGGTGAAGTGCATGCACATGGGAATAGGGACCCAAAGTTAGAGCGAGGTTCCGTCGTTTAAGTTATAGTTTGAATCAAATTACTTGTTTTGGAAAAGAACTTGTAATGGATTTTATTTTAGCTTAGTCGTTGCTATAATTGTGGTTGGAATCTCTAAACTAAGGTATTATTCGAAGAATCTTCTGCATTAATTTTTTGGTTGATACTCAGCCTGGTATTTCCATGAAGGAAATGCGGCAGTAACACCCCATTTAAGTTTTTCGCTGCTACATAGGTTAATATTAGTAAGAAATAATGAATTAGAAATTCGGGGTCTTACAGATGGCGTCCAACTCTGAAAGGATTTGATGTGACTACCTATATCACCAAAGGGGAACATTTCTTTTCGAAAAGCTCACTCTTAAGAACTCCACAGGTAAGCATGCTTGCTAGGGAGCAATCTTGGGATATGTGATCTCCTGGGAAGTTTCCCAGGCAATGTGTGAGCAAGGACGAAACACACCGGAAAGACCTGGGGTGATTTGTAGGATCAGTGGATGATATTTGAACCCGTTCATGGTAACTCTATGCGACCCGGGCAGGGGTCGGGGCGTTACAAATGGTATCAGAGCTGACTCGTAAGCCGGTCGGTTAGTGAGGCACAACAAGGACGCTATGTGCTTCAAGCGGGGATGATTGTGACACCCCGACTATGGCTTAAAATGATTGAAGTGGCCACTTATATATGTATATATTTATATACACGCACACAAACACACATATATATACACACACACACACATAAACACACGTATGTACATGCATATTTGTGTGTGTGTGTGTGTGTGTGTGTGTGTGTGTGTGTGTGTGTGTGTGTGTGTGTGTGTGTGTGTGTGTATACATATATACATATATACATA
>JACYFF010031956.1:84284666-84363395 GCA_017589665.1 Selenicereus undatus
ATATATATATATATATATATATGTATATTAGACATATTGGATAAGTTATGGTGATTGTTGCTAATCTCATTTACTCTAAATACACAATTTTTAAGAAATATAATAATAAAGGACTTTTAATTGTTATGATTATGATTATGATTGTTGTTCTTGTTCTTGTTGTTATTGTTATTATTATTAGTACTACTACTACTACTACAGTTTCTACTACTATTACTATTACTATTCTGCCGCCACCACTGCAGCAGCACCTATGTGATCTTACTGCAAATAATATATTACATGAACAAAAAAGAATTCGTGAATCATGTATAACTTTTGTATCCAGTTAACTTTAAAAGACAATGGGAAATCCTAAATTAGTTTAAGATATTATGAATTGGTTTTTCTGTTTTTTCATCCACGAATAATTCTTATAGGTGAGTTTTCTACTTAGCTTTTAAAGAAAATGTACTTTTCTAACAAATGCTCAAATATTTTTTCCATAAGTTAGAACAATTATGAACATAATTTATTTAGTTTTTATACATAAACGCTAAAATTTTTCCACAAATTTTGAAATATAGTTGCTGCAATTTTTTATTAAATCAAAAGCTTCTAAAGTTTTGACACATGTCACTCTTACGTAATTTACCTTTTTTCTAAATAAATTACATCCTTATTATTAGAAGATATGAGAAGTTAATTTAGTATATTTCAATAATGCATTATACCAAAAGTTGAGCATTACATTTCAGCAAAAAGTCATATTTTTTTTATAGTTTTTGGAGGTAACATCCTTTAATTTAACACATATTTTTATTCTTATTGTGATACGTGAAAGTTTTCGAGACATTCGAAAGTGTGTGATAATTTTATATTATTTATTTTTCTCTGAGTACAAATTTTAACATTATACAAGGAACCATGCATCAAATTTACTAATTACGTATTCAAATAATTAATCATAATCTATTTTAGTGTATATGAAATCTTATAATTTGTACCACATAATGACTATGTTTTAAGTATGGGAACTATTAATTTAAAAAAATTAAAATTTTCTTCAAATCACATGAAATATGATATGATTTATTATTCTATATATGTGGTTCCTACAAACGAAAACTCAAAAACTTTCATGCGTTGCACAGGAGAAATCATACTAGTTAAAATGTTTAAAATTTTTTTTTTAAAATTAAATTCAAATTTAAATTTATATACTGCTTTATTTTGAAGTTGTAACTATGAAATTAGTTAAATAAAGAGACAATAATATAATATTGCTACTTGAATATGAGTAGTGAAATGTAACCATTATTATAATTATAGTTAAAATTTATATTTATTCTCATAATTTATTTTATATTTATAATGGTTAAAGTAATGGGCTAAAGAAATCGTCATAATTTTGATAAACCATTGGAGTATCATATCACGCGTACTTATATAATGCATTGCCAAACCCCAAGTCCAATAATTTATGGTCAAGTTTATTTTTTAAAAAGGTAGACAGTTGGGCAATGATATTACAACAGATATCACTCCCAAATCGATCTATTTACAGTGAAATATATCTACATGATATGATATGATTTGATGATGAAATGATGATATAATATGGTACCCTCAGTATTTGTTTCATTAGTAAGCTCGTGAAAGCTCATTAGCCTCGTTAGCTCGGCTCGTTCAGACTCGGTAAGCTCATGAGCATAAATACATATGGCTTAGGCCCGACTTAGAAAACCAAACGAGACAGACTTGGCAAGCCGAAAAGCAAGCCAGCTCGCAAACCCAACCACGCCCCTCAGCCATAGGCAAGTTTTTGTTATCGTGACAGCAATTCTGCAGAATTCATGTACAATCTCAACTAGTACAAAGAACTAAATGAATTGACCCAGAAATCAGAGCACAAAGTACTAACCATCATCTTACACGCTTAGGTACTAAGGCCTCAAGAACTACCATACGGTCCATACTAACCTATTTCAAGCATACAAACACCGTCTCACGTACACTTACTAAGAAGGCATCCTCTCAATCCTTTCACCATTAAAAAGCTGTGTACACAAAACAACTGGAATTACCGAAGATATGCAGAAGCATCTACTTGCAAAACAACATTCACGCGATATGGAATTCAAGTTTCCTAACAAAGCATATTCACAAGTTGTATGGTGAGCTAAATCAGATTTGTTGCCGCCCAAGAAGTGAGGGTATGTAAAATGCGTGAGACTGTGCTATCTCAATGTGCTCCTGAGGATCATTCATAGTCTCATCCCTTTATGACTGCAATATAGCCTGGCATGGGATGTCCCTAAAAATGCAAGTCAATGCAATATATTAGATTTCATGATCCAAAGTTGGAGACCTAGATAGGACATTCAAGTCTGATAAATTCTTAGTGGGTCATGTTTGGGTCTAATTCGGTATGAACAATTCAGTATTGGGGTCGAGTTGAGGTTTGCTATCGATTGGTTTATTTTGGAAACCCAAACAATATTACTCAGGAAAATTTCAGGTCATCATGGTTTGGATCAAGTAGATTGGGATGTTAGACAAACTGGGTTTGCCCAACTTCGAATAGGGCAAATGGAGAGATAACGCCCCTGACAGGACCCCAACTTTGATACTAGTTATCATTAAGGACCTGTGTTAATTTGATCGTCCGATGAGGTTCTGTGGCAAATGCGCCGACCAAAATTAACTGGAAAAGAAAAATCCAACAGTGCAAAGTGAATGTACAAAGTAAATATAAAAAAATCCAAATCACTAATTGACGCAATAAGTACCTGTGATGCATTTTGTTGGTCACAAAAGAACAATGAAACAAGATAATATGAGAAAATTCATATGGAAAAACATCCATTTTCTTTTCATAAATTATTTGGTGAGACCGTCTCATGAAAGTATCAATATGAGCAAGGCTCCCTAAGAGATGACATTGCAAATGGTATTAGAGTGATTAATAATATCTCATTTTAAAGTGACTTCTTGATTTATGGATGACTAATAATTTATCTATGAGCAACCTTAATAACAGTCACCCAAAGAAGTAATGAGTCATCCCCATAACTCTTACGTAAGATCGTCTCATACATGAATTCTTTTTTTTTTTTATAGATTAGATGTTTATTTAGGTTCTTTTCAAGCTATTAATGTTTTAAACTTAATAAAAAAAATAACTTAATTCATGTTAAATGGAATATCAAAGATGTTAACAAAAGAGGGACAGAGAGAGAGAGAGAGAATAGCATAGATGCTGAAGCAAAAGAAAAACAGGTTCATAACAAGGAGTTGCATACAATATAATCCAATCAAAATTGGGTACGTATGCCAAAGCTTATATCTTAATTTTAAGTTAATATCTTATAATTGTGAAGTCTATCTCACTTCAATTTTCTTAAAAGAAATTAAATTACTAATCTACAGAACTCTCCAAATATTACAATCAAATATATTGCTTTTAGTAAGAAGCCAAATACAGCTAAAGTGTAATAACTTCTATTAATAAGGTGCTAATGCTTAGCCGAAGAACTTCATTAAAGCAAAATTATCGCACAAAATATAAAACATTATGTGACTAGTGGGATGCATGTCATTCTTTTTGGTTCTTTTTTTCACCAATAGCTTATAAACAATCACCAATTTATGGTTTAAATTACTTTAGTCCATTAATTTTTAAGTTTGGTACATATTGTAAATTTTATGTTTCTTTGCCTCGTACATTCCATTTAACATGAATTAGAGTACTTTCTCCATATTCAAATAATAGCTGATTAAAAACTCCGATAAACACTATTCTATTAAAAATTAACAAGGAGTTTTTTAAAACATCAATTTCCTCTAATTTTCCCTCCAATATCCTCTCATGTCCAATAAAATGCATTAGAATTCATAACTCCTTGTCGGTCACTTAATGATTTTATTTTTTTCTTTTTCATTTACTCTGAAAAGTTGCATTATCCTTTTCCGGCTCCTTTAACCAAAATATTCACCCAAGGTCCTTAATTGACATTGATAAAGAATACACATCATCAATCTTAAGTGATCCTAAATTTGAGGTCCTGTCAAGACAATTAACTCAGTAATTGAGTATGGGTTATTTTTCCCATACAATGTCGTCTTAACAGAAAGGTTAGAATTGACAAAACCACAAAGAGATATATAGGTCAAAACATTTACCTCGTTATCGGAATGCTGTAAAGTGTCTTCAAGATGGGACAGAGCTCCACCGACGTAGCATCCTTCTTTTCTTCAGGATGTAACACAATGATGGAGGACTGACTCAGAAGTTCATAAAATGCTTTTATGGCAGAGACTCCCTGTATGATACAGCAAGATTTTCATTTTGGCAATTCAGGAAATTGACATAAACTGATGTGTAATATGGATTATAGCAAAATATTTAGGTAATTGCTATTCAGATCCGAACACATCAAATAAGCATATATCTTATATTAAGAAAATGGTAAAAACACAAAGGTTCCAAACCATATTCCACGAAGACAAGGGCGCAAGAAATATGCTAGATGCCTATATCTTTGACTGATGACATGATGCACCAGGCATCTAACAGACGAAGTATCACATTGAAACCTACACAATTCTTGCAATAGGATCTAAATATACCTATTCAACCATGTATGATCAACTACAAATAATAAACATTGCAAGATGCAATTTAGATACATGACAATACTACACTTACGAATTTGGCCACACTTGAGAATCTCTCAATGAAAATTTTAAAATACAGTTGAAGATTTGTTGCGCAACTGCTTCCCTTTTATGAAACAAAATGCATACACACTAGGTATGGCAATGCAAAATAAGCAAACCCATCGAAACATTTGATTATATTTAAAGGGCACCAAGATCCTTGTTCACTACGCAAATCAAGTCTTACTCCACCTCAATGAATCTTCAGAGTGTGACCAACTGATGAGATTTACTCAAACTAAATTGACTCCAGCCAATAGCCCTACATAGCGGCTGTGGACACCATTGAAAATGTTTTTTAAGGCTTCTTGCAATGACCACAATTAGATATCAAAAACATTATATATAGCATATGAAGGAGGCTGTAACTCAGTACACCAACAAGCAGCTAAGTGTCTCAGTAAGCAAGAAGTTAAAACATTCCAAAAATAGAAGGGGGGATAAAAGAAATGATTTTCTAGCACGTAATTTTTTAAGAAAATTTTGCAATCAAAGAATCACAACTCACAAGTAGTGTCACTTGATTTCTTTACCAGTATCATACCCTTACCCTTGATGCTGTCACCCATATCAAGTTTAAGTTCACCCTTCGCTAACTTTTGGCCATACCAGGCATTTCCACCTCAGAGTCACATATGTATCTGCCAACAAAGGGCCTGCCAGCTTCTCTGGTTGTTCTGCTAAAAGATAAGTGATGAATACCATTTCTAATGTGCAGTGTGCGAAATACACAGATTTGCTGGTGGCACTCTCATTTGTCAGGGCTGCTACCATTCCTGCATTAGGCTATGGCAGCATATAAATCTACGATCCTCGTTTTGAAATAAATTCAAGATAGCAATCAGTTATCTTTCTCCTAGGCAATACTGTATGAAACATGTCACACAAATAAATTTGCACTGTAAAGCTATGCAAAATAAATAGAACATTAACAAAATGTCAAGCAAGCAACTAAGATAAGCAGTTCAATATCATAGAAGAATCATAACCAGGACAGTTCTGTTTTCTCCATCGTCATATTCATCAATTTCGGTACTTGAAGAGACTTTGAGGAGGGGTTGAGTTCCGCATAGCAGGTGTAATCTGGTCTAAATGCGACAAATAACTCACTAATGTCGAACATGGTATACTTAGGTTATTTTCTTCTGCAAGCCCCTAGAATTTAGATTTTTCGTTTTTTCTTTTCTAGTACTGCCTTTATGTCCTCATAATGTCTTAGCTGGGGATGTATGAAAACCCACCCGGTCCCAAGCTATGATCTATTGTGATTTTTATAAAGATTAGTTTTAACCACAAGCGCACAATTCTTGTTGTAGCACTTAAAGGTCGATCCTCAGGGATGTGGTACGAAATTAGATCCCGAAAATTTTCAAACTAAACACCTAACGAAAATCTATAATTGGAGACAAGTTCGATAGTCATTAAGCATGACTTAAGTCGCTAATTTTGAAGGTGTAATCCTAAACATAATTGTTGTAAGCATACTCAATAACAAGCCCAAAACACAATCGAGTGATTAGCGAAGCCAAGTAGAACCACAAAATTGAAACAACATAACAATATGCTCTAAAGTATCCATGGTAGTCATCCTAGATTCCTCTAAAGTCAACAATCATTCAGCAACGGAAAAACAACCGAGATTAAAAATGAATCAAATTAAACAACTCAGGTTGCTAAGCGAATTGAAATACAGAGAAATAGACATAAATTCAAACCAATCAATGCTAGATTCAATGTCTTACCAAAGTCTTTACTCAAATCAAGAAGTTCATTACAATAACATTATGAAGCCTGGAACTAAATCTGAAAAATGGAGAAATTGAAATCGAAATAAAATGGGAAATTTAGAAACGAGAATTCTACTCTACTCTACTCCCCGTGCCCCCCCTACGCTTTGGCTTCGACGTCCATTTTTGTAGCGTTAATTCGCCCCTCAATCCTCCTTCATTGCTTCCATTAATTCTCAAAATAATTCATTGAAACCGCTGAAACGATGATGTCGTTGATTATGGAACCTGAAGGAAGAGAGAGAAGGCTGCGTTATAGGGATGGATGCAGAAGAAGTTGTCTCGTTTTTGAGTTCTCGAACTGTAGAATGGCGAGGAAGAAGAAGGGTTACTCATGTGAAGGTGGCGAGCGAAAGTTAGGGGGAAAGACTGCAGGCTAGGCAAGGCCGCGGCTGAAGGAACGCCTAGGCCGTGAAAACAGAAAGAAAGGGACGGGCTCAGACAAAAATTCTATGGAATAGATTCATGTATCTAGTTATGTACACACCTGTATAAGAGGGTATGTACCATACTAAAATACAAATGTTTGTATCTAAGAATTTTTGAAACACGGTAGACACTCTTTTATATAGGTGTATACATAGTTAGGTACATGGGTACATACCATAGAATTACTGGGGCTCAGAGCAGGCCTGCGGAGAAAGAGATAGAAGGAAAGAAAGGCGCTTGTAGGCTTCTAGTTGGGTGTGCGCCGGGCCAGGACAAGAGGGAGAGTGTCTTGACTTTATGGGAGGAGGGAGCAACATGTTCTGGGAAATGGGGGAGGGGAAACGGACTTTACCAGGAAATTCTTCCTTCCCATCCTAGAAAATGGTATAATACAATAGAGGTGCTAGTCCCAATTTTGAGAAACACCTTTCTTTCTTCCCTACACTGAAGTTTTGCCCGTCCTCAAGTAAAACGAAACTAAAAATCCTAGAAAAATAAAAATAACATTCTAACTCACTTTCGTAGAAATCACGATTGCACTTAGCATGTGCAACAAGCCCTTTAAACCCCTATATTACTTCTAGTGGACGAGGAAAATCTCGTGAGGATTTACAAAAGATATATCCATAAAATATATAAAAGAAAACTAAAAACAGAAAATCAAAAATCTTCTTTCTTTTTTTTCAAAAACTTATATATATACAACACTAGAGAAAAGATATACACTTTCCAATCAACCGCATCATTCAAGTAATCGAAGAATTAGATCACATATAAACACAGTATACACATCAAGAAATTCTCAATCCCCATGGATAACATCTATACACAATCTTTCACCCCACCTAGAAATTATGTACAAGCATGACTGGTGAAACCGCACTTTTGGAAAATATCGAACACATCACTCATGTGTTTAAAATATCGCAAGGTTCACTCAACTCTCTTCCAATCAAACAAACTACCATAAGCTTGCCAAGATGCAATATGCAATATAACACAACTCAATTCTCCATCACTAAGATGCAATATGCAAAATAATAATGAAGAGAACTTTTGAGGGTTGTAATGGGGCTAAGGGTAAAGGGTTAGGAGAGGGACAAATGATTTGGGAAACGAGGAGCTAAAAACCAAAGATAATAAGTAACCACCCTCACACCAACTATAATAACACATTCTCCCCAAAAAAAAAAAAAAAAAGAGAGCACACTCCCCTAAAATTGACCATGGAAATGAGTACCTACAATAACAATGTATTCAAGCCAAACACTCTTATTCTCAATTTTTCTTTTCTTTCAATCAATTTGTTTTTGGGAGCTTTTTTTTGGAACCTTTTCCTTTTTTTCATTTTTATTTTTTTCCTAAGAAAATGAATAACTGACATGTACAACAAACATAACACAACTCAATTTCCAATTGGTCACAATGATACATTCCATCACACAACAAAAATCAACTTGCAAATACATAAAATACCCAAAAGCTACCCACTAAAAAGTAGAGTGCTCCACTAGTCTTGGCTTAGGTAAAGGAAATGTATTTAGGCTAAGAGCTTAAATGAAGGGTTCACAACAAAAGGGTCAAGGTTCAACGGCTAGTAAGGGGTAAAACATTCAAAAATGGGTGGCACTTTGGCTAAGTAACTCACAAAATAAATGAACGTCTCTATCATATTATCATAATGCACATGCTAAATGTAATTTCAAAGAGAATCAAAGCAAGTTCTACAGATAAAATCATGAAAGAGACACATATATGGAAGAAAAAAAAATGTGAGACTGAAAAGAATGAATTAGTCTTTAAGGCTCAAAATCTCATGGATTCATCTACCAAAGTCAAACTTGCTTAGAAATAATGTTAGGGTTAGAACTATATACAAACATCACACTTTGGACCAAGTTCTATCAATGCACACCACATATATATACAACCTAACACTAAGGTATAAGAGAACATAGTTAATCAGAAATAGCACATATATTCCCCAAAAACAAAACAAAAATATTTTTGGATTTTCAAATTTTTTTCATTTTTTTGTCATTTTCTTATATTTTCAAAGTTTCCCCACCCCATCTTCTAAATCTCACAATGTCCTCATTGGGAGCGAAAAAAACATAAAGTAGAAAATAAAAACTAATGAAAAAAAAAACAAATATACAAAAACAAGACTCAAAAACAAAAAGGACATGACTCAAAAACAATTGTACAACATATATACACAAAAGAGGAAAAGAAAAGCAGCCAACTAAGCAAAAAGAAAAGAAAAGAAAATGGAGAAAAATAGAAAAGAAGAAAAGAAATTTTTAGCAAACCTAGTCGCAAGCTAAGTACACCTGAGCGATCTATCACAATCACTGATCAGGACTCGGCTCAACGAGTATCAGACACTCCACATCTTCTTTGCTTGGCAACTCCAGAAATTACTTCAATTGCTGGCCATTCACTTTGAATTTAGCTCCATCCTTAGAATCCTAAATTTTAATTGCACAATAGGGAAAAACATGTGAGACAATATAAGGATCCGTCCATTGAGACCTAAATTTTCCTGGAAATAAATGGAGCTTAGAGTCATATAAGAGTACTTTCATTTCTGGGGCAAACTCTTTCCTAAGAATATATTTGTCATAGAATAACTTAGTCGTCTCTTTGTAAGATCGAGAACTCTCATAAGCCTCAGCTCGTATCTCATCAAGCTCACTCAGTTGCAATTTGCGCTCCTCACCAGGCTCAATCAAGTCATAACTGAACATCTTAATGGCCTACCAAGCTCTATGCTCAATCTCAACAGGAAGATGACAAGGCTTACCATAAACAACCCTATAAGGTGACATACCCGAGGGGGTTTTGAAAGCCGTCCTATATGCCCAAATGAGCATCTACAAGCTTGTCGGCCCAATCTTTCCTGTTTCTATTCACTGTTTTCTCTAGAATTTGTTTGATCTGTTGATTGAATACCTTAACTTAACCACTAGTTTGGGGACAACAGGAGGTAGCAAGTGCATGGACTATGGAGTACCTCTTCAGTAAGGTATCAAAAGATCTGCTATTAAAGTGGGTACCCTGATTACTAATGATAACTTGGGGCATGTCAAATCTAGCAAAGATGTTCTTTCTAAGGAACTTCACAACCACCTTAGCATCATTGGTCCTAGAAGGGATGGCCTCAACCCACTTAGAAACGTGGTCCATAGCCAATAAAATGTACCCATTCCCAAAAGAAGATGAAAATGGTCTTATGAAATCAATATCCCACACATCAAAAATTTTCACCACAATAATGGGATTCAATGGCATCATATCTCTCCTGTTGATTCTACGTAGCTGTTGGCACCTAGGGTAACTCTTACAGTACTTAAAAGCATCTCTAAATAAAGTGGCCCAATAGAAACATATTTAAGAAGGTTGGCTGCAGTCTTTCTACCACTAAAATGCTACCGATATCCCGAGTCATGACAAAAAGAAAGGACACTCATCACCTCATTATCGGGAATGCACCTCCTAAACACTTAGTTAGAACAGTACTTAAACAGATAAGGGTTATCCTAAACAAAGAATTTAACGAGGTGGAAGAACCTATTTATGTCATTCTTAGTCCAACCCTCAGGGAGCCTACCTACAACTAGGTAGTTCACAATGTCAACATACTAAAGATCAGGGTGGATAGCATATAATTGCTCATCGGAAAAGCACTTAGAAATACTGAACTCACTCTCTCTATCATAGAGAATCCTAGATAAATGGTCAGCCACAAGGTTCTTAGAATCCTTCTTGTCCCTAGTCCGATAGTCAAACTCTTGCAAAAGTAAGATCCATCTCACAAGTCGAGGCTTAGCATCCTTCTTAGAAAGAAGGTGCTTAAAAGCAGAGTGATCAGTATGGACAATCACATGAGACCCAATCAGATAAGGTCTAAGTTTCTCAAAACCAAATATCATAGCCAAGAATTCTTTCTCAGTAACAGTGCAGTTCAATGAGCATCATTCAAAGTGTGACTAGCATAATAAATAACATGCGGCTTTTTACCAACACGCTATCCTAGAACAACCCCAACAACATAATTAGACGCATCACACATCAACTCAAATGGTTCTCCCCAAATAGGAGGATGAAGAAGGGGAGCAGAGGTCAAGGCTTCCTTAGGCTTAGTAAATGCCACAAGACACTCCTCAGAGAAGTGAAATGGCACATCCTTAACTAGCAAGTTGGTTAAGGGTTTCGCTATCTTACTAAAATCCTTAATGAAACGGTGGTAAAAGCTAGCATGTCCAAGGAAAAACCTCGCCTCTTTTACACAAGTCTGAGGGGGAAGATTGATAATCAGATTAGTCTTAGCCTTGTCTACCTCAATTTCATCTCTAGAAAAAAATGTGGCCTAAGACTATCCCCTTCTTAAGTGACATTTCTCCCAATTCAAAGTAAAATTTTTCTCCATACACCTTTCCAACACTTTTCTCATATTAGATAGACAATCATCAAAGGAAGACCCGAACACAGAAAAATCATCCATGAAAATTTCCATGCACTGCCTAACTAGATATGAGAAAATAGAAATCAGGCCCTGCTGAAAGGTAGTAGAGGCATTACACAATCCAAACGACATCCTTCTAGAAGCATAAGTCCCAAATGGACAGGTGAAAGTAGTATTCTCCTTATCCTCATGAGCAATAAAGATCTAGGTATAGCCATGCCCATAATATCCGTCTAAAAAGTAATAGAAGAAATGTCCAACTAACCTCTCTAACATTTGATCCAAGAAGGGAAGGGAAAAATGGTTTAGTGGCAGCATTCAATTTTCTACAATCTATACAAACACACCACTCAGATTGAACTCGAGTAGGGGCTAACTCATTCTTGTCATTCATAATTACTGTAATATCGGTCTTCTTAAGAACAACTTGGACAGGGCTAATCCACTCACTATCAGAAATAGGATACATAATCCCATTGTCTAACCATTTTAGTAATTCCTTCTAACTACTTCTAGTAGAGTTGGGTTCAAGCGCCTTTGGTGGTATCGATAGGGCTTGGCATTATCTGACGAAGGAATTCTGTGTTGCGCAATGGAAAGACTAATACCTTTGATAACTCCTAAAGTCCAACCTATAGCTTCTTTGTTCTCTCTAAGTAGGGCAATCAATTGGCCCTCTTAGTCCCGGTTTAAATCAGAAGCAATAATGACAGGTAAGCATTCATCGAGTCTTAGAAATGCATACTTAAGAGAGTCAGGAAGAGGTTTTAATTCAAGAGTAAGAGGAGAAATAGATTTATGAGCAGATTCAAAAATAGCAGTAAGCAGACACTCAGCAGCAAAACACAAGTCATCAAACTCAAACATATCATATTCAGGCTCATCATCCACAAGAAATGACTTATACTCAGTAGCAAACATATTATCAAAGTCATCATCGAGTACAAAATCTTCTACCCAATTAAGAATAGAAAACTCCATATCATCAAAACCAGAAGGCTATCTTTACATGTTAAAGATATTCAGTTCTAAGTTGATGTTGTCAAAAGACTGTCTCGTCATACCATTCCTGCAATTAATGAGGGCAATGGTAGTGGTCAACAAAGGATGCCCTAGAATCATAGGGACTTAACTAGCTAAGTTGGATACCTTCTCAGTCTCAATCACTACAAACCCACAGGGTAAATAGATTCACCCACTCTCAGCACATCCTCAACTATACCCCTAGGCGACTTGGTCGATCTCTCAGCTAATTGAATTACCATCTTGATAGGTTGTGGCTCACATAACCCTAGCCTCTCATACTCAATGAAGGGTATCAAATTGACACTGGCCCCTAATTCGAGCAAAGCTCTATGAATAAGTTGATCCCCTACAACTATAGAAATAGTAAGGCAACTGAGGTCCTTATACTTTACTGAGATCTGGTCAGAAAGGATAGAACTAGCGTAAGAAGCTAAGAAAGCCTTTTTAGAGAAACTAGTGGCTCTCCTCGTTGTACATAGATCCTTTAGAAATCTAGCCTATGGAGGCATTTATTGGATAGCATCGAGTAAAGGAATTTTATTTTTGACTTGAGAGAAGGTCTCTCTCATCCTCTCAACATGAGTTTGATCTTTCTCCTTAAACCTATGGGGAAAAGGAGGTAAAGGCAAATGAACTTTCTTAGTAGAAGAAGGAGAAGAAGAATCCTTAGGAGGTAAAGGGTCAACTAAATCAAAAGAATCTTTCTCATTAGGCTCCTCTTTCTTAGAAGGTGACTCAGGAGGTAGATGAGTATTAGAATCATGGGGAACACAATCAATAGCATCCCTTGACTTACCGGATGAACCAATTTCTAGAGAAGAATAAGAAAAAAAGGGAAAAATTTTGAAAGAATTGGTGAGGATACATACAGGATTCATTAGGATTTCTCATTTGATTATCAATCTCTCGATCAGATCGGAGAGATATAACTGCATTCACTTTCCTCACCGCTGCACTAGGGTTAGTATCAGAAGAAGAGGCGTGACCCTTAGGGGTTCACCTCAAGTTGACTTGAAAAAGTACCTGGCTCCTTAGAAGATGATGCTAATTGAAAAAATTGCTCAGCCATCATTCTCATCATTCTTTTCATATTAGCATTAATCATTCTCTCCACATTACTATTAATTCTCCTCTCAATTTTGTCAATGTTAGTATAACCAGGAGGAGGTTAAACTTGAACTATAGGAGGCGGAGGTCTAGGTGTATTAGGAACACCTGGAAAAGCCAGTCTCTGAAAGGAATTGGAGGGATGACAGATGCGCTGGGAGGAACCATAGCATTTGATCCATTACTCCTAGAAAAGTTCGGATGATTTCTCTACCCTGGGTTGTGATAAGGGGAAAGTGGGTCATTATTAGGTCGTTGAAAGGATATACTCGCTTGCTCTTGTTCAGTTGCTAACTGGTGAGCAAAATAAAGACAAGTACTCAAAGAATGATCTAAGACCTAACAGTGAAAACAGGACACCATAGAAGTCTGAGATAATTGGGGCGTCTGGAGAGTCAACCCCTTCAACATGTTTTCCAAAACATCAATCTTAGACTCTAAGTGACTTACATCAGAGAAAAAATGCAACCCACCCCTACCAAACCTAGAACTTAGACTGTCATCGAGAGCGGTTTCCCACTGTATGGTTTTTTCAGCTAAGTCCTCTAAAAATTCCCAAGCAGCCGTGGTGCTCTTAGAAAGAAACTCACCCTGCCACATGGATTCTACCATGGTTCTAGTCTGTTGGTCAAGTCCTTCATGTACAATCTGACACAAATGTGCTTGGTCTAAACCATGATGGAGACACTAGGCGAACAAATTTTTGAACCTATCAAAGTATTTCCAAAATAATTCCCTATCTAATTGCACAAATCGATTGATTTAATTCCTTAGCTTAACAGTCTTGCCATTAGGAAAATATTTTCTTAGGAACAATCGTACAAAATCATTCCAAGAAATAACAAAATTAGCAACCAAGCCATACATCCAATGTTTAGTAGAATCTTTCAAAGCAAAAGGAATCAATTTCATTCGCACAACATCAATAGGGATATTAGGAAAATGCATCATAGAACATACATCTTCGAATTCCCTCAAAAATAAATAAGCATTGTCTAAACCTGTGAATTTAGGGAGCATTTAAATATAGTGAGGTCCAAATTCAAAAGTCACATTTGGTCCTAGGTCAGGTATAGTGAAGCAGGATGGCAAAACAAGTCCTAAGACGATAGAAAATATCACTCAAAGTTCTTTCTTGTGCCATTTCTTGTACTTCTAATTCAGGCGTGGGTTCAGGTTCGGGTTTTGAGTCAAAATCGGGTTCACTCTGAACATGTCTACTATTTTTAGGATCTCTAACCCAACTAGTCATGTAAATCCCAATGTCTTACTTATATTTTTTTTCTAATTTTTTTGGATTTTTGACTTTTCTATTTTTTTTCTTTTCTTTTAAAACGCAAAACAAAATCAAAGAGAGAATCAAACCCAAAAACAAAATTTTTTTAAAAAAAGAAAATGATCAAATATAAAAACAAATACACAAACACAAATAAACTAGAAGAAAATAAAAAATAAAATAATTAAAACCTAAACAACCCAATTCTGAAAATAAAATTAAAACAGAAAATAAACTCCTAAAATTAGAACTCTATACACAGTAAATTCAACACAATCATAAGGAACATGATTATATTTTTTTCAATTTTTTTCTATCCCCAAACTGTGCAGAATATTGCAAACAGTTTATTAATTTCAAAAATCAAAGGAAATTCCAGACAGTCCCAAAAATTCCAGAAAAAATTCAGACAAATTCTAAAAATTGTGCTAAATCCATGATAAATATCAACACAACAAAAATCATACTAGCAATGCTCCAAAAATTCGAATAGAATCTGAAATTGACGAGAATCCTATACTGATGTTACTGTTTTCTTTTCTATTCAGTTATGCCTTTTTCTTTTATTGCACATAAACCCAATTGTTTAGTATTGTTTTTCAGTAGTAAACAACCTCTAAAAATCAAAATGAAACTAATCTAAACAAAAATCAAAGTACTAACTTAATACAAAAATCCATAATAATCTAAACTAAATTACTAAAACTAAATAATGACTCAATCAAAACCAAAAATCACAATTATAAAACTAAAAAGAAAATGACTCAAATGACTGGAATAACTAAACTTCGGCAACGACGCAACCGAATTTCACAAAACTTTTCCCGATAACAGCGTCAAAAACTTGTTGTAATTTTTATAAAGATTAGTTTTAACACCAAGCACATGGTTCTCATTGCAGCACTTGAGGGTCGATCCTCAAGGTTGTGTTGTGAAATTAGGTCCGGAAAATTTTCAAACTAAACGCCTAATGAAATTCCATAATTGGAGACAAGTTCAATAGTAATCAAGGATGGCTTAAGTTGCTAACTTTGATGGTGTAATCCCAAACATAATTGTTGTAAACATACTAAATAACAAGCCCAAAATACAATCGAGTGATTAGCGAAGCCAGGTATAACCACAAAATTGAAAAAACAGAACAATAAGCTCTAAGTATCCATGATAGTAATCCCAGATTCCTCTAAAATCAACAGTCATTCAACAGCGGAAAAATGGAAAAACAACCGAGATTAAAATGAATCAAATTAAAAAACTCAGGTTGCTAAGCGAATTGAAATAGAGAGAAATAGACATAAATTCAAACTAATCGACGCTAGATTCTATGTCTTACCAAAGTCTTTACTCAAATCTGGAAGTTCATTCCAATAACGTTATGAGGCCTGGAAGTCTGGAACTAAATCTGAAAAATTGAGTAACTAAAATTGAAAATAAAATGGGAAATTCAGATACGAGAATTCTAGTTTACTCTACTCTCCGTGGCCCATACCCTTTGACTTCGACTTATATTGATGGAGATCTCTCCATGCCCCTTCATTTAGAGACTCAAATCAATCAAGGTAATCTTATTTTGCTGGCCCTAAGTTGAATAAATCATCCTCATTTGGTTTAAGAAGAAAAACAGCAGGCCACTGGTTACCTCCAGCAGCAAACTCGTTTTTTAGAGCTTAATTACTTAGGCCTCTTTGAGGTTTAAGATCAATATTTTGCATTGGGTTTGAATTTCAAGAAGTCATCTTTCCAGAAAAATAAGTTTCATCACATTTGGACTTCATTTGCCCATTCAAATCAGCCAATAAATCCAAGCTATCCAAACTACCCAGATGAACCAAAATGTACCCAGTTTTGAGTATGTGATTTCTTAAGCTATATTTTGGTTTAAGTCTTGGATTTTTACATATTTTGGGTCCTCACGATGTTAGCTACCTGGTCCAATTGATAAAATCAAGTTGAGTCAAGTGGAAGATAAAGAACCACGTCAATCTTTCAAACCATGTAGGCTAAAACCCGGTTCAGACTAGTCCAGGCATTTTGATCTTTTTATCAGGAAAATGATCTCTAAATTGAGAAATTCCACTTGCAAGAGTTAGAAGACTTCCAGAGCTTTCCATCCATATGTGGCAAGAGAGGTTATGTCCACGTTTTGTATGAGAAACGTGGACTCCAATCACAGCCTGAAAACTCCCAGCTACTGCCCGGTTGATAGTTGATTGGTGCAATGGGTGGTTGCATGCCTTACTCAAGTCCAATCCTTGTCTAGCTGCATGAGCATGCTTCTAGAAAGCAGTTGGACATGATCATTGAGTAACCAACTAGCAAATCAATGAGGAAGAAGGAGAGAAGACAACCCCTTTGTGAATGGTTAGTCGGACTGCAAAAGGCAACCAATCACTTCATTACTTTTCTTCATTTCAAGGCAGCTTGTTTATGGCTTAATCACTTGCTTAATTACATGATTAGATTCAATAATTGAGATTAGATAAACTGAATATATGTACTTCACAAGGATTAAGCAAGGATTAACTTTGTAAACACACGGGTTTGCTAAAACCGTGTGATTAGCTAGATTAAGAGGTTTCCTAATTGTGAGGAAACCTCACTCCTTAGCCTTTAGCTGCTTGGTTTCTTGCTAGCTTACCTTTGAAGGCTTGTACTCTTTACTTTTGTAATTAGATTTCATGAATTTAAGAAAAGAAAAGATAGCATTGCTCCTTTGAAACCAAAACACTAAACTTGTTTATCCTTAACTAGGACGGTTAGGGTGGTGTTCAAGCTTAGTCCTAATCTTGTGTAAGCGGTGTTTCTGTATCTTAATCAATTTTAGGGGCCCTAAACTAGTGTTCGGTGGTGTTTCTGTATCCAAACATCAGTTTAGTTCTATCATTCTATCTTATTTATCTCACAGGGGTTTCATGTTAACTTAAGCCAAATTTTAGTTTGCAAAACCGTGTAACTTGAATTCTGGTTTGAGTTTTCAATTGATCCCTCGAAGATACATCAACTTTCTTTTACTTTTTCCCATTTAGAATCCCTTGATTCTAAATTCGATCCTCTACCTTACATTTTTGCTGCCTCACAACCTGCATATAACATACCATTTCCTTTGATTTTCATTTATTGTACTCTCTCTCGTTTTAAGTTTTTACTCTTAAATTGAGTTTTAGCATAGACCATTGACAAATACATCATATATTTTTGTAGCTTTAATTCACCGCTTCATCCTCTTTCATTGTTTCCGTTAATTCTCAAAATAATTCATTGAAAAAAAAGATGATGATGTTGATTATGGAACCTGAAGGAAGAGAGAGAAGGTTGTCCTACGAGGATGGACGCAAAAGAAGTTGTCTTGCTTTTGAGTTCTCGAACTATAGAATGGCGAGGTAAAAGAAGGGTTACTCATGTAAAGGTGGCGTGCGAAAGTTAAGTAAGATTAGAGGGAAAGACTGCAAGCCAGGCCACGGCTAAAGGAACGCCTGGGCCGTGGAAGTAAAAAGAAAGGAAAGGGTTCGGGGCAGGCCCACAAAGAAAGAGAAGGAAGGAGAAAAAGGCAAGTGTGAGCTTCTGGTTGGGAGCACGCCTGGGCTGGGCCCAGAGAGAGACTGTTCTGATTTTTATTAAAGGAGGAAGCAGCTTGGCCTGGGAAATGGGGGAGGGGGAAACGGACTGGACCGAGAAGGTCTGGGCAGGCATGAAATGGGCCACGGAGCTGGGCTTCAATCTTATTCCCATCTTTGTCTTAATTAAATTATGATCCAACACCTTTCTTTCTTCCCCTTTGCATCCAATTTGATCAAATTTCGCATTCTTTTTCCTATATTTCACAATTCCTACCAAACAATTAAAAACATATTAATATCCAAATTTATTCATTAATTTTAAGCAAATACTAAATAATAAAGGGTATAAAAGGTAATAATTTCAAGTTGAATAAGCTATATCTTAAGAAGCACCCAATCTTAACTCTAACAGGCATGGCAGAGTCACAACGCTTGCTCCATTGCAAAATCAACCATCAAGTTACGCCAACTTTTCCAAGTTTGAAATACAAAGTGCTAAAAAATGAATTCATTGCTCATTATTTTGAACATCGGATAGTTTTAGTCTTGAGTTACAAAAGTAGCAATGCCAATCCTGCTAGTTGCGAATGATTGTCTTAGTTTAACTTAGCAAAACAACAAACATCTTGCCATCAAGGCATGGTCACAATACTTGCTTAATTTGGAATCAAAGATCCAATCTTATGCCAACTTTGACGACTGATCCTTTTTTAAAAATAATTTTCAAATTACGAATGTGAATTACATACAAATAGATGCATTGTTTTTCATCATTATTCTTGATCTATATTACTTTTACTCCTCATATTTTCATCATTGCTCTTGATATCAAACATGGATATTGTCACTAGACCCTTCATATAAGATCAAAAACATTCAAAACTCTTTTGAAAATCGTTGAGTCTGATACGGATTAAACATGAGTATGGCCAAGTTTGAGTAACATGGTTCTTGATAACTAGATTTAGATTCACGTCATTATGTCGTTTTTCTTCTTTTAAGATTTTATATTGGTGTAGTAGTTGTACTAGTTTGAATCAATAGTCAGACTTATTGACATAAAGTTAACATGGAAATTCTAGTGCAAAGCTTATCTGCCTACATATTTAAGGACTAAGCAACTATATTGGAAATCAAAACATCCAAGTTCCTCTGACATCAAAGAAGTCTACAGGCAGTCTCCACTCTCAAGTTGTGTTAGGTGAAGAAGTTCAACAATGCACTCTCACATAGTCACATGCAACAAGCCAATGCATCTCGTTTTCTGGCTCTCTTTTACTTGGCAAGAAAAGTTCACTTCCTGTCTTAATCTCCTTTGGTTCCTTAACACAACAAAACCAACTCGACCACAAGTTGAATAAACATTTTACATTCACGAGAAACTAATTTTAAAGTCTCTCTCACATAAGGCTCAACCTTACTGTATGCCACATCTAGGATGGACAACTCTTATGAAGGACCTCTGAGTATCAAATGTATGTGCAAAGTGGGGTTGCTAAACATGAGTGTTTCTATGGTGTATAATTCTATGAACAATGACACATTGTGTAACCAAAAATAAAAATAACCAGTTCAATCTCACACTAGCAATAAAATATGCAGATTTCACCACAACCTCCATTACAAAAGCAACAAAATATTTACCTCCTCCAATGGCATAGACATTCTTTAAACCTCCCATAACTTCGTGTGTGACAAGGTCATAATTATCCCAGACGATAAAATGGGACTGTCTCAAAAACTTTGCCAGAGGCTTTCTTCATTTGTCAGAGATGCATACTTTGGCTTTAGCTTACTCTTTGTTGTACATCTCTGATGTAATATTTGGTCCTCCCAAATAAAGAATATTCTCCATAGTAACACCAGGTGCCATAAATCACACACGGAAATTTAGAAACATTGATAAATTCAAAACTGAATCACATAAGGAAGTACAAAAGCTATTAATATAAATAAATGATGCATTTGAACGGGTAACCACCAATCAGTATTTAGCAGTTGATCTACTAGGCTTCATTCATAAATTAGTCAAGTTTGGATGAAAAGTTGGACAACTTACCCAACATTCTACTTGTGATGCATTGTATTTTAGACACTAACTCACAAGAGCTCTATACATATCATGCACTAGAATCTCAAATCTAAGAGGTATTTTAAATGCTTTGCAAAAAATTCTAAATGCGCATGCTTTCTATATTAATGAAAGAGACAGACAAGAAAACAAAACAGAAAAAAAAAAAACAAGGGCATGCTAGAGTTTAGAAGTGATCTCAAATAGTCTAACTACTAAAAGGAGTAAAGGATTGTGCAAGGGTCTCACTAGCTCGATGAATCATTTGAGTAGGAGTTACTATGTGCGGCACGGGCTCCAGTTCCGCCTCTGTACCCTTTGCCAAAGAAATGATGACAGGTGAAATGACCATTTCCTTCCAATACCGACTAATCTCTTCAAACACTTCTCGGGTTTCAGTGGATGGAAAGCCATTCACCACAATATCAGCATCCCAAACAACCTCCTGTAAATTTGTCACAACTTTTAAAGGGCAAAGAGGGGTGTCGATCATGTTCAAGCAGCCCATCTTTCAAAATCTCATCAGCATACAATGTACGATCACCTAACCTTGCTTCTACGTACTTCAAATACGCACAACATCTAATCAGTCTCCTTAGCATATCTTCCCTTGAATTAATCACTTCAAAGAGGTGTTTTGTAGTCGCTCGATCAATCTGCCTCCTGGTTCTCCTCCATGTTCTGATTAGAACCTTGTCTCTAAGATGGCCATAACTATCTTGCAGCCAAGCTATAAACACTGCCCCAAGCACCCGCCCCAAGCCCAACAATTCTCAAAGGGTCACCTTCTGCTTTACCAAAAAGGCATCGAAGCCCATCAAGCTTCTCTTACAATGCTTCATTCATGGACCCATTTGGATACATATGATTATTCCCATTTTCATTAGTTCCAACCATTTTCTCCCACCAGGAATAGATTATGGCAATTAAAACTTGAAATCAATGACGCCTAATTCATCTTATATTACAAGCATCTTTCAAATTCAGTAAAAATCTCTAAAACCCAGATGAAGATTTTACAATAGCGTTGTTGACCAAAAATAAAAGCACCCAAATCAGCTAGATTTTTATCCTTGCAAAAGAAGCATTAAAGAAACTTGATCAATTTCCAAATGGGTGCTTTTCTAATTCAAAAGCTTGGGAATATCTATCCAATCTAACTTGGGTTTAACAGCCCCTCCAAATAGGTCAAGATAACAAGATTCACGAACCTTATCATAAGTCAGAAAAAGAGAGAGATTGAGAGAGAATGCACGAATCTTTGTTGATTGCTGGCGGGGAATTTCTGAGATAATTTTGTCATTCTTCATCCAAAGATTAGCACCCGAAGAATGCAATGTTACCCATGAGAGAGTTTCAATTTCTACATTGACAATGGTAAGAAGATTAGGAATGCGTGCCCGGAATAGGGTAGAAATGAGATAGGGATGGCAATGATGATGATGATGATGCGAGATCAATCATCAATGTGACTTGGCTTGAATTGGGAATTTGGAAATGGCAGAATACTAGCTTGTAATGTGCCAATTGTTCATCCCTTCGATCCCTTTCGTACTCTTCTGTTTGAAGCTCTACAACTTTTTCAGTCGCAAGGTGGCAGCTCATTACAATTTACAACAAGTTTGCTTTGGTTGAGGTCAAGTGGAGTGAAGGAAAATAGATATGAACTGAGACGAGGGAAGCGGGATAAATCTAGAAGGGGAGCGACGAGAACGCTATCTAGATTCTCTATAATTGGAGGATACTTTAATTTTTTATGTTTCAGTTCATTTATTGAACTTTGTTTGATGATTTACAAGTAGACCTGGCAAAACTGATTCCAGACCCGAAACCCGAACAGAACTACCCGGATCCATACCTGAACGGACACCCCAAATAGGATGAACCAATTTGGACCCAAACACCCGAAGTTAACCGATTCGTAACCGAATGAAACCCGTATTGTAGCGCGACCCGAAATTACCCACACTCGAAATGACCCGACCCAATTCAAACCCGAACCGAAGTGACCCGAAAATGGACAACCCGAACCCGACCAGAACGGTACCCATTTTAAAACCGATATGATTCCTACCCAACTCAATTTGACCCGAATTAAACCCAAACCCGAGTATACCCAACTCGAATATGACTCGAACCGAAGCATACTCATAAATCATAACCAGTCAACCCAAAACTGTTCCTAATCCCGTAAATTTTATTGTTAAGGCCTAGAAGAAAAGATCATATCGCAAATTCACAATTTAGCACAACTTCGATAAACAAGCAAATCATAATCTACCTATTACCATAGTACATAATTCATTAAAGCCTTTAACCAAATAGGTAAAATGTAATATTTACGACATATTTCAACCTATTGCTTGTTGCCTTATTGGCTTGTTGCTAATCCAATAAGTTGTCAATCATTACAGTAGCTTAAGATTTGTAAATCCAGATTGGTCGAAACATAAACAATGATCCACATCACAATGCCAAACTCAACGGGCCACCCACCCGGAGACATGGGGTTGACATCCCCTAAACTATGGTATTAGTACCACATGCAAATTCTTAGTTCAACTATTAAAAATGCAACACCAATCAAAAGTAAGGTCTACATCAAATGTAAAAGTTCACATGATAATCCTTCATCATCTCCTTAGTTACATATCTAAGCGTTAATGAAGTTCACACAAATTACAATAATAAGAGGAAGACAACATGATTAGGTCTCAAAATCTGAGCAAGTAAAAGAAGCAACAATCTCAATGGTCTTTTAAACCTGAAAACTGAGATAATAGAAGATATTAGCAAACAAGAACAAGACGGCAATGCTTTTGGCATCTTGCTTTTTTCACTAGACATGAGTGTTTATATTTTGCTCCATCCACTAGCAAATATTCAAATAACATCACATTTTCACATATAACATCGCAACAATGAGACTTGAAAAATTAAAAAAGATTAGAGCAACTACCTCGCATGTCGCATCAAATCCATCCAAGAAACCTAATCCAAGGTCCTATAAAGATTTAAAAATTTTCAAAATAGTCCAAACCCATGAGAGAAACCAAAAACTAGGGACATAGGGTGAATTAACTAACTAAGTACAAAAGTAAGTGATCAATTACCTTGACCATCATTTACGCTGAGGGGAAAATATAACACCTTTAGTACTTAACCAATCCACATTTGATCCAATGAATTCTTCTTCTTCTTCTTGTGCTAAAGTCAAACAAAATGCACAACAAAAATTCACAAAAAGTGGAAAAAAAGATAAATATAAACAAATAAAAAAGAAGATACTCAATACTTACATTGGAGGCCATATAACCAAGTCCGATTTGTTATCAATGCTTCCACATTCTCAGGAATATAAGAGCTTCTCCACTTATTTAAAATCCTACCTCCAATGCTAAAGGTTGACTCCGAAGCAACGGTAGTGAATTGGACACTCAAAACATCCCTAGCTAAATGAGAGAGTTCACCATACTTCTTTTGATTGGTTTTCCAAAACTCTAAAACATCCAAATCTACTTTACGCTCAATTTTGGGATCCTCCAAATGAGTATCAAGTATTGACTTTCCACTTCCACTTGAATACTTGCTATCATTCTCATCAAATTCCTACAAAATATAAAATTACACTTAATATATAGAAATTAGAAACACATTTTTATCACCTTAATTTCAATTCAACTTGGGAAAAAATAACTTGATTGATCTCACTATGTTGTCCTTAAAAAAAAAAGAGTAAGATAGTGTAGAGTTGTAGAAAACGTACCGCCAAATAGTCAAATTTGCGTTTGCGGTTTCCAATTCTTGAACTTGATCCACCAATGTGTGATGATGGTGTTGATGATACAATAGGAGTTGGAGGAGTAGTGCTTTGGGTATACTCTCTAAGAAGCATCTCCAACTTGAATTGTATATCGCTCACTTTTCTAATTGCCATTTCCTTATTTTCATATAATTTCTCATAACAATACTTGATAAACACCAACTTATATCAAGGATCAAGAATTGTGCTAAAGGCAAATAATAAGGTATACTTACTCCAATACTTATCAAACTTTGCTCTCATCTCCATAACGACATAACCATATTCCTGATAATTGGATCATCACAGTCTAATTGCTCTTTCAAGAACATATCAATCTTCCACACATTTTCAAAGTAGAAGTTCGATGTAGAATACTTACTACCAGAAAACATATGAGTTATATCACAAAAAGGTCTAAGAAGTTCATGAATTTTTGTAATCCTTTCCCATTCATCATCTGTCAGAAGAGCCTTGTACATAGGATTAATTTGAGCAAGTAACTTAAAAGAATCAACATAAAGAAGTGTTCTATCAAGCATTTCATAAGTAGAGTTCCACCTAGTAAGCACATCCAGCCACAAAGCCTTCCTTTCCAAGATCATACACCGTTTGACACAATGTTCAAAAGTCCTCTTTCTAGACTCTGATCGCTTGACATATTTCACACTTTCTCTAACCTTAACAACACAATTATCAATGGTTTTCAAGTCATCTTTAACAACAAGATTCAAAGTGTGTGCCGCACACCGAATATGAGAATATTCCCCATCACCTAATAAATGTCCATTCTCATAAAGCTTGGATCTTAATTCATCTTGCATTTTGTCATTGTTAGATGCATTATCCAATGTTATTGAAAAGATCTTATGTTGAATGCCCCATTCTTGCAACAAGTCATACACAACACCACATAAAATAGATCCAGTATGAGGAGGTTCCAAATGATGAAAATTTAAAACTGTAGTAGTCAACTTCCAATCAGAATCCACATAGTGAGCAGTCAAGCACAAACATCCCTCTGTTTGGCAAGAGGTCCACATATCACAAGTCAAAGAAATGCGCCCAGGAAGTGCAAGAAGAGCTAACTTAAGTTGTTTCTTAAATTGAGCATGTAACTTAAGGCAATCAGCTTTCGCTGTGTTTCTAGTTATGGTTCTAACTTCATTGTTCAAGTATGTATGAATCTCTCTGTTTCCTTCATGCTCAACCCAAGAAAACTATACCCATGCCTTATGATCGCCCTAGCTAGCAAATCACGATAAACTTTTTGTTCAAACCTTTTCTCACCTCCTCCTTCTTCAGATGAGTTTGTAGATTGATATGCTTTACACTTCTCCAAATGCTTCTTCATATTGCAAGTCCCATATTGCACAATAGTAACAAAGGTTGCTGTCTTGCAATTTGAGAATTCCGCTCACCTTTTGCCATCACTGAAATTGGTCCCATCAATCACAAGAAACTCATGCTACACCGAACTTCTTCTTTTATCATCTTCGAGAAGGGTGTCAAGGGCTGTTATTGTAGAAATAGAATTCAAATTTTCATTGGCATGTATTTCATTTCCTTGTCGTTCAATGTCCATAGCTCCCTGCATTTAATTCAAAAGTAGCGTACTGTAACTCAATAACTAGAAAGTTCAATCCAAAAGAAAACATGAACTATATATGTAAATATATAGGACAATCAGGCTTGTAACTAGGATCTTCATCAAGTCTATAAAATATGAAAAGTTCTTGTAGTGGTTAGGATTAAAGTATACAATCAAACCAATTAACACAAAAAAAAGTACCTAGAAACTCCAAAAAGAGCAATGGATCTCCCTCAAGTTATAATAATCTTATTTTTATATTACATGAATATAGATTTCATAGATTTTATATTTAAAATATCTAAACTATTTAAATCATCACTCTAAGGAAAAAAAAAAGAAGTAGAGGATAGTTTTTTTGAGGCATTTTATTATAGTTACAATTATAGTTACAATTATAATACAACTTTTATTAACAACATTAACAAGATGGGAGAACACAAATCTATGGAGTCCAAAGCTTGAAGCTTTGAAATAAAAAGAACAAGAGATGTTCCAAGCCAAGCTGTCAAATTACTCAAATACTCAAATAGCATTCAGCAATCAGCAGATTCAGCACTCCTCTTGGTCCCCTTCCCCCCCCCCCCCAAAAGTCAAAGACACTCTTGTCAGTTGTCTCAATTCCATTGCTTGTTCCTCTCTCACTCTCATGAACTCTGTCACTCATGAACTCAATTCCATTTCTTGTGGTCTACATGAGCTACGTACCTCCCTCAAGCTTCCCTGAGGGGAGAGAATTAACAAACCAAAAAGAGCAAAAGAGGCATTGTTTCAGCTTCACTAACCTGATGACCACCGGCGTCGACTGAGATACCGAGCAACTGTCGGGTGGGTGGCTCTAAGCAACCATTGAGCAGCAGTTGTCAGTCGAGAGTTTTGAGGCGTCAACTGAAAGGTTCGAGGGACTGGGTGGCTGAGAGGTTCAAGCAACCGTCGACTGAGAGGTTCGAGGGATTGGTGAACGTCGGCGTCGAGCCGTCGATTGAGATCGACCGAGAGGCTAGATCTGAACAGACGGCGACTAGTGAGGAAGGCTAGAGAGTAAAGGGGTGGCGATGGCTGACGGCATCGGCTAGACCGCTAGAGAGAAAGTAGTGAGGTGGCGAGAGGGTTGTGTCGACTGTCGAGAGTGTGAGTGTTGTTAAAAGTATCTGAAAGGCTAGAGAGAGAGTAGAGAGGCGTGAGGCAGTGAGGGTCGTGACTTGTGAGGCTTGTCTGGCTTGAATGTTGAGGGTTTTGTTTTGTTTTGTCAAATTCACAAAATTATTATTAATATTTACTTTTTTTAAGGTTTTAAACTTTGGGGGAAAATTCTAAAATTTTAAAACTCAATTAGTTGAGTTTGGGAGGGAAAAAGAAAAATGACTTAAGAAGAATTAAAGACTTAAGAGGGAAATTTTATAAATGAAATCAAATGAAATTTAAGAGGAAAAATTAAAATAGTTAATAATTTTTAATTTTTAATTTGATAGATATGTAATAAAAATAATAAAACATAAGCGATATAATATTTGGTGAAAATAAGAATTAAGAAAACACAAGCATAATTGACAAATTATTAAACTTATTAGGATCTAACAATATTATCTTAGTATTTAATTTACTTAATGCCTTAATGCACGCTAGGATTATAAATTTATAATATCCTTTTGTGAGCCTATGACAACGTGACTACCATCATTCCGTCAAAAATACTGCATTAGTGCATTACTGATCTACAATCCTAAATTATCTTTATAATGTGTTTAAATTTTAACTCTTCATAATCATATTCAAGAATATATGTTTACATATGATTTCATGGTAATGTGACTCATTTGAATCTATTATTTTTTTCTTTTATGATATCCAACATTCACAATCACATAAATGTAATGACTATTAACACATATGGACATCTCATAAAGACAAATCAATCTTGATATGTGATCACAGATCACTTAACGGGGTATCAAAAGAACACTGAATCGATTATTAAAAATACCGACTTCAACTAATACGTTTCTGTTCAACTCAAATATGACAAATGTCAAGTTATGAACCAACACCGGGGTCAAAATAAAAAAATTTATAATTTTTTTCTTTTATTGGTCATTTTTCAAGGTATGTACATATATTTTGGCGTTGACCCTTTCAAATAAGACAATTGACTCATGAGTCATGATTGGCGCTAGGCTGATTCACTAGTTTTGTCATAGTATAACCTCAACTAAGATACTTGAAACTATGAAATTTGACTTAGCAGCTCGCAATCCTTTAGATAATTGCATGCTGCATAACTGCATGAGATATAGGGCCATTGATGGATTGTACCTGTATCTTATTAACATTCATAGTAAATGTATAACTAAGCTCATAAAAATTTTAAATTACAGAAGTTCATTTTAATTTTACTTAAGCTTTAAAACTTATATATATATATATATATATATATATATATATATATATATATATATATATACATATATATAAAATTATACAGAGTTACGGACGTATAAATGATTAAACACTAACGAGTAACGACCTAACGTATGACTTAAAAGAAGAACATATAATAAATACGCTTATGCGCTATTGGGCTTGTCCAATTAAACAGATTTTATCTTTTAAATATAATTTAATAGTAGAAATGAGAACATTCAAAATATAAGTTGACCCGAAATGAACCTGACTTCATTTATGTTTAACCCGATTTACACCCGAACCGACATTCACCCGAACATTGAATCGAATCTCACCGGACCCAAATTAGACTCAACCCATACTCGATCCGAACCGGGCTACCGTACACAACCCGAAACACACCCGACCCAAACTCCACCCGAACCGAACCCAAACCCGACCCGAACATAGTTGAACCGAAATTGACCCGAACCCGAACTTCACCCGAACCTGACCCGAACATAGTTTATCCGAAATTAACTCGAACCGAACTAAGACCCGACCCGTACCCAATCCAATTGACCCATTTGTCAGGTCTATTTACAAGCATGAAATCTTGTTGTGTAAAATATTTGAGTAGGTTTGGTGAGATCTTAAGCGTAATTTGATCAAAGTTATTTTCGACTCAGGCTCGTTTCGTATATTGAGCAAGTTGGGTACGAGTCTGTTAACTCGATTGAGTTAGTTTAGATATTTTATTATGAAATAGTTCACCTTCCATTAGCATGCCTGGATGTACATATTTGATAGTTTTCCAAGATGATCATGTAAAACTAAACAATTCATAATTGTGCTTTTAACCTACGCTTCTTTTACCACCTCGCATCTTTGTAGCTATGGCAAATTTGGTTATGGTTATGTACAATGGTATAAGGATACGACACTAATGTAATGTTTGGTTAGATGTGATCAACCTTGTAATACAAATAAATTTGTAATTATGTTTTCATTATCTTGTTTGGTTATATGATGATATTGCAATAAAAGAACTATCTTACAATTATAATTACACAAACTAATGATAATTACGTTACAGAGTACATTACATTGTCATTGCATTACATTCAACCAAACATCACATAACAGTTACTAGACCATCATCATCTTCCTTACTAGCAATGATATACCCAGATCACCTGATTTATGTAATTCAATAATTCAATTTTCTTAGTATTTGAGACTCTCTTTATTTTGAATAGTAGTCTATCTTAAAAATGAAAGCGTTATTTACATCTCACAAGAGGCAGGCTTTTAACTCTGACACATACAAGTATTTTAGGATTGAGGGAGTATATATTGATCACTCTTCAATCACAATCCTAAGAATATTTTCCAAGAAACCACTTTTAATTGTTGACAATTGCTAAATAATAAATAGATCCATATATAAATAAGCATGGACAAGCATACATATACACACCAGTGCAAATTTAAGTAACCATAATATAATAATATAATAGTTAGCTATCCAAATGCTAATTCAGCAAAGTCCTCCATAGTAAATCTATATCAGATTAGGCCGAACGCGTGAGTCAAATAGTAATTCAAAGTGACGTAGATAACCCTTTTCTTGATTTTGTTTCTTGAGAAAAATGACAAATAAATATTACAGTTGTGCCATAAAAACAGTCCCTCTTAAAATAAAAAGTCGGATTTTTGCTAAATATAAATAGGACTTTTATATGTAAAAGGGGTAAGTAGTTTGGAATGGGATAGTTAAAATGAGGATAATTTATAATGGGCTGAATATGATGAAGTATGCCACTGACTTGGACTAGGCCCAGCTATATGGCTTGATCCAATCCTTTATTAGGCGTAGTTTGGTTGCGTGTATCTTTTGGTTTGACAAATTTCAAATGTAATTTTGTGATTTTTATACTAATTATTAGGATCTCTAATTAAACTGAGACACTGAATTATATTTTATTTGAGACTTAATTCTCCTTCTTTTATATTTCATTGTTGATAAGTATGACGAAAGAGATGACAAGCTCTATTATAAGAAAGCTACTCAATGTTTATTAACTTGAGCTCCTCACTTGCTTGTCTATTTCAATGATTTGGACGACTTGTAGATGGGTTATTGGTGATGGGAAAACAAACAAACCTTATTATTGTTGCTTTTATTGAATTAACTATCCCTTTTTTGGCATAAGAAAAGATCCCACATCTAACATATGACATTGAGACGGACAAATTTTACCTTTACTTTGTTAGGTAAACATGAGAAAATTGCTATTAATTTCAAGTTGAAGTACTTTCAAAATTAGTTTTTTATATTTTACGATTATATTATAGTAGAAACTCGCTTTCAGATCATGTGAAATACTTCATATGATCTTATAAAGAAACCCTAATATATGAAATTCTTCTGCAATTATCACAAATTAATTTCTTCATGAAGGATTATTGTAGATGAAAATAAATAGATATAAATAACTTTATTTCGTCTAAATTCAGCAGCAAAATTATGCGCTTTCAGTAACAAGCTTAGGCATGAGTAGCCACTATTCACAGGAATGGGATCTAGAACATGGACACTACGCACATATTCAGCATTTGACATCCCCATAACAACACTTAACACTAAAAAATTCAACAGACTACCTTATTTATGCAGCAACAAACTTCTGAAATCCAGACTAACTAATTAACTAGCAACGTTCAGATTTCTGCTTGACCTAACGGGACCAAAATGCCCTTTGAAGCTTGAAGATTTTTGCTGCAGAGTATTAGAACAATGACTAGATTTGTTGCTAATCCTGCTTAACCCACTACAAGTTACCTCACTACTTGTAGATGACATTGGTGATGAGAGCCTATGCTTGTAGGGTGAGTCACTGTCCGAGTAGGCATCCAGATGTACTGGCCTTACCCTTGGGGAACTGAGGGATCGTGTCTTTGCCCGTGCTGACTCAGTTGCAGCCATATATGTTGGGAACCCGTCTTCTCCGTAGGAATTTTGCTTCATGTGGTTTTGAAATGACCTTCTGTGTAGTGACATAATGTGAGGGTTACTTAAGCCCCCTGCATTCCTGAGTTTCAGGTCTTGATCATTCATATTGTACTCTAGCCAGGACCTTAGACTACCTTCAGCTTTGCCACCTTCTGACTCTGTGGAATGCTGAATAGTGGGCATGGAAAATGAGACATGAAAAAACAAAAAAAAAGAAGAAAAAACCCAAACCCAATAACTTGGCCAAAGACTTCAAACTGACCCTAGCTTTGTCTCGCCTTGGGTTATTCAGTTTCAACCTTAACCTATAGGAAGTATCCTAAATGTGACCTGATGCTGTATGCTCTGATAGACAATACATGCTTGAATGACTAACGAAGTTCAAACTAAACCCAGGAAAATTATCAAATAATGTACGAATATTCAAGCAAAAGGTCGATGACATGACTTAACGTAGACATAACCTACCATTCCTAGAAGTACTACCTACCCCGCCCAACTTGAAATATTGTGGACCAAGAAGTACCTGAGCCATGAACCAGCTAATACTAGCAAGAAAGTCAATATGGCCCCTGTCCCACCCTGACCACGATGACCCGTACCCTATATGCATATGAAATATGCCTCTCTTGAGCTAATACTCGTAAGAAATTATAAAGGTAAAGATGCACAAAAGCAGAGAATTTACCCTGTGATTAGAATATGCTTTGATCTTCTGTCTCCTTAAAATGGCCTCTTTCTTTCTCAAAATGACGTCAATTTCATCAACTTTTGACAGAAGTGCATCATCCCTTCTATGCCTATTTGACTCTGCCTGCAGAGTTCGCCACGCATTGAGTAGAGATTTAGAACCAACTCATTTATACTTCTTTCGTTAATTATCAAAATAAAAATTATGCTGAACATTATCTGATCCTTCGAGGCTCAAAAAAATGGCAATTCTATTTCGCCCATACGAGAAATGACCTGACTCAAACCAGGTCTCCTAAATAGCATTGCATTTATAATCAAGCCGAAAAGTGTAAGATCAACTAGCAGCCCAACCCAAGTTTAACTGAATCTAAATTGACAACACCAGAACAAATTCTAAAGAAATTCCTTGAACTTGAACATGACCAAACTTAAATGTAAACCGAAAAAACCCTTTACTAAGTTATCCAAGGCCTGACCTCAAAATCTACGGTTGTAGACTAGAGTAAAATGCTAACAGAACAGAAGTCATTAAAAATGTACCTTAGGCTTCTCATCTCTAAGACCCTGCAACTGCAAGGGCCGGCATTTGATCTGAGCCATTTGAACTCTCCTAGTACAAAGCTCAGATTGGATGTTTACAATTGCCTGCAAGCACTTCAATGTGGTCATGGCTTGGCGTCTAACTGCTCGTCCCCGGATTATTGCTTGAAGTATAACAAATCCTTTCAATGCCCTCAGTGCTTTCCTCGCCTGTGTGTTCATTTTAACGTCCAAGCCAAACAAAAGCGTTATTCCTATTCACGAGACGGGAGTCATGTCTAACAGTATATTGCTAATCATAACCAGACTTGACAAAACTACTTGACTCAAAGCTAGAGATGGCTGCACCCTTTTAACCCGTATCAAATTGTACTAGACGTTTGCGTTCAATTGAATTTTTCTTTATCAATATTAATATTCATTTAACAATCACCACAGGTTGGTTCAAGTGGTTTGACATTTATTCTTTTTTAAGTAAGGTATCGGATTCGAGTTTTGCGGATTGAGAAAATATTTAATGGGAGAGTTCTATTTCTTATAGGGCCAACAGTAGCTTGACTTAAGTCAAATAGAGAATCCAAGATCTAAAAAATATAACGCAAACTAATTGATTTTTTTGATTTTTTTTGGGGGGGAGGGGGGAGGAGGTCGGGCGTTACGCCAAGCCTTGAAAAGGCAAGGAACTACGGTACGGATGACAAAAATTCTGATACATGTCATTTTCAAATCAGATAAATTGAACTAGGTTTTAAAATCAGACTAGGTTTAAAAATTAGATGAAAATTCATAACTTTATCATTCTTATAAGTTAGTTAAATCAGACAAACCTAAATTCGAGCTAAAATTGAGTTTCAGTAACAGATTATTAAAATTTGTATTTAAATTTAAAATTTAGATGAAAAATTGATAACTGCATCCGATTTTTTCAGATCAGACAATTCAAAACACATTGTATGATACACATAATTTTATATATGAGAAAATTATAAATAAAAATATAATTTTATGTTATTTATAAGTTGTTGCAGATTTTTACTATTCAATCACACATTTTTCCAATTTAAAACATAATAATATAATTTTTAAAACAAAAATAAGAACCTTAAAAAATATCTTAATATTTGTCATTTCACTTTAAATAAATTCAACATCTCCTGAAGATGGAGTATTTACACTTGTTCAAGCGGCATCCCCCTGACAAGCTTATCAAATAGAGTCATAGACCGACAACAAATCCAAAAACATGAACCGGCGGCACAACGACTCTACGAAAATATTCCATCAACTTGGCCTAACCTGACTCTGACACCAATCCACCCTGAGCCCTGTCAGCAATTAAACTACGAAAGTTTGGAGAGCGGGATAACTTACAAGATAACCCCTATAGACAGTCTGAATCTTAGTGGCCGCTAGATTCTCAACATGATTCTCAAGTTCCTGAATCAATTGAAAAGTGACATTCTTTGCTACAATCTCAGAGGACTTCGGCATCTCTTCTTCAAACTGGGAAATTAATTTCTGATCATCTTCTTCACATTTGCTCTGTTTTTCCCCTGTTTCGGCCTCTGTTTTCTGTGTTGGTGGAGGCAGAGGAAGGGCCAAACCCCTCTTCTGCCTTCCAAACAACCATTTCTTTCTCTTGCACATCTGAATTTTAAACAAACCAAAGTTTCACAAATCATGATAATTTTTTCTTCTTCTTTTTTGTTTTGGGTACGTCTTCGAATAAGATTGAAAAACTCAAAATAGAATAGTTGCGAGAAAATTATCATTTAAGGAGGATAATAACTTTAAAAGCACGTGTCTTGCAATGGTGATCTATATTTTTACATCACAATGGGAGCTCACATTTCCCACATCATTTTACAATTCAGCTTTTTTTTTTCTTGTGCGTTAAATGGATCACCAATTAGGATTACCAAATAAAATATCACTCATGGACCCTCATTTAAACATATTTAATTAGTTTTAACCTTTTATTTTATATTATATATTAATGTACTTGCCAAAAAAAGAAAAAGAATTATGAGCAGATCACCGCAGGGAGTCAAATCACGGGATAAACCGCCAGGTGGATCACTTATGCAAATGCAAATGATATTTTGAATCGTAAGTCTTCCTTTCAGATCATGATCTAAGCAGTACAGATGCTATAAAAAGGAGGGGGAGTGAGGGTGTAAGAACTTAAAAAGGGATGAAGAAAGAGTTCACCTGTTGGTGGTGGTGTTGAAGAGTTTCTGGGAAGAAGAGGGTCTTGATGAAGCACAGCCAGCTCCTCTTCTTAGACATTGCGTGACATGAAAGTTGAGCAAGTAGGGCGAATTAATAATATGTGCCTGGTTCTCAAGGGAAAAACATATCAGTGGTCCCATTCTTTATTATTTATTGTCTGATTATTCTTTTATTTCATGTGATCCATAATTGCTACTGCATTAGGTTTGTCACGTCACAAGCCTTTTCAAGTGTAGCATGTGGGTCCTACCTCATGACTCCAATGTAACAAACTTTGACAATACTCTCTAGTTTTTTTTTCCTTTTCTTTAATTTTGACACCTTTTTTAATTTTTTAAACTTTTGGCACCTCATGTCTGGAAATTGGATTTCCAATTTGGAGGTATCCTAAACTAATGTGCAATGGGATAATAACCTTATCTTCACTTTTTATTCAATATACATCCCGAAATTTTAGAAGTTTCTAGTGAAAATTTTGAAAAATTGAAAGAAAAGCTTCGGAATTTGTAAGTGGGCATAATATGGTATAGGATTTTCAAATTTTGGAGAAGTTTTAGGAGCTTTATAGCACATTTTATGTAATATAATTTTATTAACCTTTGTTACTAATTTGCTTAGCATATTTCTTATTTTATTATTCATCATGAACACTAGACGATAACAATACTCTATACATGTATGTCTCACTCTCACTTGAGTAAGACATATATGAATAGATTTATGTACAAACAAGCTTAGTTGTATAATTCAAAAGACTTATTTAGAGAAATCTGTTGAGTCTTAAATAGTATCGTAAGTGCTGCACGACGTAGTTGTAATTAGCAACCGGTAAGTACTGGTCGAATCCACATGGAACTTTGCTTTCAATTACTAGAACTAGATTATTCTACCCAAGGTAGGCAATTACAATTGGAGTTTTGTAACTTAACTAAGGGAAACAATAACCACTAAAAGACGGAATAAACAGCAGAAGAGTAAACACCTAGGTTGGAATTAACAGTACGACTATGCTAGTAAATCAGTTACTAGCCCTACCAAGCATTCCGAAGCATGCATCACGAATGGATAGATTGTTAATTAACTTCATCTCCTCCCTCTCTCAAAGGTCAAAGACTAATCCTAGAACTATAGTCGCTTATTTTCATGGGACTAAAAGTTGAAGGATTACAAGGTCTACAATCTCAAATCCCAATTAGGATCTTAATTATTTTCATATTAAAACCCTAATCATCTACTAAGTCTCATTAGGTAAATGTTTCGTCTCTGAACGCTCTCCTAAACCCTAATAAGGATGATGAATGATTTTTCGAGCATTTTATCGAGCATGTGGCATGCATAGTAGAATTCGCAATTACGAAACAAAGGGAAAGCGGGGATTGGACCAATTTATGATTCAACCATACACAATCGGCGTTAATCCTAACCTAAGTTGGAGGATTTAGCCTACAATCATGTTTAGAACAATAATCCAATAACTCAATTCAACAACCATAGCATCCAAACTTTAGAACAATTAAGAACAAGAGGAGATAGAATTAAGATGAAAAACCTTGAATTAATCGCATGAATTAACGGTAGAACAAACTTCAATCTAATAGCGAATTCAAAAGTGTGAAAATAAAACTCTCTAGTAAAACCTAAGAATCGCCAAAGAAACTGTCTGGGAAAAGAAAATTGAATGTCTCTCAAAACAACCCCGAAGGAAAATTTAAGTCACGACGCAGAACGGGGGTGGCACAGCCGTGCTCCGAGGTACGCTGGGATTGTGCCAAAAATCAGGCACAACCAGCCAAAAACAACACAAGTGGCACCTGCGTGCCATTTGGCATGGCAAGACCGTGCCGCTTGGCATGGTCGTGCCACGTGGCACGACCATGCCGTGCCACTTGGCGGCTTCGGCCGGTGTGCTACCCGTGTTCGATTCCTTGGGACTTCTATGTGACGCTTTTTCACGACTTTAAACTCGCCTCCTTAGCATTCCTTTCTACTAAATGTCGTCAATCTTTCCGTTTCTTCGACAAAGTCCCTGAAAATACCGAAAGACATTATATGAGTGGAATGTACGCTAAAAGAGGTTAATTCAACCCTTCCCTTAGTAAGATTGAACATGAAAACACTGAGAGAAGAGGTCGATTAGGGGCTGAAATTGGGACAAAATAGAGGTTCATCACGCCTCCATGCTTATCTCTTACTTGTCCCCAAGCAAGACTGTGATATGAAAGATTAGGGAGGAGAGTAAACCTCTCAACACACCCTCTTCAGGAAAAGGGTGATAAATAAACAAATCATGCTAGATCATGCATTACGGGCGGCCAAGTCAAGGCGTGAAAGGAAATATTGATAAAACATATACAATGTCATCCATAAATCACCCTACCAAATGAGACACACCAAACACCCCAATATTGAAACACATAGTATGATGCGACCTTCCTCAACAAATGGTGAGTAAGCAAGACTGGTAGGACCTCACTTTTAGGATAAAGTTGAACATTCACCTCAATGTGTTTAGAATATGTAACCAGGGTGCACTCAATACTCTATCCAATCAAGCAAACTACCATAAGCTTGGTAGAGTTCTCGATTCTCCACCACCAAATGCAAAGTGTAATATGCCAATCATGAGGACTTGTAAAGGGATGTAATTGGGCCAAAGGTACAGGGTGAGAAGTGGAATAAATTTGGACAGAGTGGAGCTAATAGTCAAAAGATTAGGGAGCAAAAAAAACACTTCCACAACTAATGTCGGAACAACAACCTCACACCACAATTGAAAATTGAGCAACAAGCCCCACAAAAACCTCAAGGGTGGAGTTAAGTAGTCTGAGCGCATTACCCTCATGCCAATCACGTCATTCACAATTTTTTCTATTTCTTTCTTTTCTTTTCCTTTCCGTTTTTCTTTTCTTTTTCTTTGCTTCTTCTTTTTTCATCATTTCTATTTCTTTTCTTTGAAAGGAGAAAGACATGTGAATGGCATGGGAAACACAAACTCGAATCATGAATCCCCCCCCTAAACAAGCCACTAATAACGTACCCAATGTGAACTAACATTCATAGCAAACCCAACTCAACATGGAAGTGTTGCTCCACTAGACCTTGACAAGGATATAGAGAATATCGAAAGGCCAAGTGTGTAGTATGTTGGGGACAACAACAAAGACAAGGAAAAAGGCGCAAAGGGATAGCAAAGAGGGTAGTACATATTAATGGGTGGCTTTTTGGCTCATATGGCTAAATAAAACAAAAATTGTCTCAATCATATGAACACATGCAAATGCTAACTGTGATTTCAAAGAGAACAAGACCAAGTTCTAGATATGCATCATGGAGGAGTCACACATGAAAGGAAGTAGAGACTATATGTAATGAATAGTCATTAGCCTCAAAAATCTCACAGGTAAACCTACCACAGTCAAGTGACTTACTCCAACACATGTCCCACTTATCAAAGTCAATCAGATCAGACCACATGAGTCTCAGGGGTAATTGGCATGCAACATAGGCCAAAGAGACTACGGATGGCACATTCAAACACAGTTTTCATAAAAATCACACCAAGACAAACCACACCTCAAAACAAAAATTAACATGATCGATCAATCATCACCCCTTTCACTCTCATCATAAGAGGGGTTTTCACAAACTAACTAAGAAAACAATAAAACATATAAAGGATAATGAAGAGAAGGGGAGAGATAGTACCTGGAAAGCTTATGTATGCCCAGCTCGATCATTTCTCCTTTTGGGATGCAAAATCTAATTCTATATGCTCCAAGCTACATGCTCTAATAAACAAAATATGTAAAAACAACCTAGTGAAAATTTATGAAGTCCTATCTATATGATGTGAATGTAAGTGACGTCAGCCGACCCAACCCTAGGATCCGTGATTTCACCCAAAGAGCGATAAGCTCACCACCCCCCCATACTTGAGATTGTCATTGTCCTCAATGAAAAAGACGCAGAAAAAGAGCAAGGGAAGAGGTAATGTAAGGATCGGAGGGTGAAAGGGGGAGGAAAAAGGGCGAAGGGTGACACACTCGGGTTTTTTTTTTTTGAAAGCGATAAATGCCTTGGGTTGCCTCCCAAGAAGCGCTTGTTTTAGGTCCTAAGCTTGACCCTTATCTCAAGAGAGATATGACGGCGAGACGGGGGGAGGTGGGGTAGTTGAAACATCAAATGGTTGTACATCTAACACCTCCCCATGGCTGAAATAAGAAATCAGCGCTGCCCAGGATATGTCTGTCGCCCAAGGAGGCCCTCTGAATGTAAGAGTAGTCAATGGGACCCGAAGGGGCAAGACTGTTGTCCCTATATAGGGTCCGCCACCCCAATCAGTAAGCTCTACATCCGGGACAGGTGGAGGAGGGGTGGAGAGAATCGAGGCTGCGGGAGTGGAATGGGCACCAGGGTTGGGAGATGGTGTGGGTGAAGGAAAACAGAAAGCAATCCGTTCTCCACACATAGTGAAGGTCATGGTGCCGGTCGGTACGTCAATCACCGCCCCCGTAGTCGCAAGGAATGGGCGACCTAAGATGAGGGGGGCCGGGAAGTCCTCGTCCATGTCAAGGATGACAAAATCACATGGGACAAGGAACGTGCCCACCTGAACTGGGACATCTTCCAGAATGCCTATAGGTTACCTGATAGAGCAGTCTACTAGCTGAATAGTCATGCTGGTGGGAGTGAAGTCCCATAATTGCAGCTTCTTGTAGAGAGAGAGCAGCATGAGGCTCACGCTGGCGCCCAGATCGCAGAGGGCTCTCTCAATCTGTGTATCCCCTATGCATCACGGGATAGAAAAACTGCCAGGATCCTACAGTTTTGATGGGGACCGCCTCTATAAGAGCGCGCTGTAGGACCCGCCGATGGGAGCCACTAAAGCTTCCCCAGGTTCTCCTTTCTTAGACAGGAGCTCTCTCAAAAACTTCAAATGCGCAGGTGCATCCTTGAGAGCTTCCAGGAAGGGGCTACTGACATAGATTCGGCGTAAGGTATCCAGAAATCACGTGAATCTAGGTTCAAGCTGAGATAGTTTAGACCATGGCAGTCTCTAAGGGAAAGGCACTGGGGGCTATTAAGTACGAGTGGGAGGTGGATGACTAGGATCCCCAGAAGAACTCAGATTCTCTTCTTTCTTCTTCCCTTCTGTTCCCGCGGAATCAGGAACTGGAGCTACCTCCTGGAGAACCATCATCGGGCTTTCCTCTAACCCCTCTCCCATCGCGGAGATGACATTAACATGACTTCGGGAGTTAGTCTCCGGCTGGCTTGGGAAATGCCCCTGAGGCTGCAACAGGTGGTTCACCTGTTGAGCGATCTGAGCAATCTGGGCATCTATTGTCTTCTGATGGGCAGCCATGGCATCGAGCCTAGAGGTCAATAAATTGATCGATTCACCAATACTGTCATTAGTCTTGGTCTGAGTCGCTATGAAGCGCTTCATGAGACTCTCCAGATGTGATTTGGGTTAAGGAGGTGGAGAGGGTGGAGGATTGTAGGGAGCTTTGTTGTGGAAACCATATGGCTGGACAGAACTCTAGGGGTGAGGGTTAGGGTTCTTGTAGAGAGGATTTGGGTGACTCTTCCAACCCTGGCTATAGGTGGTGGGTTGGGGGTTATTCTGTGGCGGTGGGTTGTAATTGTGGAAAGCGTTGACGTGTTCAATGCTAGGGGGAGTATTGTAACACTCAACGGAGGTATGACCCTGTGCACCACAGGCTTCACAATATGCATAGGCCCCCATTGATGACCCCACAGAAGTGACTGATGGGTGGCCACTCTATCCAATCGCTATGCTAGGGCGTCCACCCTGCTGGCCAGGAGTGTCACAGCGTCCACCTCATGTCTGCCGCCACCCTTCTTGGGGGTGGCCATCTCACTCGGCCAATGATAATTGTTGGAAGCCATCTCTTCTAACAATGCCGTCGCTGCTTCAATAGACTTGCCCATGAGAGCACCCCCTACTCCGGCATCAACAGAAATCTTCACTGACCGCTCCAACCCATTGTAGAAAGTTTGGATTAGGAACCAGTCAAGAGCTCCGTGGTGGGGACATTGCCGCTGGAGGTCTTTAAACCTCTCCCAGGCCTCGTACAGGGACTCTTCATCCTGTTAGGTGGTGAACGAGTTGGGTTCCTCGTTCTACAGCTATTCACTGGCTCTATCCCTCAGTGAGAATGGGAATAACCCCAGTCGAATCGCATCGGTGGTAACCCCGTTGAGTTTGATGGTGTCACACTACACAAGGAATTTACGAACGTGCACATTGGGGTTGTCTGAGGGGTAACCGTCAAACTGGTCCCGCTCCACGAAGGTGATGAGCGCGAGACTGAGTTCGAAGTTATTGGCTTTGACAGTCGGGTTCATAACAGACAAAGTAGTACCCAACGCTTGTGCCAGGGCATAATCGCACAACACCCTCTGGTCTTGCCCTGTCATCGCTGCTTCTGCCTTCTTCCTCCTTCTCGCTACTCCACTACGCCTGCGAGATGCTGCTTCTATCTCAGGATCCAATGGGATAAGGTGTTGATCCCTTTGACTCCTCTTGCGCATACAAGAGCAAACACTACCATGGCGTAAACAGTTTCTAGCAAGAATAGGAAGAACAATACACTAGAACAAAAGTAAGGAAAAAAAAAACAAGGAAAAGCCTAGTCTAGAGTATTCGAATCAGTTCTAATATTGGAATGCTCAAGTTCCCCGCTAATGGCACCAAACAGTTGTTGTGTCTTAAATAGTACCGCAAGTGCACGGCGTAGCTGTAGCTAGCAACCGACAAGTACGGGTCGAATCCATAGGGAACTTTGCTTTCAACTACTAGAATTAGATTATTCTACCCAAGCTAGGCAATCACAATTGGAGTTTTACAGCTTAACTAAGGGAAACAATAACCACTAAAAGATGGAATAAACAACAGAAGAGTAAATACCTAGGTTGGAATTAACAGCATGATTATGCTAGTGAACCAGTTACTAGCCCTACCAAGCATTCCCAAGCATGCATCACGAATGGATAGATTGTCAATTAAGTCCGTCTCCTTCCTCTCTCAAGAGTCGAAGACTAATCCTAGAACTATAGTCGCCTATTCTCATGGGACTAAAAGTTGAAGGATTAGAAGGTCTACAATCCCAAATCCCAATTAGAATCTTAATTATTTTTATATTAAAGCCCTAATCGTCTACTAAGTCGCACTAGGTAAATGTTTCGTCTCTGAACGCTCCCCCAAACCCTAATAAGGAGGATGAATGCTCTTTCGAGCATTTTATCAAGCATGTGGCGTGCATAGTAGAATTCGCAATTACAAAACAAAGGGAAAGCGGGGATTGAGCCAATTTATGATTCAACCATACACATTCGGTGTTATTCCCAGCCTAAGTTGGAGGATTTAGCCTACAATCATGTTTAGAACAATAATCCAATAACTCAATTCAACAATCATGGCATCCAAACTTTAGAACAATTAAGAACAAGAGGAGAGAGAATTAAGATGAAGAACCTTGAATTAATCGTATGAATTAACGGTAGAACAAACTTCAATCCAATAGCGAATTCAAAAGTGCAAAAATAAAACTCTCGATCTAGTAAAACCTAAGAATCGCCTGAGAAACTGTCTGGGAAAAGAAAACTGAATGTCCCTCAAAACAACCCCGAAGGAAAATTTAAGTCGCGACGCGGAACGTGGGTGGCACGGTCGTGCTTCGAGGCACGATGGGGCCGTACCAAAAATCTGGCACAACCGGCCAAAAATAGCACAAGTGGCACCGGTGTGCCATTTGGCACGGCAAGACCGTGCTACTTGGCACGGCCAGGCCGTGCCACTTGGCAGCTTCGGCTGGTTGTGCCGGTTTTCGTGGCTCAGTTGTGCTACCCGTGTTCGATTCCTTGGGACTTCCATATGATGCTTTTTCGCCGCTTTAAACTCGCCTCCTTAGCACTCCTTTCTGCTAAATGTCGTCCATCTTTCTGTTTCTTTGATAAAGTCCCTGAAAATACCAAAAGACCCTATATGAGTGGAATGTACGCTAAAGGGGGTTAATTCGACCCTTCCTTAGTAAGATTGAACATGAAAACACCGAAAGAAGGGGTCGATTAGGGGCTGAAATTGGGACAAAATAGCGGTTCATCAAAATCCATAAATAATGACTCAACATGTGACCTTGTGACTTAATGAATAATCATGCCGCATTAATAGGGAAGAATTATTGATAGTATAAACTCAAAAGAAACATATAAATAACTTGAAAAATCATATTGTACACCTTGATAGACAATTGAATATATACACTCACTTTTTGAAAAACAAAGGAAAAATAAAGAATAAAACAAGAGAATCAAAAATTAAAGAAACTATTGAAAAACCATATGAAGTACTCCTAAAATTACAATATAAGAATTGAAATAATTTACGTCTGAAAATCAAGTGTCAAGAAAATACAAAGAAGAATAGAATAAAGAGGAAAAAAATATTGTGAGTCCTTTTTACTCAAAAAATGGTTCGAAAATACAAAGTTGTATACAGTTTATGTACTTACACGCTAAATCATAGAAAATACATACATACTTACTATAGTATTAGAAAGGTCAGAGTTGAAATCTTTTGAGAAAAAGGAATTTTATAGTAATCTCCTCTTAATAAAAAAATGTTAGTGTTGCTTGTGCTACCTTTGGGGCTTTCTTTATGCTTTCAAGTGTGACTATCACTTTCTCACATGCTTTCAACAAGCAACATGTTTGAGGGTACATGCCACAATTATGTACCAACGTCCCTCCAAATAGTATTGGGTCCAACCTAGTGGCAAACTAGGTGTGCATAGCCCTATTATAAATTTCAATAAGTTGTGTTGCATTCCCTTGCCCCCCTGCAAGTCACCACTCATACTACCAAATCGATTTACTGATATACAAACTATGGTTTATTTTTTTATGGGTAAAAATGATAGATGTATTACCACATGGCAGAATTGAGTTGTACAAATCCCAAAGGGAGTGCAATGCTCATGCCTTTAGGACAAAAAGAGCAAGAGTTTTCCCAGCCTTCTCCCTCCTACTGACATATACAAGGTATTTCAGTCTACTGTCTATAAAGTATAAGCAACTATCTATAACTTGCTTTAAGACTTTTCCCTTGTTGCTGAAATCTTCTATTATTTCTCTCATGCCAAAGGTAGTTGGTGATGCCTAATACGCATAGACAAAATACTTTCTGTGCAACTCTAGGTTTCTTGAGCTTCTGCCATATTGTTTTGATATGTCTGATCTGTAGTATGCATCTTGGAATTTGCCTAGTGTGTAGCACATTTTCGAGAACACTTTGACTAAAGTGGCATTGGTAGAAAAGATGTGCATGGGTTTTTGGTTCATCAAAACACAGAACACAGCAGGCTGACTGTACTGATGGTTCCATTGCAGAATTCTATCAAATGTAATAAGCTTGGCTAAACACACCCTCCAAAAACAGAAGGTCTGTTTGGGTATATTGAACCTTTCCCAAATGATTCAGGCCATAGGGAATTCTGGCTTTGTATCCATTGGTAATAGTGTACTTCCCATTAGTGTTGCATCCCCATTGATTTTGGATGTATCTTGGAGCCGATCTCTCTCTAATCTGAATTATTTTTCGCCAATACCATGATGAATTGGTACATGCCTTAATATCCCATAGGTTGTTTTTCTTCAAGTAATCCATGAACCCATTTAACCCAAAGACAGTGCTTGTCATTAACAAGATACCAAACATGCTTACCAATGGCTACTATATTCATATTCGGCAATTCTTGATACCAAGCCCACCCTTTGTTTTGGGCTTGCAAATGAAGTCCCAAGCTACTTAGGAGCATTGTGGTAACTAGCTGTCTGATTCCAAAGGAAGTTCTTGCAAATCGCCTCAATTTGTTTAATGATCTTCTTGGGTAACACAAAAAGGGAGGACCAATATGTGCACTAGGAAAAAAGAACACAGTTGATAAGTTGAACTCTCCCAGCATATGAAAGGTGCCTTGTTGTCCAACAAGTAATCCTTTTGTTGATTTTTTGAACCAGAGCATGACAATCTATAGCACTCAACTTCCTTGGTGAGAGAGGTACTCCAAGATGCTTTACATGAAAGGAGCCACTAACAAATCCAATGAGTTGGAGAATTCTGTTTTGTGTTTTAGTATTAATACCTACAAAACATGCTTGGCACTTTTGTTTATTGGCAACCAAACCAGTAACATTAGAGAAATGTTGAAAAGCTTGCATGATAGTTTGGATTGTAGGTAAATGACCTTTGCAGAAGATCATTAAATCATCAACAAAGCAAGGGCTTAGCAATTTCAAGCTTTACATAATGGGTGGAATCTGAATTGCTACTATTCAGCATGAAAAAGCAAGGCTCTTGTCAGGTAGTCCATGACTAAGACAAAAATCAAGGGTGAAATAGGATCACCTTGTCCAATACCCTTCTTCCCTTTGAAATTTTCATAAAGGTGTCCATTAATACTCAACCTAAATCTACAAGTAGTCAAGAGAGTAAGTATCCACTGGCAAAATTAACGACGGAATTTCAGCTTAGCAAGTAGCTGCTTAATGAACACCTAAGAAATTGAATCATAGGCTTTCATAGGTCTATTTTAAAACATGTATCGCGGGGATATAGTTTTCCTGTCATATAGCATGATAAGATCTTGACATATCATTATGTTGTGTCCTATTAATGTCCCCTCATTAAAAGCATATTGGTTACGATGCAGTATATCAGGTAAGACCTCTCTCAATCTAGAGCATAGAAGCTTAAAGATACCTTTGTATAATGTATTGCAACAAGCAATAGGTAGATAGTCCACAACGGTGGACGAGTTTGACACTTTTGGGATTAGGAAAATGTTAGTACAATTCCACTCATGAGATATCTTACTACGATCAAAGAATTCCTGGATAGCATTGCAAATGTCTTCCCCAATTCTACTCTAACTGTTCTTGAAAAAAACACTAGTGTAACCATCAAGGGCAGGACTTTTGTGATTAGGGATAAACAACAAAGTTGTCTTGACTTCTTCCTTGGTGAAAGCCCTTAGTAGAGCAAGTTGTTGGGAACTACTTAGGCGGGGTCCCATGGCTATAATCTCTTCATCAACAAGACTGCTTGTAATAGCAGGCAATCCCTAGAAAGTCTTCATAGTAATGAGTGAAATGTTGAATTACTTTGTTATAGTCGCAAGTCTAATTACCATCTTCCAATAAATGAGATTCTATTGTAGTGGTGGTGCTGCTCCAACTTATCAAAAAGTATTTATCATTTGTGTCCCCCAAGTTAAGCCAATCCTCTTTGAGTTTTTGAATAAGGAAACTCTCAAGCCTCTTATGCCATAACTGATATTCAGGCAGAAGCTTCTTTTCCTCTTCATATAAGCCATGTGTTAAAGGATTTGCTTGCAATTGGAGCTTTATATAACTAAGGTTTTCCTTAGCTTTAGCAAACTGAGTTTGTACCCCACTGAAATGATCCTTGTTCAAATATCTGAGTGGTTTTGGAGCCACTGCAATTTCTTTTATACTTGCTACATTCTGGATCCTTGGGATTTCTATTTCCAAACATTTTTAACAATATCAAAGAATCACTTATCTGTACCCCACATATCAAAATATTTAAAAGACTTGGGTCCCCAGTGATGCACTTTGAAGAAGATGATTAGCCCAGGGGAGTGATTTGAGATGTCCTCAACCAAGAAATGTGTTTCAGAGTTTTGGTATGTATCCAACCAGGATCTATTGACAAGAACTCTATCAATTCTTGAAAAATCCTAGAGCTAAACTCCTGCTTGTTAGTCCATGTGTACCTGTGTAACGGCCCGAACCTAATATTCATTCTAAGTATGTTGACATTATTTTAATTACAAATTAATCAAATTGGGCGCCGCATTTCAATGCAGCATTTTTTGTATATGTACACGTATTTGTGCATTGCAGGTTGAAACGACGTCGTGGCCTCAAAATGAACTATGTTATACTTCGTCATAATTCATTAAAATTCTAATAAATAATTGAACATCCACTAAAATTAAAATAAAGATATATTCTACCACAATTGACATTCGAAGGATGAAAATTTTGAATTTAGTAATTTTAGCCAACGATTATTAATTCAATCATATGGATCTATGAGTAATGAATGAAAAATCAAATAAAATAAATTAATTAAAAAAAAAGAGCGGGAAAACCGACATAAGGTCGGTCTAAACCCAAAGCAAACCCCGCCAAACTCTCAAACTCACTCTGCCTTATCCTTCCATAGCTCGAAGGACCGCCCGACGCCCCCTCCCCCTCACCGCTGCTGTTCACCGGTCCCTCTCTGATCGCCGACCGCCGCCATCGGCGCCTCCATCCCCATCGCCGGTCACCTCAAAACCCAGACCTTTGCCCCACTACCCCTCTGCCCATGTGAAAACCCCTCCCCTGTTCCCTCTCTGGTGTTATTCGTCTGCATGCCAGCGTCTCCCCACCACGGCTCTGCCATCGTCGGTAGCCGCCGTTCACTGCCATCATCGTCGTCCTCTTCCCCGTGTCCTGCTCTAGTGAGTTCTTGGAAGGCAAAACCCTAACCTCCTCTAATATGATTTTGATCGTTTTGAGATTGAATCTTTGTAAATAATGTTGTGATTAGTTCTGGGGAGCATTAATTTGATACTTCTTGGGGGTTTATTTGCTGACTTGATTGTGTGGAATGATTGAGGAGTGGAGGTTAACATGGTATATGTGTTAGTTGAAGGTTGAAGATGAACATTCGCTTGTTGCATTAATTCAATAGTGTTTAAATAGATTTCAATGCATAACTGAATATAACAGAGAGATATGTATACATACATACATACATATATATATATATATATATATATATATATATATATATATATATATATATATGTCAAGTCAACGTGTTGTGATCTTAAGCATGATGGTTTATTGTTTATGAAGTGGGATTGACGAGAATTTTAGGTTGATCATGCTTATTGATGATGGGTAAATGGGTTTTATGGGCATTTGAGGGAAATTGAGATATGCATGTGTCGAATGGATGCCACAGATGCGGTAATTTGGGGTCGTACATGGATTGTAATTGTTTATAATGATTTAATGGTGTTGAATTTATTCTAACCAAAAGTTCAGTAAATCAAGCAGCCTTGTTCCATCATGAAACGGCGGTAATGACTTCAATCAAATTAAAAGTCTTCCGCTGCTAATTTATAATAGATTAGTGGTTAAGTTAGAGTAATTAGACATTGGCAATTGGGGGCGTTACAACCTGCATCCCTTCCAAGCTAAATTTGCACACCAATGGAATATATGCATTGCTAAAAATCACATATGTCTTGCTAAGTGACTAGTAGCCTTCCGATTCTATCATCAAGATTTAATAAGTGGCTAAAATCCCCCATTACAAGCCATGGTGTTGAGGTGTTTTAGCCCTTAATGAAATCAAGAACTCCCATAATTGCTTCCTCTCCATCTCATTATCATCCCCATAGACCAGTGTTAACTAAAAGGATCTGCTAGAGAACACGTGCTTAACCCAACAATATACAGTCTATACAGTAGACTACATAATCTAAACTGTGAATTCTTCTAGAATCCACATCAGCCAAATTCTACCTTTCTCATGTTCATTATATTGTAAACTGTGGTTTATGGCAACAAAAGTAAGTCAAATTTCATCATAAAATCAAGTGATACTAAATCTTTATGTTACCTTCCTCTATATAATCCACGACACTGACATGTGAACATAGATACAACATGACATGGACACCAGACATGTTAATTTTCGAAAATTAGGATATAGACATTGCATGAACATAACTATTAAAAATTATAAGAACTCAATTCAAAACTTCAAATCTTATTGAGTAATTTTTCTCTATTTTTTTAAAATATAAAAAGAGCAAAATGCATTCTTGAAAGTTGAATGGTAAAAAGAACCTACAAACTACTCTTTTTATTAAAACCAAAAAATATAACCGATCGTTAATCTAAGACTTCAATAATAGTTAAGTGTTTAAAAAAAAAAAAGAGATGAAACAAATGGTATTCAACAATAGCTATTGTCCTTGAAATAGAAACAACCATTGATAGAGTTGTATTAATTATTCAATTTGGCACTAATAGGCTTAATAAGACAAAGCAACTTCTAGCTTCATAGATTTGCGTTTGATACGTAGGATCTACATGTATCCAATATATATGTTAAATTTTGAAGATTTTTTCAATCTTTGGTATTGTTAGATAGCTGCCTGAGAAGCGTCGGTGTTAAAAACGTGCCCGACCTTAAGACACTACAGCAATGAGAAGTGTCCGTACTTCATTGCTTTTATCCCTCATGAGAACCAATTGTGATACACTACATGTTATCACCCTTATTTATGGTGCTTTCCCAAGGTACCATTAGAGAGTTGCATGTCATTAAGCCAAACCTAAATAAAAATGTTCTTAGATACAAATGCCACTAAAAATTCATTATGGTTAACAAAGTCATTGATTTTTTTAAAGTTAATCCATGTGACTAAACTTGTTATAAGTTTAAATATTGTTCAGCTGTGGCAGGTAACCCAATTTAAAAATGATATTAGCTAGTAAATCCATGTAATTAAGGTTGAATGATTTTTTTTTAAAAAAAAGAAGAAGAAAAAAGAATGCAATAGGTAAAAGAATGAATTTGTCCAAAATCTGTATAACTAAAAATGGCAATTTGGAACTTTTTTGTCCAGCTTAGATTGTACGGATTAAAGCAAAATGTCTCTCTAAACTTTTTCTACTTCATCTATGTGGAATAGTAGATAGTCTATAGTTTTTAAAGCCATGCTTAATCATAACCAGTCTCTTTACAATTTTGTCATTAAGGGTGTGACTGTTATATCAAACTCCCCCAGACCCGCTTGATGGTAGAATTTTTGAAGTATTGAATTTGAATTTAGATTTGGACCTTTTCCCTCTTTCCCTATTAGAATTGCATTGCTTGTTTAAATACAACTCGCGCTCTCACTCTCTCTCTCTCTCTCTTATGATGAGTAAAATTTCAACTCATATGTTCATTCTCTTACCCAAATAATATGGAACAACCCTAACTTACCTAGTTCCATTTCAATTTAATCCCCTTCCCCCAAACCGCGATGAAAGCTACAACTAAAATAAGTTATATAATACTTCCCTACAGTATTATTTTTGTCTCTCATCTACTCGCCCTTAAACCTCCAACTTCAACCTTATGTACTGATTCTTAAGTGGCGTCACACTTTCTTTCTCGCTCGGCTTCTCCGTCTGAGGCTGCAACCAACGAAAGCATACATCATGTGGGGATCTTGAGGCTCAATTTTCTGTGAGCTTCACAAAAATCAACTCAACTTTGCAACTTCCTCCAAGATTTTGAGTTAAGTGCTCTTGTTATGGTTTCAAATTCAGACTCTAACAATTCCATTCGGGGATCACTGAAGAACAAATGGAGAAAAATGTGGAAGTCAGGTCTTTCATTGACTATAATTGCATTTTAAAATTATTTTTCCTTTTTTCAACTATAACATTAACAGTCCCCAAGCATGGAAACTTATAATTCAAAAATTAATTACAACTTGCTGCAAGCCTGTAACCCGTTAAAATCAAATTTAGTGGCATTTTAGTTGGGGTTGGTAAAAATCTGTCCGATCCGATTATCCGAATTCGTTCGACCCGGAAAAAATTGGGTACGGTCACAAAATTTATGTCCTAATTTAAAATTCAGATAACCGGCCATGTCCGAATTTAAATCTGGGTCGGGTTCAGGTTTGAGCATTCGGGTTCGGGTTGTCTGGATTTTTGAACCATTTTGGGCTCGGACAATCTGACAACCGAGGTTCGGACATCGAACAACTATGTTTATGTGTAATTTTAGTCTAACTCTTTATAAAATTTTATAAAAGCAACTTCGGATAACCGAGTTCAGATGCTAAAAAATCGGGCTTGGGTTCGGTCACACAAAAATTCAGTCCGAAATCGTAACACAAATTCGAACATTCGGACAATCAGGTTTGGACATAGGACATTCGGGTCCGAGTTCGAGTCTGGCTTGTGTGTTCGAATTTTTACCAGCCCTAATTTTAGTGTTAAAATTTCTGAATAGCACGAATTGACTCAAAAACAAGTCATTGACATCTTTTCCCATAATAAATAGTTTAGGGATACCTTTATCCAAGCACACTGAATAAAACATATTCTTCCTCGACAAGCACTCACAGACCATTGTGCCAAGCCCGTTCATGGTCCACTATTGTGCAACTTTGCAAAAATGGACGTACAGTTAGCTTTAGCACCACTAGTTGGAGAAACCTGAAAGTGGAGCCATTGAGCCACCACCGTGAAAACGAGCTCAAATAAAAGTACATTTTAAAATCAGTTAATAATACAAGCATCCAAAAAAACTCCCTGACCTCGTCTGGGAAAAAAAGAAACTCACTAAACGACAGGGTGATCCAAATAATGTGAGATGGTCATGTGTCGTTATTAACCAATTATGATTTTAATCAACATTCAATAATTTGAACCACTGTACGTACATGAGTGCAAATTAGAAATAGTCCACATTAGCAATTAGTAAATCACATGCTTAACTATTGTCTTTGTGTTTTAGCTTCCTTCAACACTCACTTGCATATTCTTTAATAACTCCCTTGTTTAACAAAATTCTAATTGATTATGAACATAAAAGTTATAATAGGATTTGACAAGGTACAAATTTAAAATATCTCGGTATGGATCATATTAATTAATTAGTGAAAAGTAAAATAATTTAACTAACTTTCTTTATTTTGCTTTTTGTTAGTAGTAGATCAAAAACATTAATTTAGAATTTGATGAAAACAATCCCACGACATTTTAACTTAACATTTCTCTAGTTCTATAATTTGGGATTTTTTTTAAAAAAAAAATCTTAAAGTTCCATTGGATTTCTTATGTTGACCTGGCCCAATAAGTTAACAATAGGATAAGGAGAACGCAGATCAGATTGAATGCAATAAAAATCTAGCCTGACTAATGTTCAGAATTGGAATGGATCTTTTTAAATCCCAGCCACTTGTCCAAACAAGAACAATTTGCACTGAAATACAGACACTGAATGATCCCACATTGGAGCAGTTGATGGTTCGGGAATTTAGGGGTGGACAACAAATAGGGCATTTATTGAGTTAAATAGATCGGTCTTTTTAAAATAGAGTCAACAAATAATCGAGTCAATAATAGATTAGATTAATAATCGGCCAGGCCATTAAAGAATTTTAACGGATAGAACTAGGTTGATCTATTAATGGTTCATTTAATGCATCGTTGCTTTTCAATCTACTTGTTATATTAATTTACATGCTACAATTAATTAAACTTATTAATAACGCTCTATAAATAATAATACTTATCATACAAAGTTTTTTGTACAAGTTTGTTATATTTTAAAACGAGTCAAAAGCTAATCTCCATTTAACCGACCTGATCTGACCCGGACTTGATTCATTGCCCGCCCTTATTCAGGATTGAAGGCAGAAGAATAATCTGGATGGTCAATGAATATTTATTGATGATTCCTGTAATTGTCAACAAAAAGCATATCATGTGCGGTGTGCTACTTAAAGTCAAAAAGATCCAAAAAAATGCAGCTTTTATATTCATCAGAAGAATGCAATTAAACAACAGCTGGGGGGTCACTGGGTCACCCAGTGTTCATTGGATTGAGAACACGAGAATGCATTATTGAGAGAACAAGTGGGGAACTTTAGTAACATGGAGGGACTTAGAGAATGTTGGGCAACCAAACAAAATCCCTTCTCTCTGGTAGTCACTGCAATTCGAAGCCATCAACAAAATTGTGTTCTAATTACTTTAGCAATGGAGGACAGTTGTAGAAGGGCCCATTGCCACTTGCTCTGCTTTTATTAGGCTTGCCATTGCCAACCTTCTAGTTTTGAAGGAATTTTCTCAGCTGAAATCATTGATTTATTAAAAAAATGATATGATAGAAAGTGATTTGGAATTGACTCAGGATTTACGTATTCAGATTAATTTCCACAAAATGAAATAATTTATTAGTACGTTTTTGATGAAAATAGGTCCATGAGATATATGGGATGTGAAGACTGCACAAGCTGACCACCAGGAGGGGTGATTGGGCTTTTCTTTACTAAAATTCCCATAAAATCTTTTTGTTTTCATTCCGGTGAACTCATTGAATTAATAAACGGGCTAATTTTTTGTCGCCTATAAAAACAGGTCAAATTTACTCGAAATTGAAAAAATAACATGTTTTCACACTAAACGATCAAATCGTATTAGCTTTAGGGCGAAATTGGTTTGGTTCGTGTTGAGTTCATATTTCTCTCAGCAATTTCAGGTCGAGTTTGGGTCGTATTATCGTATCGAGCCATGCTTTCCCAACTCTAATTAAGAGTATGGTATAGGAATTGACTTCCACCTATTCTAACCACATATTACTTCTTGAAGTACGTTTTTATCATTGAAGAAGAGAATCAAGTTGTGATTCAAGTAATCAATCAACAAATACTCCAACAAATACAAGACTATGGCAGATATCAACAATCATTCAAGATATTTGGTGATATGCACATATGGTGGATCACTGTTTATTTCTACACGCAGCGTGCAGCAAATAGCTGGCCGCAGCACAGCGTTGGAAACACCATGTCGCACCAACACCTTAGAGCAATTTGTTCTCAATAACAACACCGTGGCGTCTTGCTTTCTAACAAAAAACCCTTGCATTTTTTTGTCGTTTTGTGGTGCTTTTTTTTCTTTTCGGTCTATTTATTTATTTTTTTTGGATGCAGGCCGACCATTCAGATTATACGAGACTCCAATTTTTAAATTAATATTTTTCAAAAGGAGCATATCATTAATTAATAATCCTTCTAAGGTGAATATTTCCAAAGGCAAAAATCCCCCAAAGGCGAGTTTGACTTGATTATCGATTAACCTTTGAATGTCTAATCATTTTGATTACATCAACGGATTAACCTTGAATCCTCCAAATGCGAATTTGTCCTGATTATCGGTTAACCTTTGAATGTCTAACCCTTTTGGATACATCAATGGGTTAACCTTGAATTCTCCAAAGGCGAATTTTACTTAATTATGGTTCATCTTTGAATGTCTGACCCTTTTGGGTACATCAATGGGTTAACTTTGAATCCTCCAAAGGCGAAAATCCTCCAAAGGTGAATTTGACTTGATTATCGGTTAACCTTTAAATGTATAACCCTTTCGGGTGCATCAATGGGTTAACCTTGAATTTCATCTTAAGACAAGCTTCCAAATGCGAAAATTCTCCGAATGCGAATTTGACTTGATTATCGATTAATCTTTGAATGTTTGGCCTTTTGGGTACATCAATGGGTTAACCTTGAATTCTCTTAAGTTGAACTTCCTCAAAGGTGAAAATCCTCCAAAGGTGAATTTGACTTGATTATCGGTTTACTTTTGAATGTCTGACCCTTTTAGGTACATCAACTGGTTAATCTTGAATCCTTCGAAGGAGATCTACATCGCCTATGTGAGAAACTTGAAGAAGGCTATACTGCACATGTCAAGCAACAGCTTTTTGATTTCTTCATGCTTTTGCAGGTTTGCCATTTCAAATGTCGGATGCTTAAAGCATTGGACTAAATGAATCATTTTCTCTATGACTTGCCACAAGCAATAACAAAGTTTTTTTTTTTTTGGAATAGGTCCACCTTGAGTGACTTTACTATTTTTCTCACCCTTGGATGGTTTGGCCACGCGAGCCTGCCTTGGGTGACTTTCACTATTATAAAGATGGAGGTCACATTGTTGTCATCACAAATCTTGAAGGGCGGGGCCTATGTCGGCAACATGAAGGAGGAGGTTATGGTACTGTTTCTACCAACTTGAAGGAGGAGCCCTGCGTTGCCAACATGAAGGAGGAGGTTATGGCACCGTTTCTACCATATTGAGGGAGGAACCCTGTGTTGCCAACATGAAGGAGGAGGTTATGGTGCCATCACTAGCAACTTTAAGGAAAAGGCATGCGTTGTCGTTGATGCTAACTCGAAAAAGGAGATGGACATCTTGAGCAAGGAGGCTCTAGCGCTATTATCAACAAGTCAAAGGAAGAGACATATATCATCATTACCCCCAATTTGAATGAGTCCTAAGAATTTGCAATGCTTTTGTGATATTGTAAAGTCTGCTTAGATAGTATAAATGTTTGCTCAATGACTTGATAGTTAGCAACTTCGATAATTTGGGGGTCTCGAACTTTGAAGACTTAGGCTCTTCTTAAACTTCAAAGACTTAGGAGTCTTAAGCTTTTGATAACTTGATAATTCTAAACTTTGATGACTTCAGAATCTTTATCTTTGAGGACTTATGAGTCTTGCTTTGGATGAATTTCGATGACTTTGGCATCTTACTCTTTGAAGACTTGGGAGTCTTTATCTTCAATGACTCGGAGGATTTAATTTCAGTGACTTGAGAGTCTTGAACTTGAGAGACTTAGTTGTCTTTAATTTTGATGACTTGAGAGTCTTTGTCTTTGATAACTTATGAGTGTTGAACTTGGGAGACTGAAGAGTCTTTCAGTTTAATGACTTGAGAGTCTTTATCTTCGATGACTTGTGAGTCTTAAACTTGGCAGATTTAAGAGTCTTTAATGTTGATGACTTGAGAGTCTTTGTCATCAATGACTTATGAGTCTTTGACTTAGGAGACTTAAGAGTCTTGATTTTGATGGCTTTTGATTTTGATGACTTGAGAGTCTTTATCTTTGATGACTTGTGAGTAATTGAATTCACTTCAAAGTTTGTAATTTTGTTGACTTGATAGGCTTTAGGTGACTTGGAAGTCTTTAATTTTCATGACTTGAGAGTCTTGAACTTAGAAGACTTAGTTATCTTTAATTTTGATGACTTGAGAGTCTTTGTCTTTGATGCCTTGTAAGTCATTGAACTCACTTCAAAGTTTGTAATTTTGTTGACTTGATAGTCTTTAGGTGACTTGGAAGTCTTTAATTTTGATGGCTTTAGCGTCTTACGGGTGACTTGATGGTCTGCGTTGACTTGAGAGTCTAGAAGCTTGGACTTGAAAGTCTTAAGGGTAAATTGAGAGTCAAAATTGTTTTTATGACTTGGGAGTCTTTAAGAGTCAAAATTGTTTTGCGACTTGAAAGTCTTCATCCTAAATGCCGATTTTGGGTTGCTCCTCTTGCAAAGCATTTTCCAATATGATCTTAATAGAAAATCAATTATATTCTTCAGTGTCTTCTTCGTCTAATGTGATCTTTCCTTCCTTTGCAAGTTGCAGGACTTGTCCCCTGAAAGCCTTGCACTTTCCTATGGAATGACTGATGATCCTGTGATACTTGTAATATTTGGGATCATTAGTTCTTTCAATTTCTTCAGGACGCCTTGACTCTGGGAGTTCTATAAGCCCTTTCTTGAGAAGTTTGTGAAGAATTTCTGACACATCAGACTCAGAATAAGGACATTCATTTTCTTTAGAGCCTCTAAGCATGGAGCCTTTACTTCTTGATGATGTTACTGATTCACCATCATTGAGTCGTCTTCCATAGTAGGCGATTGTAAGCTCCATATCATGAGCTTGTGTTGCTAATTCTTGAAAAGTCTTGGGCTTGTTTACCTGCAAAGCATATAGGATATCCCACTCGATTCCTTGAGCACACATCTCAACAGGAGAACATTTAGGCAAGTGATCCTTGCACTTCAATGAGAGGGCACGCCAACGATTGATATAATCTATGATTAGCTCTTCATCCCCTTGCCTAGTGTTAGTCAACTCACTTATGCTGACCACGCTGCATGTGCTATAGAAGCGATTCAATAATTCATTTTCCATTTGCCCCCAGCTATTGATGGATGTAGAGGCAAGGTCTGCGTACCAGTCAAACTCAAGACCTTTAAGAGATCGCACGAATTGCCTTAGTAAGAGGTCGCCACTTGTGCCAGCGTTATTGCAGGTCTCGATGAAGTGCGCTATATACTGCTTTAGGTTCCCTTTCCCATCAAATTGATGAAATTTTAGAGGTTGGAATCCCTGAGGCATCCGCAGTGCATCAATCCTTTTCGTATAAGGCTTGCTGTGATAATGAGTTCTATGATAACCTCCTTCTAGATGGGTCTTTACTGCATCCGCTATCAAGTTTTGAATTTGTTCAATTGACATTGAATTCAAGGTTGAATCATTCGTTGGATTGGGCTCATAATCAGACTCCTTGCTACGATTAGGCTCTTTGCCATAATCTTCACTGCCTGAACCTTTGTTTGAGGCTTCAGATGACCACTTTTCCAACTTCTTTTTCAAATCAGCAATCTGCTTATTTTGACGCTTAATTTGAGTATCATTTTCTTCGCTCTCCTTACAGAGTCTTTCCAGAGTTGCCTTCATGTTTGCCAATTCTTCCTGCATGGTAATAGCATTTGTCACCATGACTGACATGATGATAGTGACAGAGGATTCAACTTCAACTTGTGAGAAAAGTGAATCGCTTGGAGATGTTGGTGAAGAATCGCTACTACCATAGTCATCATCCTCCTCATCGAAAGGTTGGAAGACATTGTTGCTATAGGCATGAAATTCATCCAGTTCACAGGGTAGAGCCTTCCTCATATTGAAGACAACAAAAGGTTTTAGTTTCAAATTATGGAGAAAAGCAGTTTGATTGACTCCATCAACAGGTAAGTTGGAGCCAAAATTTTGAGTTTTGGCTAACTGTAAAGTTGGAGTCACAACTTGTTGTTTTGAGGTGATGGAGGCAGCAACTTTGGTCATGCTCCTAGTCATCACTCCAGTGCTTCGATTACGAGATGCAATACTATCCTTTGCGGATCCTCCAGATGTAGACCCGATGGCTTCCTTCTTCGAAGATTGAAGGATGACGTTTTCGGGAGTCATGTCTTCTTCAAAGGAATATAGAACTTGCTTGCTTGGAGAAAGAGATGAGAGGCAGAGATATCCCACTGAGCGCACCAAATTTATAAAGACAAATTTCGAGTCTAAAAATAAATAGGACAAGAAATATGGACAAATTTAATTCGTATTGATTTCAGAAAATATGGGTACAATCTCTGTGTATTTGTTACAAGTAAACAAATAAAAGTCCTCTAATTCGATCTCTAGTTTGTACTTAAAGGATGGTCGGTTGACTTGAATCCCGATCAAGTTGGTTGATTTGACTTCCTTTGAATAAACTTCAATGGATTTGAATTTGAGAAAGGGCCTAAGAGGGTTGATCTCAATCAAGATAAGTTTTCTTTGATCTTCGATTGTAGACGGCACGTGCTTTGATTGTGCTTGTTGTTTTCCTTCAAAGAAATTAGCCCTTTGAGTCTTTAGAACGCCTTCAGCGTGAATCCATCTTCGACCTCCCAGTATGAGGGAGTAGTACTTTATTTGTAGGGAAAGAATCCCCCTGCCCTTACTAGGATTTGCGATTTATGCGCCTTCTTGTGCCGTTGACTAGTCAATCCATTTGACTTGTAATTTAGCAGTCAATTTACCCGTTGACTTGGTAGTTGTTTTGACCCAATTTATTTAAATAAATTAATTAATTAAATTTCTTGACCCAAAATAATCAATTTTAATTTATTTAAAATTTGACACATATTATTGATTTTTTAATTTAGTGTCTACAGTCTGCTTGCTCATGGAAGGTAGCCGGTTCTCTACCTTAAAACAAACTCTGTTTCTAAAATTTTCTATTTTCTAAATGTTGGGTTTAATGACCCAAAATCAGCTCCGCAGATCTACCACGGGCTTCAAGGAGTTTGGGCTACGGACCGTGGCGGCTAGGGATTTGTTGTACTGACGGCTAGGGTTGCTCCTAGGGTTTTTTGCATCCTTATATCTCTAAACGCTATATAAAGGGCCTAGCTTAGGCTCTCAAGATCATCCCAATAACACATAAACACAAGCATCCATAAGAGCTTAAGTTCTGCTACTCCTCTTTTGTGAGAGAGCGTTCTAAGTGATTTGTAATCGCTTTCTGATCTCTTCCTACAGCACATCGCTGTGATATCAGTTTTGTACTCTCCCATCTCATAGTGGATTCTTCGCTTATCATCGTCCGTATTTTTCTCCCGTTTTGGGTTTCCACGTAAATCTTGGTGTTCTTTATTGTTCTTGTTATCGTTGTTTTACTTTTGATTATCATTGTTCATCCTAACGATTCCGAAATTAGTTTGCTCTAATTCCTAACAAGTAGTTTCAAAGTGAGGTTTAGGATGTCTTCAATCATGAAGGTTGATACTCAGAAGTTTGATGGAGAGATTAGTTTCAATCTCTAAAAAGTGCAGATGAGAGCGGTTCTCATTCAGTATGGGTTGTGGAAGGTTCTCTTAGGGCTTCATACGAAACTCAGTACGATGACAGAAGAACAATGAGCATAACAGAAAAAGAAAAAGTGTGGTTCTTTAACGGACTACGAATGGGAAGAACTGGAGGAAAAGGCACTTTTGGCCATACAGTTGTACTTGGTGCCACATGTCTTGCGAGAGGTGCTTGATAAAACAATTGCAATGGGTCTTTGGGTTTGGCTAGAGGAACTCTACATGAGGAAGAGTCTCGCCAACAAGATCCGATTAAAGGAAAGGTTGTACACTTTCAAGATGGCAGAAGGTACTCCTGTTCAAAAACATCTAAACGATTTTAATTCAATTATTGTTGATCTTGAAAGTTTAGATGTAAAGATTGAGGATGAGGATAAGGCTATATTGTTGGTTGTCTTTTTGCCCTCCTCCTATAAACACTTTAAGGAAATTTTGTTGTATAAACAACACTTTATCTTTTGAGGATGTTAAGTCTAACTTACTATCCAAAGAAAAGTTTGATCTTGAAGTGCGTTCTGATGACAAAGCAAAAGGTTTGTTTGTGAGAGGAAGATCCTCTGAAAAGGAGGGTACAAACAGGAGAAACTCCATATCGAAGTCAAAAGGCCGTAAATCCGGCAAATTCTGCAACTACTGCAAAAAGTCAGGGCATCTGGTTGCGGAATGTTACAAACTGAAGAACAAGAAGCAACGGGAAGAGAAAAACAGTCAATCTGCTGAAGCTGCAGTTGTTGACACTGGGTCAGATGGTGATGTCTTACTAGTCACAACAACCGACAGCAGAGGTGCTACTGAGTGGGTTATGGATTCCGGTTGCACCTATCATATCTGTCCCCACAGGGACTGATTTTCAACATATGAGCCGCTGGATTCAGGTGTCGTTCTCATAGGCAATAATGCACAATGCAGTGTCGTAGGCATTGGCACTGTTCAAATAAAGACCCATGACGGTGTACTGAGGACTCTTTCCAATGTCCGTCACATTCCTGACCTGAAGCACAACCTTATTTCACTTGGCACCCTCGAATCTAAAGGGTGCAAGTATTTCGCTAAAAGTGGAGTCCTGAAAATCTCCAAGGTTGCACCGGTTCTTATGAAATCAGTAAGACATGGGAGTCTCTACATACTCCGAGGTTCCAAAGTGACTGGTTCTGTTGCAGTCACCACCCCCTCATCCGAAGCAGATTCTACTCAATTGTGGCATGCTCGCTTAGGCCACATGAGTGAGAAGGGAATGACAATTCTAAGCAAGCGAGGTCTACTTGGCAGCGAAGGTACGGGAAAACTTGATTTCTGCAATCATTGTGTTTTTGGAAAACAAAATAGAGTCAGTTTTTCTACTGCTACTCACCATACTAAAGATACCCTTGATTATATACATTCTGACTTGTGGGGTCCATCTAGAGTTCTTTCTATTGGAGGAAAATGTTATATGCTGACCTTTGTAGATGATTTTTCTCGAAGAGTCTGGGTTTATTTTTTGAGGCAGAAAAACGAGGCTTTTCCCATGTTCAAGAAATTCAAAGCCCTCGTAGAGAACCAGATTGGGAGAAAGATAAAGAAACTCAGGACTGACAATGGTCTCGAGTTTTATGAGTCTGATTTTAACGAGTTCTGCGCCACTCAGGGTATCGCCAAATACAAGACCCTAGTCGGAAAGCCTCAGCAAAATGGAGTCGCAAAACATATCAATCGGACTCTACTTGAATAGCTCGTTGTATGCTCTCCAATGCCAACCTGTGGCATCGTCGTGATTTCTGGGCAGAGGTTGTTTCAACGACCTGTTATTTGGTGAATCGTTCTCCACACTCCTCTATTGACTTCAAAATTCCAGAAAAAGTTTGGTCAGGTAATTCTATTGACTATTCTATTATGCGAGTATTTGGATGCTCTGCCTATGCACATGTTAACAACGAGAAGTTAGCCCTTTGGGTTGTCAAGTGCATGTTTCTAGGTTATGCATCTAAATCTAAGGGATACCGGCTGTGGTGTCCTGACTCCTAGAAGGTCATTCAAAGCCGGGATATAACCTTCAATGAAACTGTTACGTTTTCACCAGGGAAAGAGTCTGTTACTATAGGTAACCAGGAAGATATCAGTGAGAAGGTGGAGTTTGAGATTCCTGTAGATGTCCCTTAAGGTGCAGACATATTACCTCATTCTAGTAGTGAGGTCTAGTATGAGGAAGTCAATCCCAACATTCCAAGTCTAGAGCAGCAGGCCACAGATACTTACTCTCTTACTCGTGACAACCCACAAAGAACTATCAGGAAGCATGCACGTTACTCAGCTAATGATGAGAATGGCCTGATTGCATATGCATTGGCCGTTGCACAGGAGATACCTGAAGGAGTTGAACCTTCCTCGTATTCTGAAGCCATTTCCTGTCCCAACTCCTCAAACTGGCTTATGGCTATGCAAGAAGAAATGGAGAGTCTGTACAAGAATGAGACTTGGGAGTTATGTGATATGCCAAAAGGTCGTCGTGCTCTGATGGCCAAGTGGATCTACAAGCGAAATGAGGGCATTCCTGACATTGAAGATGCAAGGTGGAAAGCACTGCTGGTTGTTCGAGGCTACAACCAAAAGGAAGGTATTGACTTTAATGAAATCTTTTCTCCTGTAGTACGTCATACCACCATTAGAGTGCTGCTTGCTTTTGTTGCTCTATTTGACTTGGAGTTGGAGCAACTTGATGTTGAAACCGAGTTCCTTCATGGTGAGTTGGAGGAGGAGATTTATATGAGGCAACCTGAAGGATTTATTGTTCCTAGCAAGGAACACAGTGTGTGTCGACTGAAGAAGTCCTTGTATGGACTTAAGCAAGCCCCCAGACAGTGGTACAAACGATTTGATGCATTCATGATAGGGCAATGCTATACGCGATGTCACTATGACAATTGTGTATATTTTCAATAATCTGGTGGTTCCTTCATTTATTTGTTGCTATATGTTGACAATATGCTCATTGCTTCCAAGGATAAGTCCTTGACCGACCACTTGAAATCTCAACTTAGTGATGAGTTCAAGATGAAGGATCTAGGCGCAGCCAAGAAGATACTTGGCATGGAGATTCACAGGGATCGAAAGGCCGACAAACTATACCTATCTCAAAGGAAGTACCTTGAGAAAGTCCTTGACAGGTTCAATATGGATAACTGTAAATCAATATCCAATCCTTTGGTTGCACATTTCAAGCTTTCAGCTGAATCCGGTTCTACGTCTGAAGAGGAGATGGAGAGAATGTCTCACATCCCCTTTTCTAGTGCAGTTGGAAGTCTCATGTACGCTATGGTCTGCACTAGACCTGACTTAGCCTATACGGTTAGCATGGTGAGCCGCTATATGCACAATCCTGGTAAGGATCATTGGGAAGCTGTAAAATGGATCCTTTGCTACGTGAAGGGTTCTCTTGATAGATGTTTGGTGTTTTACAAATCCAAGAATGCAACCTATGATGTTGCAAGTTGGGTTGATTCTAATTACGGTGGAGATCTTGATCATAGGTGTTCTATTTATGGATATATTTTCACCCTGTGCGCGGGTGCAATCTCGTGGAAGGCATCCTTACAGTCTATTGCAGCTTCATCCACTACTGAAGCTGAATATATCGCTGCAACTGAGGGTGTCAAAGAAGCTACATGGTTGAGAGACCTTATTACTAAGCTCAGAGTTTCACAAGGTGTCACTACTGTATTTTCGGATAGCCAGAGTGTTATTCATCTCACCAAAAATGATGCCTACCATTCAAAGACCAAGCATATCAGTATCAAGTACCACTTCATCAGAGATACTATTACTGTATGAGACATTACGGTGAAGAGAGTTCATACCTCGGAGAATCCTGCAGATATGCTCACCAAGTCTCTTCCTATTGCTAAGTTCCAACATTCCCTGGACTTAGTTGGCATTCAATGCCTTTGATTACCCTTCGGGGTCCTTTGGCAGTGTTCTCTATGGGTGTTAGTGATTTTGGCCAAAGGTGGAGATTGTTGAGTTTAATTGCCCAAAATCAGCTCCGAAGATCTACCATGGGCTACAAGGAGTTTGGGCTACGAACCGTGGCGGCTAGGGTTTTGTTGTACTGACGGCTAGGGTTGCTCCAAGGGTTTTTTGCATCCTTATACCTCTAAACGTTATATAAAGGGCCTAGCCTAGGCTCTAAAGATCATCCCAATAACACATAAACACAAGCATCCATAAGAGCTTAAGTTCTGCTATTCCTGTTTTGTGAGAGAGCGTTCTAAGTGATTTGTAATCACTTTATGATCTCTTCCTAGAGCACATCGCTCTGATATCAGTTTTGTACTCTCCCATCTCATAGTAGATTCTTCGCTCATCATCGTCCGTGTTTTTCTCCCGTTTTGGGTTTCCATGTAAATCTTGGTGCTCTTTATTGTTCTTGTTATCGTTGTTTTACTTTTGATTATTATTGTTCATCCTAACGATTCCGAAATTAGTTTGCTCTAACTCCTAACATTAAATATGACATTCTCTTGAAGTTTTCTGTTTTTTGGCCTAAATTAAGTCTTCTTTAGCTCTCGACTTAATAAAATAAGATGAGGTATAGGGTCCATTAGAGAAATTAAGGGTGAAACTGAACATGCCTGATTGGCACCCCTACAGTTCTTCTCAAAAGGACATAGGTGCGATTCGGATCTAATAGGTGGTCCTCTTGAACAATAGTTCCATGACCACTTAACTTACCAATTCATCATCATTTCAAGTAAGAGCGACTGTTCATTGCAATGTTAAAACTAATTGTTACTGGTCAGAAGTGATTAGGAGCAGTTTGGAGCATTTAAGATCTATTGGAGAGTTAGCAACAGTAGTGGTTAGCGGTTGCAACAAATTAGATTAGTTTAGAGTGGTTTAAAGTAGTTTGGAGTAGTTTGGCCCTAAATTTATATATACAAGTAGCAGTTACGAGATATTTGGAGTATTTAAGAGTGAGTTGAAGTGATTAGTGATTTCAAAATGCTAAAAAAAGCACATGCCAAATTTTTAAGCATTGACATGGACAATTTTTGCATGAGAATTTGAATTTGACAAAATTATACTTCTCTTCTAATTGGAAAGGAGGAAGGGAAATAGAAAGAACATCTTATTAGTAAAATACTGTATCAACCAATGTTAACATTGGGTATGCTAATAATTATGAGTTAAAAAATCTGATACATTATATATCATAATAAGTTCTTTGCTTGTGAGGTTAGTAGTAGTATGCACATTGATCAATTCATAATCAAGGTATCACTGCAAACTAAATTTTGGAATGCTAGTTGATATATATATATATATATATATATATATATATATATATATATATATATATATATATATATATATATATAGTACTTGTACATCATATTTAAACAATAACATTCTTCCCAGTTGAATAAAGTGAAAGTATAGCTTCCGCCCGAGTTTCTAAAACTGGATAACATATTTTTTTATGAAAATACAACAATTTCATTAATAAAATATCAAATCACACCTAAAATGACTGTGAATGAATAATTGTAGATCGTAGATATAAAATATACACATAAAATTCAACTTTGAAATGACTAACATGACTTTTATTGATGTGGCTTCAAAACTATGAAAACTTAACGTGAAATATCTTTTCAATGTGTCACGTCAGTATAATAATATAGTATAGTGTATCCATATGAGATATCCTGTAATAATGTGCCTACTGTACCCACTAGAGCATCCTATGTATTCTAACCCTTATATAACAAGAGAAGTTGAGCGTGATGGGGAAACTTACACGACCATTTGAACATAATTGAGCAAAAAGAGAAGCTGGATTTCTCCATTTCTCTATAAGCAAGCATCTATGATGATCTTACATGTTTACGTCCCTCATCAAATCTTTCCAAGGTAATATTTTCACTTTCAAGCTTTCAATAAAAAATTCCCAGTAGAGAATGTTATTCAATCGAACCTTATGTATTAAATATTATATTTTCTTTATTAAAGTTTCAGTAGCCTTAAAAATATAAAAACTTGATTAGTGACTACATTTAGAGGGAGAAAATGAAACAGATATTTGTTGTGCACTTGTGCCTAATATAAGGAAGGTGCGGTTGAGATTAGCAATATCTGTAAACTAGAAGTTAGATGAACATCAGGGCCAATGTTGACTAAGTTCAAGTAACAATCAAAACTCTTTAATTGTCTTTATTATTTTGCTAAGCATGGTAGGCCTATAATAATAAAAAAATATAATATTTGTGATATAAATAGTCGATTATAATAATCAGTACCAGTAAAGTTATTAAAAAGAGTCTAAACATTAAAATAAGAATAATTTCCTCAAAAACCCGAAACTAAAACAGTAGGCATCTGAAAATATATTCTCATAATGTGATCATCTAAAAATTATTTCCTCGAAATATTGGTATCTAGGGTCACAAATTGGGAAAAAACTCAAAACTTTTCAGTTGAAAACTTTCCACCGCTACCTTACTCTTTGATAGTCACTTCCCTACTACTGTGCTGCCGTGTTGTTTTACTCCATAACTGTGAGGAATATTATTTAACAGATAGATATTCGGACCATGATCCATGAAGTACAAGAATTGTGTACAACTCCGAGAAAACTTTATAATTTTCACATATAGAGTTGTAAAATATGGGCATAGGGCCTTATAATTAGCTTACAAAGTAATCTATGATTGGCAAAACTTAAATGTTGATGGGATTCAGAGAAGAGGTTTATTATTTGTTGTTGTAAAGGGCAGTTTAAAGATTTATACGTGACGATATAATAATTTTAAAAATTTTATTAGTTTAAGTTTGTGTTTGACAGTAGAAGTTGAAGTAGAAGTTAATGGTTTGTAATTGTTAAAATTACGGGCCACTACTTGTAGTAAAGTAGTGGATGAAGTAGTAAATATATGTTTATGTAGTGTCTTTAAAAAGCTATTGAAAGTAACTTTTAAGAACTTCTACCTAATAGTTGTTTTGCAAATTGTAACATTTTCCTTTAATTTACTAAAAGTCTTCATTATTTGTTTCCTTTTTAGTCATTTTTCATGAATCTACTATCTAAATAGCTATCTATATCAATAGCTAATTAAACAGCTAATTCTATCCAACATGTCTAAACAAAATGAAAATTTGAGTCCATTAAAAATTCAAAGTTTTCTGAAAAGTTGTTTAAATTTTTGCATTGTTTAGAAGAGTAATGCAGAGTTTGTGACCTGGTCAACTGATAATTGTGGGTATATACCTCCCTTCCATGGCACATAGGAGGTAGGGTAAGAATTAGGAATTATTTCCTGTCAATTATTTAACTTTAGTAAATGAAATAATTCCTCTGAAAATAAATTGAAAATGAAATAATTCCTCTCGAAAAAATTGAAATAGTCAAATGTCATAGTCAGCAACTGAAGATAAGAAAAGCACCCACCCACCTAGATTTCTACCGTGCTAGGTATATGCTGGGAGTTTAAATGGGAAGACAAACCACATGTGATATGACATTAGAGGGGGAGTTGTTGCTTTTTTCCTCTTCTTGAGGGGGGAAAAGCCAAAAAAAACCTCACTTATTTGCTAATAGAAGAAGGCTTTCACCATCTTGACATCTTTTGATGATACTTGATCAATGGGTTCACACTACCTACATATATTTTCCTTATTAGGCAGGGTTAGGTAAGCCTCGCCATGCATGCTTGATTGCTTGTGGAATGCTCAAGTAGCTATGAACAAAATAGAAGGTATCCATTGAGTCTTTCATGCTCGTTGAGTGTCACTGTTCAAGAACCATCAATGAGTTCACACTACCGACCAATTTTTATTTTTATTTCTATTTTTTATCTATGAGATATAAATTAAATATGAATCATTGAATTATGAATTTACTATTTATTGGGAAGTGAACTTGGCACAGCTCATTTTACCTTCTAAGTGTTTTTAAATGCCTCAAAGTGGAAGTTTAGTGTTTAATATTACCCAAATCAAAATTGGATGTTTTATACTAACGTTTGATGCAAGTTGAGTGTTTAATAATTATTTTTTCCCAGGGAATAAGTGCGACTAAAACTTAGGTGGTGGAGTGAATCTTCAAGCACTCATGCCACTATACTTTCGCGTACTGGACATTTGACAATTCCTAATAGGCTATACTCGTGGCATTGAAGGATCCCCCCCAAAAAAATTGATCGTTGATAACGTATTAAGACAAATAATACCAATGAAGTTGCCAACAAGTAGATAAGATGGTAAAAGCGCCCACTCTGAATATCTAAGAACACAAGGACTCCACCTAATAACCCTCATTCCGTTATGTTGCGAAGTACTTTTTATTCTTGTAGTGATTGTAAAAACACAAGGAGTCCACCTAGTAACCCTCATTCTGCTATGATGTGAAGTATTCTTTTATTCTTGTAATTATCTTATTGTAACCAATTATGCTCGTATCATTTTTGTCTATATGTTTTTTCTTTTCTTTTTCTAACCGAGGTTAGTTCCTATTGAACCTAGGTTTAATAAGCATGATGTCGACTATTCGGGGAAAGAGGTACGAGGGGAATGGTGCCCAGACTGTTGCAAGTCTAGTTAACTTCTCAACATAGAGAAAATTGCCCCGCCCCAACACTCGAACAAAGGAGGTGCCTTTGGTGGACAAGTGTGGTGCTATTGGACCATACATCCAAGTCTAGGCAGGAGACACTTTGGTTTCGGGTGTGCTGAATTACAGCCTCAAAATTCTTCTCTTTATAACGGAGAAACTTTTTCAACAAAGGAGAAAATTGCACCCCAAAAACAAGAAAGAAAATTTCCGAGACGTAAAATTATCCACCCTTCATTTGCCCCTTTGCGGTCAAGTTAGGTCATGAGAGTAAGGAGTCTTCGACAAGGGGATAAACCTCGGAAGATGATATATCTTGTATAAGATGGAATTTAAACCCAAATATTATCTATTGAAGAGAGATTACTCACTACTTGTCCCAATGATGTTTCTCATTGTTAAACGTTAGTAGTTCATAAAAACCACCATAGGCTCCCTTTGTAAGAACAACTTCAGTATCCTCGAACACACTGGCGGATCCATTCATAGCTTAGGGGTAGGCTCCCTTTGTAAGAACAACTTCAGTATCCTCGAACACACTGGCGGATCCATTCATAGCTTAAGGGTGTCCATGGACACCCCTAGCCCAAAAAAAAAAAATTTTATTATAAAAAATATTAATTTGGTACCGATGTTGATTAATGGACACCCTAAAAAAAATAAAAATAGTGTATATTAATAACGATATTAATTTATGGACAACCCTATCCCAAATTGCTGGATCCACCACTGCTCGAACAAAACGATAAAAGATATGTTTTGGCAATTGTAATTATTCGAAATTTGTTTCATTGGAATTTACAATGAAAATTTGAAATTCAGTACTTTAAGCACCTTTCAAGCATTCATGATGTTATACTCCAGAAGTCTTTTATGAAACAAGGGGCTAGCACCTGGGGAACTATTCGTGTCAAAGTTTGTGAGGCTTGAAAATAGCTTGTGAGCTTGTATATCGGCACGCGACTCATTGAGCTCAACAAAATTAAGTTTCAGCTCTGCTTGCCAAAGGCTCAAGCTTAAGCTCAGTCGACGTTAAGGGCTCGAAGGGAGCTTGGCTCGTTGAAGGCAATCTAATTCATTTGCAGTTCTAGGCTATCTCCTTTTTTCCTCAACTCATCATCTAAATACTTAAGATTAATAACGTTTAAATTTTGGAAGGGAAAAAAAAAAACCTTCTATCTATTATTGAACACAAACCATGAGTTTGTTGCCTTTTCACCCTCTTTCTCAAAGGAAACACATTTAATCCTCATAATACTAACATGATTATGGGATTCAAACTATGCGTTTTAAAAACTAACAATGGCACTCTAATTACAACTCCAACAATTTGCAAAGATAACAGCGTCAACCATCGAATACAAAATATAAAACTTGAAGCTCTTTATTCCAGTATAGTCAAATTTCACCAAACTGTGCATGTCTTGCTCACTTAGCTCATTTATGCTCAATTCAGTTATACTTGGCAAGTGTATAATCACATATATAACAAGTATGAGATCGGCTTGGAATCAATAAGCCCCAAAATGAGAAGTGCGAGCTCTGTTCATATCATTAGACAAGCTCGACTTAACTTAATTGGCTTGACTCAAGCTCAACTCGTCTGCACCCCTATATAGGTTTATCATGTTCCTTGCCTGGAGGTTGCAATGCATGCATACTGTTGGAAACGCATGCATACAAAGTGGTCATCGCAGGGAGAGGAGAGAGAGAGAGAGAGAGAGAGAGAGAGAGAGAGGAGCAACCCAAGAGAAGATTTGTGAGCCAAGCAAGAGATAAGAGGCACTCATGGTTTAATCTTAGGCTGTGATACCATGTGAAGGCAATTGGAAGGCTTTGAACTTAATTGGAGAGCCTAGCATTATACTTATATTAATCAGAAAAATACAAAATTACATATGTGACCTATGTACTCTATTAACTCCACTCACATACCATTGAGCTACAATGGTCTTAGCTTTGAAACAAGTTACTAGTCTCATGCTTGTTCTAACTGATTTTATTATCCTTCTTCCTCATTTCAGCATGTTGACAACGATATGGCACACTACTCGCAACTACACATAAAGCGGCCATAAAATCTCTAAGGTAATGCTTCGAACTAGTTTGTTATTATGTTTCCAATTATCCTGTTTGGTTATAAGAAAGTAGTGAAAATAACTATTACCTTGTAGTTATGACTACCATAGACTATGTAATCATGATTGTCTTAGAAGATTGATTGTGCTGCATTACATTTAACCAAACGTCATATAAAGGTTTGTGTTTTGAATACTTTTATGTATCTTGCTAGATCAAATTTCATTCTCCAAAAAGAAACAGATTCATGGGGATGCCTATGAGAACATCCTCCTCTCAATTCTCCAGTCTAGAATCCAAGCGTTACACCTCTTAATTAGAAGATGGATCGACTATTAAATTACCCCCGTTGACAATTCAACTAATAAGGCTTAAGTACATAAATCTCACACTCGTCATCAAGGGGCCCATTGAAGGCTCGTTTTAATGACTACGTCTTTGTCAATTTGCCTATCGTTCTAAGTTCACCTGTTACACTAAAAATTGTCAGTAATGAACAATTTATATATGACTGACTAGTGGCTATTGCGTAGATGCTTTTTGGGGGGGGGGGGGTTCAAATTTGCTCGACTTTTAAACGGGGTAAAAATCAAATTGCCTTCTGTTGGCCCAACTAGAGCAATCAAGTCATTCATATGGCAAGCCCTAAACCCACTTCATTGATGGGTCAATCATGTACCATGACCCACGACCTAATCCATTTTGCTAATTGACCAGCCATATGAATGGGCCAATCATGACACATGACCGACCGCATTTTGTTAGTTGACCAACCATATTAATCCGCGAATCCAACCGACCCTATTAATGGGTCAATCATGATCCGATCAACCCCACTTCACTAATCGAGCAACAATTCCGCCCATTGACACACTTAGCTACCAGCGTGGATATTAGGAGTTTCCCCCCAATTAACCCTTGGCATCAAATCACCACTCTCTCCATCCACAAGCCCCTGAGTAATTTCACGCCAAACTTTCTGATCAACTAGTCGAAAAATAAAGTTGCAGTTGCATAATTCTTCGTTATATCTCCAGTAGCTATAAGGGCGCGTGGGCAGCGGGGGGGGGGGGGAGTTTAGCTTTTACAGTAGAAAAGCAAGCTGGATGCCCTACACTAATACAACCGCAATCGTACAACCAAACACAGGCAGCATTCAAGACTAAAACATACATATGAATTCAAAGAATAAAATGCCAAGATGCCTAAAACACTACCACCCATATACTAGAATAACTAGTACAACCCCTCACTCACCATCTAAATTGCCGGTTTCTCTATACACAAGAGACCCAGATCTCCAGACTAAACCACAAGGCCAAACCCCGAAAAGAACTGGGCCAAAAAAAAATTCCTCCATCCCCGGGGGGCCCCGGGCCCCCCGAAAAGAACCTCCAACTCTCTCATTGTACAACACGCTTGGGCAATGATCGGGAAGACCCACATCCTCTCGTTGTCCTACTCACTTGGCCATTTCCTGCTGTTTCCAAACATGGAAAATGTGGTTTCCTTTGTGGCCAACTAACGAGGCTGAAGAATAGGATGCTGTAAAAGGAATAACACATGGAATATGTCATGATTCATGCACGACATCGTCTACACCTGGTGGTGACAATGGTGGAACAGCAGCTTCATGGATGGCTACATCTGCAAAGACCAATACCTTCCTCACAGTTGCCTGAGACTCGGTTTTACCAATCTTCCTTGAGACAGTAACCTTGTCATTAGCACTTGTTGAATTTGTAGACCCAATGGAAGACAAGAATTTATCCTTTGCCAGATTTGAGTTAGCGGATGCAATAACGGAAGTGAAAACACCAGACTCCCTCAAACCCTGGACAATGACCTATGCAAAAAACATTTAAGAATTATGATCAAAGGAGCAGAACTAATATGACAAACATGAAATTTATCACTTAGGCTAATATCTTTCATTTAATTAGGCATGGGCATCACTTTGACCCATGCTACTCAGATTCTTCATTTCATCTGAGATGGCCGTCAAGTACCTGACAGTCTTAACAGCAGTATGGCAACTTAGCCATTATTTGAGTCTTAAAAACACATAACTTTCAGAAAATGAACAAATTTAACACCCAGTTCAGCATAGGTACTTGACCCTCTCATTCTAATCAGAGTGAAATAGCACTTAAAAGGGGCAGTAAACGTAAAAATCGAAGTAGGTGAGGATGGAGGGTGCAACGTAGAAGCAGATACAAGGATAGAATATCACTCAGACATACCAATTGAATTTAAAACGATTCATCTTCACTTTGTGTTATTTTCAAGGGCTCAGAATAAGGTACAAGGACGAAGTACAACTGGGACAGACAAGTGTACTCACCATAGGAGCATATATTCTAGTTAAAATGCCTTTCCTCAAGAGCTTCAAGTTTAATGCCTTGTCTCCCCATACAACATGCTCTTGATACCTAGAAAGATTAGAGACCAAATGACCAATTGTGTAAGTTGCTTGGAAAACAAAAGGAAAACAATAACATAAATTAAATACGGGAATGCTGTATCAACTAGCAAATAAATGGCCAGTCAATTGACTAAGTTTCCACTTGAGAGTGGTCCAAAGGAAATCCTTGAAATTAAAAGCGCTAGGATTCACATGCTTACCACTTCCCCATTTCTTCCTCAGTAGCAGTTGAAGCAATTATGAATGCCTGCCATCAAGAAGTTATAGCAACAATCAGACAAGTATCCATGAGAAGGAAAAGACAAAGAACAAAGAGTATCTTAAACAACTAGTCCAGAAAATAAATTGTATCCAGGCAGTGTTAGCTGGCATGACCAAGTAGTAGCACAAGCATATGTCAGTTTTGCATTTAATCCACTTCCTAAAATGAAAGCACCTCCTGTTTACCAAGAAACTGGATGCTATTTTTACATGTTAATAATGGTATCCAATGCCTACATTTCCAAATTCGTAAATGTCCAACATCTACGGTCACATGAAAATTAAACCAGTTGCTGACATTTAGATGACCATCAATACTGACTGAAACACAGCTGGCATTGATGAATCGACCTTAAACATAAAAAAATTACCTTTCATTCCATGGCTAAAGCCATGAAAATCTGAACACACTCATCAGTAAGTGCATATCACAAAATGGTTTGAGCTCTCCAGAGTTAAGCAGCAGTCATATCAAAAGTACTCCCCTCTACGTCAATGTCTCCTTTACTAGATTGCCTCACTGTAGATGTTTATTTGCAATGAATCCGTATAGCTGAGTGCCCCCGCCCCCACCGTATGGCAATCTGATTTGCCATAAGTTTACCAGAACCACCCAGAGAGTCCATGCATAGGACTTCAACCAATGCTTTAGCTATGGGAAAGGACTGCTTACTAGTAGACCATGCAAATGGTCATTCAGTTTGCGTTCACTTAAGCTAGTTCACATCAGCTCAAGCTTCTGTTGATGGAACTTTGGGACGGATCAGGTTTGGGTCAAATCCTTTCAAGTCTACGCCTTAGTTTAAAATAGCCTACTTGAGGCACGCCTAGGCGCACCTCAGTGTGAAGCTACTAGGTCAGCACCTCAGAGGGGATAAGGTGCGACTCAAGGATGCAAGGCTAGATCATACCCCTTTTATGTAAAAGGTCAGCCTTCTTTACCCTTTTTTCTTCTTTTTTGTCCTTGGGAGCTAAAAGGAGGGCTATGCTTGTACGGTAAGTGTGTGCATTGGGGGAACTATGATGATTAGATAACATATCTAACTTGTGTCTGCAAAATATGCTTCTTGAATCTTGAAATGTGTAAGACTTCTAAAAACTTTTGCATAGAAGTGCGCCTTGCATCTAGGACGCGTGTGCCTTCGCCTCACGGCTTGCGCCTTGTGACCCTATGCGCCTCAGTGCGTCTCGCGCCTTTTAAAACTAATGTCTACACCAAATGTTGATTTGCGGCTTACACCTTAGAAACTCACCCGAGAGGTTAGAAAATCTTCAGGTTGGGTTGATTCTGTTAGGTCAATCAGGGTCAGCAATCACATATGAGTTAATTTTTCCCATTATCCCCACTACAGTGGCTTGATTCTTGGATTAGAACAAATCAGTCCAAATTTACAATAGTTCAACGTATAAAGCTATCTTTCTATTATTTCTAATAAAAAATAATGGTATAATATCAAAATATAAAGGAGCAGATACACTCACTAGTTGAATAACTCCAAAAAAATTCAACAAGAGGAAAAGAAAAGGATGCTAAAATACAAAGCCTTACTGAAAAGATATTCTCATCAACTTACCGCTCTATCAAATTCCAACATGAAGCATCGCTTGACATCCTCTTTTGTGGGCTTGCAACCGCACCGATCACGTCTAGAAGTCAAATCTGAGAACTTTGCATACGTGTAATGTAGCACAGCAGCTTCTTCAAATTTGATCTCACTATAAAACAAAGGCAAACATCATAAATGTGCACAGAGTCATCACCAAAGGCAACAAATTTTAAGGCAAAGGAAGTGGGGATGGACTGGAAACACCCTCTCAGGCATTGCGTCTTTTATTTGTGTGTTTCAAATGTTTCACATGAACGTTGCCCTACTTCCTTTTTATTTTGTTTGCCGACCCTTTGTTTGCCCACCCGCTTCCCCTCTGCCTTCCTCCAATCACGAAGCCTATGAAACACTGCTCATCTCAAGGTTCCAGCCATTGTGTCCCAGAAAAATCCATCACATGTTTTGGTCATTGTTGATGCCATTTATCCAATAGCAAAGATATGTGATGTCCATAAAGAATGAAGTAGAGAGACAAAGCCTAAAGCGACCATGCATACTGTGATTTATAAATTTCAATTACTTCCTGCATTTCTTTAATGATATGGCCGACTACGACTCTGCAAAACGACCTACGGTAACTTCAAGCATGCAGTGCAGGCAAGAAAACCTATAATAACTTCAGGCATGCGAGAAAAGGAGCAAAGCTACATACTTTGGGGTTTTCATATAATTGTGCCATCTGTGGGCACCGTTAGGACGAAGATGATCTTGAATTCGAGCAATAGATTTCCCATTCCCATAGGTCAGAAAGTAATTAGGATTGCCACGAGTGGACTCTTTGTACATGCCAAAGTATGTATCCTTTGGAAGATGGTCATAATTCTTCTTGAACATGGATACCTATCCCATAAACAATCAAAATAATATATAAGCTTCCTATCAAAGCAATAAATAAGCTCCACAATGCACCATCATTTATAATTAACCGTGTAATGTATGACAAGCATCAATCAAGGACTAAGAAATTAAATGAAAATCCAATCACACTCATAAGTAGACAGAAACTTGTTACATAATCATGCATCTGACTACCAAACCCCCCCACACAATATGCCCTTAAAAATTCTTCTTGTTTTAAGTGACTCGTTCAGGTGTCAAGTTATCCCCCCACCCCCCCGGGGGGGTTATAGTAGCAAAAGCCAAAACATAGTAAGACCAATAAGCTCCTTTTTTTAAAAAAATCAGGAAGATCAATAAGCTTTTAGGCCTGAACATTCTATCACAAATTAACTGTGGATCCTAAAAGATGCCATGATGCACACATCAATTCTCATGAATGGAGAGACATTTCCCGATAGACCCACAAAGAGTTTTAAACACTTCCATTACAGATCAGAGATGAGAATTCACCTAGAACTGTCAAACAATATAAAACTAAATGCCAAATACAGCTACATCGTAACTTAACAGATCCACATTCCCGCAACAATATGAATGGAAAGAGCTCCTCTCCAATCAATAAGTTGATTCATGGAATGAACTTGACACAAGAATTTCATCACAAAAGAATTAAGCCCTACTTAGTCTGACAACCATAATCATGCGCTTGAGAAAGGCTAATTATGAGTTGCTTGTATGCAGTTAAGTAAAATCACACAAAGATCTGCAACCTAAGCAAGCTTACCTCACTAAATGGGTCTTCGATATCATCACGTTCAACACTGCTCTCCTGAAAACGGGAAGAGAACATAAAGGTATCATCATATGGGAACATATATATAATGTATAAAAGATACCGGATACAAAGTTCAGGAGATTAATGGCAAGGTACACATGTTCATTACTCACATAGTTGGGGAAAATAACCATATCCACATTAGCAGGAACATCAAGCAGAAGCTGTCTCAAAGAATACTCTCGAGTACCAGCTGGATGTATTAGCTCATCAGTATCAAGATGAAGTATCCAGTCAACAGCATCATTCTGAAATGCAATAAATCCCCATCCAAACATCAGAACGTGGCCATATTATGCACTAGATAAAAATTCAAGCAGAAAAGCTCCGTACCCTGGCCATGACAATTGCCATCTCCATGTTCAAAGACTGCTTCACAAATAGTTCATAATTGCATGGCTTGTAAAAGAAACTTGCTAGCCATGTCTCGTTCCATATCCGACTGGAACACAAAGACAAAAAGCACTCAGTCAATCATCCACAGAAGCTCTGACCTCTGACAGTGTAGGTGACAAAACGTATAATCATCATATTCTTTGTGAAATCACACTCAACAGAAAAATCTGTGTTAACAATTAGTACACACCCAAATTTCACACAGGATATAGCCTGCAATGCAAGATCAGAGCACCTAATGATAATGTGAACCTACTTAGGCAGATATGAAAACCGAGGTTGGCCTCCTGTTATTTTCTCAAAATGACAACCAACAACCACCAAGCAACCTTCCACCTAAAATGAAAATATGTATGCAATCCTCCTCCAGCAAGCAAGACAATATTCACTTTCTAATGCAAGTATGTAATCCTACCTATAGGTTTCAGGAATGGAACACAAGGATGTGAGAAAAGACGAGGCAAACGTCAGAGAAACACAAATGGGGAAGATAGATAGAAAGCAACAAAGGATATCCTTGAACTATTTCCATTCGGAAGGGTTATAACTTATAAGACATAATTTAGTACAATTACAATTGAGTACTTTTCTTTCAGGAGCTACACACCTTCTAGCTTGTTGCTCCTCTAGCTCTTTTGTTCTATAAATTACCTTAACGCCCTGCAGATAGAACATATATAGTGTACAGAAATCATAAGAGAGAAGGCTAGGGCCAAGATAGCTTTAGATAATCAAAGGATAGTTAAAACTCACAGGAATAGATTTCAAAACTCTTGAGACGTCAGGAGATGCAGCCTTCCCTTCCACAAAGAGGTAAAATGTTGTAACCCCGATAACCTTGTGAAAAAACATCCATGGAAGTATCTGATCCAAGCTTGCCGAGGTACTAGAGGTAATGGCAATCTATGCAATGGAAAAAACAAGTATTTGGATTAGAGACTGACAAAGGCAAATCTATTGCAGTTCCCTGGCGATAGCAACTAACATATTTCCCAACTAACGACGGAGACGAACAGTCAATTTAAGTTCTCAGATCTTAACCTATATTCCAAGTAGAACTTTTTCACCAAATCAGATTAACCAAGTCTCAAACCTGTGAATAATAATTTCCACATACATGTAAGCTGATCGAACTCCAGACAGAACAACAATTAGCAGTGAGGAATATTAGTGCGCAACTTATACCCCAAATTTCAACATGAAAAGCTGATTCATCTCGCAATCAAATCAGCATCCAAACAGAACATTACTTCATATAAACAGGAAATATTCGACGAAAAAGCACCACTGAGCACTCCAAAACAACCTAATATTCTTGATCCCAAAAACTAAAAATCATGCAACATCAGACCCCACAAGATCACAGAAGACCCAGAAATTAATAATCAACACCCACTTCGATTCGGCTCAAAACAACAAAAACCCAGATGCGGATCGATCACAAAGAACCGAAAAAAGTTCAAAAGATGTTACCTTGGGCTTGAGATCGGGCTGATAATTGAACTTCCAATCACGAAAGTAAGGGAAAGAAGGGGAAGAATGGCTCACAAGAGCCCCACAATCAGAACGAGAGACATGAGCAGCGGTTGTTGTGGTTGGGGCGGAGTTTTCCATGCCGGGAAACTGGTGGTCCTCGGCCGAGTAACGGGTGGATGGGTCGGTGACGCCGCCGCGCCATTGGAGGACGAAGGCGAAGGCGGCGAGAGTGAAGGGGAGAAGAGTGAGGAGGAGGAGGAGTTTGGTGGTGAATGACTGGGTTGAGGATGAAGACGATGAAGAGGGTTGCCGCAGAGAGGAGTGCAGCCCACCTGCCATGGCTATGCAAATGCAAAATCAAGGTGGGAAATTCTGCGCAGAAAATCGAAATTGAAAAGTCGAGAGATCCGCTGATACTTAGAAGTAGCTAAACCAGATCAGATCAGATCAGATTAGCCGTCCCTGGATCAGTAGGCAACGTCTCAATGTGGTACATATTCTTGAGTTAACTAATTTTTTTTGGGGGGTGCAAGTTAACTAATTATTTAGCACTAGTAATTTAAGCCGTACCCCCCCCCCCCCCAAAAAAAAGAAGAAAATACGGGGAAAAATCAGCCAAAAATGCCTATTGGTATTACGTGTAGAGGTCGCTATGGCCAAAATACACCTAACTAATTCCCCCCCGAATGAGGAGTTACAGTAGAAAGTACAATATAACTACAATACAATAAAAGAGAAAAAAATTAAACATAAGACTTAGGGTCTGTTTCTTTCGTGGGTAAATTAGGTGGGTCAAAAGGGTGAAGCGGGTTGAAGTTGGTTGAGGTGGGTTGAGATAGGTTGAAGTTGGTATTTTTTTTTAGGGTGGGTTGAAATAGGTTGAAGTAGGTTGAAGGGCCTGTTCTTTTCGTGGGTCAATCCACTTTTACCCACTTCAACCTACTTCAACCTATTTCAACCTATTTCAACCTACTTCAACCCACTTGAAAAAAAAATACCAACTTCAACCCACTTCAACCCATTTCAACCTACTTCAACCCACTTCAACCAACTTCAACCCATTTCAACCCACCCATTCATAATTTTAATAATTTATAAAGTATCATGTGAGATTTAGGGCCTATTGTTTTCGTGGGTAAATTAGGTAGGTAAAAGGGTGAAGTAGGTTGAAGTTGGT
>JACYFF010031956.1:84373395-84406914 GCA_017589665.1 Selenicereus undatus
TAATTTTATTTTTTATTTTTTACTTTGTACTGTTTATTTTGTTAGTTTTTTAGTTCTTTATTTTTTATTTTTTATTTATTAATTTTCTATAATTTTATGTTTTTTATGTCTTTGTGTTTTTATTTTTCTATTTCCTATTTATTATTTTTTATTTTTTTATTTCTTATTGTTTAATTTTTATTTTTTATTTTTCATGTCTTTATATTTTTTATATTATTTTTTATTTTTATTTTTTTACATTTATGTTTTTATTTTTTATTTCTAATTTTTTTTCAATTGAATTATAATTTTTTAATTTTTATTTCTTACTTCATATTTTTTTATTCCTTATTTTTTATTTTTTTTACTTTTAAGATTTCGTATTTCATTTTTTATTTTTTTAGTTTTTGTTTGTTTTTGGTTTATTTTAAATTCCAAAAAAAAGAATAAGAAATAAAAATTAAAAACATAAAAAAATAAGAAATAAGAAACACAAAGTAAAAAATAAATAATTAAAATTAAAATGTAAAAAATAAAATATAAAAAATAAGAAAAAAGAAATAAAAAAATAAAACATAAAACATAAAACATAAAAGATAACAAAATAAATAAATGAAAAATAAAAATTAAACATTAAAAATTGAAAGTAAAAAATGAAAAATGAAAAATAAGAAATAAGGAATGAAAAAATGAAAACATAAAAAACATAAAATCATGGGAATATAAAAAATAAAAAAAATAAAATAATAAAAATAAAACATAAAAATAAATAATAAAATATTAAAAAATTAAAAATAAAAAAATCAAAAGTAAAAATTAAAAAATTAAAAATTAAAATGAGAATAAATAAAAAATAAAAAATAAAAATAAAAAATAAAAAATAAGAAATTAAAAAAATAAAAATGAAATGGAAATAAAAATACCAATACAAAATAAAAAATAAAAATAAAAATAAAAAATAAAAAAATGAAAAATTGAAAAATGAAAAACAAAAAATGAAAATTTAAATACTAAAAATGAAAAAAATAAAAAATAAATAAGAATAAACAAGAATTTCACAAAATTTTGATAACTTCATAAATTATCACACATTAATTACATTCTCATTATTTGAACCCACCTCAACCCGCCACGTAAAAAATATACCAACTTCAACCCTTTTCAACCAACATCAACCCACTTCAACATATTTCAACTCACTTTCAAAAAAAATACTAACTTCAACCTACCTTAACCCACCTCAACCTAGTTCACCCTTTTACCCACCTAATTTACCCACGAAAACAACAGGCCTTAAATCTCACACGATACTTTACAAATTATTAAAATTATGAAGGGGGTGGGTTGAAGTTGGTTGAAGTGGGTTGAAGTAGGTTGAGATAAGTTGAAGTTAGTTGAAGTTGGTATTTTTTTTTCAAGTGGGTTGAAGTTGGTTGAAATAGGTTGAAGTAGGTTGAAGTAGGTTGAAGTGGGTAAAAATGAATTGACCCACGAAAAGAACAAACCATTAATACAAAGCCTTAGTCGATAAAAATATATAACATGTGACTTATGATAATGTTCACACCCAATAACACTATATAGATCTCCAACTATGGCGGGTTGATCCGCGCAAACCCAAAAAACAATTTGGATTGATTAGATCTAGCCTAAGCAACGAACCGGGTGGATTCTATGCAAATTATACCATGATACCTAAACTATTTAACAAAATGATTCTAAAGACATAATGCCCTTTTTCTTTTTTTAATCACTAAAACCCTTCTTATTTGCCAATTTATATCAGAAATCAATATAAAACACTAAACTTTTATTTAGGCAATATTAAGTACTAAGCTCTCCATTTGAAGTATCTAAAAACACTTAGAAACCGAAATAGGGACGTGAACTTCACCTTCCAATTAATAATAGATTTATAATTTAATATAAGTTATATTGTGCACCTAAATGGATCAAAAAAATGAATTACCTTGAAAAATTATTTTCTATTGAAATTATAATATAAAGAGTAGTCGGTAGTTATAAATTATGTCTATTTATCTACTTGGCTTATTTTTAATTCTTAAAAATGAGTTAAAAACTTTGTAAATTTGGAAAAAGAACAAGTAGCTGGGATTATGGGAAAAAGAACCTTAAAAAATTTTCCTTGCATCGTTTTGAATTGATGATATCACAAATTCATAATAGAACTAGAGAATTGGGAGCATAGCTTTTTTAAAATTATTTTGATGAGTATTTTCATAGTTATTAGTAATTCGCTTGCCTTTACAATGCTTTATAATGCACCGAAATTTAAGTTTGTAGTGTATGAAACAATCCAAATGAAAGCTAAGTGTTTTGTATTAACTATTGATGTATGTTGAATGTTTAGCAATTATTTTTGTCATGTAGTTAAGACGCATATATTTCATCAGTAGTTAGCCTAATAATAGATGGGGAAAATAAAAATCAATTAAAAGAAAAGAGAGTAGTGTTCTACTCTCTGTGTAAGTGTGTAGCTCACTTGCTTACAAGGTGCTTTGCAATATCCCATAAAGTAAGTTTAAGTGTGTTATGTTACCCAAATAAGAATTGGGTGTCTAATATTAATATTTGGTACAAATTGAGTATCCAATAATCATTTATCCCTTAAGATTTTTTTTTTTTTTGGCTCAACAGAGGGGGTCAAGTCCTCAGCCCCTACACAAAATGCAAATAGAAGATCGAATACCTCCCTAGAAAGAACATCATACAAAATAAAATCACTATTCAAATTAACACGTATGGTGTCGAAAATATCTACCACTCAGTTTAACTCTTAACACTAATGTTGAGATACCAACATTTTCACTCATTAAAGATTAAGATCTCTTTGCATGGCCTTTTCTCCTCTCGATCGGTGTCTTCGGGGTTTTGACACAGTGAGAGCTTTCATCATCCCAAGTGGATCAATTTTGTCAGGAAATTCTCTAGTTGCAGTTGTTGCAGCTTGACCAATACTATGGTATTCCGTTGATGAATTCTACGTTGATGAATCAATGAAAGACGTAAAACTGACGGAGGATGAAAAGAAAGTGGTTACATGCTCTAATACTAGATCTGAGGGGTTTTCCGCTAGGAATTCTTTGGCCATTACTGGCAAGGTCTTGATGGAACAACCTTTTAGGGCTTCAGCTTTGTTCGCCTTCTTATGCCAAGCACGAAATGTTCAGAAACGTTTCAGGAGGAAAATCTGTATATTTTCTAGTTTTTCCTTAAAGAGGATCAAGTTAGGATTTTACAAGGTAGCCCGTCGATTTTTGATAAACAACTTGTTATTCTATTTTAGATTAAAGAGACCATTTTGCTTTTGGATGTAAAATTCAATACTGTTAAGATGTGGTTACGATATCCCTTTTGGCCATATATCAAAAAGCACTATAGAGGCCTTGGCAGAGCATTTTGGAGGACTTGTTGATTATCGTGAAGTGGATAATTTAGGTTAGAGCACGTACACTGCTTTTAGGGTAAAGGTTCATATCTTATGAAGCATTGCTGAAAGGGACAATAGCTGCTTGAAAGAGGAAGGCGCCAAGTGGATACCTTTCCAATATAAGAAGTCACCCAATTTTTGCTATAGGTGTGGATGGTTGGAGCATGTCGTGATGATTCTGATTAGCAAGAAGGAAAAGATGATAAGCAACAATATGGAGAGTGGTTGAGGTGCCTCTAAAGAAGGTGTATCGCTATACAAACGTTGAACATAAAGAGAAGGAATCGAACTTTCTGCATGGTATTCTAAATAAAATAGTGAGTAGTGATGGAAAAGAAATGAGTAGGAAGGAAGGTGGCAAGGATGGCAGAATGCCTAATGAGGAGGTGAGACAAAACCTTACTAAAAGGTTTTCTAAGGTATGAAATTACTCTTAGTCAGATAGGCCCCACCAAAGCTCTTGATTCGAACAAAATGTGTGCCTTATTTTACCTAAAATTTTGGACTCTAGCGGGGAATTATATTTATCAAGTGGTGCTAGGAGTGTTAAGTGGAGGAGAAATGTTGAAAGATCTTAATCATATAGTGATATCTCTAATTCTAAAAGTCGAAAATCTAGAGTCAATAAAGGACCTCCGATCCATTAGTTTATGCAACATCACATATAAGCTCATGTTGAAGGTGATTGTTAATAGACTTAAGCCCTTGTTACATGACCTTACTGACAATCGACAATCAGCTTTTGTCTATGGAAGAATGATCACTGATCATTTTCTTCTTGCCTATGAGTGTACCCATCTTATAAAGAAGAAAGAAGGGCACGAAAGGGTGGGTGGCCACCAAACTTGATATGAGTAAGGCATACAATTGGGTTGAGTAGAAATTTTTAGAATTTATTATGAATGGGATGGGCTCCTTGAGAATTGGATTAAGTTGGTGTTGAACCATATCACGACATCATCTTTCTCTTATTGGCTGAATGGGCAAATAAAAAGCATGATTCATCCAAGTCGAGGCCATCGACAAGGCAACCCCCTTTCTCCAGACTTTTTCACCTATGCTCTAAACGTTTGTCTGCACTTATTTCAACTGCAATAGATGGGAACCAAATGCATGGAGTAAAAATTTGTTGCCATGGCCTAGTTGTGTCACACCTCCTTTTCACTGATGATAGCCTTATTTGTTTCGAGCTATAGTGGAAGAAGCCAAATGCCTCCTAGATGTTCTTAGTTGGTATGAATCTTTATCAAGGTAGCAAGTGAATTTTTCCAAATCTAAAATTTCATTTAGTAAAAATGTGGTTTCTCTGTTGGAGAATAAAATTATAAGTGTCCTACGTATGAAGGAGGCGAGGAGCAAAAAAAATATTTGGGTTTACCAATGTGTAGTGAGAGGTCGAAAAAGGAGATTTTTGGCTTTTAATGGGCAAAGTTTTGAGGCGTGGGTTCCACATGGGCGGAAAGAAAAAAATATTATCACATGCGGGAAGGGAAGTTTTCATTAAGACGGCTTTTCAGGCTATACCAACTTACAGCATGAGAGTTTGTAAACTTCTTTAGTTTTTCTAGGAGGACGCTCGAATGATGGCGAGTTGGTTTTGTTGGAGTAGGGAGATAGAGGGGAGGAGCATTAATTGGATAAACAAGGATAAGCTTTGTGATCCTTAGTTGGAAGGAGGGCTTGACTTTAGAGAGCTTTATGCTTTTAATGTGGCCCTTTTGGCAAAACAAGCTTAGAGGGTGTAGCTCACTCTCTTGTAGCTAGAATCCTTAAAGCTAGATACTATCCAAGAGGCCATTTTATGGAGGCAACGATTAGATATTCTTCAATTTTTTTCCTAGCAATCTATTTTGGAGGGAAGTCATATGTTGACCAAAGGCATTAGCTGGGTGGTAGGCAAGAGGGACAGCATTAGAGCTTGGGGTGGCTGTTGGTTTGATCTGCTGGTTGATGGGTGATCATCTAGAGGGATATGAAGATATGTGGTTTGTGACATAATAAATTTTGAGGAGGGAAAGTGCGATGAAGTGTTTTTATATGAGGTTGCAGTAAAGGCATCCTTGCCCCTGCTCATTAGTTCTCTATTGTTTTTCCAGTGGATAAATGGAGATGGGTGCATACCCAACATAGGGACAATAAAGTGAGATCGGGTTAATATATTGCTAGACAAGTTGCTAAGAGAACTTCATCCTCTTTTAATTGTTTAGTGAAATTTTTGAAGAAATTATGGGGGCTGAAGGTTGATCCAAATATGAAGAATTTTTTGTGGAGATTTGCACATAATATCCTACCCATAAAGGTTAACCTAGTTGCGCATCATTATGATATAGAAATCAGGTGATTAATTTGCAGGTCTAAGGAGAAAAATGATGGACATATTTTTGTTGGGTGTGTGAATGGATGAAAAGCGTGCGGGAGGAGTTCGGGATTGGTTTTATAGTGGATGTAGAGGGAACTAGTGGTAAAGAATAGCTGCTTAATGCCTTAATTGCAAAAGAGGATGACATGATCTTACTCTCCATGAACCTTAGATCATTTGGTGGGCAAGGAATAAACATATCAAGGGGAGGTGTGTGAACCTGGTGTTGGTGGTAGAAAGTATGAGAAAGAGTTGTTTAGACTCCTTATGTACACAGGAGATCAGATCATCCAAGGGACAAGTACTAAAAAGCAAGTCGAATTCTTCTTGTGATTATTCCAAAGTAAACTTTGACGCTAGAATTGATAGGGAAGCAAAGAAGTTTGCACTACGTTACGTGGCTCGAGACGACATATGGTGCTTCCTATGGGCTGCTAATAAACCTTTGATGGGCCAATCAACTCCAAAGATAGCCGAAGCCCAAGCTTCCTCTTTTTGCTATTATTTCAACACAGAGTCATGATGAATCATCTTTTCTACTGGAAGGGGACTTCCAAAGTGTAATAAATGTAATTAAGACATGTCAAACTGTGAGGGGTGCTAATACTAACATCTTGGAGGAGAAAATTTAACACTGGTCTGACAGTAGACTAAGACCAGTTTCTGGCATGCATAGACAAGGTAATGAGGTGGCTCATAGGATTACAAAATTATGTTTAAATGTAATGAACTGTACTTTTGGAATTCTCCACTTCCTTGGTTTGAGAGTGATCTTTTACAGGATGTAATTGATGACTCTTGAATGATGAATGAAATCGACGATGTTTAACTCTTAAAAAAAAGGATACCAATACTTCCCATTCAAAGAACCAATTAGCTTTGTGTTTTCTTAAATGCCGACCTCATGTCTAGCATTACTATAACTATTTGCCCCCTTAAGCATCCCTACCACAACAAGTGAGTCCACTTACATCAATGAAATGCTTTTTATAGCCTTTCTTTGGCTAAGAAGAATGATGTAGCACTAGGTGTACAAATACACTAAAAGGGTAGATCAGTCATGGTCATTTCTCTAAATACCTTTCTAAGAACATCCACGTATGTTAACCACACTACGCTAGGAAAGAGTTCGTGGATTTGTTAAGAAAATGGGCTTATGATCATTATATATTCTTATATAGAGGATAATTCATCTTATTTTATTTATTACATAATTAGATATAAGCTAAGAAGGATATACAAATAATAATGATAAAAAGGGTAATAACAATAATAAGAAGAATAACAATAATAATAGTAGTAGTAGTAGTAGCAGCAGCAGTAGTAATATATTTTAAATTTTCCTTTGGAGTAGGAATTTTTCTATTTGTTATATTCACAAAAAATTAATACATCAAAATTCACATATGATTAATGTCACATAGAAAACCCATTGATTAAGTTTCTTAGTACATCAATGTATTGAGTTAGATAGAGCTAAAAATGACAAAACATTAATAGTTTTTTATTCCCACCAAGTTAATATATCAAAACTTCAATTTCACATAAAAAGAATAAGCCAGGTTTTTACTTTAAAAAAAATGGGGCTAGCTTGGATTAGGGGTGGAGCCCTTGCACTTCTACAGAAAAAGAAAAAAAAAAGTTTGTTTGGGGCAAAGGAAGGGGTAGAGAATAATGAAAAAAAAAATTTAATTTTTTTTTAGTAAATGAACTAATTGACACTTATTAAAAAAATATTATATTAATATTTTCTGACCAAAAAATATGCCTATTTAGTCTCCTTAAATGTTAAAGAAAAATCAAAATACATTGGCAAATTTCAAAAGTGTCAATGATAGAAATTATGATCACAGTAAGTAAGCCATCCAATCTATCGCTTAGTAGTCCTTAAGGAAAGGGTTAATTTGTATGTTGACTTGTTGACCTTGACGTTCCTAATTTTATTTGATGGCTTGGCACAATGAACTATTTGACTCGGTGACTTTTTTAACTAGAATAGTTGACTTTGGCATTGTACGGTAACATTAACTATTTAGGTAGTGGATGATGGTTCCAGTAGCGGATAGCTGTTTAGATAGAAAATAGCGTTTTTAATTTAGCTGTTAGCGGATAGCTGTTTAAATAAGCGGTTGAAACTAATGTGTTCGGTAAATTTAGCAGTTATGCTAGTTGATTAATGTAAATTTACATAAAAAGATATAGATAATTTTCGAAAATAAAATTTTTAAAGGACATTTTTTGTCTAAAAAAATATGAAACGCTACTTTTAAATGTCAAACGTTAATACTATTAGCTTTTCAAAAATATTACTTAAAATTCTAAACGTTACTTAAAATGCTAGTCAAAACACTAGTTTACCGAATACTAAAAATTAACTAATTAATGTATTGATCTTGTTAAAACACTAAACATTATCCAAAACACTGCTGAACACGACTTTAAGATCTTTAGTATGAGCATGACTGCATGAGGAATCCATCCTATATTTTCAGATGCTGTAATGCATTTTCGACCTAGCCATCAGGGATGTGGCTCATATTTTTTCTACACGGATTAAGTAGAGTTAAGTTCTGGAAAAGAAAATAAAAATAGCTATTGTGATGCATACATTCATCAATTCAATAAACCACCATACAGTTCATCTAAAGTACTCCTTCGGGAATACAGATACTCCTAGCCAAAAAATAAGAGTTTGTACTTCATATGCTGATGTCATGCTCATTTCACTGTGCACGTGACCTTGGACGCCAAACATATAATTGATGTACACCATACATATTATTGATACGCACGAAACTTAAAACTAATGCACACCATATATTTTATTTATGAACTGCATATATTTTGGGTGTTTGGTTGACTTCTCTAGCTTTTTCCTTTTCTTTTCTCCACAATTGTTTATAAAATTGTTTCTATAATTATCAATACACACACCCCAACAGCACAACAATATCTCTTAGTGTGGGTTCCGCTTTCAAGGAGTATGAGGAGATTTAGATATGGACAACCTTACCTTTCTAAATGTAGAGAGACTGATTCCAAGCGACTACAAAAAAGAATATATATATATATATATATATATATATATATATATATATATATGTGTGTGTGTGTGTGTGTGTGTGTGTGTGTGTGTAAAACAAATGTTCACCATGTATATTGCAAATTATTATTTTTATCGGTTTAATTTATCTATTTTTTATTTACTATTATTCAATTATAATTAGTGCCCAAAATAATACATGCATGATAATCACAACGTATAATATTAATGTTCACTGGGCAAGATAGTAATGCTCACCAAATATAATTAAGTTGCTTACCATACACAATGCTGATACTTACTAAATATAATATGAATGCTCATTAAGTTTTCAAGGTATTTATTGCAAAACTAATTTAGTTGAACAAAATAGATCAAAAAAAAGAGATGAAATTACACGTCTAAAATGCACCTCTACAACGACGGGATTTCCGATGGGATTTTAGTAAAAGTTCATTACAAAAAATGCATTTCCGACGGAAAACCCGAACAGAAACTAGGCGTTCAGAAAATGTTTATCGGAATCATTTTTTTGACGGGTATCAAAAGGAGCCTCTGACGGACTTTGCAACATCTCTTCTAACATCCAGTCAGATGGATTTCTGATGTCATTCCGTTAGAAACTACACTTTGCGCCAAGAAGGGAAAACCAAGGAGTGAGGTTTCCAATGGGAAACCCGATGGGTATCTCGTTGGATCTATTTTTTTTTAAAAAAAAGGTAAAATTAATTGTGGTCGAATTTTTGAAATTTTTTTGTAACTATATTATAAATTTAATTTATTTTTTATAAAATCAATAAAATAATTTTTTTAATTCTAAATGGGTATAGAGAAATGTAAAAACAAATAATTTATAAAAAAGAGGCACCACAAACAACATATATAATATTACTTTTATGTTGCAGTTAACAAATACACTAGCACTGTCTAAAAACATAGAGTGCTAAACTAGAAATTGTTCATATAAAACCACAAAAGTTATTGATCTATAGTTAGATCAACTATACTAATCATACTAAGAGAGATGCATGCTATCCTCATTATTATCTTGGGAGTCCTGCTCATCAGACTCTAAGCTAGCTTGGAGGGAAGAACTTGATCCTTGTCCATTGAGAAATCTCAAAACTTTCTCCACCATACACTCAGTCTTTCCCCATTTCTTGACTTTTTTCTATTTTCACCCATCTAAAGTACACTACAAATAAACCATAACTTAATACCAATTAATAAAAACAAACATTTCCCTTAAAATTTAGATCCACTGTATCACAAAATTTTTTTAATACAAAATCTCATTTTCAAATATGGTGGATCCTCATTAATTAATTACAAATGCTATAAAGGGGAATATGTATAGTTTTATTCACTTGAAAAGTTTTCAAACTATAATTACTCTACATTTCATTAGCTTGATACCAAAATGTTATTTAATTACATAACTCGGCCATTTTACATCAACATTCTCACTAATATCTTTAATTCTATTATTTTTCTCACTAACATTCTCACTAATACATAGTTCAACCTAAAACTTTTATCTTTATTTTTAAAATTAATTATGAGTTAACATCATCCTTCTTCAAGATACATTCCTACTAAATTATACAAACATAAATTTACACTTTCATGCCAACTAATTAAATATATAAACTTAACAAAACCATACACATATTTACTATAAACGTATCAAACTAATAACTAAATATATTTACTTAACCAACTAAACATAACAAACTATATTAACCAAATTATTTCAATTTAAGCTATTTATCAAACTAATTAAATACACTTACAATTAATTATATTATATACCACAATTACGTACATTTGATGAATCAAATTAATTAATTAACTAAAATTTAAATCAAATTAATTATTTTATATATCACACTTCAATCCAATTATTTTGACCATATTACGAAAAATTAAAGCTACATAACAAGCTACATTCCACATATTTCATCTACTTAATCACACTCTCATGCATCAAACAACCAAAAAATCAAATTAAAAATTAAATTATTTACTTAAGATTTTACATTCTCATATTTCAAAAATAATTTTTCACATGCATAATTTACCTAAGAAAACATATCATACTAATTTAAAGATATATGTACACACACGCAAACACACACACACACACATAAACTTAACAAAATTATTTCATTTATCCAAATTAATATAGTTCATTTGCACATTCTAAAATATACAAATTTCAACAAAAAAATTAGTGCTAGTCACCTTTCCAAGGGGCAATAAAAATTTCCCAAAGGGCCCTTGACAGGTGACGGCACAATGGTGGTCGGTAGCAGCAAGGCAGTGACACCTGCACATCGAAAAACACCATATAGCCACCACTAAAGAAAAATCACCAACTTCATAACTTGTAAAATTAATTAAAATTTTACTAAAAAATGAACCACTCACTGGCGGTGAGGAGCCAATAACACCGGTGACCACTCCTCCGACAACTCTTACCTCTTCCACAATCACCATCATAACACCATTGTTTTCCTTACCAACATTTGTTTAAAAAATAAAAAGTTTTAAAACACTAGCCTTTAGCAGCTTCGGCGCCTTCGACAAGGTTCAACTCTCGTGATGCCCTTCGTTCACCTCTTTCTTCCCTCGGTTGCTCTAGCCTTTCTTCCTCCCTCTCTATCGCATAGAAATCGCCCCCCAAATCTGATGGAATTCCCCAAAAATTCCAACGCTATTACCATCTAACGTAATTTCTGTTGGATTTTTTCCTTGTCAGATTCCGTCATATTATTCATTCGACACTACAATGGACTCTCTCCCTCATGGCTTTTCCTATCAGAATAGGGTTGCGTTTCTACAGTGAAAAATAAGTAAATTATAAATTCATTCTAATGTTCTATACCCTCATTCACAGAAAGTGCAAGTGACTATGCGTGTGATATTGCATGCCAAATATATAATTTATGCATACTAGATATATAACTATACACATGAAATGCATTGCCAATGCACACCAAATATTAAACTTATGCACACTTATATTTAGCCTGTACACTGTATACATTTTGGATATTTGGTTTGTTGCTGTATCTGCTTCCTTTTCTTTTTCCGTAATTGTTTATAGTATTGTTTATATTATTATCAATATATGTAAAACAAATGTTCGCCATACATGTTGCAAGTCATTGTTTTATGCGCTTTAGTCTACCTCTATATTTTTTCTTTAGTGTAATTCTATTATAATTAATTCCTAAAATGATATATGATTGACGATGCTCATCGAGAATGACACTAATGTTCTCCATCCATAATGTTAATGTTCACTAGAGATCATACTAATGTGAGTTGGGAAATATGATCTCCCCACTGGGTCTACCTCAACTGTCTCGCAAGTCAAGCCCACACCCCTGAAAACGGGCTCCTCAAAGGGGCCCAACTCCAGACCAGCAACCCACTCGGAACAACCAAGGTAAGATTACTATTTTACCCATTGTTACAGGGACTATAAATAGTCATTTACCCACCTGGGGAAAGGGGTTGGAAGTCTAACTCTTCCTTAAACCCATACTATATTCTCTCTCTCTCTACACACCTTTGACTCGGATCCTTGACTAACTTGACCATCAGAGAGGCGTTCCCCAGCCCACAACCCACATCATCACCTACAGCATACCACGAGAATCTCCGGAATCAAATTGGCGCCGTCTGTGGGGATAGAGCGGTAACGATGGTTGTAAGTGAAACTACGTGAGCTCGAACTAGGAAAGACAAGGCCCCTGCGAGCAATGCCTCGACGCCTCCTGAGGTTCAGGACGCCTCAGAGAGCTCACTGGCAAATCCTCGGTCGACTAGTCCGCGTTGTCCCGATGGAGAAGCTTGCATTACAGTGGACGCCCTAAAGAACTTCATGTCCACCATGATAGATACTATCATGCGGCAAGTCTCAGAGCAAGACCAAAGGGCCATCGAAGCCGCGAATTCGGTGAGACCACTCCCTCACTTTTGATTACATGCCCACTACAGCCTGCGAGCCCTCCCACCGGCTTACGCGTGTACCATCTCCTCATCACACTGATAGGGATCGCGAGGCCTCGCAGTCAAATCGGAATGGTCGACCCCGGATGGGGAACCATGATCGGATTGCCGTGGCCACCACCCAGCCAAGTATTCGCCCTGATCAGGGCCAGCTGGCCAAGTCCACCACCGCTTCGACACCCTACGCAACTCATTCCAGGCGAACCGCCTGGTTCGAGGAGCAGGAGTAGACCTCGAACCACGAAGGGAAACTTCAGGCTAGCCACGACGTACCCCAGAGCGCCGTTCCCGCCGTGAACGCACTCGGAGCCCTTCCCCAAGGGAGGCCTGCAGCCCTGAACTGCGCAGAGAAGATCAGTTCCCGGCCAGAGCTTCAAGGCCCGGGCTAGCGAGGAGAAGCACCTCTGTCGTTGAGGTTGAGCGACATCCTAAAACTCCCATTAAGGTTTCAGGAACAGCCGCTCGGCCAGTAGCTCTTCCCTTCTCCACATCGTTTAGTGCGAAGATTATCAACGCTCCACATTATGGGAATATTAAGATGCCCGCCATAGACCTATACAACAGAACTATTGATCTTGAAGACCACTTAGAGGTCTACAAGGCGCAGATGTAAGTCCAGGACGTGGACGATGTGGCATACTGTCATTATTTCCCTGTTACCCTGAAAGGGGTGGCACAGTCATGGTTCAATGGCTTGGCCCTGGGAACCATTTCTTGCTTTCAAGATTTGGATGACAAGTTTATCAGCCAATTCATTGCAAGTCGGAAGGAGAGGAAAACCAGCATACATCTTTCGAAGATCAAACAGGGGCAGCACGAATCCTTAGCTGAATTCGTCAAACGCTTTCACCAGGAGGCTATCCTGATCCTGGACTTAGAGGATAGAGTGGCATACACCTCTTTTCTAAATGGCTTGAAGAGCGGGCGCTTCAAGTTCTCCTTAGCCGAGCAGAAGGAGACCACATTGGTCGAGGCCTTGAGGAAGACTGCAAACTTCATTCGTGCCACGGAGATCTGCGCTGACAACTCGGACGCCCCGAAGAAGGCTAGGACCTTTGTGGACAAGAACCCCAGTCTTGGCAATAGGAATCATGGCCCTCGCGAGAGGAGGCCATAACTTGAGGTAGTCAACCATCGATTCACCACGGACCTTAGAAGCATCCTCATGGAAGTTAAGGAACATCCCATGCCCTGGAGACCACCACCAATGACCCCACCCCCGAAACCCCACAATGCACAAAAGTATTGCGAGTTCCATAAGCAGAATGGGCACGACCGAGTGCGGCGAACTGAAAAAAGCGCTTCACGAACTGGCAGATAAGGGTCAGATTGACCGTTTCCTAAAAAAGGGCCCAAGCGTCCTTCGCAAAGAATAAGAACCCATACAGCCCCAACCGTGGGATGAAGAGTGTTCTACGGAGGTCGTGGCCACCATCGCCAGGGGTTATGCCGAGGGTATGAACCGGTCAGCTTGGAAGGCCCAGATTAGAGGCGTGCAACAAGTGCTCACGGCTAAGCAGGGGGCTCATGTGATAATGCCCACCATGGTGTTCAGTGGAAGGGAAGCCCAGCACATCGCTTCTCCACACAACGATCCCTTGGTGGTTGGGATGAAAGTAGCTAGCACAATTGTTCGAAGGATCCTGATTGATATTGGAAGCTCCGTGGACATCATCACCTGGGACTGCCTGAAGAAACTGACATACCCAGGACGGGACATTGTCCCCTTAGTGCACCCCATTTTAGGCTTTTGAGGGCAGGAGGTGAATCCCATTGGCATGAGTCGCCTCCTTTTACACTTTGGAGACAAGCTAAAGGCCAATAATCTGAAAACTAATTTCCTGATCATCGACGTACCTAGGGCCTACAACATCATTCTAGGACGCCTTACCCTCCACATGCTGAAGGCCTTCATTACACTGTACCTGCTCCAACTTCAATTTGAGGCTGATGACGGAAGCGTCGGAATAATGTGAGGAAACCAACGCACCGCCCGCGAATGCTATTTGGTGAGCATTCACCCTCTAGTAGAGCGAACGACTGAACGAGGACCTGACGGACCATCCCAGGCAGGCAAGAAACCCAGGGGCAGGCCACCTCCTATGATCCTCGAAGCCTTGGTAATCCACACCATAGCCTCAGCCGAGCCCGAGCGACCTCACCTTGAGGCCGTAGACAGTGTGGAACAAGTCCCTTCGGAGGAAGGACGCCCCAAGCGCACGGTCCAGTTAGGCCAAGAGATGACAGCCGCCGATTGACATTCGCTAATCCCACTTCTGCAAGAGTACAAGGATATGTTCGCCTTCTGACCCGAGAAAATGCTCGACATTGCTGCAACCGTCATGGAGCACCAGTTGAATGTGGACCCCCTCCATAGGCCAGTCGTCTAAAAAAAGTGCCACATGGGCCCAAAGAGAGCGGTGGCGGCCACCGCTGAAGTATAGAAGTTATTAGAGGCAAGATTCATTCGAGAATGTCAATAACCCGAATGGATCTCCAATGTGGTTTTGTTGAAGAACCCAACGGGACGTGAAAAATGTGTGGACTTCATGGATTTGAACAAGGTTTGCCCGAAGGACAGTTATCGGTTGCCAAAGATTGATAGGCTGGTGGACGCCATAGCTGGGCATGCCCTGTTGAGTTTCATGGATGGCTTATCCAGGTACCACCAAATACCCCTCTACTCAGATGATCAGGAAAAGACTGCGTTCATCACGGACCGAGACCTACACTGCTATAAGATGATGTCATTCGGTCAGAAAAATGCGGGAACCACCTATCAGTGCCTCGTTAACAAATTGTTCAAGCCCCTCATTAAAAAAACTATAGAGGTCTGCGTTGATGACATGATAGTAAAAAGTAAGAGCAACGTTGTCCATAGCCATGACTTGAGGCGGATGTTCGACATACTGCGGGCCTTTAGTATGAAGCTCAATCCCAAGAAATACGTGTTCGGAGTGCGGTCGGGAAAATTCCTTGGCTTTATGATCAACAGCTGCAGGATTGAGGCTAATCCGGACAAGATTCGAGCCATCTTGGATATGAAACTGCCACAGAACGTCCAAGAAGTGCAACGCTTGACCGGGTGTATTACTGCACTGGGCCGGTTCATGTAAGCGCTAGCTGTTCTTTCGTGTCTTGTGGAAATGTGCTAATGTTGCTTGGGACCAGGAGGCCGATGAGGCCTTCTAAGCACTAAAGACGTACCTGGCTCAATTGCCCAAAATTGCAAGCCCTCTCACGGGAGAGATCCTCGTCCTATACTTGGCCATTTCAGAGCATGTTGTCAGTGCAGTCCTTGTCGTGGAGTGGGCTAAGGAGCAAATCCCGATGTATTACGTGAGCCAAGCCTTGCCAGGGGCTGAAGCTAACTATCCTCTTATAGAGAAATTTAGCTTTACGTTGGTCATGGCCAGCCGAAAGCTACGACCCTATTTTGAAGCCCACAAAGTTATGGTACTTATCGACCAACCCCTAAAGAATGTCCTCCAGAGGTTGGACACCTCCAGACGGCTCCTGAAGTGGGCTGTCGAGTTGTCACACTATTACTTGGTCTTTGAATCACGGCGGGCCTTCAAGGCCCAGACACTGGCTGACTTTTTGGCGGAGAATCTTACTCCCGCCTTAGACGATGAGTCGCACCCCCGACCTTGGAGTCTGTACGTCGATGGTTCCTCTAACAAGGATGGGGGCAGGGCTGGCCTCATCATCGAAAGCTCTGACGGGGAATGACATGAACATGCTTTGAAATTTCTCTTCAAGGCATCCAACAATGAAGCAGAGTATGAGGCCCTCATCACGGGGATTGAGCTATGCTACACTGTAGGAGCTGACTCGGTCCGGGCATTCTCTGACTCCCAGTTGGTGGTTAGCCAGCTCAACGGAACATATGAAGCTAAGGACGACATAATGGCAGCGTATGTTCGACGGGTACGAGAGGCTACTAAACTGTTAAGGCATTTTGTCATCAGGCATATCCCTCGATCAGAGAACTGGTAGGTTTATGCACTGTCCAAATTGGCAAGTTCGTCAGACGATGGGAAGCCCAAAAACATTCAGTGGGAGACCCTGATGGAGAGGAGCATAGATCCACATGAAGTGCTATGGTTAGACAGAAACTCTACATGGATGGATCCTATCCGTGCGTACCTTGCTGACGGTACCTTTCCCACTGACCAAAAAGAGGCCGACTGGGTAAAACGATGATCAAACTAGTTCATTCTATACGAAGGGATCTTGTACAAGCGGTCTTACGCCCGACCTCTTTTGTGATGCATAACCCCAGAGGAGGGGAAAAAGATACTAGAAGAGTTACATGAAGGCGTTTGCAACGCACATACCGCATGTCGGACCTTGGCCGTGACGACCATACAAACCGGCTACTACTGGCCCAACTTACGGGAAGACACCATGACTCTGGTGTGAACTTACGACAAGTGCCAGAAGTTCGCGCCCATCCAGCGAGTGCCCCCACCCCATGACGCTAATTGTCAGTCCTCTGCCGTTCGCTACTTGGGGCGTGGACATCTTCGGACGTTTCCCTAAAGTAACGGGGCAATGCAAATACCTCTTTGTAGTGGTCGACTACTTCACCAAGTGGATAGAGGCTGAAGCCATTGCCTCCATAACCAAAGCTAAAGTACAAAGTTCAGATGGAAGAACATCATGACTCGCTTCGACGTTCCCCGCGCCATCATCTTCGATAACGGCATGCAGTTTGACACCGCTAAGTTCACCGACTATCTCAGCACCTTGGGGTTTCACGCCCGGTTCACCACTGTTGCCCACCCTCAGACCAAAGGTCAAGCAGAAGCAGCTAATAAATCCGCTCTCCATGGTTTATAGAATAAGCTTGATGACACCAAAGGAAAATGGGCGGACGAGCTACATGGCGTCCTATGGTCCCTACGAACCACTGAGAAAACGGCTACCGATGAGACTCCGTTCATGTTGGCCTACGCGTTCGAAGCTGTCCTGTTCGTAGAGGTCACCCTCCACACCCATCGACTATCAACCTTCTAAGAGGAACTAAACAACGCAGCACTCCGAGAAGCCCTCGACCTCCTCCCCTTTGTCCGTGGGGATGCCCTACTCCGCGAAGCATTATACAAGCTTCGCATCGCGCGCCTTCATAATCGTGTAGTGAGGCTACAACCTCTTCAGGTAGGAGACTTTGTTCTTCAACACATGGAAGTCGTGGCTTATGTAGGGGAGCACGACAAACTCATCGCCAACTGGAAAGGCCCATACAAGGTTGCCTCATAAGTTCGACCTAGTACGTATTTCTTAGAGACCACCAACGACTCCCTTATGCCGTGGACCTGGCATAGCAACAACCTGAGAAAGTACTACTCCTAGGTTTATACTTTGGTTTACGTCAAACAGTCATGTACTCTTCGTTTACAAGAAATAAAAAAAGAGCCCACAGTGGCAAGTTTTGTGCCCATAGGTTGTCCTCCATTTCCATGAGCTCGGCTTTTTGGCCGGTTGCTATACTCTTAGCCGCAATAGGGGCTAAGGGTCCTTGAGCACGGTTTTATGGTTGGTTACTACACTCTTAGCCTCAATGAGGGCTAAGGGTTCTAGAGCACGATTTTATGATCGGTCGCTATACTGGCTAAGGGAGCCAAATGCTATGTCACATATTCTTTCACTTGGGGGCTACTACCCTACGGCATATGTAAAAAGTGCAAGCCAACGCGAAATAACAAGTATGCACTAGACGAGTGACCAACGTAAGAAACATTGTTATCATAAATAAGCATCTTAATTGATAAAGGTGAAAATACAGACAGTAACAGGAGGCTCACCGCAAAAAAAAAAAAAAGTTACATATTGGGACCCTACTATCCTCACGGCACTCATCTTCAGGAGTCTCGGCCTCAGAATCTCGTGTTTTGGGCCATCCCCCTTACGGGAAGGTGGGATGAACTCCACCTCTTCTGGGTCCCGACCCTTGGCCTCGGCCTACTGGCGCTCGTCGACATAATGGAGGTAAGCCTCAAAATAGTCATCCTCCTGGGAGTCTTGAACTAGTGTTACCAAGACCTTGCGTAAGTACCCCATGGCGTCCGCACGGCCTTGCTAATAGTCCTGTGTCTTGGCCTTGGCCGCCCTCTCAACCCCCGCAGTTGCCTCTGCCTCAGCTTTAGAAAGCGCCTCCTCTAGCTAGCGCTGCAAATCCTTTTTCTTGGCCCCCTGGCCTCTCTCACTTCATTCAGCTTATCCCAGTGCCGTTGGTACAGGGCCACAAGCCCCTCCAACTTTTATCGCTCAGCCGCAGCCCTTACTCCTCGAGCAAAAACCTCAGCCATAGTCACCTCATCCTTTATGACCTTAAGGGGCTCTGAAGTACCCGAAGCAACTAAGTCCCAGGACTTAACCAACTCTTGGACAAGTGTAAACTTGGCCGCAGGGTTGGCCCTGATAAAGTCCGTGGGCATCTACCGGGCACTTATGGGAGTACCACCGTTGACTTGCAAGCAGCCTTGCGGTCTTCGAGGTACCAACAGGTTCCCGAGGACCAGGGGTTCGATCCCCAACAGATCAGCCTTTCGTGCGGTGAGGAAGAGTGGAGTGATTGTCCCTCTTTTCCCCAGGATGGGCAGGAGTGGAAACCATCATCTCATCTTGGCGGCCTTTAGTTCGTTGATGCTTACGATCGGGTAAGCTTATCGCAGTCTTCTTCCCGCGTGGTACCAAAGGGGGCGCTTACAACAAGGAGAACACTTTGGTTAAACACCGACAATGGTCACAATGAATGGGGGTGAATAGGGGTCGGCTATGTACCTTCTTGGCCTGCTGTTCACGAGGCGATGCCTCTCCTCTTCTCGACGGCGCTTTGCTTCGGCCACTATTTGTTCGGGGGTAGCATCCCCGGTCTCGAAGACCGTCAATTGCGCCTTCGCTTGCTCTGCATAGAATAAAAAGGAGTCAGGTTAGAGCCAAACGAAAAGGCTGACCAAAACGGGAACGTCAAGTACCCTTAGAAAAGTTCGTAAGAATCAGAAGGCCCACCATGGCTAGGAAAAAGTCATTCTCAAAAAACTTTAACTTAAGGAGCCAGTTCAGAGACACCCTGTCACTAGACATGCTCTTCCTCTTCTCAGACCCCTTCACCGACTCTATCACATGCGCCATGAATTTTGGGATGGGCCGGGGCTTGTCATCCTCCCGAAGGAAGTAATGAAAATAGCAAGCCATCTTCTTCTCCTCTGCAGTTGGTGCCCAAAGGGATTCCTGACTGGCTTACCCTCATTCCAGTCATACTTCCAATACTTTACTTTCGGCTTCTTCTCGATGGTCGTCATGAAGCCCGACTGTTATTGAAGCAATACCATCCCAGGTCCCCAATTTCCTTCAGAGCCCTTTGGATTGAATGAACCAGGCTGAGCACCCGGGCTATACACATAAGGCCCCGCAGCTCATAGGTCGCGATAAAGGAACAAATGTTGTGCCAGGATGTGGGCACAACCGGCATAGGTGTTAACTCATACTTAGTCAAAATATCTTCGATTACTGGGTGGAGAGGAAACCTTAGGCTGTAATTGAGAGTCATGCGGCAGACCGCAATGCATTTAGTGGGCGACTCATTCACGGTCGCATCTGCCTCGGGGATTATAAAAGTATACCCCGCGAGTAGGAGGTACTTCTTCTCGAGGGTCATCCTCTTCAGGGTTGGAATGGCCCTTGGGTTGGGGAACTGACTGCCCGGCCCATCTTGTAGGTCCGAGAGGGATGGGGCCCTAGGGAACTCCGGTCCCTCTGCCACGATCTCTGGGATTGACCCCACCGGGGAACGTCCCCTCTTCTTAAGTACCGACCTTCCCAGAGTGGAAGGCCCCTTGCGGGACGAAGAACTTGTTGACGCCCCTTCAGAAGACGAACGCCTCAATGACCCGTCCGAGGAACAGGAAGATGTCCCCCCCGAGGAAGAGTTAGTGATAGTAGAGGCCACTTTGGCCACCGACTTTGAAGAACTTGGGGCAGAACATGGATTATCTTGGGTGCCCTAGGCTAGCAACTCGTCTGGGAATCTCATGCGGAAAGTTGACTTGGTCTTTGTCTTCTTTCGTACCTGAAAATCAGCTAAAGTGATCTCCCACGGATACGAGACCTCCTGCTCTATGATAAAGATGCTGGGAGTGGATGAATACTCGCAGTTAGACCACGATGGGGTGCTGGGCTCAAAAATCGGCACGGTGTAGGGAGTCTTTTTGGGTTCCCTAAATTGATTCTTTGGGGGGATGTGTGCCACTTCTCGACCATTGATAAAGGTCAGGAAGCTAGGAAACTAGGGGTGGCGGCCCTCTGTACGGGGGCCAGCCCATTCCTCAAGGACATCCCCACTTGATGAGCAAGACGAACACATGTCAGCATAAATATAAGTACAACAAGCAACACTTGAAGGAGGTACGAAGGTGTACCTGCAAAAGATGAAAATTCAAAGGAGGAAATTGAAGATGAGGTTGGATGCACAAACGGACCCTTTGAAGATACAAAGGAAAGGTTGAAGCGCAACAGTAAGTTTGAAGACGATATGAAGGGGGGCAGAGCTTCTCTATCTAGAAACTGTTTCTCTCTTTAAACAATTCTGGTGTGCAGTAGAAAATGACTCCCCCACCAGAACTCACCACCCTTATATAAAGCAAAGGCGGGAAAAACACTCTTCTCAGGACACCCAAAAAGACACACTTCCTCTCAACCACTACCACTTGGTGCCACGACATCACACCCCCAGGTACAAGGAAGTGTGTCTTATGGCCTGTCGCTATACTCTTAGCCGCAATGGGGCTAAAGGTCCTTGAGCATGGTCTTATGGTCGGTCGCTATACTTTTAGCCCCAATTGGGGCTAAGGGTCCTTGAGCATCGCTATACTCTTAGCTCCAATGGGGGCTAAGGGTCCGGTCACCCAATCTAAAGGCCGAGCGATAAGCAGTTTGCAGTGGTCGACCGAGCGTCACCCAGCCGACCCACACCAGATAAACCCACATAAAGGTATCGAACAAAATGAAGAAAGGTGAGGCAAGAGATTAAGTTTTGCCAACTATTCTATTATTCAAAATACGTAGCTACAAGCCAACTTTTACAAGCAAATAAGAGCGATAACAAAAGAAGCAAGGCACAATGAAACTTCTATGCTTACTCTTCGTCACTTTATGTGGGAGGGCCATTGCTTAAGCTCGAGTGTTCCAGAGGACCACCCAAGGACGCGGGGTTAGTGGGTGGGTTTGCGAGCCGGGAAGCCTGGGCTCTCATAAGCTTGCGATCGATGTTTTCTAGCCAGAACTCAATGGGGTTCCAGTCCAGCTTCTGCATAACCCACATCATACATTCCATGGAGATTCTGCTAGTGAGACCCAGCTCCGCAACGTTATTCACAACCATGGCATAGAAGATCGCCTGCACCATCTCAGGGATGTTGGAATTTTGAGCGTACTATGTGGCCACGCCAAGGTCAAAACTCGGACAGGCGCCGTGATAATCCGTAGGGAGAGGGTTCAGGCGTAGAGCTGAGGCCTCCCTCAGAGGCCATCGAAAGGTGTCCCGGACGTATTCAGCTGCCATCCCGGTGTTTGTAAAGTTTGGAAAAAGGATCATTTTTCTTCTCTTTCTCTCTCTCGTTCTCTTCTATCACTCATATCTTCTCTCTCTAAAAGTCAGAGAGATGTGCAGAATGTCACTTGCTAAAAGGGACTCATCATCCCCTTTTAGAGTGTGAGGAAAGCAACGCGAAAGACACTACCCTTCCCAAGGCAGCAACCAGCCAATCCGCTCTTAACACGTAGCCCTTGCGGACTGGAGATAAAGAATATAACAAAATGAGACAATTGGGTCTACTTCCTAAAAGAAAAAGGGGGGCGACATCTTATTATTATTATTATTAAGGCTTGCTACTACAGAAACACCTCTTATAGAGGAATGAACAAAGAAAAGGCGGGGATACAAGGAAATATCAGGATAAAGTCTAAATGCTACTCCTCGTCACTGGAGGAGGGTCGGGGGTTGGTTGACCCTGAGCTTTCCTCCTGGTCGTCCGCTAGCTCACGGGCTCCGCCTGACGGGGTCCACTGATGAAGTTGCACCTCCACCAGGCCGTGACTACTACAACCCAACCAGGAATCAAAGGATGACCATCTCAAAGTCTCAAGAGTCAACTTCAGATCGATGGCCATGGTGCCGCTCATTACGCCTAGCTCTACGGCTTCATTTAGTAGCATGGCGTACAATGTCGCCCGGGCCATCTCGGGAAGTTCAAAGTCGAGCGCTGCTCTCTTCGCATCAGGTGACGTAAAACGCGGGCATAAATCTCAGTAATCATTCGGAAGTGGACAAGGCGGGCGCGTGGCACTCCTCCAGTTCCACCTAAAGGATTCCCTCACAAAGTTAGCCATTTCCTTGGTGTCGTGAAGAGGGGGGAACGCCATGCCAGAAGGGGATGAGCCAAGCTCACTCTCTTTCTCTCTCTCTCTCTATCTTTTCTTCTTCACTGTCTCTCCTTGAAAGAATGTGCTAGAGCAATCTTCTTAGGAGCATTGATTGGTATTTATAGAAGAGGGGGGTTGCGTTTCACCAAAACAGCCCCGAAACGTAATGGCCAGTCCACCCGTGACACGCGGCCACCCTGCTCACCTCCCGGGGAAACAACAAAACGGGGGTTTGCGAACTCGAAAAAGGAGCTATAGGCCGCACAATCAAAATCGGATCAAGGGAACGGACAATCAGACCGTGACCCTCTCACCTCGCGAAGCCGCGCTAGCCTACCAAGGTGGCTAAGTCGTCCATCTAATGCGAATCAATATGAACACAAAGAGAATGAAAAAAACTCAAAAGAGGAGAGACGCAATCATCTTATTGGTGATAACAGGACGGTGCCAAAAAAAGAAAAAACGAAGGGGAGGCGGCCCTAGACTTGTCAATTCGGGTGGGCAGGTTAAATACGGGTCGGGTGTATTCGAGTTCGGGTAAAATAGGGGTCGGGTGTATTTCGGGTTCGCGTGAAATACGGGCGGGTGTATTGCGGTTTTACGGGTTTCGGATCAACCCAATGGGTTTAGAATGCCTTTTTTGTGAGTTGTTTTCTTTTTTCAAAATTAAAAACTTTGCATATTTATTACTCAAAATTGTCAGCATTTAATGAAAAGGCATAATAATTGTAATGTCCCAAAAGAATATTTAAAATATTCAAACTTTTATTATAATATATGAACATCTTCTATGGGCGGACAAATAATCAAGCCCAACTTGGTTTTGGGTTGATCGACCCAATCATTAGAACAAGGTTATTAGCAGGTCGACCATTTATGGGGTAGCTCGTCTAGTGCATTTTAGTTGGTTGTATCAATTTGACCGCTAATAACCTATTTAATAATTTAATATTTTTATTAACTAACATACCAATGTCCAATCAACAAAAAATTTATTAATGGGCTGACCCCAATAGGAATATGGTTAGTCGTTTTTCTACCACTAGCATCATTATTCAAGATTAGTTAGAATGAAAACCAAATAAAATTGAATAAAAGAAGTACAAGATATTATCTTGCAGTTATAACATCGAAAATCTAAATTATTACAAATTAATTAATTTAAAAAATAGTTAGCTATATTTTTTTAACTAAGTATATAATGGTATGACTTGTGCATCTTTAATGCTTGTCTGCTTTTAAATTAACTTTCTCTAAAAGATTATATAGTTATTTCATGCAATTTTATACCATTTTAAAATATTTTTTCATATAGAAGTTGTGTACGATATTATTCTCAGAGAATGGAGAAGTAAAAATAAGGTTATTATTATTTAATTTGTAAATAGATGCAATTGTTATATTATGTCTTTTTAAAATATTCGATAAAAATGACTAACTATTATTGTTAAGAAGGATAAATTAGAGAAAAATCAAAAACTAAGGATATCATGTTCGGGTCAAGCGGGCGGGGGCGGGTTTAGATCGGGTTGGACCTGCAAATTTGCGGGTTTTTCAGGTTCGGTTTATTTTGGGTTCGGGTTGAGAAAATCGTGTTCAAAACCCAAAATTTTAGGGCGGGTTCGGTCGGGTTTTTGGGCTGGGTCAATTTTTTCCAGGTTGAGGCGGCCCCTTCAGCGTCCGAGCTCTCATCTCTTGCTCGGCCTCTTCCCGGAACTGAGCCTCCAAGATCCGATCTCCATTCAACCACACCCACTACTCAAAGGTGCTCTAGCGAAGCTCGTTAGGGCCGACTCCATTATACGGAGTGTTCGCCCTTGCAGCACCCCCAACCTCTCGGTTTCGCTAAGAAGCATTGCATAGAAAATGACTTGGGGCACTTATGAGAGTTCGAAGCACCGAGCAGCTTCCTCAGCCACTGCAAGGTCATAACTTGGGCACAAGGCCTGAAAATCGTTCGGGAGAGGCGACGGGGGAAAAGCAATCCCGCGTCGTTCCCACTCGAAATTGCTTATAACATACTGAGCCATCTCGCTGGTACTCCGAGAATGAGGAAAAGCCATAGTAATGAATCCCTGATGAGGACCGATACTGGTGAGGAAAGGTACAGCCCCCATCCTTGGCGACCACGTTTTATACCCGCTAATGGGGCGATTTTCCAAGCCACTGTCCAAACCTCGAGACTTGTTCTATCATAGACGCTCGGTTGGTTCTGTGGTCGGCGGCCACATGACCGTCAACAACATGGAAGCAATTTCCAAAGCCCTGCAGATACACGTCGACCATGGGCGGATCGGATTCCATATTTCACCTGACTACTCGTGCCGGCTCCGTGTGCAGGCAAAGCATGAGGGGCTAAGTGATTTGGAAAATATGATCTCCCCACTGGGCCTATCTCAATTGTCTCACAGGTTAGGCCCACACCCTTGAAAACGGGCTCCTAGTGGGACCCTTGGGGCTCCTCAAAGGGGCCCAGCGCCAAGCCAGCAACCCACTTGGAACAGCCAATGTAAGATTACTGTTTTATCCCTTGCTACAGAAACTATGAATAGTCATCTACCCACCTCGGGAAAGGGGTTGGCAGTCTAGCTCTTCCTTAAACTCATACTACATTCTCTCTCTGCACACCTTTGACTCGGATCCTTGACTGACTTGACTGTAGGAGAGGCGTTGGGCCTTGGAAGAGGTACTCTTTTTGCAGGTTGGGCCTTGGACGAGGCAGACGCTAGATGTTGCTCACGTGCCATCCGATAAGCTTGTTCTTTCGTCCCACGTCATCACCTGCAGCAAACGACAAGAATCTCCGGAATCATAATGCTTACTAAATATAATTTAATTGCTCAGCATATATGATACTAGTAGTCACTAAATAAAATATGAACGCTCACCAAATTTTCAATGTTCATTTTTCAATCAAATTCAGTTGAATAGAGCATATTTAGAAATGAGAAAAAAAAAAACTAAGGGAATTATAAGTTCATTCTCATTTTCTACAACCCATTCAAAAGCAAGCATATTTGTTTTTCCTAATATTAATGTCCACCGGGCATTATACTAATAGCTAAATGTAATTAAGTTGCTCACCATATGTAATGCTAACGCTTACCATTCTCTTTTCTTTTCCCCAGCTAGCGTTCATTGTAAATCAAGTTTGTTTGAATAGGATATATTCAAAAAAGAAAAAAACTAAGTAAATGATATAAATATTATAAAATTATAAAAGGATATGTTTAAAATAAATTTAACAAGTTGAAAAGAATATATTCAAAAATAAAAACCATTACGAAAAATATCTTAAGAATAAATTAAGAAATTGATGAAAAGGTATAAAAGCAACTGAAGCATTTTTTAAAAAAATTATAAAATAATATATTAAAAATAAATGTAATTAGTTGATATATATTAAAAACAAATTCACTTCAAAAGAGATATTAAAAATAAATCAAGAAAATGATGAAAATATATAGCTTTAATTAAATAAATTGATGTATGGATTGGAAATAAAAAAAAAAACTAAGTAAATAATGTAAAACAAAAAACCAATGAAGAGTTTTAAAAAAACATCGTTCATATAATATGGCAGTAGTTGGATTAGAATCTATGACCTTCAACTACACAATACAAGCCCTAACCTATAGGCTAACATCTCTGCTATCGAAGAAAAGCTAAACGAAATTATGACTGTCATGACTGCTATATTTAGGAGTACGTTATAAATTTCACCACCATAGTAGTAGTCTAGTGGTACTCACTTCACTTTCGATTTCGGAACGAAGAGTTCAAATTCCACAGAGATGTGATAGGAATACCCTTTCCCTGACCCCTTTCCCCTTCCATATCTCCCCCCACCCAAGTATCCCCATGAGAGATGGGACACTTAGTGGACAACACCGATGTAAAAGAAAAAAAATCATTTAATAATTGCAACATTTGGCTTAGTAAATTACACTCTAAAATAATAGAGAGCTGGATGAGGGTTAGGCAAGTGAGGCCCAAGCTCCTACTAGCAAACGCCCAAGGTTTCTTTCTTCTTTTTTTTTTTTTTTTTGCAAAAGTTCATGATATATAGAACTTTTTATTTTGTTTTAATAATCAGGTCAGAGGGTCGGAATCTCAACCTTATCTCGAACTCACTTAAATAAGATTGCCTACAATGTAAGAGAGGGTTAGGTGGGATTAGGGCAAAGGAAAAGAAAACGACTACTCTAACCTTCAAGTTCTGTACGTCATATGGGTTAAATTAACTGTTTCCCTAATCCTATGATCTATCCAATTATAATATGACACAAATTCAAATAAACATAGCACTTTTTAAATCTTTTAAGAATGGCTATGTGTGTCCTTTAATTGTAACTTAAATAAGATTTTTATTATTATTATTGATAGCCAAAAGGCAATTACAAGAGTTTAAAAAACTGAAGTCCAACCACATGCTACAAACTACCAACTAGGCATATGCCACCAATATTAAAGAAACACCATCAAAGGCCGATTGGACAAAGACCATCAAACATTACACTAATACTAGCCTCAAAAATAATTTGTAAATGTTAAGATGTGATTGCTTATAAAATTATGAGATGTGTAACTTTTTTTAATTGATATTTGTAGTAATAAATTTGTAAATTTTAAGCAAAATTTTTTAAAAATGAATACAAAATATAACGTAAAATTATAAAATTTAAAATTATAAGGTTTATTCTTCAAAACGTATAAGTTTTAAACCTATAAGATATATATCAAATGACAAGGTGAAACAATTGGGCCAGTTTGGGCTCACACGTTATTAGATCGGAAATTATTACCTTGATTTTCTCTGCCTATTTTGCTAAGTTGCATTACCTCTACAACAATAATAACAATTGTTAGTTGGAGCCCACTTTGCAAGATTTAGGGAGATTCAAATATATACACATTTACTTTTGAAGCACACATGCAAGTAGAAGTTGCATTATTTTTAAAAGTAGAAACTACATAGAAGTATTGGAGAAATTTCCTTGGACGAGAGTGAACATAGTCCCTTCAAACTTACTTTTACTTTATTTAATGTTTAATATGTATAATGTGTTATCTATAATATAAAAGGTTTGTATTAAGATGAAGGTAAACTATGATTGTGTTTGGTAAAATATTTGCAATAGCTCTGTAATAATTTGATCAATTTTAGCGAAATATGATGTTTCGTAAAAATCTTTAGGGAAAAAGCTATTGTCCGTGAAAGCAAACTTTCATAATTTTAATAAGTTATTGGGAGAAAACTTTTCATGTCCTCTTTTGGAAATTCGGATTGTCATGAATGATTTTCTAAAGTTTATATTTATGCAAAATTTTTAATGTTAATTTTAATCAAAGCCAACTTATTAATTGTAAACAACTATAGTCCATCCACAATATAGCTACAATACAGTACAGTTATAATATTCCCAAACGCAGCCTATATTTCTCTTTAAAAAAATTGAGGGCTCCAAAGTCCAACCTCTCCTCCCCCACCTTTCCCCGAAAGATCGACGTATCGAGAAGTGAAGATAGTTTTGCGAGGCAATTTCTTATGTGCTCCTAGGAGCACATACTCTCGTTATCCACGTATATATATATATTCCACGCGTGTATTTGTCATATATTTATTTTCTTAGTATATATATCTGATGATGTGGCTCGTAGGAGCATATGCTCCCAGGAGTACGATAGACGTATTTTTTTTGCGAGGGATGTGACTTTGCTCCTTGGGGTTCACGAATATTGAATGGCCTTTCAATGTTTTGAGAGCATGGGCAGCGGTTGCCTCGCGTGGAAACATGTGGGGACGGCGTGTCATTGGCATGACAATTGGAAGCTGGCAGCAAGGGGAATGGAGGGGGCACGCGTGTCAACTCGTCTGTGCGGTCTCCCTCCCGTGCCACTTTTTGTGATTTTTTTAATTATTTTTTTGTTTTTCTTTTTTTTTTAAAGTAATATATAATTTTTATATGATTAAAAAATAGGTTGTGTGTTATAAAGTGGGTCAATGATAAATATTTTTATTGGATGATTAAAATTGAGTTCCATGGGTTGGAGAAGTGATGGATTACAAGTTCTAAAATTATGAAACTTTTACTGACGTGACAGGTCAGAGTTCCAAAATTCGGTACTCCATTGGAAATGCTTGATTGAAGGCAGGTCCTAAGTGATACATATTACAGTGACTGACGTCACTTACTTGTAAACTCAGAATATGACATTTCACAAAATTGGTTTTAGAGAACAATTCGGAGGAAAAGTGATCTTTTCAAAAAAAATATGGAAATATCAACGTGAAATCCAAAAACTTGAGAAGGGTGAGGTGGACTGTAAATGTGTAATTTAGAATTTATGTTAGTGAAAAAAATGCTAAAATGACTTCACTCTCAAGTTCCCTTATCCTATATTTATTTTGATTTGCGTGCAATGTGTGCATCACTAAATTAACTTACAAATAATTAATTTAGTTATGTACAATTCAAAGTTATATACTTAATATGCAATAACAATTATAATGATTTACAACAATAGGCAAAAGATTTTAATTACAGCATAATAAGTGTATACGAAAAACCTGTGTAAAAATGGAGCACAATTGTTATCTATACTAAAAACAAAGATGATTATTAAGAAACAAAGGAATTATGATTCTTTTGAGATTAAAAATATTGGTAGATTTAGAATATAGACATGTGGAACTTGGTACACAATAATTGGCTAATTTTAAACTATTGTTAAAAAAATTCATAAAATAGTCACTAATTGTTTTAATAGAATCGATTGTAGATTAAAGTGTGGCAACACTTAATTATAGCTAAATATTTTTTTTAGAGAAGCTGAAAATGAGAAACTAAAAATGTTGAAGTTTGGTTCCTCTAGTCCAAAATCCTGGAGAGGCAGGGAGAAATTTGCAGCTATATTATTATAATAGCAATCTTTACAAAATCCTAAAATGGTGGAATCAAAGTGATTTGCAGGATTTTATGTAATCTTAACCATAAAAATTATTCATATATTAAATCTAAGCCGTCAATTTTAAAGTTAATATATCTTTTTATTTTATTTAAAAATCACCCATGATTTCCAACATACATGATAAAAGATAGATTATAATCCAATTATCTAGGAAAAAAATCGAGCAATTATATTTGTTCATTAAATCTAAACTGAAAATTTCAATTTTAAAAAAATCACCTTATCTCAGTAAAATACCTATTTATAATTTTTATTTTATAAAAAATGACTCATAATTTCGCTTATATCTGATAAAGGATACATGATAATTCTATTATCTAACAAAAAATCCAAGCAGTTAACAAAAGTGATAATCTTTGGAAAAACCTAATATGTTGGCCACAACAGGAGTGATTTGCAGTATTTAATGCAATCTCAGCCATAAAAATTAGTCATCTATTAAATCTAAGCCTTCGATTTTGAATCTAATTTGTCTATCTGTCTACACTAGACTAATAACAAAATTTAGAAAACCCTAAAATACTGACACGAGAGTGATTTGTGGGATTTGGTATAATCTTTGCCACAAATATTATTAACTCATTAAATCTAAGCCTTTGATTTTAAAGTTTACAAAAATTAGTTTGTAACTGTCGTCTCTCTCCAAGCAAAATATTACCTTATTTATATTTATTTTTTAAAAATAAAACTCAGGGGAGTTAACTACCTAATCCTTATATTTTCGTGTATACATGATACGTGAATGTCGGGGCTTTAGATACTTTCGACTGTTGATTCTGTGTATGTCTTTTTCTCTCATCAAAGTGCATGCACACGCATACACACACACATTCTCTCTCTCTCTCTCTCTCTCTCTCTCTCTCTCTCTCTCCAGGTAAATGATTTCTTCAATTTATTTTAGAAATCACTTCTCTAATAACCCTAAAAATTTATGTATAATTTTCTATGTTTATAGTTAGGTGATAGTCTCTAATATATGTTATATTTTTGGATTCATATTTTTTTTTTTATGGGTTATCATAGGGAGTATCAAATGTTAGATACGTTATGCTATAAAATTTGCAATCCATAAAGGTTGATGTATATATAATGCATAAATGTAGGAGTTAAAAGGAGGAAATAATTTTGTTTTGAAAGAGATTTGGATATCTAATTATTTTCGAAGGTGGTGTTGTCTAATGTAAAGAAAAGAGTATTTTTCACTTATAACATAGCGAAACTATTTTACACATAAGTGATGGATGACCCTAACTATCTTATGCTACGAGCTGATTATTTCATGAATCAAGACCTATGTTTAAGGGGGTTAGTTTTCCCAGGTATAATATACTTTACAACTAAACTTAGTGAGATTTGAGACTTCTAGACATAGGAGAGAATGATTTGATTCACCAATTAAAGTTTTCATTGATTAAAAAAGGCAATTTTCCCAATTATATGATCAATTAATTAGTAAATCAGACAACGTTTTACTTAATATTCATAAAATATTTATGAGACGAGTGATTTTATAAAATGAATGCTCTGGAGTTTTTAAATCAAAATTTAATTTAAAAGATAGTTCGTGCATTACACGGGTCGATACTAGTAAGCTATATAAGCTTTATTCCTACTATATAATTTATTCTCAAATAAAAAAAGATTCCTGAAATTTTATCCATCTTGCATAACCACCAAATGAAAAAGAGCAACGGGTAAGGTAATTTCCACTAAATGAAAATTACAAAAATTACTGTAATTCCCGCAATTTATACCGTATATTTGGCATGATTAGATATAAATCGTTGATTTTTCTAATTATTTCTTGAAATTAAAATGATGTATTTTAAAATGAATAAAATTAATTTATGAATGTTATGCTTGGAGGAGTAAAATAATTCACTCTTTCAATTTCAATAAAAAGTTAAAATCAATCAATTAATTAATTTTTAAACTCTTCCCCTTCCCCTTCCCCTTCCCCTTCCATGGTCGGAAACAATGAAGGGTCGGTTGCAATATTGGCGGCGTCGGGCACAGGCGGCGCTGTCGAGTGGTGTATCATCCCCCCGTCCGACGGATATTCCGATTTGCTCACCCACCCCGTGTGAATGTCGATGGCCTTTCTAGGCATAGGAGATAGTGATGGTTCGGGCAGCGACAAGGGGAAGTAAGAGGCAAAATTCATTAGATAAAATAGATAGCAGAAACTGAAGCAAAGGATGAGAACAAAATTATTCCTAACTAAGATGAATTTTACGCAGATGATTTCATGAGATTTTGAAAAATTAATATTTAGCGATTTAATAAATGTCTCACTATAAAATACTCTTCAAGTGTGTTTTCTTTTTTAAAATATTATATTACCATGGTTTAAATATAATTAAAAAAATTGGCATAATTAAATAGTAGAAGCATGTACAACTTATGAACTGTATAAATCATTTTTTTAATCCATATTTTCACATTTCTATAGTTACGTGTATCATACATCTTTGCTGCTATGGATAATCTAATTAGGGTGTTAGTTTTATACTCGTTGGCATCGCCAATGAACAATTAAACTTAGCAGTTCATAATTAAATGTATTATTGAAAATTTGATTATTTTAAGTTATATGACCCATTAAATTTGGTTGAGACAATATATTTGAAAATGTCTTGCATTCAAGTGTATGTCATCAACCTAATAATTAATGATATAGGAAATACGGGAAAGTAGTACTCAATGTGTCGAAATGGGAAACAACCAGTATATACTAAAATTTTCTACCTCCCAATTCTTGTGAGTTGTGAATGGAGAGAGAGGCTCGAGACTAGTAACAATCTCACATGATTATGAGTAGCATAGTAAATAGAACTGTCTTTTGTGGCCTTTCTTGTTTACATCTATCAATTTGCACCAAAAAAAAAGTAATATGAAGGATAAGATGGACTAAACAATTTTCTATCTTGCTTTTTAAAGAAAAATTAAAATGGAAAAAAAATTACGGAGAAGAATTCTTCAATTTGAAATCTTTATATTATAAATGCTAGAATGTGTAAGGGGTTGAGTGTTGAGGAAATGGAAAATACTAACATGGGAGTAAATTTAGGGTATATGTTGCTTCACAACCGTTGGATCAAAATCTTAAACAATCTTAGCCCTTGGATTTATCTTTACTAGCCATATTAGGTCTCAGGTTCGATTCCCCCATCCCTCATTGTATTGTACTATTTACTAGGCACATTAGGTCTCAGGTTCGATTCTCTCATCCCCCATTATATTGTATTGCCCATTGTGGCTCTTACG
>JACYFF010031956.1:84406924-84418718 GCA_017589665.1 Selenicereus undatus
AATATGATTTCCATGATTATTTCTATTATTACTATTGTTGTTGTGGTTGTCATTATCGCTGTCGTCGTTGTTATCTTTCCGTTTGAATTTGATAACATAGTCAATATTAATAATGATCATCAAATCTTTATATTATAAATGCTAGAATGTGTTAGGGGTTGAGTGTTGAGGAAATGAAAAATGCTAACATGGGAGTAAATTTAGGGTATATGTTGCTTCACAACCGTTGGATCAAAATCTTAAACAATCTTAGCCCTTGGATTTATCTTTACTAGCCATATTAGGTCTCATGTTCGATTCCCCCATCCCTCATTGTATTGTACTATTTACTAGGCACATTAGGTCTCAGGTTCAATTCTCTCATCCCCCATTATATTGTATTGCCCATTGTGGCTCTTACGGACCAAAACGTTTTTAATTTTCGTCATTATTATTATTAATATTTTGTATTTTTCAATACAAATATAAATTTGAGCATGTGTTATTAGAGATAATAGAATAATAAATATGATTTCCATGATTATTTCTATTATTACTATTGTTGTTGTGGTCGTCATTATCGTTGTCGTCGTTGTTATCTTTCCGTTTGAATTTGATAACATAGTCAATATTAATAATGATCATCAAATTATCAAAGAGAGATTAAGAGATTATAATAGATATAAAAAAATTTATTAGTTCATTATTATAAAATACATTAATAATTTAGAAGTTTTAACTTAATGAAACGAAATTATAATTACTGAACAAGTCATAAAACCTTATATGACACCTTATTATTAACACATAATATAATATACACAATTATAAAGAAACAATAAATATTTTTTATTTCCATTATTATTATTATTATTAATATTTTGTATTTTTCGATACAAATATAAATTTGAGCATGTATTATTAGAGATAATAGAAAAATAACTATGATTTCCATGATTATTTCCATTATTATTATTGTTGACATTATCGTCGTTGTTGTTGTCGGCAATTTTATCTTTCTCCTTGAATTTGATAACATGGTCAATATTAATTATGATCATCTAATTATCAAAGAGAGATTAAGGGAGTATAATGGATATAAAAGTTTTTATTATTTCATTATTATAGAACAAGTTCATGTTTTAGAAGTTTTAACTTAAGGAAACCGAATTGTAATTACTGAACAAGCCGTAAAACCTTAGGTGACACCTTATTATTATCACATAATATAATATACAACTTTATATAGAAATAATAAAAAAAAATTATTTCCATAATTATTATTATTATTATTTTGTCTTTTTCGTTACAAATGTACATTTGAGCATGTATTATTAGAGATAATATAAATATAAATATGATTTCCATGATTATTTCCATTCTTACTATTGTTGTTGTTGTCATTGTAGTTATCGTCGCTGTTATCTTTCTCTTTGAATTTGATAACATAGTCAATATTAATTATGATCATGTAGATGTAAGGGTTGTGCTGAAAAATTACATATTGTAAGCATGATATAACATATTGCAAGGGTTGAATGTGAAATATAAAAAAAAATTTAAAATAAAACACAATAATCATATTAGGTCCATGAAACTGAATTTCTTTCACATTTAATATGATCTATTTAATAGAAGGAAATAAACGAACTATTTTTCTTTTTGTTTCAAACCATATATATCTTACAATTAAATTTAATTCATTTAAATCTTAAACGTATAATTAATTTTTTAACATTTCAAATAAATTGACAAAAATCTAATCTATTTAACGCACAAGAAAAATTGAAATCACTTTCGTTTTCTTTTAAACCATAGAAATCCAATAATCAAATTATCTTCATAAAACACCTAAAATTATAATCAATGTTTTACCGTTCAAAACAAAATATCCCAAATTGCCATAACACTTCAAACTAAGAAATATCTCAACCCACAAATATGAACTCAACCCATCTCTTGCAAGACAACATAAGGGCATAGGAAGTTTATATCAAAACCCATGAAACTATTCAGTTGACATGAAAGCCAAATGTACAAAGTATGAACACTTAATTATATTAGCGTCCCCTAATTGGCCATTTTATTTCTGTTACATGTAAAACTGAAACTAAACTTACTTCAAAATAGTTTATGCCTAAATTCACTAGACAATTGGCCACTTCATAAATTTTTGCTCAACAACAAGAGGAGAAGGTAGATTTTTCATCATTGGCATCATAAATTGACTTATCATCTCTCAATTTAGGCCCTGTTATTTTCAATGGGAAATTAGGGGGTGTGGGATTAGTGGGTGTGGGAAAAGAGGGAAAGGAGTGGGTGGGTGTGGTATTTTTTTTAAGTATGGAAAGGAGTGGATGAGTGACTGAGTGTGGGTGACAGCTAAATGTAGTTAAATGAAGTTGAAATATTGTTTATTAATAATTTTTTGTTTTATAATGTAATAATTTTATTATGATAGTAATTAATGATGATAAAAATTTTTTATTTTTGTTCATTCATTTTTATTTTGTTTATTTTTTATTTTTTATTTTAGTATTTTTATTATTTCATTTTATATTTTTAATTTTTAAATTTTTTATTTTTTATTTTTTATTTTTTATTTTTTTATTTTTTTATTTTTTATTTTTTATTTTTATATTTTTTACATTTTTTTATTTTTATTTTTTAATTTGTAATTTGTAATTTTTGTAATGTTTGTAATTTTTTTGCATTTATTTTTTATTTTCTTATTTTCTTATTTTTTTGTATTTATTTTTGTTTTTTTTGGAATTTTTCGTTGGTTGTTTTTCTGAAATAAAAAAAATGAAAAATAAAAAATAAATAGATACAGCAAAATAAAAAATAAAAAATAAATACAAAAAATTTAAAAATTTAAAAATTTAAAAATAAATAAATAAAAAATAAAAATAAATGTAAAATATTTAAAATTTTAAAGATAAAAAATAAAAAATAAAAAAAATAAAAAATAAAAAAAAAATAAAAAATAAAAAAATAAAAAAATAAAAAATTTAAACAAAAATAAAAATAAATACAAAAAAGTAAAAAAAATATAAAAAATAAAAAGTAAAAAATAGAAATAAAAAATAAAAAATAAAAATAAAAAATAAAAAATAATGAAAAATTATAAAAATAATGAAAACCAAAAAAAAAAAACTATTCCATGACATCTGAAAAATTAAAACTTCGTATAATTGCTATTAGATTATTCTTACACACAATTACGTAAATTGTAAAAATTTTCAAAATATGAGAAATTGTTGTTTTATGTAGGTGTGGGAAGGAGTGGGTGAGTGTGGAAAGGAGTGATATTTTTTTTAAAGTTTGGGAAGGAGTGGGAAGATAGGGAAAGAGTGGGTGAGTGTGGGTTGAGTTGATTTCCCAACGAAAAGAACAGGGTGTTAGCATGTTTTGTGATAAATTCACTATCTACTGTCTCCATCATACTTATATAGACTTTTGTCACAATCATATACTTTTTAATTATTAATCCAATTAGTTATGCACGAAATTGCTGTATATTTAACTTTTTTATTGAATTTTTTCATTATCTCCTCTAAATTATAATATTAATCATGTCTACCATAACTATTTGTTTATTATTTCGATAACATATCTACAGAATATCTATTTGAATATACTCCGTGCAAAGCACGGGCCCAAACTAGTATATATCAAACTGACATCTTCATACTTTTGTGGCCAATGCGTTGAACTATTATCTTGATACTTCTATCCCTAAATAAATTATTAAGCATGCACCAATTAGAGAGCTAATAAATTAAAATCATACAAGATACAAAAATAATGATAAGCAATGGCATGTAAAAGGATTTGGAGCAATAAAATTAAGTATTCAATAATGAAAAAGAATATCAATGGTACATGGGAGGATGGGAAAAAAAAATCTGTAAGTGACAAATTGATAGAAAAATATATACTCTCATAATATAGGCTGTTAAAAAATAACTATTATAAGTAAAGGCAGTAACAACAATAAGAAAATAATTTTTTGATAGTCTTAATATTTGTGGAAAAGGAAGAATGAAGTATAGAAGAACCTCAACCTTGTTGAAGTAGTAAACTTATTTTTTTATTGTCTTACCTAAAAAAGAATTAACATTATAATGCCATTACATTATTAATCAATATGGCCATAAATTCTTCAAATTACGGAGTTTTTAAATTTATAAAGAAATTGCTATGAAAATCAAAACAAATATATTTATGGGGAACGGTTCAAGAATCGCATATTTTTTTAAAAAAATCACTCATGATTTTTACAAAGCTACAGGGACTAACTTAAAAATAGTAGAATGTTCGATCCAACAAAAAATAATAGTAGAATGAACTTTGATCCCTTCAATCAAGATGAGAAAGTGGGGGAAAAAGAAAGGGATACCTTAATTTTGAATGACACGGGATTAATTAGGCAGGTGGAGAGGAAAGAAGACTTGCAAAAATACCTTCTATAAAGAAACATTAGAAAATCATTTCCGTAACTTCAATCTATATAATGAATTAGAATGACAGCATTGACAAAGCAGTTCCTCACCTTTTCATTGAACACGTCTTGGTTGAAAGCTGATAGGAAAAACTGTAAAAATTGTTTCTGACTTTAATCTACATAATTATTTAGAAACACTTGTAAAAGAATGTCAATGGCTTCGGAATCTGACATTCGTTGAAGAACAAAATTAGAGTGTGGATTGGAGAGAAGCTAAGGGAAAGTGAGACATGTATGAGTAATTGTAGACCTTTTTTTTTTGGGTTTTTTAGGAGACAAGTACGAAGTTATTCTTCGTTTTTATTTTTTAATAAAAACACAACATTAATCTGTGAATATCTGTTTTACGACGGGATTGCCCTTATTAATTAAGGTTTTCCACGACAAGAATAAGAATATAATAGACAAAGCAAAAGTTATACATTAATTAGGGTCTTAGCTTATTATATAACATAGATTGGGGAACATCTTTTGAGTAAAGCGAACGATTATTCTCATTGCATCTATATTAAATTAGATGTAAATTGAGATAATTTAGGTATAAGCATAGTAATGTAAACTAAGGAAAAAATAATAATAAAATGATGGAATAAAAGTAGTTAGGTGTACCAATAACTTGAGAATTTTTGCCTAAGAAGGAGCGAAGAGCATGTGATCCCATTAGTCGTGTTCGGCAACAGCATTTTGGGTAGCGTTTAGTATTTTGATCAAGTCAATACACTAATCAGTTAATTTTTAGTGTTCGGTAAACTAGTGTTTTGACTGGCATTTTCAGTAGCGTTTAGCGTTTTAAGTAGCGTTTTTGAAAAGTTAATAGTATTAACGTTTGACATTTAAAAGTAACGTTTCATATTTTTTAGCCAAAAAAAATTTGGTCGTGTTCGGCGACAGCGTTTTGGATAGCGTTTAGTATTTTGATCAAGTCAATACACTAATCAGTTAATTTTTAGTGTTTGGTAAACTAGTATTTTGACTAGCATTTCAAGTAGCGTTTAACATTTTAAGCAGCGTTTTTGAAAAGTTAATAGTATTAACGTTTGACATTTAAAAGTAGCGTTTCATATTTTTTAGGCAAAAAATATCCTTTAAAAATTTTATCTTTGAAAATTATCTATATCCTTTTATATCAATTTTACATTAATAAGCTAGCATAATAGCTAAATTTACCGAACACATGAGTTTGAACCACTTATCTAAACATTTTTCTGCTAACAGCTAAATTAGAAACGCTATTCGCTATCTAAACAGCAGTCTGTTATCTAAAACGCTATCCGTGACTGTAAAGCTTGTCGAGGGCTACAAATTTAACCACTACCTCGGTTATTATATAATTTTTATAGCGTATGGAAGTAGGGATCGATCCACGAGGAAAGATTGCTTTAAATGGCTAGTTTGCTTCTAAATAATTTTATTAATCAGCTTGTTAAATCTAATTTTAATAATTCTAAAACAATTGAAATCTAATGAATAAAAATCTAGAAAAAGACCTAATAACTCTCCTAACTATTATGAATCATATTCTGGAAATAAAACAGTAAAAATATTTCCTGAAGCTTTCAGAAAAATAAAATCAGAATATTAACTGAAATTTTAATAAAAACTCAAAACAGCAACTAATAATCAGAAAAATAAATATTAAAAATAACAAACAGTATCCTAAACTAATATTCTGTAACCTTATAAGCATATATCTTCAGAATAATTTCAGATTTAATTCAGAAAAATTAAATCAGCCAATTACAGCAGAATACTTAAACAGGATATTAAATCTGAAATTGGAAATAAATTATTCTGCATAAATATAAATACGAAAATAATAAATAAAATGACCCTAATTCTAGGACACATATTTCTGAACCTAAAAATACTTAATAATCGTAAATTAAAATTAAAAACCGAAAATTTCAGAATTAATTGCCTAAAAACCTGCACATATCAATTTCACAAAATAATTCTTAAATATTATCAAATAAATTCCAAAAATCACGAAATTTGATATGAGCAGACTAGAACACTTTATAAACCCTAGGAATTAATAAAAATCGAAAAAATAACAAAAATAACTATTCTTAGTCTCAGTTCGAACAAACCGGTAATTAAATACTAAGACTCAATCTAAAATTATAACCACTCCAAAAATCAAACTCTAAGCTATCTAAAAATACCTAGACACTCCTAAAAGACTATACTGGGGTGGGGGGTTGGTTGAAATTATATTTAAGCTAGTAAAAATAAAACAAGAATTAACAAACAAATCAAATTAACTCTAAGTACCAAATAATCGAAAGTTATCAAATTTATGAAGGATGCTTAGCATAATCTCAATCCACCATGCAAATTAATATTTATCATCAACACATAGGTTAATTTTATTCATGAGTTAAACTGTAGAAGAGGTCCACCAGCGGTTCTTCCCCGTTTTTCCTTAGATTTTAGTTTACTTAGGTCCAGCCCTAATATAAACCCTACTAATTTGATAATCTTTACACCAGCGCAAAAATTTAACCAAATTAGAGCATTACGTATTAGAAAAACATCATTTAACACTTTGTAACCAATTTACCAGCAAATCGATTTAACAAAGATCTAAAGCGATTACCTAATTAAAAGAGATAGGTTTGAGCCATCCATGATTAATTAGGGTGATACCTAGGTCTAAAAGATTATAACTTTTACGTATTACAATCTTCTAAACTATCAATCGAAATTGTATTTAATCAACTAGCATGCATTCTAATCGATTTAACACAAGTTTCATCAACGATAAACGCTAATCGCTAAAGAATCATGAATATAATTCAACTAGGCATTAAAACACACAACTTGTTTCAAAATAATTAATTTAGCATGGCTTCAAGAAGATTATACTAAGCACAAAAAGATTACTCACTCATGTAAAGATTAAAATTACAATAATAACTCAAATATTTCATGTTTAATATTAAACCTACCACAAAATAAATAAAACAAAACTAACAATAATAATAATAATAATACTAATAATACTAATAATATTAATAATACCAATAGTAAAATAAAACAAAGAGCACTACTTGAGAAGATGATGGTGATGCGTGGGGTCGAAACAGCCGTGAGATGTGAAGTCGAGATTGATGGTGATGATGGAGAAGGAGGCGTGAGGTGTGAGGAGCTCGGTGATGGTGATCAGATGATGGGAAGCGAGGGCTGTTTCTGTGCGTGTAGGAGAAGAAGAGGAGGGTTGTGCTCCGTGAAGGAAGAGGAGGGTTTGACGCTGGTGCTGTGAAGAAGAAGGAGAGAAGGTGATGTGCGTGGAGGCGTGATGATGGGAGGGGCTGATATTATGCGTGAGAAGAGGGGGAAGCTGCTGATGTGCGTGGGGAAGGGAAGAATAGGGCTGTGCTGTTTTTTTTTGTGTGTATCAAGAAGAGGCAGGGGTTGTAGGTTATATAATAATATGGGTTAGGTTTTAGGGTTATCTTCTCCTCCCACCTTAGGTTTCTTCTTGCCCAAGACTTCTAGCCTTTCTTCAACTCTTGTAACCCTAGCCCAAGTAAATAATTATGAAAATAATATTTTTCATAAATTATTATTCTTGGACCGTCTTGATAGCCTAGCGTGCAAAACTCATACTTCGACATCATATCTTCTATTCTTTATTTAATTAACTTTATTCCTGAAAATATATAAAACAAAACAAATTAAACGAAATAATATATATAATATACTCGAAATAATTATAAAAATCATACATGATTTTTGACTTAACAAATTCCCCCACACTTAGACTTTGGACGTCCTCGTGCAAAGAAATCTTAGACTCGACCTAAAACTTATCCTCTTTCCTTTCTTACAAATCATGCATAACTATGATGTTGATACTGGCTTTTGACTTGCTTTAGAAAAACATTTTTACTAAATTAATTAGTTGTTCATTCAATAAGTAAATACATGCTAAACATTCAACTATCCTTAGAGAGTTTATTCATCAGCCTCACAACATTTTCATAATGAAGTAACAAGATCAATAATTATCCATCTCTTTCTGATTATGCATATACCAATCAAGAGGTCGAAAAGGAATTTAAGATGGAAAAATTTGGGTATGGTCTGGCTATAGAGACAATTGAACTAGGTAGAATAACTTCATTAAATTTGATCCTAAACTTGCCTTGTATTTATTTTCCTCTTCTTCTTTTGTTCAAACTCCAATTGCGCACATATTCGAGGCCCATATAGGGTCTTAGAATTTAAACACTCCCTGTTTCTCACTCACCCGAATAGCGGTGCTGGAGCAAATTTCTTTATTTTATTGACTCATTAGTATGGGAAGCAAGCTTTCCAGTGGCAGTATTGCCTCAAAGGGTAACACCCAGTAGCGCATGCCTCAAAGGAGTACTTGTCATTCCCCACTTTGACTCTCTTCTTTTGTTTCTTTTCTTTTCCATATATGAAAAATAGACAAGTAAAATCACAATTTTAATGAGTTATTCAACTAATTCAATAGTCTCGGAGATGGGTTAGGTCATTTTATTGCATCTGAATCAGATATATTACATGATCAAATAAGATGGATAATCAAGAGAGTTACTCATTAAAAAGAATGTATGGGGATCAACTCAAACTCTTCTAAAGGACAACTATTATGCTTAGAAGTATTCACTTATAAAAGAATAAACTATAAAATAGCTAAAAAAAAAATTTCTAACCAAGCAAGCCTAGCATAAACTCATATCATGCATTATTTATAAGAAAAGAAAATTTTTTATTTTTTTTTTCGATTTTCTACTCTTTTTTTTTTTTTCAAGAATAAAAACTGCAGGAATTAAATGCAGGATGCACCCCCCCACACTTAAGTCATGCATTGTCCCTAATGCATTCAAAAAGAAAGAAATAATGAAAATAAAAGCAAAAGTAAATGGGTACTTCCCTAAAAACGTTGGGTTGCCTCCCAACCAGCGCCTTTGTTTATAGTCGTTTAGGCTCGACTTCATGAAACTCCAGGATCCTCTAATTGGATCTCTTCCAGTAACTCATCATTAATCTGGTAAGGAACTTTTTGAAACTCAACATGATCAAAACTCTTAGTAAGCACAGTCAAAAATTTATCCTCATTGGATAATTTATAAATATCTTGGGGTAACTTAGTAATAACATCAAGTGCATACACGTAATTGATATCAGCAGGGAATCTCATGGCATCAAAAATATTAAATTTAATCACTTCACCATCAAATTCCATGGTTAATGTTCCTTCATGCACGTCTATTTTAGTTCTAGCAGTTTTCAAAAATGGCCTGCCCAGCAAGATGGGAATATCATGGCATGCATTGCCCATGTTCAGCACATAAAAATCAGCAGGAAACACAAGTTCATTCACTTTAACCAAAACATCATCTAACACTCCATCAGGATAAATGTTGCTCCTATCAGCTAATTGAATTACTATGCCAGTTTTCTTTAATTCGCCTAGGTTCAGTTTGTCATAAATAGATCTAGGCATAACATTAATAGAGACACCTAAATCAAGCATAGCTTTATCAAAACAAAGGTTTCCTATTTTGCAAGGAACAGAAAACACACCAGGGTCTTGACACTTAGGGGGAAGTTTTCTTTGAAAAACAGCAGACACATTTTCCCCCACACTTACCTTTTCATTCCCTACTAATTTTCTTTTAGTAGTACATAATTCTTTTAAGAATTTAGCATAACGAGGCACCTGTTTAATGGCATCAAGGAAAGGTATATTAATTTCTACCTTCCTTAATGTCTCTAAGATCTCTTGACTCGCCTCATTCACCTTAGAAGTAGGGTTTCTAAATCTACCAGGAAAGGGTGGAATTGGCTTATAAGGCTCTCTTTTCTTCTCTCCTATTTCCTTAGTAGTTTGATTAGAATTTGTGTCTAACCCTGGTTCAGTCCCCTTGACCTCTAAATTAGGCTTAACCTCTCTACTCTTCCTAGGCTCTTGTAACTCTTCCCCACTCCTAAGTGTTATGGCACTAACATTTTCCTTAGGGTTTGGGTAAGGCTGAGATGGAAACCTATTTTGCATTTGAGCCTGCAAGTTGCTAACTATGATATCAGTTGCGGTTTGTCTCTCTTGAACTTGCTTAAGAGCTGTTTCCATACTCTGGAACCTATCATCCATTTTCTTGAGGACTTGTTCTAGGAGTAAGTTAGTCCTATCTTGATTAGAAGGTTGATGAGACGTTTGGTCAAAACCTGGTGGATTGGTTTGAAAGTCATACCTAAGGTTAGGGTGGTCTCTCCATCCTTCATTATAAGTGTTAGAATATGGATCATACCTTTTGTGACCTTGGTTAGAGTAAAGAGCATTAACATTACCTTCTTGAAGTGTAGGACATGCATCAGTAGGATGTCCCTCTAGGCAACAAATGCCACATCTGACTGCTTTTTGAATTCCCCCAGTAACGATCTTGTTTAATATCGCAGTAATGTGAGATAACTGATTCTCTACGGATGAACTAGAACCAATCTCATTGACCCTTTTGACTTGTGACTCCCTAGCACCAAACTGTTGAGTATTTTGGGCCATTAGATTAAATAAATTTCTAGCCTCTGCTGGGGTTTTATTAACTAGAGCCCCCCCACTAGCAGCATCAACCATATTACGGTCCATAGGAAGTAGACCCTCATAGAAATATTGAATCAATAGCTGTTCAGTTATTTGATGTTGGGGACAACTAGCACATAGTTTATTAAATCTTTCCCAATATTCACAAAAAGTTTCCCCATTCATTTGCTTGATTCCACATATTTCTTTCCTAATAGATCCGATACGGGATGCAGGGAAAAACTTTTCTAGAAACGATTTATGCAATGCAGTCCATGTAGAGAATGATCCAGCAGGCATATAATATAACCAGTCCTTAGCATTACCAAGCAAAGAAAAAGGAAATGCCCTTAGTCTAATTTGGTCCTCAGGAATTCCTTCAGGCACCATAGCAGAACAGGTAATAAGGAATTCACTAATGTGTCTATAGGGGTCCTCTCCAGCCAATCCATGAAACTTAGGTAATAAATTAATAAAGCCTGAGTTTAATTTCAAAGGCTTATCTAAAACAGCATAGGTAATGGACATTGGTTGAGTTTCTAGCTTAGGGGCAGCAAGTTCCCGAAGAGTAAACATTCTTACCTCTTTAAGTTTGAGACTTACTGGCAATCTGCAAAAAAGTTAAAATAAAAACAAAACAATAAAAGTACTAAAATTAAATAGAAGTAAACTAGCAATTTAATTTTCTTTCCCCGGCAACGGCGCCAAAATTTGTAAAGCTTGTCGAGGGCTACAAATTTAACCACTACCTC
>JACYFF010031956.1:84423718-84467003 GCA_017589665.1 Selenicereus undatus
TATATATATATATAGGTGATTTAAATTTCGGTACAAACAATAAAGCTTATGCCCTCCTAATGAGTATGAATCCACTTTGAGGGTGTAAGAAAATCCTAACAAGTATCGAAAATTGAACCGCTATCATTCAATATAGAAGTTGGACGTACGTCTACTTGTCTAACACAGATTCTTAGGTGAGGTCACCTTATATGAGGTTTATTGTGAGATGTACTCTTTCAGGGAGGACTTTTTTGAGATTTTACAGTTATTAATAATATGTTTTGGAGTGACTTTGAAACTTAAAGGTGAGACCAATAGTTCATTTAAGTGTGACTATAATAACAATCATCTGTGAATAAAATATTAGTCACCAGAATCAATTATTAATACTTACCATAAAAGCAGTCATCTCATAACATGACTTATGTGAGGCTGCCTCACAAAAGACTAACTACTTATCTAATCTAACCAAGGTTCCTTAAAATTGGAACTAATAAATTACACAAACCCGCACTTCATATGAGATGCAAAGTAGTCTAATTCTATTTTGGACTGAAAAGCCTAATCAGTCTAAATTGAAGCAGAACCAATCAAAACTTTCCACAAAACTTGCTTTTTCTTTGTAAGATGAAATTATTGGACAAAATACCAATCAACCTTGAAGTCAAGTTAATTGAAAAAAACACCTAACTGGATTTTATGATACAAATTAAAATCGATCTAATCTGAACCTACATTAAATGACCCATTATCAGATGTACACTCTATAGGATGTTTCCCAAGATCCAGAGCTTATTTACGACAAAAGACAGCTCATTATTGTCCAACTTGATTTTTTGATCAAGATCTACGTAGCTTTGATAACATCTTGACTTGAAACCATTGTCCACTGGGCAAGTGCATAGACAAGTGTAGTCCTGGTCTAGTGATACTAAAAGACTATAAAAATTGTTTGTTTCTAGAATCAAAGTTCACCCAAGACCAAATAAAAATAAAAGGGAATAATTATGATCCGCCGTTGATATGAAGAATTTAAAGTTTCAATATTTATAACCCCAAGTGCAAGGTTCATCGTCGAGTATTTTGGGTGTCGTCCACTGGGAGTTGAGTTTCAATTACCGGAGTTCAATCCAAGTGTTTTAGCTAGGCTAAGTGAAAAAGAATGAAAGGAAAATGAACTAAACTACTAAGGTAAACAGAAAGGACCTTGATTATAATTAAGCCCAAGGTAACCAACTAATCGGGTCAAACCCTCGCCATCCCAAGTTATGCTAACATTCAAGGATGATCGATTGCACCATAATAGCTCACCTGAGCCCTCTTTCAAGGGCCGATGGCTAGTTTAATTGTTATAACCAACTATTTTCATGGGGTTATCCTAATTAAACTACAAGAGTAGAAATTCTAGATCTAGGTGGAATTCAGACTATTTTCATGTCCAAATGCTAGCTATCCTCTCAACTTACACTAAACAATCGACCTCACCTCTTAGGATAAGTCAATTGCCCTAAAATACAGATGAAAACTCTCTGAAGTATTTAATCGAACACTTGGTGGGCATGAGAGAAAACACCAAATCTAAACATAAACAAGGTAGGCAAAGGTTTAAACAAGATCAATTGGCCATCTTAAGGGCTAATCACTATTAAAGATCACAACTTAATCACAACTAAACTTCCACAAAAAAAAAATCAAAACAAAAAATTAATGAAGTAGCAAACAAAACAATAAGCACACAATTAGAGAGAGAGAGAGAGAGAGAGAGAGAGAGAGAGAGAGAGAGAGAGAGTAGACCTGACAAATGGGTCATTCGGTTCGGGTACGGGTTGGGTCATGTTCGGGTTGGGTCATGTTCGGGTTAAGTGACATTTCGGGTCGCTTCGGTTTGGGTCGGGTATGGTTCGGGTCGAGTCGATTCAGGTCAACCAATTTTTGGTCAAATACGCTCGTCATGCTAAAACAAACAACTTTGTAGAAAATTTCGGGTCGAGTATGGCTCGGTTCGGATCAATTCAGGTGTCGGGTCTACTTTCGGGTGAGCATATTTTGAGTGTCGAGTCGGGTATGGGTCCAGGTCATTCGGTTCGGGTTTCGAGTCTCGGGTCAGTTTTGCCAAGTCTAAAAGAGAGAGAGAGAGAGAGAGAGAGAGAGAGAGAGAGAGAAGAGAAACTTAGTCTTGATTGTTTGAATATACTTGGAAATCTCAAGCTTGAATCCAAAACAACCCAAATAGAATGTAACCTACCTAGTTTATTAACCCCTATTAGGGTTTTTAATGGCTAATCCTAAGGTAAAAACCTTTGCTAAAAACCCCCTAAGAACCCCTGAAGAAGCCCCCTTATCAGAAATCGAGCCGGGTGAAAAAGGGTCGAGAAGGATAGGGGGCCGACGGTTGGCGGCCTGGTGACTGGTGGCCATTGACACCCCCACTAGCGACAACTGGCTGGCCGTTAGTTGGACTACAGCCAACTGTCACCAGTGATACGGAGCAAGTTCTGAGCTTGGGCCTACCTTCACTAGTAAGGTTCTTGAACCAAGTTGGTCTAATGTTGACCTTGGGTTAAGGACTAGGTTCTCCTAGGTCAATATTGACTTGGGACCCTTGAGAAAGTATAAGTAAACTTAGGAAAGGTGGTTGGATAACTAGTAGCCCTAAATAAGGAGTTTAAGCACCCAATTCTCCCAAGACCACCTCATTATCTCATTTTTAATTTTGTGGGCAAAATGCTTCACCTCATTTCTAGCACTGTTTTAACTAGGAAAATGAGAAATTTCTATAAATTATAAGTGGATAAAAAGATCTAGATGTCTATTTTTCAATAAATCTTGAACCGCACTCGAACTCCAAGTATCGGGAGAATTATGGACTAAAAACCAAGCAAGGGTTGATACAGGATTGGAAAATGCACGGTTTTAGTTATGAGCTTAATTGAGGAGGTTACAGCTGTAAGTTTGGACACTAATTAGCATGGGATGATTCTTCACATACAAATAAATATTTTTCAAGTGGCAGAACCTTTATTGGTGGAGTAGAGTCTTCTCAAAGCTCTCTCTAGAAGACGGATGATAAATCCTTGAAAATGTAGCTCATCTTGATTGTAATTATCTTGAGCATCTTGGTTTGTTTTTCTAGAATGTTTTTTAAACCCCTTATTGGATCACTTGCCCCACTAATATAATAGCTAATCGCCCTTCAATCGGTATTTATAGACCCAATTATCCTCCATGAAAATTTAGACTTATTGAATGATATGAGAACTTGAAGCTTGGTGTTCTATCTCAAAAATCTCAACTTCTTTATCTTTCTAGAGAGGGCAGTGATTTAAGTTCTTCCCTTTAATCTAATCCTTGGTGCTAATGCTTTAGAGGGTTATAGGGTGGGTTGATTTTATATAGACGGTGGTTTAACCTTTAGTCTAGATATATCCCCTTTGATTTATCTCTTGGTTATATATTTCAAGTATTGATTCATCTTCATTAGAGGATTTCTTCTAATTGGGGTTTCTCTCTCTTAGTTCATTTTTGGAACGATTGGTCTTTAACATCCATTGGGCTCATCTACTCATCTACATGGATTTCACACCTTTATTTGGTTAAATGGAATTTACCATAGTTCATTTGGTATTAGCGCAAAAAGTTCCTTACTCTTGGTAAAAAGCAAATACATCAATCTTGTGTTTTGATTTACTTAAATTTCCTTCCTTTTTATCCTACTTTTCCCTTCAGTTGTCCTTCTCTAAATCTCATATCTAGCCCTCAAAGAACTCCTAGATAGCTAAACACAACTCCTAAACCAAACACAACCCAAAAATTGCACAAAATAGCCGTCACAAAAATTCGAAAAATACCTGAGACAGTCACCTTCACGAACTGAACATGGCAAGCATCACGGATTGTGGCAGTGGTCTACCACTTTGTACTTACTTCTTTGTTAATTTTCTCAATCTAGAGACCATCACGACCCCTCCATGGTATTCCCCATGCCCCGTGGTCCCCGTTCTTATTCAACTCCTTTACTTCTTTTCTCCTTTCCATCAACCATAACCGGTGAGGGAGATCCTTCTCAGTCCTCGAACATTTCTCTTAAGCAAGCCTATGAGATAGGTAGGACTCTTATAGAGCTGCAAGAGCAAATAAGGAAGCTCATTCAAGAGGTTACACAAGTAAGGGAATCCACACCACGAAACCCTTACCAATGGTGCTACGATACTCTCTCTATTGACATTGAATATTCTTCCTCCCATGAAGGCTTTGATGATGAGGAAGGAAGACCAAGAAGAAGGAATCCAAGGGATGACCTTCGGGATCTCAAAGTTGAGGCATCAAAATTTGATGGCAATCTTAACCCAGAGAACTATGTTGATTTGGTTCAAGCCCTTGAGAGTATCTTTGAACTCAAAGATTACGATGATGAGAAGGCCATCAAGTAGGCCATTCTTAAGTTGAAAGGGTATGCTTCATATGGTATGAACAATTGAGGAAGAGTAGGGCTAGAGAAGCCAAATCCAAAATCAAGACTTGGTCCAAGCTCAAGAAGCATATCGACAAGAGATTTCTACCACTTTATACAAACAAGAACTCTACCTCAAGATCACCTCTCTCAACTAAGAGAATCTAAAGGTAGAAGAGTACATTAGGGACTTTGAACAACTCCACATGAGGGTTTGCTTGGATGAAGAACCTGAATTGAAGATTGCTAGGTTCATTAAAGGATTATCTCCTAGCATTGCTAACAAGGTGGATCTACAACCTTACTTATTCTTTGATGATGTGTAGAGCCTAGCTATCAAGGTTGAGAAGAAAATTAAGGGTCAAAAATCCTTACAAACAACTTACTTTATTCGCCCTTCAAGTACCCCCAAGGGTTACTTCACCTCTAACAAAGCTATCACTACTCGTACACCCATCAAAGCCCTTGATAAGGGTAAAAGGATGGCTAGTGAGCTACCAAAGATATTGGAGAGTAAAAAGTGTTTCAAATGTCATGATTATAGGCACCTCCTAGCGGATTGTCCTAACCGAAGGACTTTTTTTAGAGAGGTGGAGGAAATTCAAGCTTTTGAAGAAGCTACTAGTGCAGAGGAAGTAGAGGATAATGATCAAACTTTGATCACTTCGAATATGGGTGAACTCTTGGTGATCTGAAGAGAACTCCATGTCCAAGAGGCTCCTTATGAGCCAAGCCAAAGGAAGCAAATTTTTCATACCCGACGTACTATTGGAGGCAAGGTGTGTGAGCTCATTATTGATAGAGGAGGTTGCAGTAATGTAGCTTCCACAACACTCATTGACAAGATTTAATTGCCCACTAAAGTGCATCCCACCCCTTATTCTCTCTAATGGCTCAAACAAGGAAATGAGGTAACGGTTTCCAAACAAGCTCTCATTGCATATTCAGTTGGTCCAAATTGTGGTGAACTGCTTTGTAATGTTCTTCCTATGGATGCATGCCACCTGTTACTTGGTAGGACTTGGTTGTTTGATAGTCATTTGATTTAGATAGGCATGCTAATACTTATGCATTCAAATGCATGGGTCGTAATCTTACTTTGACACCGCTACCTCCACCGAAACTCCTCAAATCTAAATCGGGGAAGGGAAGTGAGAAAAGTCTATCTATGAGTGAAGCACAGGTGGAGGGAGCCATTAGTAAGAGCAAGCCTTTATTTGCCTTACCTATGGTAGAATCAAACACAATTGAGGGAGTAAAACCTATGCATCCCCTAGCTCAATCACTCTTGAGAGAGTTTGAGAATGTATTCCTGTAAGACCCGCCTTCGTTATTTTTATGTTGAGTTGCCTGTGTTACCTTTTTATGTTATAAAATCGTATTTTTAGTAACTATATGAGTTCAATGATTATCGTTTTGTTTTTGGAAGCTGTAATTTTATTAAAAAAAAGGGATTATTATTGCTATTATTGATTTTAAAGTTAATTCGTGCCGTTTATGTCTTTAAATTATATCGATAGTTTAATTTACTCGTTATTCGATTTATTTAGTCGTTTCCCGAGTACAATTAGGTTGTTGACCTTCGATGTTTATGAAATTGAACTTTTATATAGTTGGGAACACATAGTTGTTAGAAGACCGTTTTAATGATTTGGGTTTAGAATTCAAATACGAAATAGACTGGCGGAATTAAGCATCGAACAGTTTGGGATGGAAATAGATGAGGGAGGGGCATTTTCGTAATCTTGTGAAACCCTTTTCTTTGGTTTCTCCTCCTTCTCGGTCATGAGAGCCCCGAGCTCCCTCTCTCTCCTCTGCATCTCCACGTCTCCTTCCTCCTCACGCAGAACCCAGGGAACCTCCTGCCATCACCGCTGAATTGCCTCGCCGGCGAGCCAGGGAGGGACCACGACGTCCCCTGGGCGGCCGCCGACCACCACCGCCCCTCTTATCTTCTCTCCTCGCCGTGAACATAGCAGCCTCGAATCGTCGGCCATGTATCGGAATCTGGCCGAACACCCAGTGGATTTAGAGCATACTAGGTGAGTCCCGAACCTCTTCTCTTCTACAAATTGGATTCTCACCCTAATTCCATCTCAATTGTGCCTAAATTCCTCAGAAATCGCGAGTTAGGGTTTTGGGTGAGGTTGAGTTAGGCGTGAATTGGGATCTGTTCGTGCGTGGTGAGCAAGGACCGAGGGGTTAGTGTTGTTCGAGCACCTAGAGTCGAGCCCAGCAGCTTTGATCGAATCCCTAGCTTGGAATCGAGGTGGGTGTTCCTTGCCTCCTAAATTAGTATTAATTTCGAAAACGTTTTCAGCAGAATGATGTTGCATGTCAAGTTAGGGTTAGTTAGATTCGTTAGAAATGTCAAGAAATGGGCTGTACATTTTTAGGTTCGAAGCATTTGGTTAATTTATGCCTGAGATTGTAAATTGATGCAAGTTATGTGCGTATAAAGGGAACCATGCGTGAATTGGACTTGAATGAAAACCATGCATGAAAAGAGATTAATTTGAAGTTATAAAGACGTAGTTAGCTTGAATTTGATTAGAATAAGCTAAGGTATAAAAAGAATTAAAAACGAAGTTTGTTTAATATGTTTAGCTTCGATTCAAGTGTTTAGCGATTCATGAAAAAGGATTAATTTTGAGGTTATAAGAACGTGGTTAGCTTGGATACGACTAAATTAAGTTAAGGTATAAAAAGAACTAAAAACGAAGTTGGTTTAATATGTTTAGCTTTGATTCAAGTAATCAGTGATGCATGAAAAGGGATTAATTTGAAGTTATAAGAACATGGTTAGCTTGAATGTGACTAAAGTTAGCTAATGTATAAAAAGGGTTAAAAATGAAGTTAGTTTAGTATGCTTAGCTTCGATTCGAGTTAAACTAACTAATGCTTGTAATCGAATTAAATTTGAAGTTATTGAGATATGTTTAGTTTCATTCAAAGTACATTCATGCTTAGGAAAGTTTCCTTTAAAATGCATTATATATGTCAAATTTGAATCATGTTTGGTTTACTTAGTAAAGTGTTGTCAATTGACGACTAAATATGGTTGTATGTGGCTCAAAGGTGCTGTTTGCTCTGGTAAGAGCTTAAACCTCACCCTCTTTTAAATAAGTCTATATGATAACATATTGTGATTAATAAATGAATGAAACGAGCTAGTAGTTGGATGGTTTGAGGACAACATTATGAGCGTTTGAGGTCTTGTGGTACGGTGAAAGTGAGGAGGGAGACTGGGTTGTGAATTAACCGCAATCGTGTGGATTGCGAGGCCATGTGTGGCTCATTGTGTTAAATTGATTATGAAGTGCTTCAATGTGATATATGTGATGTATGTGCTTAAATGCTTAAATTGCATTATGTGCATAAGAGTGAGTTTTTCAAAGAAAGATTTCATGTTTCGAAATGATAGCGGCCATAACTATTAATGCATGATGGCCTATTTTAATTAAATGAAAACAGTTTTGGGAGTGAACTCGCTTGAACGGGGGAATCCCTAAAGAGTTTTATAAAGGTGTGAGTTATACGTTGAATGATTTTACGATTTGAAACGCAAAGTTATAGCCGTTATGGCCGATACGCTTTAAGTGGCTAAGATAATGTGCTGCGGACAATATGATATGATATGAACGATGTTAACATAGGGGATAAGTCCGGATAAACCCTAGAGGCCCTGACGAGGGCTGATGTAATGGTCCGATATGTTATATGTAGCCATCCCGGGAGTAAGAGTTTAAGCGTGAGCGTTAGGTCTCACTATGGGGTCGAGAATAGTTCTCACCCGATCAGCACCCTGTAATGATCTTATGCCAAAAGTATTTTCCTACCAAGATAAGAAAAGCAATTGGCCTATGCCATTTTATATGTTTTAAGGAAAAAGAATGTTTTACGGGCCCGAAGAGGCCAGTTGAATGAAATGTGAAAAGTTTATAAGGGTCAATATGCGACCGATATGAAAGAATATGAGCCTCAAGAGGCTAAGAGAAGGGTTTTTATGAGCCTCAAGGGGCTAAATGAAATGTTTTTCAAAGAAAGGAAAGAAAGTTTTCTTTGTATGTTCTATGCTTTTCTTATGAATGTTATGTGAATGAAATGCTAAGTAAGATACGATTACGAAAAAGAAGGCCTTATGAGCATGTTTTATGTATAACCTATGAATGAGACTTGGAATCTGTGTGTGTCTTAAGCATATCATATGAATACGAAATGAAATCTCTTTTAAAAAGGGCAAGAGCCTCAGGAGGTTAAGGAAATGTTTTCAATGAAAGAAAGAAGGTACTGAATGAATGCTTTATGAAGTGATTCCTAAGCATGTTGAAAGTGAAGTGATTCTTAAGCATGTTGAAAGTGGTTTCCAATATTATGTAGTCTCATCCTTTTCCATATCAAACCTGTCTAATTAAAGGTGCATATTAAGTATATAAGTGATACTGTATTCAATGTTTATGTTTTAGAAACACATGATGAGTAAGCAAGTTCCTAGCATGCCAACCTTAGTCGAAGCTTAGAATCTATCATGCTTAAATGTGTAGCCAAGAGCCTACGAGCTAGGATATGTGGTCTAATACCATGTTAGTATTACTTAACTGCTTGTTAGTCAAAGAACTTAATCATTCAGGAGTCTAGAGATGCGTTCGAAGAGTAAAAATGAAGTTATGTTTCATAGGAATTCTATGTATGCCTAATATGATATTAAAGTATGAATACGTGATATGTGACTAGTAAAGATATTATTTGCCTGCAACGGTTTTGGTTTTAAGGGGGTTGGGGGACACTCACTGAGCGTGTGGTTGCTCATCCCACTACTATTCCCCTTTTCCCAGGTTTTCTTTATGACAGGAAGAAGTTGAACCAGCTGGAATCGATTATTGCTTGCAAGGTGTCATTAGTGCCTTTTTATGTCTTTAAGGAGTCATGTAAAGCCCTTTTCAGTTTGTAAACGTTTGTAAGCAGTGTTCTAAGTTCATGTAATGCATATTGGTTATGAGTTGCTCTGTATGGCCATATGAGCCAACCATCCGGTCAGTTAAATGTCATTTAGTTGAAACTGGTTATGTTTTGGGATGTAAACCCCATACTCCGGTTGTGTGAATAGTTGAGTTGTATCTTTTACTGTTTCTGTATTAATGAGCTATTCTGTTTGGTGTACTCCGAGCGAGTGGCTCGTCGAGTTGTAAACTCCGGCGTGTGGCCGTTGAGCTATGTTTATATGTTTACGCTTCCGTTGATTTACAGGGACTTATTGTAAGGCGTTTAGCCTGGGAACGTTCAGTTTTCAGGGGAAATTCTGTCCGTTTCGTCCTAGAATTTAAGTAAGAAGTTAGAAAAACGTAACGCTTTTGGCCCTAGGGGCTGGGGGTGTTACAATTCCCTAATGATTTACCCCCTGGGACTTCCTCCTTCAAGAGGAATTGAGTACCAAGTTGATCTTCTATCGAATGCTCGTTTGCCAAACAAGCCAACCTATAGGTGTAATCTTAATGAGTCAAAAGAGCTTCAATGACAAGTCTAAGAGCTGCTTGACCGTGATTACATTGGGAAAGCTTGAGTCCATGCTCGGTTCCCACCCTTTTGGTACCTAAGAAGGATCACACTTGGTGTATATGTGTTGATTCTGGGGCCATAAACAACATCACCATCAAGTATCAATTCCCCATTCCTCGATTGGATGATATGCTTGATGAGCTACATGGGTGTAAGGTCTTTTCCAAAATTGACCTTTGGAGTGGCTATCACCAAATTAGAATGAAATAAGGAGAAGAATATGAAACTATCTCTAAGACCAATTATGGGTTGTATGAGTGGCTGTGATGCCTTTTGGTCTATTTAATGCTCCTAGCACTTTCATGAGGATCATGAATGAGGTCTTGTGACCATTTATTGGGAAGTTTGTTGCGGTATATTTTGATGATATTTTGGTGTATAGTCGTGATGAAACGTTTCATATGGAGCATCTTCCTCAAGTGTTCTAAGTATTGAGACAACAAAAGTTATATGCCAAAGTTGAGAAGTGTGAACTATTCACTCCTCAAGTTGTTTTTCTTGGCTACGTTGTGTCCGATGAGGGAATTCAAGTTGATGAATCTAAAGTTGAGGTTATCAAGAGTTGACCTACTCCCACCTCTATCACAAAAGTGTGAAGCTTCCATGGGTTGGCCTCTTTCTACTACCGATTCATAAAAGACATTAGCTCCATTACGACTCCCTTGACTGAATGCATGAAGGAAGGAAGCTTTGAGTTGACAAAGGCCTCCAAAGGGCCTTTGAAACCATCAAGGATAGGCTTTGTTTGGATGCTATCTTAGCTCTTCCCAACTTTAATCTTCTATTTGAAGTTGAGTACGATGCTAGTGGCATTGGGATTAGTGCGGTTCTCACAAAAGTTAAGGGCCCTCTAGGTTTCTTTAGTGAGAAATTGAATGGTTCGAGGCTCAACTACTCCACTTATGACAAGGAATTCTATACCATTGTTAGGGGTTTGGAACATTGGAGTCATTACCTCAGGCCCAAGCCCTTTGTGCTCCATTAGGATCACAACGCATTATCCTAAATTAATGGTCAATGCAAATTGAACACAAGACATGCTAAGTGGGTTGAGTTCCTTCAATCTTTCACCTTCTCTTGTAAGCATAAGAGTGGGAAAGACAATATTATAGCCAATGCCTTATCAAGAAGATATGCTTTCCTTTCGATCCGTGAAGCCAAGGTTCTGGGATTTCATTCCATAAAAGCTTTATACCATGAGGATGAAGACTTTAAGGAAGTGGTGGAGAATCCTTCTAACTTTGACTCTTTCACTCTACAAGGTGTTTTCCCCTTCAAAGGAAACAGGCTTTGCATCCTCAAAAGTCCTCTAAGGGATTTGATTATTAAGGAGGCTCATGAAGGAGCCTTAGCTCGGTGACTTTGGCATTAACAAAACCGTTGATACATACAAGGAGCATTTTAATTGGCCCAAGATGGGTGGAGATGTTCACAAAGTGATCACAAGTTGTAACAATTGTCACATGGCTAATAGTCATTTCCATCAAGTCCTCTATACTTCTCTTTTGGTCCCCTCAAGGCCTTGGGATGACATTAGCATGGGCTTCGTTATGGCCCTTCTAAGAACCCCTCGGAGAAAAGATGCTATCATAGCAGTGATGGATCTATTCTCTAAAATGGCTCACTTTATTGCATGCCATAAGAGTGATGATGCTATCGACATTACGGTCTTCTTTTGACAAGAAATTTTGAAGCTCTACGGTATTCCAAGAACCATAGTTTTAGAGAGGGATATCAAATTTCTATCTCATTGTCAAAGATCCTTATGTAGACTCATGGGGGATAAGTTGCTCTTTAGTACTACTTGCCATCCTGAAATCGATGGACAAACGGAGGTGATGAATACAAAACTCTTACAAGCTTGCTAAGGGTTATGGTGAGAGTTTGAAGGATAGGGATGTCAAGCTTGCTTATGCCAAATAAGGCTCCCTTCTATGCTACCGCTCACTCCCACTTTGAAGTGTGCTATAGTTTTTACCCCTTACTCCCATTGATCTTATTCCTATTTCTCGACAAATACAGGTGAGTTTCGAGGCCAAAGCAAAAGCTAAGGAAATGAAGAGACTGCACGAGCAAGTGAGGGCACAAATTGAGACAGTGAATAAGCAATACAAGCACAAGGCCAACAGGAACCGTCCACACCTTGAGTTCAAACCGGGAGATCTTTTATGGTTTCATTTGAGGAAGGAAAGTTCCCCTTTAAGAAGAAAGAACAAGCTCATGGCTAGAGAAGATGGTCCATACAAGGTAGTACAAAAGGTGACAGAGAATGCATATAAGATTGAGCGTCTGAGACACATGCAAATATTCGCCACCTTTAATGTTGGAGATCTCACTCCTTACCTTGAAGGCGATGAAGAACACAATGAAGGTTTAAGGAAAAATCCTCTTCAAGGGGAAAGGGTTGAAGCGGAGCAAGTTCCGAGCTTGACCCTACTCTTACTAGTAAGGGTCTTGAACTATGTTGGTCCAATATTAATGCTAGGTCATGGACTAGACCCCCCTATGTCAATATTGACTTGGGACCCTTGAGAATGTCCAAATAAACTTAGGAAAGGTGGTTGGGCAGCTAGTAGCCCTAACTAAGAAGTTTAACCACCAAATTCTCTGAAAACCACATCATTAACTCATTTTCAGTTTTCTGGGCAGAATACCTCACCTCATTTATTGCTCTGTTTTAGCTAGAAAAATGAGCTCCAATTTATGCAAATTATATATGGTTCTATTTTCCAACAAATGTTAAATCATGCTTGAACTCCAAATATTGAAAAAATTATGGAGTAAAAATCGAGCAAGGATCGATCCTAGATTTAAAAATGCATGGTTTTAATTATGGGTGTAACTGAGGAGGTTACAATGGTAATGTTAGATATTAATCAACATGAGATGAATCTTCACACATAGAGGAAGATTTACCAAGTGACTCCATCTCTATTAGCTGAGGAGAGTCTTCTCAATGCTCTCTAGAAGATGGAGGATGAATCCTGAAAAATACAACTCATCTTGATTGTAATTATCTCAAGCATCTCGATTCATTTTTCTAGGATATTTTGTAAGCCTCTTATTGGACCACTTGCCCCACTAATGTAACAGCTAATTTGCCTCCAATCAGGTATTTATAGACCTAATTCCCTCCATAAAAATTCAAACTTGTTGAATGATATGAGAGCTTGAAGCTTGGTGTTCTATCATCAAAATCTCAAATTCCTTATATCTCTAGCGAGGTAGTGATTTGAATTATTCCCTTTAATCTAATACTTGGTCCTAAGGCTTTAGAGGGTTACAGAGTGGGTTGATGTAATCTAGGTTGTGGTTTAACTTTTAGCCTAGATATGTCCTATTTGATTTAGCTCTTGGTTATATATTTTAAATATTGATTAATCTTTATTAGAGGATTTCTTCTAATTGGAGATTTTCTCTCTTGGTTCATCTTTGGAAAGATTGGTCTCCAACATCCATTAGACTTATTTACATGGATTTCACATCTTTATTTGGTCAAATGGAATTCACCATAGGTCATTGCCCCTGCCACCTGTAGTGGTGGCCACGGTCATAGGGAGGTGGCCATGGCTGCCTGTCGTCACCACTTGCTTTGCAATCTTCTGGGTTTTCTCATTCCATCTTTGCTCGTTTTTTATGACATTTACTCGATTGAACTTATTACCTACAAAAGTAAACAAAATAAGTGAGAAATCCTAAAGATTATATTATTATGAGGCTAAAATTAGGCGAGAGAGGCATGTAAAATATGGATATTTAGTACCGATCAAATACCCCACGCCTATCTTTTGCTTGTCTTTGAACAAAACAAAAGAAAGACTAACCTAGGCACCTAACTCTTGTATGAATCACCATTGCATTTAGCATATGCACCAAGCCCTTTAAACCTTTTGGTGTTCCCAAGTGGACGAGTAAGGTCTCGTGAGGGTATGTAGAAGATATACCCACAAACTTTTTGAAATATTTTTGAATTTTTTTAAAAGCAAAGCATATAAACAAGGGAAAGGGGAAGATATGTACACATCTAGATTAATTCTATCACCCTAACAAGCTAGCTAATGAGCCATATACGAGCAAAACATACATTCAAGACACACATAGGCTATAAATGAATCCTGACTCTGATTTTTCACCCCACACAACACAATGACACGATTTGTAGACCTTGGTGCTCCGTTCGAATTATATTGACTCTTAATGCTAGGCTAAAACCGGGCAAAAAGGATATCTCCACTTGGCGTATGACTTCCTTTTATTATGTCTCATTTTTGTTCCCTTTTTTTGTTTTTACTTTTTTTCCATTTTTCTCCTTATGCTCCCTTTCCTGGGTGGGTAGTTCTTGGATTATTAGGTTTTGAACTCCTGGTAGAACAACTTAGTACATATTTGGGCTTCTTCCCTAATTAGAGGTTTTATTTAGATGTGCAAAGCACTTATTTAAGCCCAAAAAGAGGTACTGGAGTTAAGTTCACTTTTACATCTTGCTTTTCATATTTCTCACTTTGGGGACAAAGAGGAAAGTCCATTAACCAAGTAAAATGTCCCTAAACTCAAATTTCAACAACTCACCGAAAGTCAATGACCAAGTGTGCAAGGTAGATATAAAACCGCCCATGTAAAATGAGGTTATTATGAAAAACCCGAGATTACATTGCAAATAAGTGTTCTATTATGCATATTCGACCTATGAACATGCTAGCAACCAAGCTGTTAAAGATCAAAAGTGAATCACAAAGGCACAAAAGTCCCCCAAAGCAAAAAAAAAAAAAAAAAACAAAAATTGAAAAAAATTTGAAAAAACTTCACAAAAATATGTACAAAAGGGTATATGTCATCCCTATCCCCACATCTAAATTTCACAATGTCTTCATTGGGAGTCGAGGAGCCACCACCAACCACAAAGCACCAAAAAAAAAAAACCACACACACACACACACACGAAAGAATACTAAAAAAACACATATACATAAGGTAACACACTCATTAAAAAACACAACCATAGCCAATTGACAACAAGACCACACATATACACAAAATCAATACCACTAAGAAGAATATATATATACAAATCCAATAATGTCACCAATAATAAGAAACAACTATGCATAAAAGACACATAAAGGTGATCATAACCATCAATTGGCTTCACAACATCCCAAGTTTCACCTTAATATAGATCACCAACAAAAACACAACCTAATATCCACAAATAAACAAAAAAAAGAAGGAAAACAAAAATGAGGGAGAAGAGTTAGAACGATTATACCACGGCGGGTACTGATTGTACCCGAACTTTGCCTCTCTAATATGGTGTCGTGGAGGCTTGGGGAGCAACAACCACTCCTCCACGTCTCTCAAGATGCAAGTCTTGTTGTATCTCGAAACTGTGAAAATAAGCCGCAAGTACACAACTGTGGTTGTAGCACTTTACGGATAGTCTATAGAGATGGGTTAATTAATTACTAGAACTATACTACTAAGCTAAACCAAACCAAATCAAACAACCAAATTAATAACAAGTAATAAATAATAGCAAAAGAAACTTACGAAAATCTAATCTATAAGTAGAGCATGAAATTGAAACTAAAACTAATTGAAGAGGAAAGAAAAAGATTATCTTGATCACTTAGAATTAATAAGGAGAATTCTGAATCATAATTAGAAAATCAATGCAGAAAAAAATCCAAATCTTGAACGAGTAACCACCATGAGATTTCAATATCCACCATTGATTCGAAAGAGTAATAAAGATTTAAACTTTGAATATATTTTTTTTTTGGAAGACTAAAATTTGAGCTATTAAACTTGAATTGAAGCTAAAAGTAGAAAACATTGAATTGAAACTAGAATAGTAGAACTAGAAAAATTAAACTAAAACAAGAACTAGAAAAATTGAAACTAGAGTAAGAATTTGAAATTAAATTCAACTTGAAAGAATTCCTGCAATTGCAATAATCTCTCAAACTCTAAAACTAATGCTACAAGAGAGAGGGAGAGAAATTGATGATTTATAAGCCCCCCAAGCATCCCTATTTATACTGGCGTCAACCCCCTCCTACTTTCCTAATTTCACTAGACTTCTCATGCCCAAGCTAATCTTCTCACCTTCGTAATTGTAATTAATTTCTTATTCTAGTTGGAAATAGACTTGGAGAAATTATGGCCAAATTCTAACTGGCTTGGAAATCTGTTGATATGTTGAACTTGATACTGGGCCTCGTATGAAGGGAAGGTGGGCGTGTGTTGGGATGTGACTAGAAAGAGAGGTGAACCTAGCTGGGGGAGCAAGATGCAGCCTCCATCTTTCAGCCAAGCTGGGTTGCGGGCTTGGTGAACTGATTAGACAGCAGGATGCATGAGGCCCACACAGAGATCTTAAGCATTAGGAGGGATGAAGAAGTGTAAACATTGGCCCGCTACTTATTGCTTCGCCTTTTGTTCTTCTACAACTTGGCTGGGCTACTAGTGAGACAAGTAATCAAGCCCATACGGGGATAAGCTGCACTTTCCTCCTTTTTATTAGGCGTGACATGAACTTGCATGAAGAAACAGGCCTGATAGGCTATATGCTGACTCGGGTTGTAATTTTCTTGATTTTCCTATTGCCATTGCACTCTTTTACACTGAGAATCTTTACATAATATAAAAATCACGAAACCAAATAAAATCTACAAATAATTTCGATTGTGTGCAAAAACTTAGAGATTTAGAGTGATTATTAGGACACCTTTAGTGCCCAAACAAATATCTCCACACAAGATTTTGCTCATCCTCGAGTAAAATAAAAAGAAAAGAAAGACCTAACCAAAGACCCCTAACTCACTTTTGTAGGATTCACAGTTGCATTTAGAACGTGTAACAAGCCCTTTAAATCCCTAGGTTCCCCCTAGCTGATGAATGGGGTCTCGTGAGGGTTTGCAGAAGATATACGCACAAAATCTTTGAAGAAGAAAAGAAAAATAGAAAGAAAATAGGAAATCTTTTTAAAATTTTTAAATGCAATCAAATATAGATAACGAAAAACTGTACACGCTCTTACAACAAATCACTCCTGTAACCCACATATAAGATTATACACAAGCACAATGTACATATCAAGACTCGTGGTCTCCAGGCATGGCATCTATACAATATTTTTCACCCCACATACCATCAAACTAGTGAGTCTATCCTATTGCACCGTGTGAAAGTGTGCCATCAGTCTAGGGGTTAAGCTTACCAAGGTTTGACTTAATCCCACTTGACTACTTCATTGATCACTGACTTGGGAAGCAAGCTTTCCTAGTAACAATATTGTCTCAAAGTGTAGCACCCAATGACACATGCCTCAAAGGCGGACTTGTCATTCTTGAAAGTTTTTTGTTGATTTTTCTTCTTCTCTTTTTTTTTTTGAAGTTTTGGCTATATAAAGAAAGAAAAGTGGGAAAATCAAACCATGAAACCCTAAAAACCCTAAGATAATGGTGATATATAAATAACGATTGGACTCTACATTATAATGGTATGATGGGGTTCGAATTGGGACATGGAATGACACATTTTGAACTAAGATTTATTGTGCACACGACCCTAATATATAGATCAGTAATAGGTCACAAAGGGATATAGTTAATCAAGATGGTTCAATTCCCCAAAAATCACACAAAAATAGAGAAATCTTTTTGGTTTTTTGAAAATTTTTCTCATCTTTTTTTTTCTTTTTCAAAAATTTTAAAGGATAGCTTCCCCTCCCATACACCAAGATCATATAATGTTCGGAATGTGGGAAAAAAGGAGCATCTATGACACAAAATAAAAGAAAAACAAAAATAAAGGAAAGTCAAAAAGAAATGATGTACAAAATATGCAAGGGATAGAACGATAACACCAGGTCGGATACTTAATGTACCCGAATTACCTCACGACCTATCAGAAATCACTGGGTGGTTCGTGAAGCATCAGACACTCCATATCCTCCTCTGTGGGAAGCTCTAGGAATTACTTCAATCTTTGACTACTAACCTTGTGTTTAGCTCTAGAAGCATGATCCTATATCTCAACTGCACCATAAGGAAGCATGTAAGCAACAACAAAGGGACCTGTCCAGCAGGACCTAAGCTTACCTGGGAATAGGTGCAGTCTAGAGTCGTACAAGAACACTTTCATGCCTGGGGCAAAGTCCTTCCTAAGAATCATCCTTTCATGAACCAACTTCGCTCTCTCCTTGGATACTCTAGCACTCTCATACGCCACAGCTCGAATCTCCTCTAACTCACTTAATTGCAGTTCTCTCTCCCCCTACTGTAGTAAGATCGTAGTTGAGGATGCCAATGGCCCATCAAGCTCGATGCTCAAGCTTAACTAGGAGGTGACATGGTTTCTCATAGACTACCCTATAGGGTGACATATCTAAAGGCATCTTGAAAGCTGTCCTATAAGCCCATAAAGCGTCAATAAGCTTGTCAGCCCAATCCTTCCTATTCTTATTGATGGTTTCCTCTAGAATTTGCTTAATCTGTTTGTTAGAAACCTCAACCTGCCCATTGGTATGGGGGTGATAAGCGATGGCTAGCCTATGGATAATAGAGTACCGTCTTAGCAACGAATCAAATAATCGATTGTTGAAATGGGTACCCGGTTACTAATAATAGCACAAGGCGTACCATACCTCGAAAAAATGTTCTCCCTCAAAAATTTCACCATAACCCTAGCCTCATTAGTTCTAGTGGGGATAACCTCTACCCACTTAGACACAATGTCAATAACCAGTAAAATATACTCATTCCCAAAGAAAATCGTGAACGGTCTCATAAAATCTATACCCCACAAATCAAAGATCTCTATCATAATAATGGGATTGAGGGGCATCATATATCTCCTAGTAATATGACCTAACTCATTATATCTAGGGCATTTCCTACAGTACTTGTGAGCATTTTTAAACAAAGTAGGCGAATAAAATCCACATTAAAGAGCCTTGATCACAATCGTTTTCCTACTAAAATGCCATTCATAGGCTTGGTCATGACAAAAAGACATTACACTCCTAATCTCATGATCTGGGACGTATCTCCTAACAACCTGATCATAACAATATTTTAACAGGTAATGATCGTCCCAAATGTAAAATTTTATCAAGTGTAGAAATCTATCCCTGTGACGCTTGTTCCAACCCTCAGGAATCCTACCAGTCACAAGATATTTCACAATATCAGCATACGAAGGGTCAGACTGTACCACAAATAATTGCTCATTAGGAAAACATTTAGAATTAGGGGCCTTAGTACTCCTAGGACACATAATCTTAGATAGGCTATCTACAACAGGATTTTCAGAACCCTTCCTGTCTCTAATCTCATAATCAAACTCTTGTAGAAGGAGCATCCATCTGATAAGCCTAGGCTTAACACCCCTCTTTGAAAAAAGGTGCTTAGATGCAGCATGATCAATAAAGGCAATGGCATGAGAATTAATCAAGTACGGTCAAAACTTTACAAAGGCAAAGACCACAACTAAGAACTCTTTCTCAGTCACAGTATACTTCATCTGGGGCTCATTTAATGTGTGGTTAGCATAATAGATCATGTGTGGTTTCTTATCAATGCGCTATTCTAAAACAACCCCAACAGAATAGTCATAGGCATCACACATAAACTCGAAAGGCTAGCTCCAGACGGGAGGATGTAGAATAGGAGTAGTGGTTATGCTTTCCTTTAGCTTGGTAAATGCCTCTAAACAATCCTCAGAGAACTGAAAGGGCACATCTTTAGCAAGAAGGTTGGACAGGGGCTTAGCAATCTTGCAAAAGTCCTTAATAAATCTATATAAAATCCAACATGTCCAAAAAAAGACCTAACATCTTTCACGCAGATGGGAGGGGAAAGATTAGCAATCAAATCAATCTTGGCCTTATAAACCTCAATACCATCACTACAAATCACATGACGTAAAACAATCCCCCTTTTCTCCATAAACTAACACTTTTCCCTATTTAAAGTCAATTGTTTCTCCTTGCACCTCTCCAAAACTTTCCTCAAACTGGTCAAACAGTTATCAAAAGAAGACCCAAATGCAGAAAAATTATCTATAAAAATCTCCATACACTGTTCAACCAAATAAGATAATATAAAAATCATGAATTAGTGAAAAGTAGTAGGGGCATTGCACAAACCAAAAGGCATATGTTCCAAAGGGACAAGTAAAGGTAGTCTTCTCTTGATCCTTAGGAGCAAATAGATCTGGGTATAGCCAGAGTAACAATCAAGAAAACAGTAGTATGAATGTCCAGCTAACCTCTCTAACATCTAGTCCAAGAAAGAGAGAGAAAAATGGTATTTGCGAGTGGCAGTATTCAGTTTCCTATAATCAATACAGACTCTCCACCAAGACTGGACTCGGGTGAGGATTAGCTCAATCTTATCCATTCTTAATTACGGTGATACTGATCATCTTAGGAACGACCTGAATAGGACTAACCTCCTCACTATTAGAAATGGGGTATGTGATCTTATGGTCCAGCCACTTTAAGACTTCCTTCTTAGCTACCTCATGTAGATTTGGGTTCAACCTCCTCGGTCGGTCTGGTCAGGTCTAGCATCGACCTCTAAATGGATCCTGTATTGCACAACTATAGGATGAATACCTTTAATGTCCCCTAAGGTCTAGCCCAAGGGTTCTTTCTTCTCCCGAAGTAAGTCAAGTAATTTTTTATCTTGGCCCTGGTCTAAATCAGAAGCAATGATGATAGGTAAAGACTCATAAGTACCCAGAAAAGATTCAGGGAGGGGTTTCAAGTCAAGTGAGATAGTACAGGTATCACAGGCAGAAGGAACATCAGCAATAAAGTCCATAGAGCACATATCAAAGTCAAATACATCAACTCAGGCTCATCGTCTATAAAGAAGGACTCATACTCAATAGCAAACTCATCCACATGCTCAAATTCTAAGTTCATCGTTAGAAAAATCGCCCACCCAATTAAAGTTATAATGATCCACATGACTAAAACCATTAGGCTACGTTTGCAAGTTGAAAATATTAAAAGTCGAGAGTCATATTGCCAAAAGATAGTTTCATCATACCAATCTTGCAATTAATCAAAGCGTGGATGTAGCTAAGAAAGGGCGCTCCAAAATTACAAGAATATGGGATTCACAATTAGGCACCATCTTCGTATCAAGTACTACAAAGTCAACACGAAAGATGAGTTCCCCCACCTTAATAAGCACATCCTCTACAATACCCCTAGACAGTCTAGTAGACCTATAAGCTAACTGAAGGACAATCTTGGTATGTCTCAGCTCACCTAATCCAAGTCTCACATATGTAGTGAATGGGAACAAGCTAACGCTAGCTCCTAAGTCCAGTAAAACTCTATGAATGGTCTGATCACCTATCACTATGGAAATAGTAGGACAACCTAGGTCCTTCTACTTGATAGGAATCTGACTTGAGATAATGAAGTTAATATTATAGGCTAAGAAAGCTCTCTTGGGAACAACCGTTGCCCTCTAGGTGCTGCAAAGTTCCTTTAGAAATCTAGCATATGGAGGCATCTGCTGGATAACATCTAATAGGGAAATGTTGATTTTGACATGGGAGAAAGTCTCCCTGATTTTATCTATGTAGGCTTGGTCCTTATTCCATTTCAGCCTACTAAGGAAAGGAACTACAGGTTTCTGGACCTTCAAGGAGGAGTAGGAGCAGTCTTAGGAGGAGGTGCAGTCACTGTAGCAGTAGGCTTATCCTATTTACACTATCCAGAATCATCAATAATAATAGGGAGTGAATAAGATGTTTTATTTAAGTTATTACCCACATGATTATCAATTTCTCATCCTGACCTCAAAGTTATTACAACATTAACCTTTCTAAAGGTATTAGGAACTGAGCTAGAGGCAATCCCACCCTTAGGGTTGGTCTCATGTTGACTCAGAAAGGTCTCTGTCTCCTTGTTTTCCATAGTAAACTAGGAGAACTACTCTGTCATTGCCTTCATCTTTCTTTCATTACTTTCTCTCAACATCCTTTCCATCTCACTTTCAATTCTTGTTTCATATTTATCAATTTCATTAGAACCAGGAGGAGGTTTAGACTAAGCAATACGTACAATAGAAGGGGGAGGAGCTGGTTGCCTGGGTGCATTAGGAACATCCTGGTAGCTTGGTCTTTGCATGGTTTGGGAGGAGTTTCCAAGAAACCCTCCATACTGGTTAGGCACTACCATATTAGGTCCACCACTCTAAGAAAAATTAGGGTAATTTCGCCATCCTGGATTAAAAGTAGGAGTATAGGGGTCATCTTTTTATCTTTGGTAGGCCATGTTCACCTATTATTGGCTTAAGGCCAATTGGTGAGCAAAGTAAGTGCATGTGCTCAAAGTATGATCTAACACGTGGCATTGGAAGTACACCTTCGAAGTTTGGAAAGGTTGCAAAACCAACCCTTTCATCATATTTTCAAGGGTAACAAATCTAGACTCAAAGTGACTCAAGTCAACACAACATGCATACCACCCCTAGTCCCACTATACATAGAGTTCAGACTGTCATCTTTAGTGATTTCCCATTGCATGGTTTTCTCAGCTAGATCCTCTAGAAATTCCCAAGCATCATTGGGGCTCTTAGAAAGAAACCCCCCTTGACATATGGACCATACCATTGTCCTATTTTGTTAGTCAAAACCTTTATAAATGATTTGACATGAACGGACCTGGTCTAGACCATGGTGAGGACATTGAGACAAGAGGTTCTTAAACATCTCATCTCTATCAGCTTGCACAAATTAATTAACTCCATTCCTTAGCTTAATAGTTTTGCCATTATGGAGGTATTTTCGCAAAAAGGCCTGCACAAGTTTATCCCAGTTGATAATAGAATTTACAAGTAGGCTATGCATTGGCTTCTTAGCATGCATTTTAGATCAATAGCAGCAAATTTCAATCTCATAGTATCAACAGGCACATTAGGGTAGCACATCATGGAAGAAACCTCTTCGAACTCTCACATAAACAGATCAGCATACTCTCCACCCGTAAATTTAGGAAGCATGTGAGCATATTGGGGCTTAAGTTTGAGAGTAATATTTTCTAGGGTTGGTATTTTAAAACATGATCGTCTCGTGGTCCTAAGGGGATAAAAGATGTCGTTACGCGTCATTGGTGGAGGGTGCATTTCACCCATCTTTTTCTCCTCAATTTCGGGTTCTGATTCACCACTGTTATATAGGTTGGTCTCCAATCTACTCAAATGCTTGCTAGTAGGATCCCTAACCCAACCAGCCATGTAACAAAATCCTTTTTCGTTTTTATGGTTTTTTAGTTTTTTAATTTGTTTGTTGTTTTTGAAAAGCAATAAAGACTAAATTTTTGGGAAGATGGATGAAAAATAAAACAAAAATTAAATTAAACAATTAAGACTAGTAAAGTAAGTAAATCACTATAACTAGATTAAATAACTAAATTAAATAGACACTAAAATTGGAACTAATAAACTTGAATTGAAACTAAAAGTAGAAAACTTTGAATTGAAACTAGAACAGTAGAACTAGAAAAATTAAACTAAAATTAAAACTAGAATAAGAATTTGAAATTCAATTCAACTTGAAAGAATTGTTTTAATTGCAATAATCTCTCAAATTCTAAAAGTAATGCTATAAGAGAGAGGGAGAGAAATTGATGATTTGCAAGCCCCCTAAGCATCCCTATTTATACGAGTGTCAACCCCCTCCTACTTTCCTAAATTCACAAGATTTCTAATGCCCAAGCTGATATTCTCACCTTATTAATTATAATTAATTACCTATTCCAACTAGAAATAGACTTGGAGAAATTCTTGCCTAATTATAAACTGGCTGGGAAATTCTGTCGACATGCTGAACTTGATGCTAGGCCAAGCAAGAAGGGAAAGCGGACATGTGTTAAGCCATGACTGGAAAGAGAGGCGAACCCAGGTAGGGGAGTACACTGCAGCCTCCACCTTGCAATGGGAAGCACGCTAGGAGGGACGAAGGAGTGTAATGAGTCGCAGCTGGGGTTTGCTTCAAATGTTGGCCTGCTACTTCTTTCTTTTCCTTTTCTTCTTGTACAGCTGGGCTGGGCTGCTAGTGAGGCAATAATCAAGCCCAGATGGAGAAAAGCTGCACCTTCCTCCTTTTTGTTGGGGCTGTCATGAACTTACGTGGAGAAACATGCCTGATTGGTTATGTGTTCACTTGGGTTGCATATTTCTTGATTTTGCTCTTTCCATTGCACTCTTTTACATCGAGAATCTTTATGTACTATAAAAATAAAAAAACCAAATAAAAGCTACAAAAAAGTTCAGTTATGAGTAAAAATTCAGTGATTTGGAGTGGTTATTAGGATACTTTTGGTGCCCAACTAAGTCTTCCACTCAGATGCAATAAACACTCGCAAGAGCTTATCATGTGCTGTTACATGAATCTTGAAAAGATTTGAATAAGAGAACGCTAATACGATCATAGCAAAGATAGTGAGTGCCCACTTAAGCTTATCGAACGCCATAGAAAAATCATAAGCATGATCAAAGAAAGTACTCCACATGATCTTCCTAGGCACATTCGCTAGGTATGTACAATAAGTGTTCCGCCAAAAATTATGATATTTTATACCCTTTTACTGTCTAATAATTGCTCGAAATAAATTATTAAATTTGAATTTTAATATTATTTTATGTATTTTGTAGGAATTGAAAAATGTCGAAAAAATGAGCAACTACGTCAAGAATTGGATCAAGCGAGGAAAAATGGAAGAAAAGAAGAATATGATGCCCTAACTCAAAGCCCAGAACAAGCGGCCTCTTATTTCCTCACGCTAGGCCGACCTCCTCACTTCCTTTCCTCTTTAGCTCAGCGGCCCATCATGCTGCCCCAACCTTCTCACTTAAAGACACGTGGTAGACGCTTGATTTTTAGTCAGTTTCCCCCATCTCCTCCTCTTCTTCTTCTCCCTTATCCATCGGCGCAAGGAAGCTTGAAAAATAGGGCAACTCCCCCACTTAACGCTTTGTCTCCTTCTTCATCATGGCTATGGCGTTTTCTCTCTTTCCTCCATCATTCATCAACATTCATTGCATCATTATTACACTTTGTCATTGTCGAACCCCTTTTTTCTCCCTCCTCGATGGTTCGAGATCTAGAAACCCGAAAAAATAGGGTAGGTTTTGCTTCTTACTCGGCCATGATTGCTGCACTGCTTCTTCGTCTCCATCCTCTCAACTGTTGCTCATCATGTCAACATTTTTACTGTAAAAAATGCAGCAGTTATAAGGAATAATTTGAGGGCAATGAAGGGGGCGTTCTTCTAGTTTCAAGAGCTTCAAATGGGGTTTGAAAAGTAGAGTACGAGGGGTGGTCAAAGCAAATTAGGGTAGCAACTAGGTTCAGTTCTCAGTTTCAATTTTTGTTTTGTTTTTTCGATTTCATATTGGGGTTTCGACTCTTAGTTTTGGCTTGGGCTATTGAATTCAACCGAAAATTTTAGTTTTGAATTCGAAATTGTTCAGAGCAAATTTCAACTATTTAGTTCACATTCCCAGTTTCGATTTTGGATGTCGTGTTCCCATAGTGCTTGGTTTTCATTCCAGGTTGATTGAGATTGCAATTCAGTTTTCTAGGTTTGAATCGAATTTTCTTGGGTTCGTTTTGCTCTGCTGCTATGTCAATGATGTTCTGACTAAGAGAATAAGTGCAACTAAGTGTTGGTGACTTGAAATTATTTGCACTTTGGTGTTTCATGGTTACTTTGGTTAAACTCTTTGCAAGTTAGAGTATTGTGTGTAATTCCATGAATTAATTTCGTTTATTTAGGCAATTAACTTGTTTGGTGGAATTATTTGATCTCGGTGCTGGTTAATTTAGTATTTAGTTTTAATTCCGATAAACGTTTTGGAAAACTAATTTTGTAGTTCATCCTTGAGGATAGACAACTTCAAGTATTACAACGATAAACTGCATACTTGTAGGAAATTGATGATACGACCGCAAGCGCACGGTGGTGTTGTAGTAAATCAAAGTCGATCCCACAGAGACTATGTTGATCTATTGGGCTATATTCCCTCAAGATATGCGAAGCGAATCCAAACTTTAGATTGATAAAAATACAAAGATAAGGAAACAACTATAACTAATTCAAGAGGTTTCAATCTAACAACTTCTAATTCACTAATTTTAAATCAATTAAGGAGAAAACGCCTAGGAATTCATCTAGTCATGAAAGTTGATTGGGTCAAAACAACAAACATGTGCTTTTCTCTAATCGGTTAATCTTGAGGAATTGCAATCTATCAAAAAATTTAATCTATTCTTTTGAACTCAACCAAATTTGACTAAACTAAGCGAAAATCATTATTCCAAACTAATTTACCTTAATTCAAGTTAAACATCTTCGATTACTCTCTAGTCCTCATAACACGCAAATCTCTCTTTTGAGACAACTCCACGTCAGGTTTTATCATGCAGTCCAACAATCAAATGTCACCTTTCAGTTTTTCACTTGATTATTTCAAGTGTACAAGCAAACTTTGGCAAAAAATCTACTCACACATGATAATCATTTGATAGAACGAAATCAAAACCAATCTTGAAAATAAGCACAATTCTATAGATTGAAACATGATCCAACTATACTTTCATAAACTACTAAATCCCTAGACAATGATTAAACTACTCACCGTATGATTAAATTAAACATCTAAGTACTTTAAAATAATAAATATAAAGAGAAAGAAGAAGAGAAGAGAGAAGAGTTTCCTCAGCCAAAATACGTGCTTGAATCTTACGATTGCGGAACCCGATCCTGCTTCCTTGTGAATCTTCTTCTTCTACTTGCTCTCAACTCTCTCTAATCTAGAATCCTAATGTACTTGAAGAGAGGAAAAGGAAAGGTGTGTTTTGAAATGAGGGTGAGAGCCCCTTTTATAGCGAAGCTGCTGGAAGTCAAACAACCATGTGAATAAATGGCATTAAAAACTACTCGGAAGTTGAAAAGCCGCGAGAAAATAAACAGACTCGCAGGAAATAGAGACCACGGATCATGGCCTTCACTGCGGACCGACCGTGGTATCCTCTGCCTCGGTGTTCTTCTGTTCTTCTCTTTCTTCCATGGGCATGGTGACTGGGGGCATCCATGGTGAGTTATAAGGATGACTTTTAGGGGTGAATTCTTGATCAAAAAGGTCTCAAAACCTGCAAAAGTCATCAAAGCATTATACCCCAGCGTAAAATGGAATTTTTAGGGTAAAATCTAAGCATAAAACTTATGAATCCCCTAAAAGCGCATCAAAATGACCCTAAAATGATATGCTCTATGGATACTTATCAATTCACAACAAGTTTTTGGCACCGTTGTCGGGGATGAGTTGTGAAATTAGGTTGCGTCGAGTCGTAGTTTACTAATTTGAGCTGTTTGAGTCAATTTTTGTATGCTTTTTGTTTCGATTTTGTGTGTATTAGTTTAGTTTCGTTGTTTTAGTTTCGTTTGAGATTTCTTTTGTTTTTGATTTTTGATTCGAGTTTATTCGTTTGGTTTTTATTTTAGTCCATTTAGTTTAATTTTAATTATTATTTTTTGCTGAAAAAAGTGGACTAACAATTTGGATATTTGTGTAGGAAGCAGAAACAGAAGAATAAATCAGGAAAAAAAAATGCTCTTCTTTTGTGTTTATTTTCTATTTTTGTGTTAGGTTACTATTAGATGTTTGAGTCTTTTTGGTCTTCCTTTTATTTTTGTTAGTTTATTTTGTTTTGTTACTTAATTATTTAGGTGTCTTGTTTTTGTTTTCGTCCTTAGTTTATAATTAGTGTCATAGAGTCGTTGTTTTATTTTTCCCATTTTCTAAACAAAAAAGAAAAACTTTAAAAAATAACAAAAAATTGAAAATCCAAAAAAAAAGAAAATTCTTAAAATTAAAAAAGCGATACAAGAATGCCAGTTTTTAATTTTCCACAATTTGAGCATGAACCTTTTTGGAGCTTTTTATCGCGACTTAATGATTATTATGCTCAATTGAATCAGAATTTTCAAAAATGGAAAATTTGTGAGGCTATTGCTGTGGGTCTGAATTCTGCATCTTGGGGTTATATTGAGTCTATTTATCTTGGAGGTGTACTAGAATTATTATCTAAAACTCATAATGAAGTTTGGGATTTTTTTGAAAAACTAGCTTGGAATACCTATGTGTTTGAACAGGCTAAAGAGAATTTTGGATACCCAACTCATGGCGAGTCTATTTTCATGCTAATCCTTCCCGCCAGGACCATTTTATGAACCCATATGACCCATTTCAGTCTTATGTGTCTCCTGCTTTCTGCAATTACTGTGAGTCTTCTGATCTTGATGTTCACATTTGTCCATATCGTGATTATATGGATGCTACATGTGCAAGTGTTGAAAAGAAGATCAATGAATTAATTGATAAGATGTTAGAGACTATGAAAGAGAGAATTGTTAAATATTCTCAATGTTTTAAACAAAGTAGGGAGAATTATAATGAGACTGACTTTAGCTTAGGATCCCCGAAACCTGAAGTTAGTCTTTACGACGATTTTGAACCCTCTTATCTTGTTAGGCCTAACTTGAACAATAACATGCCTTTGCCTAGTCTAGAACAAGAGAATGACCTCCCTGTGTCTCTATCACAAGACCTTGCACCCCACACTAGCTCACCTAAGGATGTCACTGATGATATCCTAATTTCCGCCGAGCCACCCACCCCTTTTAATGACTCTTGTAATTTTGAGGTAGGTGAACAATTTGACACTACCAGTGAGTTAGATATGAACATCACATCTAAAGTTGAACATCATGATGAGTCTCACGATATCTTACAGGAGTCATGTGAGGAGGTAATTGAACCCACTAAATTGGACTTTGATAATGATGTTCTTTGTGTGGAATATGAATCTTTTTCATGAGGGTTTGATGCCAACGTGGGGTTGGATGTAGATCTGTAAGCTGAATATGAATCCTTCTCTTTTGACCCCATCAATACTGACCTCCTTTTTGAATATTACTTGTCGAGTCTGATAATCTTGCCATTGAGAAATTTGATTTAGCCCAGACTCCTACGCCTTTTGAAATTAGGCGACTTGTGGATTTCCAACCCACTATTTTGCCTAGACCACTGATTCATGATAACCCACTTTGTAGGCCAATGACCCACCAGCTGGATAGTTTGAATTCCATCTGCCTGTTTGATGTTTGGGCCAATACATTTGATAAATTGAAGTGGGCCCTTACCTATGCTTTATTGCCATGGTGGATGTACTCAGTTTGGATCCAACTCTGTACTTCTTATTGTTTCTATGTTATTGAAAGTTGGTCTTCTGTATTTGATAAGCTACTTCGTACGCTAATGGGTTTTGATTTAAGTAGCACTTCTCTGCTTGATATGAAGTGGCTGATGTTCCATAAGCCTCTATCTCAGCATCTTTCACGAGGCTATAGCCTAGGTGTACTTCAATACTTGACTTGGTATACTCGTTCCTCTGTTTTTTTTCTTTTTATTTTGTTTTCTTCTATATATATTTGTTGCTTCATTTTTCTTGTTTTCTTTTTGAATTTAGAGTCATGCCCTTTTGTTTTTGAGTCTTGTTTTTATTTGTTTTCTTTTTAGGTTTTATTTTGTGTTTAATGTTACTTTGCACTCCCAATGAAGAGATTGTGAGATTTAGGTATGGGGGTGGGGACACTTTATTTCATGGAAAAAGGAAAAAGAGAAAATGAAGTTAAAAAACTAAAAAAAATTGAAAAAAAACATTGAAAATCCAAAAAGTTTTTTGTTTTGTTTTTGGGGAAGGTTCGCACTTTTCTGATCAGCTTAAATCCCCTGAGTTTTGGCTTTTAGCTTGTATGTAAGCATGATGTGCGTGGTAGATCTCCGTCCTCAATGTGTCATTCGAAGCCCTAATTCTAATCCCAATTGTTCATTATCGATGTGTAATCCAATTCTTATTTATACCATTATCATTATGTTAAGGTCTTAGTCTTTCATGATTGGCTTTTCCACTTGTCTTTGATATAATTATTTTAGTTTTTGTTTGCATTCTAAAAAAAAAACAAAAGGAAAAAAAGAAGAAAAAAAAAAGAAACAGAAATAAAATTTGGAATGACAAATATCCCTTTGAGACATGCACTACTAGTCGTTATGCTTTGAGGCATGTGCTACTGGGTGTTACCCTTTGAGGTAATACTGCTACTGAAAAAGCTTGCTTTCTATGTTAAAAAGTCAATAATGTAGTTTGTGTCGGTCAAGTGGGATTGAGTTTGATTTTGGTAAACCTAAGCTCTAGGATGATGATGCACTTACACACGAGCACTAGGATGGATTCAAAGTTTTGATGTGCAGTGGGGTGAAAAGTTAGTGCTTTGATGTCATCCATGGGGTAGAGAGTATTGATGAGTACATTCTGTTTATATGCAGGCTAATATCTTTGCGGCATGAGTGATTTGGTTAGTTAGAATGTGCACAGGCTTCTTCTTTGTATATTTATGTTTGCAAATCCAAACTGTTTTTCTATATCTATCTCTCTTTTCCTTCTTCAATTTATTTCTTTTATAGAGTTTGTGGGTATTTCTTTTGTAAACCCTCACGAGACCTTACTTGTCCACTAGGGGTAACCTATGGGTTTAAAGGGCTTGTTACACATGTTAAGTGCAACCGTGATTTCTACGAAAGTAAGTTAGGATTTTGTTATTTTTCTAGAATTTTTAGTTTTATTTTGCTCAAGGAAGGGCAAAACTTAGGTGTGGGGATATTTGTTCAGCCAGAAATTATGATATTTTATACCCTTTTATTGTCTAATAATTGCTCGAAATAAATTATTAAATTTAAATTTTAATATTATTTTACTTATTTTGTTGGAATTGAAAAATGTTGAAAAAATGGGCAACTAAGTGAAGAATGGGATCAAGCGAGCAAAAATGGAAGAAAAGAAGAATACGATGCCCAAACTCAAAGCCCAGAACAAGCGGCCTATTATTTCCTCACACTGGGCCGACCTCCTCACTTTCTTTGCTCCTTGCTCATCACGCTGCCCCAACCTTCTCACTTAAAGTCATGTGATGGGCACATGATTTTCAGTCAGTTTCCCCCATCTCCTCCTCCTCTTCTTCTCCCTCATCCATCGGCACCAGGAAGCCTGAAAAACAGGATAGTTCCCCCTCTCAACGCTTCCTCTCCTTCTTCATCATGGCCATATCGTTTTCTTTCTCTCCTCTATCATTCATCAACATTCATTGCATCATTATTACACTCGTCCTACCCAACCCTTTTCTTCTTCCTCCTTGATGGTTCGAGATCTAAAAACCTGAAAAAACAGGGTAGGCTTTGTTTCTTACTCAGCCATAATTGCTGCTCTGTTTCTTTGTCTCCCTCCTCTCAACTCTTGCTCATCATGTAAGCATCTTTACTGTCACAGATGCGGCGGTTACAAGCAATTATTTGAGGGCAATGAAAAGGGCGTTCTTTAGGGTTTTGAGAGCTTCAAATGGGGTTCAAAAAGCAGAGCACGAGGGGAGGTCGAAGTAGATTAGGGTAGCAACTAGGTTCAGTTCTTAGTTTCAATTTTTGTTTTTTTTTTTTCAGTTTCAGATTGGGTTTTCAGTTCTTAGTTTTGGCCCGGGCTATTGAATTCAATCGAAAATTGTAGTTTTGAATTCGAAATTGTTCAAAGCAAATTTCAAGTGTTCAGTTCACATTCCCAGTTTCGATTTTGGATGCTCTATTCCTATAGTGCTTGGTTTGCATTCCAGGTTGATTGAGATTGCAATTCAGTTTTCTAGGTTTGAATCAAACTTTCCTGGGCTTGTATTGCTATGCTGCTATGTCGATGGTGTTCTGATTAAGAGGATAAGTGCGACTAAGTGTATGTGACTTGAGATTATTTGCAATTTGGTGCTTCATGCTTACTTTAGTTAAACTCTTTACAAGTTAGAGTATTATGTATAATTCCACGAATAAGTTTCATTTATTTAGGGAGTTAACTGGTTTGGTGGAATTATTTGACCTCGGTGCTTGTTAATTTAGTATTTGGTTTTAATTCTGATAAACATTTTGGTTAAAGGAGGGAGTATACCCATTAATGTCACCCAGGTACTCATGACATGCATGCAAATGAGAGGCGGTGGTGGGAAGCAAGGAGGATTAAATGAGGGTTAAGTCAAGTGACTCGATATAAATAGGGTCTTTATGCTCAATGCTGGTAGTGGCCCCAACCACCACAACATCGCCATACAACTCCTCAAAGGGAGAGTCTTTAAGAAATGGCTCAACCACAGTAGGTTCTTCTGACCAATTAGGCAAATCATTCTTAACAAAACTAGCATGACCCTTAGAAGACTCACCCATCTCTATTCCCATGCACTGAGCTAAAGGGAGAAAAGAAGCACGTACGGTCAAGTCACTAATGGTAGTGTCTTTAAGTGTGCTAGAACAGGATGAAGCGACAATGGATAAAGAGAACAAGGAAGGGTCAATGACTTCCTCTAGCCCGGTCAAAGGTATATGAGCCATAAAATCAACCTCTAAGGGAAGAGAAGACTCATGATCATCATAGAGACTAATCTCCATTATAGGGGAAGATAGACTGGGATCGATCTCATGCAATAGGCCACACTCCCTCATCTCACTAACAAAACACTCATGCCTCTCATTCATTATCTCTATTATGACATTAAGTTTTGCATAGCATACATCGAATATCAACTAGGGACAAGAATTCACATCATGGTCAAAAGATTTGCAACAGGAGCATATAACAGGAGAACAAGAGGAACAATGATGAAATAAATCCCTAAATTGATCTACACATGGAGATTGAGCATGCAAACCACAAGGAAGTAGGGATGGGCCCACAAAAGACTTACAAGCACTCTATTGTTGCCATTGATACCAAGCTAAGGACTCAAATAACTCCCACATATCATCAACATCTATAGAGCACATGTTATCATAACACATGGACTCGAGGGTGGCTTGGGTCTCATGTGTTATTGCACATTTTCCATTTTTTATACGTGAAATGAGCATATTGAGGACGGTAATCATTCAATTGACACAAATATTTTCAAAACGATTCATGATCAAATTGAGGTAAATGGAAAATAGCCATTTTGATTTTTTTTTTCAAATTTTGAATTTTTAAAATTTTTTAGATCTTTTAAAGGCCTAGCCTTGAATGGTCAAATAAACCCTGACATTGAAAAGCACCAACTCCCCGACAAAATGGCATGAAAAACTTGATAGGAAGAATTTGAAATTTTAATATTTATAACCCTACGTGTAAGGTTTATCGTCGAGTACTTGGGGTGTCGTCCACTAGTAGTTGGGTTTCATGTAACAGAGTTCAGCTCAAGTGTTTCAAGCTAGGCTAAGAGTAAAAGAATGAAAGGAAAAGAAACTAAAGTACTAAGGTAAACAAAGAGGACCTTGATTATAATTAAGCTTAAGATAACCAATTAATTGGGTCAAACCCTCACCATCCTTTGGTATGCTAGCATTCAAGGATGAGCGATTGTATAATAAAAGCTTACCCAAACCCTCTTTCAAGGGTCAATGGCCAGTTTAATTATTCTAACTACCTATTTTCATGGGGTTAGCCCAATGAATATACAAGAGTGGCAACTCTAGATCTAGGTAGAATTTAGGCTATTTCTATGTCCAAACGCTAGTTATCCTCTCTACTCACACTAAGCAACCAACCTCACCTCTTAGGATAAGTCAATTTCCCAAAACATAGATGAAAAGTTTGTGAACCATTTCATCGAGCACTTGATGGGTATGAGAGAAAACCCCAAATCCAAGCATAAACAAGGTAGACTAAGGTTTAAACAATATCAACTAGCCATCTTAAGGGCTAATCACAATCAAAGATCACAACTTAATCACAGCTAAACATCAAAAAGAAAATTAAAGCAAAAAATTAATAAAGCATCAAACAAAACAAGAAGCATGGAATTAAAAAGAGAGAGAGAGAGTAGAAACTTAGTCTTGATTGTTTGAATAGACTTGGAAATTTACAAGCTTGAATAAAAAACAACCCAAATAGAACCTAATCGACCTAGTTTATTACACCTTAATAGGGTTTTTAATGGCTAATCCTAAGGTAAAAACCTCTGCTAACAACCCAAATAGAACCTAATCTTTAAAATATTTTTTTGGATTTTTTCAAAGGCAAAGCATATAAATAAGGCAAAGGGGGAAACTATATACATCTAGATCGATTCTATCACCCTAACAACCTTGCTATTGAGCCATATACAAGAAAAACATACATTCAAGACACACATAGGCTACAAATGCATCATGGCTCTCGTTTTTCACCCTACGCAACACGATTACATGATTTGTATACCTTGGTGCTTTGTAAAAAGTGTATTAACATTTAAGGCTGGACTAAACCTGGTAAAAAGATCATCTCCACTTGGCATATGACTCCCTTTCATTGAGTCTCATTTTTGCTCTCTTTTTCATTTTTCTTGTTTTCGCTTATCTCCTTATGCTCCTTTGCCTGCGTGGGTAGTTCTTAGCTTATTAGGCCTTGAACTCCTAGGGGAATAGCTTAGTATGTATTTGGGCTTCTTTACTAATTAGGGGGTTTTATTTGGATGTACAAAGAACTTATTGAAGTCCAAAAACAGGTATCGGAGTCAAGCTTACTTTCACATCTGACTTTTCCTGTTTTTTTTCTTTTTCTCATTTTGGTAATGAAGCAAGAAGTCAATTAACCAAGTAGAATGTTCCCAAACCCAGATTTCAACCATTTAGATCAAAACTCAATGGTCAAGTGTATAAGGTAGACACAAACCTACACATGTGAAATGGGGTTATTATGAAAAACCAGAGATTACATTATAGACAAGTGTTCCATCATGCATATTCGACCTATGCACAAGCTAGAAACCAAGCTATTAAAGATAAAAAACTAATCACAAAGGCACAAAAGTCTTGTAAAGGTAAAAAGGAAAACTGTACAAAAATTGAAAGAAAAATTAAAAAATTTTCACAAAAATGTGCACAAAAGGGTATATGACGTCCCCACCGCTGCACCTAAATCTCACAATTTCCGCATTGGGAGTTGTGGAGCCACCACCAACCACAAAGAATGCAAACAAAAAAAAACCAAAACAGACAAGAATACTCAACGAACACACATATACACCAGCTGACACATTCACCCAAAAACACAACCTCACCCAATCGACAACAAGACCACACATATATACAAAATCAACACCATCAACAATGAATATATAGGCAAATCTATCAACGCCACCAATAGCAAAACATAACTGTGAAAGACACACAAAGGTGATCATAGCCATCAATTGGCTTTATAACATCCCAAGTTTCACCTCAATATTGATCACCAACAAAACACAACCTGATATCCACAACTAAACAAAAACAAAAAGAAAGAAAATAAAAATAAGGGAGAAAAGTTAGAACGATTATACCAAGGCAGGTACTGATTGTACCCGAACTATGCCTCTTTAATATGGTGCTGTGGAGGTTTGAAGAGCATCAGCCACTCCTCCGCATCTCTCAAGACATGAGTCTTCAACTCGGATGTATTCAAATCTTGCAAGAGCTCATCGTGTGCCATTGCTTATATTTCAAAATGATGTGAATAAGAGAACACCAATAAGATCGTAACGAAGATAGTCAGTGCCCTCTTAAACTTATCAAATGCCATAGACAAATCAAAAGCATGATCTTCCTAGGCTTGTCCTCTAGGTATGCACAATAAGGGTCAAAGGAGGGAGTATACCCTTTAATGTCACCTAGGGACTCGTGAAACGCATGCAAATGAGAGGGGGTGGTGGGAAGCACGGAGGATCAAATGGGAGTTACATTAGGTGACTCGGTGAAGATGGGGCCTATATGCTCAATGCTAGGAGTGGAATCAACCACCACACCATTACCACATGAATCCTCAAAGGAAGCCTCCTCAAGAAGTGACAACCAAAGTTGAATCTTTTGACCGATTCAAGGCAATCATCCTTAATAAAACTAGCATCACCCTTAGAAGACTTACCCATCTCTAACCCATGCACTACGCTAAAGGAAGAGAAGGGGCAATTAAGGTAAAGCCACCAATAGTAGTATCTCTAGGTGTGCTAGAAAAGGATGAAGTGACAAAGGGTAAAGAGATCAAGCAAGGGAGGGTCAGTGACTTCCTCTAGGCCAATTAAAGGTGTATGAGCCATGAAATCGGCCTCTATGGGAAGAGAAGACTCATAATCATCATAGAGACTAACCTCAACTGTAGGGGAAGATAAACTAGGGTTGATCTCATGCAATAGGCCACACCCCTTCATCTCACTAACAAAACAATCATGTCGCTCATTCATTGTCTCTATTATGGCATTAAGTTTTGCATAGCATTCATCTGAAATATCATAATACGAATAAAAATTCACATCATGGTCAAAAGATTTGCAGTAGGAGCACACGACAGGAGAATAAGAGGAATGGTGATGAAATGAATCCCTAAATTGATCTAAACATAGAGATTGAGCGTGCAAACCATAGGGAAGGAGTGAAGGGAACACAAAAGAATCACTAGTACTCTCATGTTGCCGTTGATACCAAGCTAAAGACTCAAACAAGTCCCACTTTCGTCAACATCTGAAGAGCACATACCATCATAACACATGGACTCGATGGTGGCTCGAGTCTCATATGTTGTCCCGTCAAGCACAACATTGTGTATTTCCCTTTTTTCATACATGAAATGAACATATTGCATACGGTAATCATTCAATCCAGACAGATATTACCAAAAAGGTTCATGCTCAAATTGAGGTAAATAGAAAATAGCGATTTTTTTTTTTTCAAATTTTTGACTTCTAAATTTTTGGGATTTTTTAAAGGCCTAGACTCGAATCATCAAATAAACCCCGATATTGAAAAGCGCCAACTCCTGGGCAACGGTGCCAAAAACTTGATAGGAAGAATTTGAAGTTTTAATATTTATGACCGCAAGTGCAAAATTCATCGTCGAGTACTTGGGGTATCATCCACTAGAAGTTAGGTTTCAAGTACTGGAGTTCAGCTCAAGTGTCTTAAGCTAGGCTAAGTGAAAAAGAATGATAGGAAAAGGAACTAACCTACTAAGCTAAACAGAAAGGACCTTGATTATAATTAAGTCCAAGATAATCAAATAATCCGGGCAAAACCTCAGCATCCCAAGTTATTCTCATCGTGAAATCTCACCCAACCTGTCTTGCAATGGTCGAAGCCTTGTTTAATTGTTCTAACCACCTATTTTTATGGGGTTAGCCCAGTTAAACTACAAGAGTAGCAACCCTAGATCTAGGTAGAATTCAAACTATTTTCATGCCCAAACACTAGTTATCTTCTTTACTCACACTAAACAGTCGACCTCAACTCTCAAGATAAGTCAATTGCCGCAAAATACAGTTAAAAACACTTTGAAGTATTTCATCGAACACTTGGTGGGTGTGAGAGAAAACCCCATATCCAATAATAAACAAGGTGGGCTAAACATCAAAGGTTTGAACAAGATCAGCTGGCCATCTTAAGGGCTAATCACAATCAAAGATCACAACTTAATCACAACTAAAGGTCAAAAACAAAATCAAAGCAAAAAATTAATGAAGCAGTGAACAAAACAAGAAGCATCAAATTGAAGAGAGATAGAGAGAAGAGAAACTTAATCTTTATTGTTTGAATAGACTTGGAAATCTACAAGCTCAAATCCAAAACAACCCATATAGATCCTAATCTAGCTAGTTTATTACCCCCTAATGGGATTTTTTAATGGCTACTCCTAAGGTAAAAACCTATACCAAAGCCCCCTAAGAACCCCTGAAGAAGCACAGTGAAATAGAAATCGAGTTGGGTGAAAAAGGGCCGAAAAGGACCGGGGGCTGACGGCTAGCAGCTTGGTGATTGGTGGCCTTTGCCACCCCTATTGGCCATCGACTGGGCGACGGCTAGCTATCGCCAACCCCTGGCACCTGCAGTGGTGTGTTGGCCACGGTTGCATGCCGTCACCTCTTGCTTTGCGGTCTGCCTGCTTTTTTTGTTCCATCTTTGATCCTTTTTTGCAAAAGTTGTTCGATTGAACTTATTATCTACAAAAGTAAAAAAAACAAGTAAAAATACTAAAGATTTTGTTGTTATACGAGCAAAATTGGGCGAGAGAGGCATGTAAAATACAACAATTTAGTACCGATCAAACATAATATCCACCTATAAGTTAGCTCATTGAGAAAATTGTGGACATTGATGTTTAAAATATGGAGGTGGATATCAACACATATTAATTTAAGTAAATTTAATATTTGCAATTTTTTAGTTAGATTTAGCATTTGACTTTTTAAATGCAATAAAAATACAATGAACAAAGTGAGAAGGGGAGGGGGCATGCAACACTGTTTTGGTTGTAATCTTACTGGATTACCTTTTATTGAACACATAAAGGGCATTATATATAACCCTAAGTACATATCTCCCCCTTAGAGTTGACCACTCTAAAGAGATAATTAAGAAAAAAAATATAAGATTATGATAACTAGGAAAAAAAAAATACAAGATTATCATAATAGGCTCATTTGGAAAATAATATCAAAATAATGTCAAAATGTCATCAAGATAATATTTTGTTAAGGTCTGCCTATGTTTCCTCTGAACCCTCCCATTTTGTTGAGGTGTTCAGTACAACTCGTTTGATGCAATGTGCCTTTTGGGGAATAAAATTGTTTCATGGGCCTACATAAGAACTCCTGTCCATTATCGCTTCCAATAATTTTTACATATTTACTGAGCTGTGTTTTCACCATGGCAGCAAACTTTCGTAAAAGACCCAAAGCTTTCCCCTTGGCCCTACTTAAATAAAGCCAAATAGCACGATTAGCGTCATCAACAATTCTAAAAGAATATTGAGCACCACAAAATGAAGGTACCCTATATGTACCCTAAATGTCACAGTGAATAAGTTCAAGTTCTTTCACATTACTTTCACCAGCAATAATTTTGTGCGTGATTGTTTGGCACGAAAACAAATATCGCACGATTCATCAATCTTATTCTCATAACTGTCACCAAATTTAAGATCTTTTAAAAGCAAAGTTAAACCTTGATCTAAAGGATGCTGTAAGCATCCATGTCACAAGTTGTGAGGGCCTACCATGTTGGCTTGACGTGTTAGAGCTTTCTTGAAGCAGTAGACCCCTCCTCTTAATCTACCCACTCTAAATGGGCTCCTCAAAGTGTGGTCATATATCATACATAAGTAATCATAAAAAATCATAATATAATTTAATTCTCCAATTAATTAAGCCACTGAAATTAAGTTACAAGAGAAGTTCGGTATATGGAGAACTTTGTCAAATTTTATTTTTGGACTCAAGTTCATACTCCCTTGAAGTTTGGCCTCTATGCTTACTCCATTGGGTAATGTCACATGAATAGGCACCACATGGCTCTTATGTTTGAGTTGGTCTAAATCTTCTGTCATATGACAAGATGCCTCTGAATCAATTATCGAACGAAAATTACCTATTGGTTTCTCATAGCTTGGTTTCATGGGCTCAATCAAGCTAAGTAGTTTTTGCACTTGGTCTTGCGTAAACCCGGGGAAGGCGCTGCTTCTCAGCTCTTCATTACTCGACTGTTGCATCTGCTACCCAGTACAGCCTACAGAGTAAGCTACCTCTTGTTCTCCTCCTCTCCCTCTGGTTCCTCCTGTCTTGCCTCCAAGCGAACCCCTATCACGGCCCCTTCCTTCTCCATAAGACATCCACCCAGGAGGATAACCTATGATCTCAAAGCAATTGCTTTCTTCATGCCCGTAGTGCCCACAATGTTTACGTGAACCCTTCTCGATTGGAGTCCGATTTCGATCTCCATGAGTTGCTACAAACGCCATAGCGGTCTTGGTCCTATCATCTCGTCCGCTCATCATTCTCTTTTGCTGTTCCTCTTGAACCACTATATTGAAGATTTTCTCGAGTAGAGGAAGAGGGTCCAGTGTGAGTATTTGGCTACAAATTTAAGCATACAATTCATCGTTCAATGCATTAGAATTTGGTAGGTTCTATCCTCAAACATTATAATAATTTTGGATGTCAATCCGCATTTGCATCCCTTACATGTACAATAGGGAATCTTAATGTGGTTGTTAAGCTAACTCCAAAGACTCATAAAATTTGAGTAAAACTCCACGGCATCCAATCTCCCTTGCTTAAAATAAGCAATTCCTCTCTTCACTTGGTATATTCTTGGAACATTGGCCATTGCATATTGTCTTTGAAGGTCTTGACGTATCCTTGGCTATGTCTTCATAAGGTACACTCGTTCGTAGCCTTGGCTCGACGATATTCAAAATCCATGAACATATCATGGAATTTACCAAGTCCCATGCATGATACTCCAAGAAGTCTTCTCCTTCTTTGGGTTCGAAATTTGCTAGGGTTCCATCAATAAACCCAAGCTTGTTCTTTGCTTCCAAGGCAGTGTGCACCACCTTCTCCTGTAGATAATTGTTTTCCGTTCAAACACTACCACCGTAATTATTGCTCCTGGTCCATCATATGGATGTAGGTAATAAAGTGAGTGTGGTTTGATCACGAATCTCGTTTTGTCTCCATCTTTGATAATGTTTTAGTTTGGTGTGTTATTATGGCAGACGTGTAGCTAGGAGCATTGCTCTGATCCCATGAACAAAGCGTAAGGGAGAGGGGGGATGCTACACAGTTTTAGTTGTAATCTTACTGCCTTACCCTGTATTGAATGCTGTAAAGGACATCATATACAACCCCAGGTACATATCTCCCTCTTGGAGTTGACTACTTTGGGGAGATAATTAAGAAAAAAATACAAGATTATCACAATATTATCATTTGGAAATTAATATCAAAATGATATCACCATATCATTAAAGATAATATTACATAATATATAATATCAAATTTTTATTTTTATTTATTTTTTTATGCTGTATAAAATTTTTATTTTTCTTGGGCTGAATAAAAATTTTAGTTCCTTATAATGACACTTACAATGTAATTAGACTTGATCTAAATGTAGGTTGGGGCAGATCAAAAGGTCAAAGCTAGGTTTTCCTGTTCATAAACCTACCCAACTCTAGTGTAGGTCAACATGTTCCTAGCCTAATTGTCAACCTCTCCCTGCAGATATCTTGAATGATTGGGTTAGAGCTGACTCTCACATGACTTTATACAAAAAATTACATTTGTATAGACACAAAGGAACATTCATTTAATACAATCAACACCAACACTCATACCAAGGGCCCAAAGAAAATGAAAAACTTCATTATAAGTTTTTAGCAATGAAAATTGACCCAAAAAAGTTACATGACTAAAATATCAATTTAGTTTTGGTATAATTGCAACAAAAGCTACAAAAATTAACTGACATGTTGCAATTTATGACACAATTTGAAAACCTTTGGGGCTTAATTTACAAGTACTCCTGGGCATAGGAAGCAACTAAACTCCAAAGAGCTACGGGTCCCACTCTTCTTCTAGCTCCTCCTTTAAATCCTTTGAAACCCACCAAACTCTAAGGCTCTTATCATTACTACCACTATACAACAAAAACCCTTCTCCAACACTATAAGGTGAGGCTTGTAAGCACTTAACTGGTCCTTGATGCCCACTTAGCACGGCAACCTTGTAAATCACACCTAGTATTCCATTACCAACTCTCCTCCATAGACAAATATTCTTATCTGCTGATCCAGTACACAAAAGTTCACCCATGAAACACAAACAAAGTACTGCAAATTCATGTCCTTTCACCTCGATAACTAATTCCCACCCCTCTTTTGCTCTCCTCTCCCAACCAAATAAGTACCCATCGGACCCTCCTCCGAACACCATCCCATCTCCCTCAGAAACTATCACCGTATTCATAGAAACGTCCTTGTGTCCCTCTAAAGTGGCCTTGAGCCTATGCGAAACCCCCCTTTGCTCCCATACATTGATCTTCCCATCAGCCCCTGCAGAGTAAACTAGGCCGTCATGTACAACCAACCCATTTATGGCTTCATTATGAGCTTCAATAGACTCTAAGCATATCAAATCAGACAACCTCCAAACCTTCAAAGTTTTATCCCAAGAACCCGAATAAATCAACCCATCGGATGCTGCTAAGCATGAAATAGTATCAAGATGTTCAATCCACAACTTATGATGCTTTGTCACTTGCATACAATTCCTTTGCTTCATCAAGTTCCCCATGTAGTCCTTTGTAGTGGGCAGAGTTTCGACAAGACGGAAAACATTCTCGTTCTTTTTTGACACTTTCCAAACTCTAATATGACCATCTTGGTGGGCGCTAAAGATCTGGTTTCCTATAGCTAGGAGCGCCTTAACAGAGCCTTCCCCTACTCCAAACTTTGTTAGTTTCTTCATGTCAGGTTGTTGCCAAACTATAATGTCATTGCCTCTTGATGCACTAAGCACAAATTCACCACATAAGGCTAGGCATGAGACAGATTCAACATGGGCTGATATTACATCTAGGAGCCGATGTGTTTTTGAATCACCATGGCTTGACTTTTCTAATTGGCTTGAAAAGTATGCTGAGTTATCCTCTGATTCGTTGCTATTGCTATAGCTGCTACGTGCATTCAGATCTTCAAACATGATGGGGCTCATTATGTTCAATATAAATGTTCTTAAATATGAATTTATTTCTACTTTGTTTTTAATTAATCATCAAGAGGCAGGATGTAGGGATGGTTTAGCCAAGTGGGTTGGATTAAGGAGAGAAAAAAGGGAGGATTGGGGTTGAGGGTGGGAGAGGAGAGATGGAACGGAATTAAAGAGTGAAGATTGCATGAAGAATATTTAATATTGTATGAAGGGTGCAGTTGCAATGTCTAATTTTGAAAAATTAGAAAATAATCGCAAAATAGTTTGTCTACATGCTGCGGTTGGTTACTTTTTGGAAGCACTAAATATAGAAGTATTAAATGGGGAAAAATCATTCTACTAATATAGGAAAATTGGTTGCAATATGTGATAAATATGGAAAATAATTAATATGTGAGATGAATTGCTATAATAAGGATAAAGGCCACGGAATTTTGAATCTCTATAAAGAGAAGAGAGGAGAATAGATATCAAAGTATTAAAAATAGAAAAAAAATTAAGAACAACAAATTTAATGTTGAGAGACTAGTTTTGGACTTTTTATTATATATTGCTATCAATATCTTTTACTAATCTGCACCCATGCCTGCGCAGATGTTTGCGATATAGAAAGTTTTCCAAAAATAGTTAATAATCGTAATTATTTAAAA
>JACYFF010031956.1:84481437-84600244 GCA_017589665.1 Selenicereus undatus
ATATATATATATATATATATATATATATATATATATATATATATATAAAATAGAATAAATGCCAATGGAGTTGAAAAAGAAGCTATTGTTTTTCTTTTTATGACATGAAAATATTTAATTAAGGTATCTTATGAGCCAATATTTCTAGAGTTTACCACACAACCCAAAAACAAATACAACATTTCAAAAAGAAGTCCTAAAATCTAAGTTCTGATCAATGTGTCATCCCTTCTTCAAAATAAGCTCCAATTTCCACCTAAAACAAAGCTAGAAGAAAAAGGAAAAGAAAAATGAGTTGAATATTAATACAATAGTTTCAAGAACAAATACATTTTATTTGTGCTTGACAACACTATATTCTTTTCGTTTTAAATGAAAGTGATATAAGTAAAACATGTGTCATATTATTCTCTGAAGTGGAATCTTTATTCGACATGTGACCACGGTAAATCAATGGTACGTAGCACCTCCTCGGTGGAAAAGGTCCAATAATGACGAGCTCAATACAAACTTGCATCGAAAGAGGAGGTAGCTTGCTTTCAAATGCGAGGGACCTAGGACAGCGTCTCATAAACGTGCATACCAGAAGCAATCAAACCGGATTAAGACCAGTACCAGGTATACAATAACGATAAATGCACATCCACATCCTATGTGACAAAGAACTGTCAAACATGAGATAAATATGCTTAACTTACATAATGAATAACCTGGTGTTTGAATTTAAAATGCACAGTAAAGGTACGATTATCAAAATGTACGAAGAAATACTTTCTTGATCCGTCAGTAATGCATAAAATTATAGCCTTTAACTTGAAACAATGTATGGCATGATGAATATTATAACTCAATTAATATATGATCATAATACTACATGGGCTAAATAAATTTAAGAACATACGGTTACCAAATTAGAAGTAAGGTTGGTAGAGCAAAGAAATGTGGAGAGCTTAGTTGGAAAACTAAATTAAATTCTAGGCCAACCAATTACACTAAACTAAAGTATGCACAATGTTGACCAAAGAATAACGGTCACATTATGGCATCATAATCTCCCATTAATACAGCAGTTATAAGGCGATTAATTCGGTATCAATAGGCCATATTAATCCCCTATTTCTGTTACAAGCTATGTGCTATTATAAAAGGAGATAAACAGATAAGGAATTCGACACAGTTTAGAAGCTAACATTCCTATATCCATACTCTTTTTGCCATATCCCTCACACGAAATCTAGCCATCAAAGAGATTTGGGTTTGGGGTGCGAACCTCACTGGTGACTGTAGTAGCCACCATGTTTGTGGGCAACATGTTGCAGAAAAAGTTTTAATATTTATAAACCCCAAGTGCAAGGTGTATCGTTGAGTACTTGGGGTGTCGTCCGCAGGGAGTTGTGTTTCCAACTACCGAGGCTAACTAAAGCGTCTCAATCTAGGCCAGAGAGAGAGTGAAGGAAGAAGGACTAAACTACTAAAACAAATAAACAAAAAGGGACTTGGGTTTATGATTTCACCAAGTGATGAACCAGTTAATCAAGACGAGTCCTAACCTACCCAAACCACACGGAGAACAAGAGATAATCGGTTGCACCGTCAAAGACCACCCAAGCCATCTCTCAAGGGTCATGAGCTAGTCTAATTAGCCTAACTACCTATTTTCATGGGGTTATCCTAATTAAACTACAAAGCTAGCAACCCCGGACCTAGCTCGATTCGGATACTATTTTCATATCCCGAACTCGGCTATTCCCTCTCCCACACTAGCTAATTGACCTCACCTCTCAGCATAAGTCAATCACCCAAAAATATGGATGAAAGCTCTCTCAAGCATTTCATCGAACACTTGGCGGGGATGAGGAAAAACTCTAGGTTCTAGGCATAGATTGGGTATGGTTAGGCCACATACAAGACTAATTAGCCATCAAGAGGCTAATCACAATCCAAGCCCACAAAATATAACAACTAATTATCACAAACACATCAAAACCTAAACTAACAAACAAGAACAAAAACTTGAAGAACAAAACAAAGAAAAGAGGCATGAAACTATAAACTAATTCTAACAAGAAATCAAACATGAATTAAACATAAAAACTAAACGATTAAATCAAATCAAAACCAAACATATGAACTAAATTAACAAAATCTAAAACAAGAACCAAACAAGAAATAGAGAGAAAGAGAGGAAGAAGACTCATGAATTGAAGCGGAACTTGAAATCCGTTTGCTTGAACCCAGAATTAATTCAATACAATCCTAATCTAATCTCCTCAATGGAGTTTTTATTGGCTAAAACCTAAACTAAACTACCTTAGAAATCGCCAGGGAGAAGACCTAAGCGAACCCCCTGAACCGAACGACCGAAGGGGCCTTTTATAGAAAATCGCGAAGCCGGACGACGGGACCTGGGGGACACGACCGTGCCACGTGGCACGGTGGTTCGGTCCCCGGTTCGTCCTTTTTTGCCGCTTTTTGTTGTTTTTCTTCGCTTTGTCCCGTCTTCGCTCCTTTTGGCGCCGTTGCCGGGGAGTTGGCGTTTTTCAATATTGGGGTTTACTTCAGCATTCGAGACTAGGCCTTTAGAAAATCCAAAAAAAAATAATAATAATTTGAAAACAAAATTTCCAATGGCAATTTTCCATTTTCCCCAATGTGAGCAAGAATTATTTTACCGTTATTGGGATCGTTTACATGCTTATCTTGCTCAATGTGCTTCTTGTGGATGTTTATATGAGAAATGAGAAATATTGCATGTTGTTGATGAGGGTGTGAATTGTGATACCCGTGCTCTTTTTGAGTATTGGGATTTTTATGCTAGAAATGTCGAAGAAGCATGGGATTTTCTTGATTGGTGGGCTCGGGATAGTTATGAATTTGAAACTAGTTGTTCTGATTCTTGTACTCCACCCTATTGCATCCCTAATTATGCCCCTCCTGTGTGCGAAATTTGCCATTGTTCTGACCACGCCAGTAATTCTTGTCCCTATTATATTTCTAATGAAAGCTTTGCTCGACTTAGCAATATGATAGAGACAATGAATAAGCAATAAGTTGAGTTTGCTGAGTTTGTTAATAAACTGCGGGAGTATGACCTACCACCCGAGACTGACCTTAGTTCTAGTGCTCCTAGACTTGATGTCAATCTGTGTGATGATGGTGCGTCTTTTCTTGCTCTAGAGTCCGGACTAGAGAAAGTATCTGACCCTCCCTTGCATACTTTACCTCTTGTTGCTCCATCCCTACCTAGCACCCTTAAGGACAACACTATGACCTATCCTGATCCACCTTTCCCTTTAGCTCAGTCGACGGAGTTCGAGGTAGGTGAGATATTTTGTGTTGATACTAGTATTGATGGGGATGATGTATGTCTTGAGTCAGACGATACTTTTAGTGAGGTGCATGATCTCGACGAGATTCTCGAGGGCGGGTCCTGTGTGGATGTTGTGGCTACAGTTTCATCTAGTCTTGATCTTACTGACCATGTATCCCTCAACCCCCTTGATATTTCTCCTGCTTCTTCATGCTCACGGTGGTTCGGTCCCCGGTTCGTCCTTTTTTGCCGGTTTTTGCTGTTTTTCTTCGCTTTGTCCCGTCTTCGCTCCTTTTCGCGGCGTTTGCTTGATTTGACTTTATTTCCTACAAAACATAAATAAAACAAGTAAAAATCCTAAAAATTAAGTTATTATACGAGCTAAAAGTGGGTGAAGAAGGCATGTAAAATGCGACAAATTATCACCTAACACAACACTCAACAAGCGAGAATCGGGCAATATTTCCGCATCAAGGTAAGTCTTTATATTTCCAACAGTGGTATCAGAGCCTTGTCTGATTGTTGCTAGCCCCGACTAATTCATGTTGGCCTAAATATGAGGTTAACCAATTTAATCAACAAATATGTGTGATAACAATACATGAATATTGGTTATATGCAAATGCTAATTTGCTAAACATTACATACCTAATGAATTGATAATATGTGTGATTATTGAATGTAATCATTTTTTCAATATGTATCAAGATCTGGTGTAAATGAATAAACTGAGACCAACTTTTTTGGCAAGAGTGTAAATCTCCCCCCAAATCCTTAGCATAAATCACCCCCTCGCTTCTTACCCCTCTCAGACATGGGGTTTTGACGCCATAATGAATTCCTCCCAAATCCGGCCGCCCACGGACCCAGAACACCAAAAAAAAGCGAAAGGTAATTAGATAGACCTAAATCCATCAGAACCGCCGGAGGGGTGGTACGTATGAGTCACGCGCCACCAATGAAAACTTTTTTTGTCGTTTTCTTCCTCCATGATCCCTTGAACGCCATCAATCTAGTCATTCCCGACGCTAGACCACACAAAAACGCCCAATGGAGGTGGCGTGTTGGACAACTGGACGACCTCTGTGGTGCATCGACAGCCTATCTACACATTGCTGGTGGTGGTTATGTCGGAAGGCAAGTAGATGAAGGCCATAGGCTTTGTTGAGAAGGGATTTTTGGCAGTTTTGTCCTGTGGGTTCATCTAGCGATGAATTTCGAGGAACCATAGTAGCCCTTGTCAGAGATGACACCGAAAAAGGGCTTGGCGTGGGTTGAGAACAACCGAGAAGCTGAGACTCAGAGAGGGAGCGAGAGTCCGGGGGGGATTTCAGAAAGAGAGAGAGGCCAAGGTTTTGGAGCTTACAAATTGTAGAGAGAGAGAGCAGTTGGGCCTTGAGAGAGAACGAGGTTCTAATTATGAACCGTGGTCGGTGGATGCCAAGTTCATAAAAGGGAGGAGGCACTTGGGTTTTAATCAAATTTTTTTTAATGATTTTGGTTATTTTTGTTTTAAAACAATTATCAAGATTATTAGTTCTGGCATGATTTTTGGTTGAATTATAAATTTGTATAAGTTGATATGGTTCATGCAGTTATTTCATTCGTTGAATTAAAATTTTGAATTAGTTTTAATTTAGAATGCATGAATTCATTATAAAATAATAATATGTTTAATGTCGTATATAAATTCATTTTAGATATGCATCAACTTGAAATTTTCATACAAAGTGACTCGTAAATAATCAATTGGATTGAAGTTATGTGAATTTGTTTCATATGTAAAATTAGTATGATGTAAATTTGTGTTACACGAATTCAATAAATATCTGTGTGATATTTAGACTAATGTTGATCCCCCTTGGTCTATAAATGAATATCTTTCATAGGTTATATTTTATAGCTTATATTATATAAATATGTTTTATATAATATTCATTTACATGAATATGTTTCATGATTTAATAATTTTATGCAAATACATGGCAGTTGTGAATTGGTTCATTGCTCTGTGATCGCTCTACTTAATAAAAATGATTAATTAAGCTTTACATGAATAAAATTCATGCTATTATTTGGATATATAGGGTATTCGATCATTTTATGAATTTGTTTCATGAACTTTAAATAAGCAATACTACATGAATATGTTTTATAGAGTTCTCAAGTTTTACTTTGACTTTGTTTCATTCAAATTTTAATGTTATATGGACATGTTCTATATAAGTACTTGTGATTAATATTTGGATATATTTCATGTTACAAATTATGTTGCATTCGATTACACGAATATGTTTCATGTCAATCACCAATTAGTAGTGTTATATAAATGTGTTTTATATATATACGAACTACATAAGTTGTAACAAATTTGCTAATTGGTTTAGCACTTTTTGTCCCTGCCCAAATTAATGAATATGAATTCGTCTCATATTTCCTATTAATTATGTAATTTAACAGTATTTTATGAATTTGTTTCATAAATCTAAATCTATAAAATTATGAATGTGTTTTATAATTTGCGAGTGAGATATGAATAAGTTTTATGTTATCTATAATTATATGAATGTGTTTTATATAATGTTCTTTGGTCTTTAATGAACCTCTTTTGTAACATGTTATTATTCGAGTATGCTCTGCAATATAGATTCATTTTATTATATAAATGTATTTCATATAATAATCTGAATTTTATGGTTGATATGTCATTGATAGAGTTTTAAATGACATATTAGTAGTTATATAAATTCGTTTTATGTAATGATATAACAACATGTAATTTTGGTTTACATGATAAAGTTGAATATCTTTGTGATATTTCTGAAATGTTAATTAGTTTAACCATAATGTTCTCCAAAAATTTTATTTTATGAAAAAATGTGATAATTAAATTATAAAAACTTCTAATCCATGTTTGTATGTGATGATTATGAGTTTAGCGAAGTTTTCAATCATGGGATATGAATGATGGAGTTTTTGGTAATTTAACTATTTGAAAATATGTCTATTGTTCGTCTTTTAAAATATATACTTTTAAATATGGCAATTAAAATATGGTTGGTAATTTGTTTATCAATGAAAAGTTTGACAACGTTGATTATGATACACAGTGCCAAAAGATTCGGTTTCTTCTAAACAAGTGTGAAGTGTTAGCACAGGCCTCAGGTTCTAGTTCTCCTAGAGTGCCAAAGATGATACTGGTAGTGAGCAGTATCGAGAAAATTTAAAGGCATACCAAAAATGTTCAAAATTGGATCGATCAACATGCTATACTTTGTCGTATTGCATCAATGACGATCTAATGAGGGAATTGAAAGTTATGCCATTATTGAGTACATGTGGGATTAACTAAGCATCATGTTCATCCAAATTGATTTCCTTTTAAAGTTTCGGACCTAAGGTTTGTATTGCAAAAGGAAAAATGGCTAATGGAAATAAAGAGACGTGTATAGCACGTGTGAAGTGTTATAATTACGAAAATAAGGGATCCTACAATCGGGATTGTCCTGAGCCAATTAAGGTACCTTCTTTCACAATTGCTCTTGGATAATATGTGTGCTCCTAAGCATCTGTTACCAATTATGATCCTTAGTGGATTGTAGAAACGGGAGCAACCAAGTGCATAGTTCAGGATTCAGTTAAATTTGTAAAGTTTCATAGTCGCCCGGTGGGTTCGCAAATTGTCGTTTTAGGTAACGATAATGAAGAAGATGTCCTTGAATTAAAGACATATCATTTGAAGCTTCGAGAAGGGACTATGTTTTTTTTTTCTTCACAATGCTCTTTATGCACTTGGGGTGCAATATTCCCTTGTGTTTTTTTTTTTGTTTCTGAAATTATTTTTCTCTTTAGTTTTCATCTAAACGTCCTAGATATGGTATACAATGGCAATTTGTTTAGCCATGTCACATTGAAAGGTGCTTTCAATGTTTTGGACGAAACAAGATATCTTCCATCTTTACCTCATTTTCGATTATGTTTTAGGCATGTTCAACTTGATGATGAGAGCCTAGATAGAGTTATCAAAGTAGCTAAATATAATCTTTTAAGGCTGACTCATTAGGGTTAAATTGCCCATGGTTGAGTCAAGTTTAGCTAGTAAAGTAACTATAAAGTCTTTTAGTAAGGCTTCGAGGCCATCGAATCTCTTAGTATTATTCACTCTAAACGTTTGCGGGCCCATGAATGTGAAAGCACATTATAGAGCGATATATTCGCGATGTAGGTACGTATACCGATTATCTCACTGCCATTAGATACTTAATGTGTTTAGATACTTGAAAGCGGTAGTAGGACTCAATTGGAACGAAATATTGAAACTCTTCGAACCAATCGAGATTATGAATATCTTCTTTGTGAAATGAATTCCCACAACATCGATTTTTACTTGAGGATGAGTTCCCAAGCATTTGGTGAGAATTAAAAAGGATCTACAATTGTATGAGTTACAACAAGAGCTTTAATAATCTCTCGGTGAGGGAGAGGATCTGAATTCTCACTAAGTCACTGAGGATAGTACACATTCCTTATTTGATAGGAATGGTGAAGTTTTGATTGTTAAGAATTCGTCCTCAATCTCCAAATATTAAGGAGAGTCGGCCTGAGAATGAGGTTTATCCTTACTCTCCTATTCCTGAACATGCAGTTAGTCCACATGTTCAGGATCCTACCTTCAATTGATAGTGGGAGTATTTCTCTCTGTGCTCAGGGTCCTATACCTTTTAGAGAAAGGGGGAGGGATTCCTGGCCGCATATCTCTTAGAGAAAAAGGGAGAGATTTCTCAATTAGGTAGATAAACAATGAATGTCCCAGGATCTAAAGGAGCGGGCATGGAAGAGAACGTTTTTCTATGCACTTACTTGAAAGTTGAGGAACATCCCTCTTATCAAGAGGTGATTTATCCACTAAATCATAACGAATGGATGGATGGCATGAGGGATGAGATGGACTCGTTGGCAAGCCAGCCCAATGCAAGTCTATCAAAAACACATAAGTTTTCAAGATAAAACGTCGGGCAAATGATTTGATCCATAAGTTCAGACCTGGCTACTCCTAGCCTTGGTTGCCCATTTAGACTTTGAAATGTTCAAAAGGGATGTAAAGACTGCTTTCCTCAATGGTAATCTTGAGGAAGAGATTTATATGGGCTAACACATTAATTTTGTATCAAAGGTATAAGAGGACAAAGGTACAAGAGGACAAAGTGTGTCGTCTTAAAAGGTCCCTATATGATCTTAAGCAATCCTCTAGATTTTGGTACTTTAGATTCCATGGACCCATAACTCAGTTTGGCTTATCTATGGTTTCAGAAGACCATCATGTGTCTGTCAAAAGCTTAACATAAGGGATTGTGTTTCTTACCCTGTACGTTAATGACATACTATTGGCTAAGAACAACTTGGAGTTGATCGAAACTACTTAAAAGTGGTTGTCCTATGTCTTCGAGGTGAAGAACATGGGTGAAGTTATGTATATCTTAGGAGTGAAAATAATTCAAAGTCATCCCAAGATGCAAGCATAAAAAGGTCTTGGAATGATTCTGGATGTATAATTCCAAACCCGTAGATGCTCCAGTTGAGAAGGTTCTAACCTTGAGTCTTATTCAATGCCTTAAAACTGATGATAAAATGGAGATAATGACCAATGTCCATAATGCTAGTGTCATAGGAAGCTTAATGTAAGCCATGTAATGTACATGACCTAACATTGTTTTGCAGTTATTTTTGTAAGTCCTTATCGAAAAAGCCCAAGACTTGCTAATTGGCAAGTCATTAAGAAAATCAACCGCTAACCTTGTGGTACAACTGACTTAGTTTCTTGCTATTAAGGATGAGACCTCAAGATGAGAGGATACTCAAATGTCGATTGGGGTGATGACCCGAATGAGTCTAGGTCAACCTCAAGATATGCCCTCACCCTGGGTTGGAGAGCAATGTCATTGTAAGGTAAGAAGCAAAACTGTACAATAATGTCAGCTATGGAGGCAGATTGTGTGTCTTGTTACCATAGAGACGAAAAGTATTGCTATGAGTTATATATATAGACTAATAAGGTTATTATGTTCCCTTAACTGAACCCATTCCTAGTGATACATTCAAAACTCATTTGTTGAGTCTAAAAATTCATAAGGTTTAGTGCTTAGATGTGTCTCAAGATGGACATGTTTCTTCCATAAATAAGCAAAATGCTTCTGATTTACTGTTGCATGTTAGGCATATTGAAATGTCACAAGCTTCTGATTGACCTAATCACACATGTAATCACCCTGATGCTTAAGTATCAAGCAAGAAGAGACCGAATCATATTGGCACTAGTTGTACAATATCGATTACTCATACTAAAAGTGCACGATTAAAATGAATATAGTCGCCTTAGTGAGTCTAAGATAAGGCTCGAGGGAGTCGAGTATAAAATAAGATTTCATATTAAAGCCTCAAAAGCTTAAGCTTGAGTGTCAAGATTAACATTTAGTATGTTGATCTAGTGGCTCAAGTTAGATTTTTTGGGTGAAAATCTAGACTGACAATTTACACGGCATAATAAGTGACGTACCCAGCTGAGTGGGAGTGATGCCATGGCATACATTTCATACTGTGTGTGCTTATAAGATGATCCATACATGGAGTGATAATTGACTTCCCCATCTCTTGTCACTGTGTGACCCTATGGACAATGACCCTTTGACTTAAAGCTATGATATGAAGTTGAAACTTGATGATGCTACCTTAATGTGTTTCTTAAGGGTCATGATCTATACGGTTCAGCGAGAACAAGTTAGGAAAGCAGTCAAGCTGAGATGGAATTTCATAAGTATTTAAGAAAAAATCTATCCATCATCACCATATGAGCTCGAGCAATTATATTGAGTATATAATCATATAATATATCATATGGCATAAGGGATTATGTATGCCATTGGTGATGCTGAGGATGATTTGGGGTATCATATTTTGTGAAAGTGTTATGTTAGTTAGATGGTGACTTCATATAACACCACTTGTTTGTTTTTGGTCGCACACTCCATTCCCAGTATGAAGTGTGAGGAGATTTATTGGCGAAAGGACGTGGGATTTGTGATTTATGTGACCGAGGGGGAGCTGTTGATCAAAGAATAACGGTCACATCATGACATCATAATCTCCTATGAATACAGTAGTTATAAGGCGATTAATTCGGTATTAATAACCATATTAATCCCCTGCCTCTATGACAAGTGTGTGCTATTATAAAACGAGATAAACATATAAAGAATGCGACACATTTTAGAAGCTAACATTCCTAGATCCATCCTCTTTCTACCCTGTCCCTCACACTAAATCTAATCATCATAGAGATTTGGGTTTGAGGTGTGAACCTCACTGGTAACTCTAGTAGCCACCATGTTCGTGGGCAGCACTCAACAGGCGAGACAAGGGGAACGTTTCCGCATCAAGGTAAGTCTTTACATTTCCAACACACAACATAGAGTATACTAGGCATGATTCGGGATTGACATCTTGGCTTGATGTGGCAGAGGAAGACCCTGAACATCGCTTGTTGGCCATGTTATGCTATAAGGAAAAGGTGGCAAGGATAATCCAGTAGCTAACTTTGAGGGCTTGCACATGAGTGTGAATATGGACAATCGAACATGCTAGGTTCTAGTGTTCATTGCAAAGCGCATACAAATCATATTTGAGTGCAAGAGGTCGATAAGGTACCTCAGCACGAAGGCCTTAACAAGGATTATTGCCCTCTGTCTAATACGAGGTGAGAGACAGAGAGTATGGAGGGAGTTCTAGGTAGTGGTCACTGGACAATGTTCTGGCCACATGAAGGTTGGGGAGGCCTCAACTAGCCATAGCTACAAGAAAGGCCACTAGAAAATCAAAACGGGAGGTTTTTGGGTTGGCATTTTAGGTGGTCTAAGCTACGGTGATTGATGGTGGTGACATAAGCTTGCTCAGCGAGGCCTTGGGTCGTTGGTGGAACACTATATAGATCGACAATGTGTTTTCAGATGAACACTAGCTAGGAAGAGCGAAAAAAAGGGAGCTGTGTGGGCCTATGCGATGGTGGTTATGGTAATGGTTTGGTCAAGTTAGAATATTTCTTATGGGTTGACAAGAGTAGTTAGGTGGTGTCTCTAAAGCCATTCGTAGTAGTTTCCAAACAGAGCATAACACTCTCCTAAAATAGAGGATAAACTCCAGAAGGAGAGAAAGGTTCGGCTAGAAATTTTACATGGGTTTGGTGGCATGAAAGGAGCATTTTCTCACGTTAAGAGTAAGTAGAGATGCACAAGAATTAGACTTGGCAAAAATGACATGAAAATCCGAACCAAATGACCCGGGTCCATATCCGACCTGATACTCGAAATAGGTTCACCCGAAAGTGGATTTGAAACTTGAATTGACTCGAATCGAACTATATCGATCCAAAATTTTATACAAACTTGCTTATTTTTGCATGACAAGCATATTGGACCAAAAATCAGTTGACCTGAAGTCAACCTGAATTGAATTTCACCTGATCCGAACTGAACCGATCCAAAATATCACTTAACCCGAAACATGAGCTCACCCAAACTTAACCTGAGGTGTACCTGAATTGAATGACCCATTTTTCAGGTCTAATAAGAATGGGTGATGACACTGTGGGTAGGCTGAGTTCAGTATTATGAGAAAGAGTTGCAAGGTCGGCCTTCCTCTTTTTAATTTTGTCCAGTTCTTGCTTCTAGGTACGACCATGGAAGGGGTCCTCAAGCTGACTAAGGCCATAAGGTTGATGACAATGAGTCATTTGCTATTCACATGACTTTTAGAGAAAATATGAATACTCTTTTCTTTGATGTATTTTTGGTAAATTTTCAAAAACATAAGAAAATAGGAATTTAGGAATGTATTTATACATTCCAAAGTAATTGAGAATTTATGAAATTATAAATATATATGGAATTATATCAATGAAAATATTTAAGATGAAAAATATAAAAATTTAAATGAGACATAGTCATATCATAGAAAAATAAATACCTTGGTTTTGTTAAAAAAATTACAAATAATAGAAAAATTACGAATAGATATTTATGGGAGAAAATGAATAATTAGCTAACTTACAAATAACTGTATTAATAATGCCAAAAAGATAGAATAGTTGATTCTAAGGTTTCAATGTAAACTATTTAGATGAGAAATGATTACTTTGTAAGGCATTGAAGTAAATAATCATTAAATGAGAAAATATATATTACATTAACTAAATATTGCAAGAATATTTATACTACATACGGAAGCATTGATTAAATATTATGGGCTATTACACCCATCTAACAAATTCCTCATTTTTACCTATAGATAAGTAACAAGATAAGACCCTTGTCTAATCTTCGATTCCTAGGGGCTACCATTAACTTTTTTTTACTAATAGTAAGTCCCAATCTTTTTGTTGTTTTTATTCTTCACAATACTTTTTTCTTTTAGTAAACTATTTCTCTCCACCTGCGAGAGTTCCTTTATCCGTTCTTATGAGTGGTTCTACGTTTTTATCAATATAGTTTTATGTCATGCTAGTTACTTGGGATTGAATCATAACTTAATCACAATATGAATTTGCAATGAGCATCGATTCTCGGAAGTTGGGTTACAATAACAAGTAAATTTTTCAATGAAGAGGCTATAAAATTTTGTAGATCTCTTTTGTTAGAAGCAATATCATGAAACGAGTAAGCACAAGACGAGTGTTTAGAACTTTGCGAATTAGTTTTCTCGATCAAAAAACTTATTGCTATTTCGATATAAATTTATTTGATTATGATACTTGTTGTAGATGTCATATTCCTTTAATTAATAAATTTATCTTTTAATTCAAAAAAAAGATAAGATTCTTCCTAGTCACCTAAAGCTGATGAGATTTCCTTAAATTTTTGTTCAACAAAATGCAAGGGGTTTTGAGGTAAAACTACTTATCAACAAAGCTCCTTGTGCTTCCCAAATTCCAAAGCCACCTCAACATTACTAAAAGTAAAATATAGCAAGGTCCTATTCGATAAAATTAATAGTTTTATTAGCAGATAATCATTTGAGTAGTCGATAACTGTTGTACTTTAGCTATTAGCTGATAGTTGTTTATTGTTTACTATTTATAAATAATGTATTCAATTAAATTAGTTGTTATATTAGCAAATAAAGATAAAATAAGTAAAAACGACATGACTATTATTTTCAAGGGCAGATATAAGACCAACCTAGGGGTGTCCATGAGCATCCCTAAACAAAAAAAAAATGTTAATTAGCTATTTTATAGAGGCTAATACTTATATAAATAGATACCTCTAAAACAGGCTCAAGATAAACTTTGGACACCCCTTACCGGTATCGAGCAAGCCCAAATAATGAAATATTAACAATATTTAATTTTTAATAAAATATACAGCTGTAAAAATAGTAAAAGGTACTAAGACGGAAGCAGCAGTAGCAAAACTTAAGTTAAAAAAAGGGTAGGCCCTCCCACTTTGACTCTCTCTTCTCTCTCAGTCTCTTAAAAGTTGATATCCTCTCATGCTCTCACTCTCTGAGTCTCAGTCCACCATCGTTCGTTGAGGAATCCAATAGCTCTTCCCAACTCCCTCTTTGTCTCCAAGCTTCTTGTTGTGATTTTGAAAGGGTCTCACTTTTTACACCTTCATGTCCAACATGTCCTCCATTGTTAGGGTGCTGCCCTCACTACTGGTACAAATTGATATAAACTTCTTGTGGATGATGATGCTTTAATTAAACTTGCGGAATATTGATTTGGTTTAAAGGGATCAAACTGGGTTTTTGTTTAACCGAAGTTGAAATTTGGGTTGTTGGATTCATGGATAGTTTCCCCAATAGTTTTTGGGCTAATTGCCAAAACTACTAGCTTGCGAATGTATAAGGTTGATGTCCACAATTAATTAAATTTAATGCTCTCCAAGGAAATAAATTTAAAGAGGCTGATGATGATATAATGTAAATGCTAAATCTTTCTTATGTAATTGAATTATTCTAATCTGAATTGTGTTCATCAGTTGCTTGCTATGGAGCAAAATTTAGCCTTACTAATGATGAATAAAAATAGAAGAGTTTCCTCTATTGTTAATATTGATAAGTACCTGCTTCTTGGAATGAAAACAGTAAAATGTAGACTTAGTTTAAACTTTATTTGACACAATTTCGAATGATTCTATTATATATCGATTTCTAAACATGAAGAAATGCAAAGGATAATTATAACAATAGACCATTGTAATATTTCATATGTTGCTTAAACTTTATTTTATAATAAATATGGTGATGAATGTTTGTAGATGGACAACCCTGATCTAAATATCTAGATCCACCACTGATCATTTTTGTCATTATTATCATCATCATCATGGTGTCATCATATATATCGTGTTTCTACCTTTACTAGTGTGTTCCATATTTCATATTACCAAAAATACAATTCACAACTCTTTTTCTTCCTTAGTTTTACTGTCTTTTCCTCCACTGATGGGAGCTTGGTTTAGGTTGCCTACATAAAAATTGAGAAAATCATGTAAATAATTCTATTTCCTAATTCCAACAACCCTAAGTTTCCCTCCCTTATTGTTCCATATGAACAAGTCTCTAATTGCAAAAGGCTGACAATATACACTTCACTCATAAAGCATCATGAGATGATGGAACTACGCAACATTAGGGAGGTTTTGCCTTTATATGTGAAAGTCCTCTTTCTTAGTTTCTTTCAATGCAAAAATTATAGTGGGTTCAAAAATTATTTGGAGTTTTGCTTCAAAAATGCAAGGATGTTCTCCTTTACTTCCACCGTTAATATAAGGTCTTGAAAAAATCGAGTACGCGAAAGAAGAGTAACTAGAATAACATAGGCATACTGAATCCAATCAGTAACTAAAAATTTATTCTCTATAACACCAAGAACTAAAAGATCCATTTCAGGTTAATCAGAACTAAATCAATGGCAAAAATTGTTGTGAGTAATGGCATTCCACTAGCCCCTTACTTTTCCCATCCTCTTTAGTTCCACATTGGTGGTTTTGGGAGTTGGAGTGGGTTTTATCTTTACCTTCCTTCTTTGGGCTCATTGAATAACATTGGGCTTGGTTTTTCTAGTTGCGCGGGGAGAGGGTATGTTACCACCACACATGCGCACGTTGTCTGCACAGCTTGGACTTTGTTTGCTAATCTTTTTGGGGAAAAAATCTTCTATTTTTGTTCATTGGCATTCCTGGTCAGCGATTGTGCACTCATTTTTCTACGTATTTGCTCCAACAGAAGCTATTTTTATGAGTCAAATAGCCATGTTTAGCAAGGCCTCAACAACTATATTAAATCAGTCATGAGGCTATCCTTTTTTGCAGCTTAACAACTATATTGAATCAGTCATGAGGTTCTTATTTTTCCAAGCTATTTTCTCTCCACTCCAACAACCTTTCTTCACCTATAAATTATGTCTCTCTTTAGTTGCAGAAAACATAATAAACACGCCTCTCTTCTCTTCTCCTCTTCTAATGCTCTATTTTGTTTTCCTAGGCAATTGATACATTGCATGTTCTAATTTTTTGTCCATGAGTGCACATGTTCAAAGACTCACTATGTTAACCTTAGGGAGTGATCAGATGATTTGATTTGCACCTCAGTTGAGTCAAAATCGCTTTCAAGGCAATGGTATGCCACATCACAGTGTTCTTCCTGTTCTTCTGCCATTGATTTCGCTGGCACTCGGATTATGTTATGGAAAGCCATGATGTGTACTGTCTTCTAACAAAAGATGGAGAGCCATCCACGTTTGAATCGGCTTTGAATAGCCTAGACGCTTCTTTGTGGATGACAGCAATGCAGGAATAAAGAAAAGCCTTACATAGAAGCATAACATGGGAACTTGTTCCCCTTCAACAAGGACAAAAAGCCATTGGTAAAAAATAGGTCTATAAGATCAAATGAGATGGTAATGATTAAGTAAAAGATATCGTGCGAGACTGGTTGCAACAGGATATGCTCAGAAAGAAGTCATTGACTTAATAAGATATTTTCTCTAGTTGTTAGACTTATAGCTATAAGAGTGGCCCTGGCTATGTGTGCTACATTTGATTTACATCTAGAACAGTTGGATGTAAAGATAAATTTTCTTCATGGAGAACTTAAAGAACAAATATATATGCTTCAACCAAAAGGGTTTAAAGAAAAAGGAAATGAAAACTTAGTTTGCAGGTTAACCAAATCTCTGTATAGTCTAAAGCAGGTGCCAAGGTGTTGGTACAAGATATTTGATTATTTCATTATTAGCCTTGGATACAACAAAATTAATTTAGACCATTGTGCATATTACAAGGGATTGGAAGGTAATGATTTCATCATTTTATTGTTGTATGTGGATGACATGTTGGTTGTAAGCCCTAACAAAGATGGAGTCCAAGAATTAAAGGCACAGCTGGCTAGGGAGTTTGATATGAAGGATTTAGGACCAGTAAACAAGATTTTAGGGATGTAAATACACTGAGATCAAAAAGATAGGAAGACTTAGCTCTCTCAGAAAACTTATCTGAAGAAAATCTTACAATGCTTCAACATGCAAGATTGTAAACCAATATCAACCCCACTTCCTATAAGTTATAAATTATCCTCAAGTATGAGTTCTAGCAATGAAGCAGAAAGGATAGAAATGTCTTAAGTACCGTATGCGTCAACATTGGGAAGCTTAATGTATCTTATGATCTGTACAAGACTAGACACTGCTCAAGCAGTGGGAGTGGTCAGTAGATTTATGGCAAATCCTGGTAAAGACCACTGGAATACTGTGAAAAGCATCCTAATATATGTTAAAGGAACCTCGCATGCGACATTACGTTTTAGAGGATAAGAGTTTATAGTCAAAGGATCTGTCGACTCTGATTTTACAAGTGATCTTGATAAAAGAAAATTAAGTACAGGCTATGTGTTTACACTTGCAATTGTAGCGGTGAGTTGGGTATCAAAGTTACAAACTATAGTAGCCTTGTCTACTATAAAAGTTGAATATATGGTAGCTACCCAAGCATACAAGGAAGGAATTTGGATGAGAAGATTAATAAAAGAACTTGTACACAAACAATAAATGATTCTAATATATTGTGATAGCCAAAGTGCATTGCACATTGCAAGAAACCCAAGTTTTTATTCCAGGATGAAACATATTGATGTTCAGTATCACTTTGTTCGACAAGTAGTAGAGGAAGGGACTGTGGATATGCAAAAGATTCACACTAAAGATAACCTAGCAGATATTATGACTAAGGCAGTTAATTCTAACAAGTTCATATGGTGCAAATCCTCCTATTGCTTGTTGGAAACGTAAGCTACACGAAACTCACCAGAAAAGTGACTTTAAGTGGAAGATTGTTAAATTGGTAAGTTATTTTTGACAAATAAGTAAAATGTCATAATTATATTGAGAGGAAATGATAGAAAGTAGGAATAACGTTCACAAATTTGATAATTGGTTCCTCTTATCTTTAGGTGGAAGTTTTTGAATGAATAGTTTCATTTCTCGTTCTTAAATCATGCAAAAAAAGAAAGAGAGAAAGTAGCATAGAATTGTAGAGAGAAAATTATTGTTTTTCTTATTGGTTTTCTTAATGCTTGTTGACTCTCCTTGTATTTAGAGAGTAGTTATAATATCTCTTAAATTAATCCTCCAATTCTTGCCATTGTCAATTCCTATTTTCTTAGGTTTATTTTAGCAGTGTGATATGCATTTTTTATAATCTTCCTAACCTAACAATAAGCTGCAGGGTAATCGAATCTAGCCAGTAATGTGCAAAACTGATCTTATGGAGAAATTGCCGCTTGAAAGATCCACCAAAACTAATTAATCATCCTGTTCCTTACCCTTCAACAACTTAGGCAAGCATCCCAGATGATTGTCTTAGATTATAGGATTGAGGTTGATTTGAAGAAATTGAATTTGATTAAACAAGGTGACTACCACTTTACTTGACTAATTAAATTAGTTGTCGAGTTTGTTGCTAGAAAACCCATAATATCTAAATAAATAATTAATTAGTTTTAACCCATACATTACATGGTGTATCTTAGAAATCTTTGGCAAAATATTTTGTACAGCTAAATTTTGCAAAAAAAAAAATAAAAAAATTAAAATGTTACACAGATAATTTAATTGGAGGTTAAATTAAAAGTAAGAATTCAAAGTTCTATTGAGATTTTGGATTAGGCAATGTAATTGTCATTTGGTTAACAATGTTTTGTGAATTTTATATACTCTTAGTATTTGTAGCACAATGAAAATGACAAATGTTGTGGGCTTTTATATATAAAATTTAGTGTGTAATGATGTGAATAATTAATGTTGATGATAGCTACGTTATGATCGTAACGAAATTGGTAGCGTTTCTTTTTTGGGAAAAGGTAAGATATCGTTAGTTTCCCCAAAAAATGGGCAGACATACATACAATTCCAGTCAGAGTATATTATCAACCAACCGGTTCATCCTACTCCTTTACAAGTTCCCCTGCCCTTACAAGCACCCCCATATGCTGAACTTGTTTGATAACATTTGCTAATTCCTCCCTGTGTTTCTTTCCTGCCATATTGTGTACATAGTTATTGTAAACACTCCACTTTTCCATTGCTGAGTTGGGAATTACCTGAACAAGCTTTGGTGTTCCATTCTTGTTCCTTTATGAAACCCCGTTATATAGGCATCTATCTAGACTAATTTAACATCCTAGCCTAGAAATCATGTTTAACATAGCAAGCAAAGAATAAGTGCTCACACGACTTCTTTCCTAGAGAAGAAGAAATTAAAAACATAACATTGTCAATCAAGATGCCTCTTTGGCATGATAATTCACTAGTCATCACTCTCCTATGTAAAGCAAGCGATGGGGTAAACACATGAACCTATGCTTATTCAAACCACAACCCTTCCATGCAAGTTTCCACCAAGATACTATCTACCTGTCCGCACAGAATATGGTGTAACATCTCTTTAGGCTGAATGTATGCTTAAGCTGATAGTTTGCAAGCCAGTTTTTAGCCTCTTGGATCCTGTTGGAAACTGATTCAAAAAAAAAAAAAAAATCTTTGACCAAGTCTTTTTCTAAGGTTTGTTTCCTGAATTTTAGCACTGTCAGGTTGTTACCTTTTTTTAGGCATGATCTTAAGAGTTGCAGATTTTTTGCTAGTTGTGGATCAGCTTCCCTAATTTTCTGATGTGCTAGTTTTTTTTGTTAGCCTATAAATATAGGCACTTATCAATAACTTTTTGATCGCCCAAAAATCATAATGCTTCTAGCAATAAAACATCAATAGCTTTTCTTTTCTATTTGTTGTTTTTTGTGCCTGCTATGCTTGTTTCTCTCATATTTTTATTCTACAAATTGATGTCAGAGCTAGGTTTGGTCCTATGTAAGATTGAGTGAAACACATTGTAACGCCCCAAATGTACATCAATCACTGTTTGTATTTCTTTCACTAGTTTTTCCCAAATAGAAATGATAACTTAAATGATTTGGCGTTACCGCTGTCCAAACAAGGACAAGGCTTTACTTGTACATGATAAACTGAGCCATAATAATCAATGTTTACCATCAGAGGCATTCACACCATTACAACCTATCAAACCATTTCTATAAATATAGAAATTGTTATAACATCAAAACCATGCAAACATGTCAAGGACTACACCAAAATATAGAATTCTAATAAAATACACAGTCTCAACACCAAAATATATTCTACAATACGGAGTTATAACATCTCGACGATAATACACCCGCATTCCATAAAGATTTCCCAGCTCACCTATCATGTTCATCCGTTCTAGCTGCCAGAGGGCGATTCACTAAACACTTTCCTAAAACAAAACATGAAAACATTTCGACATGTGAGCCGAAACTCAGCACATGCATTCCTGTATTGTTAAACATTCATGGAACAGAAACTGGTTGGGCCCGTATTGCAATTCGTTTTTAATTAAACACAGGGAATAAGATGAATATGAAACTGCGTTGTCAATTATTATCTGATAGTAAACCCCTGGTAACTGTTACGATCTGAATATAGGTGTACACCTGTCAAGGCGATCGGGACCTGACCTGAAGTCGCGCGAGTAACTGAAGGGCTATGCCCTGTAACTGATAACTGATTGGGTCACTAATTATGTGATAAATCACTGATTAAACTGATTCATTGATGTGCTTACCAAAACATTATAATTTTGGTAAATATGTGTTGATTTCTAAAGACACAAGCAATGAACGTACCTGAAATTTTTTAAACGTAAGCGCACGGAATAATATTATGCACAAAAGTGGAAGGAATGATAGATTAGGCCCGGATTCTGTACAAAATTACCGTTGTTGGAACATACGGTTAGCAAAATATTTATTTCATAGCTAATAATTTAGAAATAGCAAAGTAAGCATAACAAGGGCTTAGGAAGAATGATTCACAACTTAATCATCGGACCTTGGATTGAGACTTAAAACCCCAATATAGAAAGATTAGGAAGTCCCAAAAATCTTTCATTTACAACACCAAGTTTGATTCCCTCAATACGATTCCCAAAATGAGGCTAGAACCAAAGCATGTCGGTTTTGGTCCATTCTGCATAGTTTCGGTAAAACGATCATAACTTTTTCCACATACCTCTAATTAAGGTAATTCAAGAGCCCTTTGAAATCTAACACACTGAAATGTCTACCCACCAAAAATCATAGTTTTTGGCTCAGTCGTACATTACCAGTTTATTGATAAAGTCTGTCCTGTTTTCTTGAAAATTTCAGCCCTCACTGTTTTAGCTTTTCCCTATCTTTTTCACACAAATTCTCAACTTAAACCATTCTTTAAAAGCATGTAAGCAAGCGTTGGTCCATCCCAATAGCATACAAAATCACCACACTCAAACTCACTTCATAATCATATCCTAAGGAGATCATTTTTCAATCAATCACTCACATAACACAAGCTTAAGGCTAAATTAATCCAAACCATGCATTATTAGCCAAAACCCTAGTTTATGGCCGACTTGGACTTTCTCCAACTCATATGAAATCACCAAAAATATCAACATAAACACCAATAGATTAGAAGATGACCAAATCAAAGATAGAACAATCAAAATCCAACACTTTAACATTAAGCTTGCATGATCAAAGCTTAACCCTAACCTAGCATGATCCAACTTCAACACCACCATAATCAACGTCAAAATAAATCCTATTTATTATCAAAACATCATGATCAACACTCAAAAACATCAAACCAAGAATCAAAACTAAGATAAAAATCAAAACCAACAAAAATAAATTTCAAGATTACTCACTTTGAGTGCAAATAAGTTGAGATGGAGATGAGGTTTAGGGGTTTTGATGATGGAGGATGATAGTTTGAGGTACTAGAATGTGGGGGGGGGGGGGAGGTCGGAAACCACTGGGGCTGGTTGGAAACTAGCCGGAAACCACCACAAACAGGGGCTGAAAGTGGCTGGACGTTTAGAGAGAGAGAGGGGAGAGAGAAAATGGAGTTTGTGAGTAAGTTGTGTTTGTTTGACCTATTTAAATGGTTTGGCTGACTTTATAGATAAGCCACCTTTTTAGACTAACCATGGTTAAATTAACCATGGTAATTAGTTAGATTAATAGGCAAACTTGTTGGGCTTCAAAACGGCCGAAATAAATTGGGTTCAGAAATAAAACGTTTCGTAATGATAACGTTTTTTTACGAAACTCAAAATGAAAGTTTTATAAGGCTATGGAAAGCAAATAAATTACTTAGATTAAACTCATTAGGGCCTACTATCAATTCTCCCAAAGTTTTTGTTAATCGATTAAATAAACAATTAAAATCCGAATTGCCAAGTGATGGCTCAAATAAAATTTTTCCATCGGGGTGAATAAATGAAATAAATGAAATGAGAGAAGAAAAATTATGAACATGAAGTAATTAAATAAATGAACATAATTAAATAATTTTAGGGTTGAGCTATTACACACATTTTGTAAGGACTTGAGAAACCGAAGTAAGTATCAGTGAGGCAAACACAGCTGATAGGAAATCATGGCCAACAACAACACCAACTCTTGAGTGAAGCCATTGATTCCCATATTCAAAGGGAAAAATATCATCATTGGAGTCTGAAGATGAAGACTATGTTGAAGTCTTAGGAGTTATGGGACTTGGTGGAAAATGGGTACAATAAGCCAAGTCCGACACCAGCTCAAGCTTGTCAATAGTTATAGGAGAATCACAAGAGAAACGCAAAGGCTTTGTTTCTCATCCAATTAGCATTGGATGATTAAATTTTCCCATGAATTGCAGCATTAACAACCCCTAATGAAGCATTGGGAGATTCTAAAGAATGAGTATTTAGGCGACAAAAAGGTAATCACCGTAAAACTACAGGCACTTAAGCAAGAATTCAAAACTTTAGCCATGAAAGAAAAGGAACCTGTGCAAGAATTTCTTTCTAGGGTGTCTGGAATTGTTAGTCACATAAAAACATAAGTTGAGAATGTTTACAATGAGTTCATTATTTGCCCATGAAGCACGTGTTAATAGGTCTTATGAGAAAATGGACGAGAAAGCTTTTTAGGTGAAGGGAGAGACATCGGTGGATATTGGTAGCGGTTGTGATGGTAGCGGTCGTGGCAGAAGTGGATTTTGGGGTTGAGGCCATAGAAAAAGTTGTGGTGACGGAGGCTTAAACGATGAAAGGCCGAACAAAGTGTCATTTCACTGTTATTATTGCAGAAAACCAGGCCACAAAAAAGCATATCATTGGCAAAAGCAAAAGGATGAGGCTAACAAAGTCAATTTTATTGAGAAAACAGAGGAAGACAGTAAGATCTTTATGATTGTTTGTTCTGAAACAGAGAAGCCTAATGACATTTGGTTTTTGGATAGTGGATGTTCCAATCATATGTCTGAAAGCATATCTTCATTCAGGGAACTTGATGATTCCAAAAAATCAAAGGTGACACTGGTGGATAACAAGAAGATTCAAGTTGAAGGCAGAGGTACTGTAAGCATTATGACTAGCAAAGGTAACACTAAGATTTTGCAAGATATAATGCTTGTTCCTAGTCTATCTCATAATTGGCTTAAAATTGGGCTGTTAATGACTAGTGCATATTCTATTTTATTTGATGATGGGCATTGTGTCATTAGAGATAAAACCTCTAGCCATGTTGTTGCTAAAGTCCCACTGGCAAGAAAAAAAGGTTTCCCCTAGAAGTCTATATGATTGAGAGGTATGCTATGGTTGCTAGCTGTGATAATGAGACCAGATTGCGGCACTTATGTTATGGACATCTTAATATTAATGGATTAAAATTGCTAAGCCAAAAGGAGGTGGTTTTTGGACTACAAAAACTTAATAATCTCAGTTTTTGTGAGGGTTGCGATTATGGGAAGCAAAGTAAAAAGCCTTTTCCTATAGGGAAGGCTTGGAGGGCTTCTGCATAGCTTGACTTAGTGCATGCAGATTTGTGTGAGCCCATGAGCACTAAATCTCTTGGTGGAAGTTGATATTTTTTATTGATTACGAATGATTTCAGTTGTATGAGTTGATTTTATTTTTTGGAAAACAAATATGAAGCTTTTGATAGGTTCAAGAAGTTCAAAGCTCAAGTATAAAGACAAAGTGGTCTTTTGATAAACACACTAGGAATAGATAGAGGGGAGAATGTGTCTCAATTGAGTTTAAAGATTTTTGCAAAGAATATGGAATTTATAGGGAGCTTACTACACCTTATACACCATAACGTAATAGTGTAGCCGAAAGGAAGAACTGAATTGTGGTCAGAAGCATGATGCAAGCAAAAAGTCTTTTTACTTATTTTTGGGCTAAAGTTGTAGCAACAATAGTGCACATTCTAAATCTGTCCCTTACAAGGGATGTTCGTAATCAAACACTGTATGAGGCTTGGACATGTACAAGGCTGATGGAGAGCCATTTAATAGTTTTCGGTTGTATAGCTTATACTTTGGTTAAAACGTATTCTCAGAAATTTGATAAAAAATCTTAGAAATATATTTTTGTCGGTTATTCCTCTAAATCCAAAGCATATAAACTATGTAATCCTTTTAGTGGCAAGATAACCATTAGTAGGGTTATGGTCTTTCAAGAAGCTACAAGCTGGGATTGGGGTGGAAAGCAAGTACAACAAGGGATTCCAGTAAAAGTGCCTTCAATTAACAAAACTAAGTCAGCTTCTGCAAGTTCACCTTTAGCATCACCAAACAAAAACTCTTCACCTACAACTTCTGAGGAGCATTAAGCTACTCTTCCATTCAGAAGATCAACAAGAAATATGAAGCCGAATCCCCACTATGTTGATTATAATACATCTTGCATCATTGCTTTGTTTATCACAAAAGCTATTTTCTTTGAAGAAGCTAGGATGGAGTCCAAGTGGTGCAAAGCTATGGAAGAGAGCTGCTACCCATTTAGAAAAATGAAACTTGGAATTTGATAGACTTACCATAAGGGGAAAATGCAATTGGGATGAAATGGGCATTCGGAACGAAATATCATGCAAATGGGAGCATCCAAAAACATAAGGCAAGGCCTGTTGCAAAGGGTTATTCACAACAAGGTATTGATTATGATGAAACTTGTTCTCCTGTTGCTCACTTTGAAGCTGCGAGGACATTTTTAGCACTGGCTGCTCAGTTATCTTGGTCAGTGTACCAATTTGATGTGAAATTTGCATTTTTGAATGGTAATTTGGAGGAAGAAGTCTATGTCTCACAGCTTGAAGGTTTTGTGATTAGTGGCCAAGAAGATAAGGTCTACAGGTTGAAAAAGGCACTATATGGCTTAAAACAAGTCTGGTAAGCATGGTATTTCAAAATCGATTCTTATTTTCAGGAGAATGGTTTTTGAAAGAAGTTTTAATGAGCCGAATCTTTATTTAAAGGAAGAAGGTGAGAATGATTTTTTGGTGGTATGCCTTTTTGTTGATGATATGACTTGTATGGGTTCAGGTGAGTTTGTTATTGCTGAATTCAAAGCTTGCATGGTGAAGAAATATGAGATGTTAAATTTAGGTTTATTGCATTATTTTATTAGTCTTGATGTAAAACAAGGTGTAGATGGAATTTTTATTTCACGAAGAAAATATGCAATTTTAAAGAAGTTCAACATGGGAAACTGCAAGGTTGCTACCACGCCCATGAATGTTAATGAGAAGTTGTGTCATGTTGACGACGCTGAATTAGTAAATGCTACATAATTCAGAAGTCTTGCTGGTGATTTAAATTATTTGACTTATATAAGGCCAGACATTGCTTTCTCTATTGGAGTTGTGTCCAGATTTATGCACAATCCAAGCAAGCGTCATCTTGGAGCTGCAACAACAACAACAACAACAACAACAACAACACCTCCCAGTGTAGGTCCCTACTGCAACCGAACGACATCTACGAGGTAATCTTTTTATGATCTAGGACCTTAATCTTATCCCACCATAGTCTCCTTTCTTGATGGAGCAGGGAAGATAATATTGAGATATGTTGCAGGTACAACAGAGCATGGAATTTGGTACTGAAGAGTGTCAAATTTTAGGTTAGCTGGCTTTATAGATAGTGATTGGGCTGGAGACATTGATGATCGAAAGAGCACATTAGGATATATGTTTAACATTGGGTCTAGTTTGATTTCATAGAGTTCCAAGAAGCAGGAAGTGGTGGCCTTATCAACTTCAGAGGGTGAGTACATTGCAGCAACTTCATCAGCCTGTCAGGTTGTTTGGTTGAGAAGACTTCCTTTAGATTTCAATCAAAAGCAAGCTAGTGCAATTGAAATCTTCTGTGACAATAGGTCAACAATTGCTATGACAAAGAACCCAGCCTGTCATAACAGAACCAAGCACATCGACATTCATTGTCACTTCATTCGTAGCCTTGTTTCTGCTGAAAAGATTAATCTGAAGGCTTATGATACAACTGAGCAAGTTGTTGATATTTTTACAAAGTTACTTCCATAAGCAAAGCACGAGTTCTTCAAAACACATCTTGGAGTTTGCAATTTTGAATCAAGGGGGAGTGCTGAAAACTAATTCAAAAAAAAATAAAAATCTTTGACCAAGTCTTTTTCTGAAGTTTGTTTCTTGAATTTTAGCACTGTTAGGTTGTTACCTTTTCTTTAGGCATGACCATAGGAGTTGCAAATTTTTTGCTAGTTGTGGATCAACTTCTTAGATTTTTTGTTGTGGTAGTTTTTTTTTGTTAGCCTATACATATAGGCACTTATCAGTATTTTTTATCACCTAAAAATCAGAATACTTCTAGTAATAAAACATCAACAACTTTGTTTTTTCTATTTGCTGTGTTTTATGTCTTCTCTTCTTATTTTTCTCCTGTTTTTGTTCTACAGATCCCACCCAACAAATCAGCCACTTCATCTTTGAGTTTTAGCAAAGTCCTCCAACCACAAGCATAGGAAGTAATCACCATGGCTTCAAAAATACCAACACTTTTCAGTAGATATGCACCCAAACAGTGAAGACAAATTGTTCATATTTTATCTTCCAAAGCGATTTAATGCGTAAAGATTTATTCCAACTGAGTAGTTCTTTAGCATTTAGTGCCCCTTTCTTTAGAGGCTAACAAATTGAACTCCAATTAACTAGAATCATTTTGTTTCCTTCTAGTGATCCATACCAAAAAAATTTGCAACATAATGATTCAATATAGTGCACAAACCCTTTTAATAGCAAGAATACATATGACTAAAAGCATAAGGCCAAAAATAATGGATTGTATGGTTTGTAATATCTTCTAGATAAGATTGTATGATATCTTTTCCTTAACTTATGAATCTTGTGGCCTAAGAGATAGCATTAGGGTTGTATATATGACTGATTGATGATCAATGAAATGGCGAGGCTAAATTAACACAAATCTCCCTCATACCTCTTACTTGACCATCCCATGCTTGACAAGGTCTCAAAGCCACATGCTACATAACATGTTCTAGATGATAATCACACTATGATCGACATTGGAAAGACAAGGTTCCTCATCGAACCTCACTTGCCATACTATCTCCACCCTTTGGAGTGACTTGGTGTGATGGTCACAACGGTGATCTTTGATGAAAAGAACTAGGATTTGTGGGAACAAGCAGTGATAACGGTCTTGAAAGCTAAAAATAAGTTGGGCTTCATAGACGGAAGCTTGATGAGACCCACGCCAAAGCAAGGAGAAGAATTCTTAGAGGCGGATGCATGAGACATGGCCAACTCCATCCTATGTTAATGGTTTCTTAATGTAATTGACCCAAAGTTACGTATGAGTATTGCCTACTTGGATAAAGTCCAAATTATGTAGGACCACATGAACAAGCAATAAACGATGACAAACACTCCAAAAATTCGTCAACTAAAAGCCAACATTGCAAATTGCAAACTAGGTGATTTGGATGTTGGTGATTTTTATTCAAAGTTGACGAATTTATGGAATGAACTCTCAAATCTTATAAAGGTGCTCGTGTGTACTTTCACTAGATGTAAGTGTAAAGGGGAAAGCAAGATTATAGCAATGTATGAGGATGACAAAGCACATCAATTCTTGATGGGCTTGAATGGTGACCAATGCTCAACAATTACAAGCCAAATTTTGATTCTTGATCCCTTGCATCCTCTTGATAAAATTTTCAATATTGCGCAAGAAAAAGAAAATCACAAGAGGGTCATGATTGCCCGAGACAGCTGAGGTGAGGTTAGGATGGCATTTGCAACAAATGAACATGTAAACATGGTTGGAAAAGGAGCTTGTAAGATATATGGTCGATTTGGCCACAAAGACATGACTTGTTATGAGGTTATCGACTACGCCCTGAATTGGGGTCTTATGGGCATGGAAGAATGGGCTGAGGTGGTTGCGGTTTGGGCAGAGCCAATAGATCAAGCAGTCAAGACAAAGGAGGCCCAAACCGTGAGACAACAACAACGGTCCAACAAGATATGGGCCGAAAAATAGTTCCAGCAGCTGGCAGGCCAAGCACAGATAGTGGCAGTGACGTTAGCCCAATCAATATACCTGGGCTTTCATATGAATGATTCCAGCACCTCTTGAGCCTGATTAATGGGCCTGCATGAAGGTAGGAAAAATTTTCAGGCAATGTTAGTTGGGTGCTCGACAGTGGCGTCTTGACCCATATGACAGGTGATGTAACCTTGTTGAAAAAAGGTCAAAAAAATACCTCCAATGGCAATTGGGCTCCTCAATGGGACATACACTATGGCCACTGAAGTGTGTACAAAATTCTAGTTTTGAAGCAATATGGAATTTGGCCTTAGTTGATGAGGGTACAACTATTATCTTTGGGATTAACTAGCATGGGGTGATTTTGCACATAACAAGGAGGATGATTCAATTGGTAGGGTCCCCATTGGAGGCACAGAGTGTTCTAGAAGCCTCCTAGAAGGAGGGGGAAGAATTCTGGAAAGATATAGCTCACTTTGGTTTTGTAATTATGTTAGTAATTTTATTTATTTTCCTAAGACAATTTGTAATCCCCTTATTGGTACATTGCCCCACTATTCTAGCATCTAATCCCTCCCATTTTGGGTATTTATAAACCCCAATACCTCCATGTAAACTCAACTGGAGTTGAATTATGCATGAAAAGCAAATGATCATTTTCTCTCACTAAAATCTCTGCATGTTTATCTCTTTAATTAAGAGCGGCGAGTAGAGTCTTTCTTTTAGAATTTTCCTTGGTGGCTAAGAGCCTTTAGGAGAGGAATTTGGTGGAAAGTAATTAAACTATCATTGTTATCTTAACTTGGGCATAAAGCTCTCAATCTTACTAATTTAATTGAGCTTGAATCCAAAAGAAGCAACCTTTGGGTGTGATTATTTTTCTAGTTATCTTTGATCTTGGGAGTTTGAGGATCCATCCTCATCATTTTATATAGCTTATGATTTTTTGGATTATTAATTTGATGTACTTCTCTTAAAGATGAAGCCTAGACTTAACTATTAACCCTAGCAATTTGTTGAGTCTTGCTCATTTTTCGATGAAATTATCGGGTAATCATATATTCTTTCATAATTTATCAGCACATGAACTGTTGACCATAGGTAGTCCATCTAATTATTAGGAATTTTCAAGGAAAAGTTCTTAACTTTTGTTCCCCCCAAAAAATCTTCTTTATTGTAAAAGTATGTCATTTCTTAGTTTCTGTAAACTTTTATATAGGTCATGGCTTCCTAGATTATTATTTTGAGGTATTTCTCCTAGAAATGTAAAGCTCAGATTTAACTATCAACCCCAACAATTTGATGAGTCTTTCTTATTTTTAAATGAAATTATGAGATACCAATGTTGATGATTGGATACCTTTGTCCTATAATTGTTAGATGAAACAAAGTCGAAAAAATAGCTGAAAAAAGGATAATTTTCGGCCGATGAGCCACCATGTACAAGACATGCAAGCCTACACGGACAAATTATATTGAAATTATATTATGAACACTAAGGTACCAGAGCATTGTACACACTCCTCACAAATACGCGCTCATTGATATTTGATTCCGCTAGATAGTGATTGAGGGCCCATTTGGTTCACTTGGAGTGGAATGGAATGGAATGAGATTTAAAATCTAGAAGGAACATAATGGAATTTGATTCTTTGAAATTATGTGTTTGCTTTAATAAAGGAATGGAATCACATTTTTTATTTTTACTTTTTATATCAACATTAATATTTTTAATCTAAAATATCACATTCTCTTTCTTCTTTCTCACTCCTCCCTTATTTTCTCCTTCTCAAGCAATTGACTGCTGCTTCTTCTTCTTCTCAGGCAAAGCTTCGATGTCTTCTTCTTCTCTGGCCAAGTTGCGATGCCTAATTCTTCTCCGGCGAGCACCCAACACCTTCTTTATCCTAGGTGAGCGATCGATGCTATCGCCCACAGAACTTCGTCGGAGAAGAAAGCAGATTTGGGAAAGGTCTTCATCGCAGGGTTCTCGATCTTGGGCTACCAACTCGGCCTCCATCATCCAATACCATCTTTCTCCTCCACCTTCATCCACTACTCATTCTCTCGGGGTCAATCTAGGGTTTGGGGTTGGGGGAAAATTGCGATGGTTATCGGTGCACTTCTAGTGGTTGCTGACGATGTCTTCTTCCCTTCTAGTCACCTGTACTCCTCCTGCGGCTCCCGGGTGTCTTCTTCCCCTCCAGTCACCTCTTCTCCTCCGACGGTTCCCCGGAGTCTTCTTCCCTTCCAGTCACATTGTTGTGGATAGATGTGTAACAATTCTTGTTATTATTATTTTTAATTAAAAGGGAGAATGAGACTTGAAACTCTCCCAAAATGAAGGGAATCAAAATGGGGGAACTTGAAACCCTTGAGTATCAAGTCCCATACCCTTGAAGACTCAACCAAACAATGGGTATGAGAACTTGATACCTAAAGGTATCAAGTTTCATCCCTTTTCCTCCAACCAAACAGGCCCTGATATATGTTTTGATATAATGAACAACAAAAAGTGGTTGGTGGAGACAATTATTTGGTAAGAAGGGGTATTGGGTTTGAATCCTCTTAAATTCACCAATTTGCTTCAATTTAATTTTTCTTTTTGACCTTTTTTGTCTTTTTTTATTTTTTTCATTATTTATTGTATCTTTCTTTTTTCTTTTTTTTGCACTCTTTACTTTTCTTTATTTTTTCAAGGGGGCACACACACAATTTTATTTAATGAAGATTAGCATAATTTTTATTCTTTGTCTTTCTAATTTTGTTTTTGCAATAATTGCTTAGCTTTGATTAAATGAATATTAAAATAATTCACTTAGTTTGAGTTAGTGAATATTAAAAAAAAAATTCTCAAATCAAAAATTCAAATTTATATACTAAACTGAAGTATTCTTTGCTTAAACTATTTTTACAGATGAATGATTAAACAGGTAGAGATTTATTGATCTTCCTTTTTTCATATTTATATGACGGACTTATACTAGTTTTCACTAAAGTAACAACTAAACAACACCAAAATATGAACTAATAAAGCCTGAAATAATTGTAGTTTTAAACTTGAGTTTGTTATAACTAAACCACACCAGAATAAATTTGATGAATTTATGCGTTATTTGATGAATTTACTTGGTAATGCCAAATGTGTTATAGTCTTCACTATGGAAACATGTCAAACATAGTGGACGTGTTTGTATTTTATAGAGTATGTTCTTATATTTAGTTTGAGTGTTAGGCTATCTAATAATTGTCTTATTTAATCTTTGAGTATTACATATCTATTGAAATAATTATTTTTTCGATACATCCAGTATTTTTTGCTCTTGTTGTTTCAATGTAGAATATAACAGCATTTAGTGTATAATACCACATTTTTGATTGTATGATGTAACAATATTTAGTGTGCCATAGAATAGATTTTTTTAAAAAAAGAAATCTAAGCAAATGTTGAAAAGAAGAAATAATCAGGAAGGTGTACAATTAATTAAACATATTTATAAAAAAAGAACCAAAGAAAATATTGCAATAAAATAGAAATAGATAGGAAGTTAATGTATAATATAATAGTATTTAGCATATAATGGAACATTATTTAATGTATGATGGAACAATATTTAGTGTACAAAAAAATACATTTTATTTTTTAAAACTAAGCAGATGCTGAAAGAAAATGACAAAACAAAGTTAAGAAATTGTACAATACAATATATTTCTTTTTTAAAAAATAAAAACTAAGAGAATTCTGCGTAAAAGATTAGGAAAGTGAAATACAATAGTATTTAGTGTATAATTGAATAGTGTTTAATTTATGATGGAACAATATTTAGTGTCCACCATTTCCTAAATTGTCATTAATTTGAACTTTTCAACCATCCGATTTACAGGATAATAAATAGCAACCGTTGATTTATGTTATCACCTAAACCAAAAATCTATATCTATACATAATAATAACCTTTTAGTAACTACCCTTTCCTAAATTCTCATTAATTTGAACTTTTCAACCGTCCGATTTACAGGATAATAAATAGCAGTCGTTGATTTATTTTATCACCTAAACCAAAAATCAATAAATCACTCTAATAACTATCCACATACCCAGAAATTTCCAAACCCCTATCTTCTCTTTCTCTCCGCCCCTTGCCCCCATCTCTCCTCGTAGCTAGGCCTGCCCAAAACTACCAAAATTGTCTTCCCTCTCTGTGCCTCCCCCTCTGTTTCTCCATTTCTTGCCTTCCGATGGCTTCCACCATGAAACTCACCGCCACCATTACTATCCCAACAGCTTTGAACCAACAATTTCTCCCATTTCTTTCTTTTATACCCTTCAGTGATGAAGCTGATTTATGAGTTTTTGTTATTAGTTGTTCATCCCTTTTGCGGGTTTTCCTTCTTCTATTATGGAGTTTAATGTCTTGGTGATTTCCAGATCGATGGTAGAATACACTAGATCTACTGGTGTAGGGTATAAAGAGGGTTTGTAGCTACCGCCAGTCTTATCTACCCAAGCGACTATAACAACCCCATTCTTCATTCGGAGGTCGTTAGGAGTTATGGCACCAAACAGCCTGCCACCATTGAAAGTGAAGCAAACAGCACCGTATTCTATGCCAAGAACTCCAATAATTTTTGTTTTCGGATTTGGTGAATGGTGAGTTGCAGTAGTTGGATTTCTTATTTTTGCAAATTTATCGTTACAGTAATGGATCCTGAGTCAATATGGGAAAATTCATAGTTGGGAGCTCAATTTGGGGTTCATTTCTTTGGGTTTATCTGCATAGATGTAAAACAGCCATAACATGCACATTCAATTGCCAAGAACTAGTTTGTCAATTGGGTATCTCCAGATGTGGGTTTTTTTTTTCTTTTTTTTTTTTGGTTTTTTTCGATTCAATATCAAGTTCCATCTGGGTTCTGTAATTCAACAATGATCAAAATTATTTGCCAATCAAGTACATTACTATGATTGTCTCAGTTAGTTGATCAAGAAGCTCTAATGTTAACATTGCACCTCTGTAGTCCTCAGTAATTTTGGCAAGCTTGCAATGAATGGGCTAAAACTACAATTCGTTTTCTGCACTTATTACTTTCAGGCTGATTGTTCTGCTATTCTTTAATTGTGAAGGACAAAGGGCAAACAACTACAACAATTTCAATGAAGAAGAAGAAAAGGGAAAAGACGGTTTTTAGTTTGGCAGGGCATGAATATGACCCTCCTGAAGAGATATGATGCACATATCTTTCTGCTTGTGTTGTTATTGTTATCAGATAGAGCCATTGAGAACATTTTATGAATCGTTGTCAGATTCCAACAAGTGAAATGGCCGAAGTTTGGTGAGCATTCCTACTACCTTTCATGTAAAGCATCTATTGCCAATCTATGGAACTTGTTGATTGGAATGGGTCATTATGCATTTGCTCAGTATTGTTGGTTTTTCCTGGAACTTCCTTTATTGGATATTTTGTGCAATGCCTTCTGTAAAGAGGAAGATAGCTAGCCTATTAGGGCATGTTCTTTTTGTGGGTAAATTGGGGTGGGTAAAAGGGCAAAGTGGGTTGAAGTAGGTTGAAGTAGGTTGAAGTGGGTTGAAGTGGATTGAATTTTTTTATGTGATAAATTGAACTTGGTTAAAATAGTAGAAGTAGGTTGAAGTGGGTTGCAATAGGTTGAAGTGGGTTGAGGTTGATATTTTGGAATTGACCCATAAAAAGAACAGGCCCTAAGAGTTTGGAATTGAAAGTTGTTATGGTTATACTTCTGAAAATGGAGCCATACCATCTTGTTGGAGTTATTTGCAAGGATTGCATATTAGAAAGTCAAGCGATCATACATAAAAATATTTTCACCCCTTCATAAAAATATACGGCTATACCTTGTGTGATTATTTCACCCTTCCATGCTAACACTGACTACTAAGCTTAATGGGATTACTACAATTGCTGAGATGTAGCAAAGTGCCTATATGTTCTTCTCGAATTTTATGTGTAATATGATTATGCCTGTTCGCTTGGCTACTTTTAAATTTGTGTTTGGGAGCCATTGCATTCTCATCATCAACAAAATGGGCGCTCTTGTTGATAGGTCCTGAACAATTAAAATCAATTATGCGGAGAAGAAGTTAATTTGGCTGCACTAGTTATAGCTAGGCTAAGCAAGGATCAACTTGGAGTGAACCTCATTCATCTTACCCCGTCTATTGATTTCAAAGCAAGCCTTGGACTGGATGCAGACACCTAGAAGTTTTAATGACTAAATTGTGGTTATTGGGGTATTAATGCTTGCGAGCCACAAACCACTAGGTAAGTTGAATTTTTAAACCCCCCCCCCCCCCAAAAAAACCTTTACCTTTATAACTTTTTGTGGCAATTTTTGCTTAGCTTTTGCTTTTTAAAAAAAAAGTCTATCATTCCCATTTTAATTTTCATTTAGATTTTATCCCCAAAAGGTTGTTCACTACACAATAATATATTGTCCACCAAACCTTTTGTTAATATTTCAATTAAATTTTTGCAATTAAACAGTAAAATACTCACTGGAAAACAATATTATTTTTAATTTTTCAATTAATTTTTGCATTGTGGATCGTTGCTTAAGTGAAACAAGTCTCATCTTTGCCGTTTATTAAAGCAACACAAAAGAAAATAATTTATCCATTTAACAATCTTTTAACCCCCCCCCCCACGGTCTCCCGTTATCCCTAGATTCTTGCCAACTTCAGTTACCCAAAGTTCATCTATCACGTGTCCCACACTCTCTCAGACTCTCACAATTAATATCCACTTTTTAGAAATCAGTTTTCTCAACTCTCACGTTTCTCCAGGTCATATGCCCCTTTTACGAAAACAAAAACACAGACTCACTTTAGACTTCTCAGCCATTGTCCTACATCAAGCAAAAACTTGCTGGAAGTCATTGTGTAAATTTGACTCTGGCAGAAATGGTAAGAGTCACCATGTCCATGCGATTTTGTTTTTTCCTCTAGTCATTGTTCTTTTCTTCACTTCAAATATGGGATTTATTAGTTTGCTAGGTTTTGTTGATATTTGACTTGGTACGTAATATTTGACTTGGTATGTACTATGTTTTCACAACCGCCTAGGTTTAATAAGTATCTCACATACTTGATATTTCTTCAACGGAAAACAATTGAAGTGTGAGGTGATGTATATGATTAATGTGATATCATTGATTTGCTCTTAGAATGTATGAATCATTTCTTATTATTTGAATTAATTCATCTCTTTGAATTACCAATTGTTCTTTAAATAAATATTGTTTTTACTAGTATCTAGGTTATTATCCCCCTTCCCCCTTCTTTAGGTTCTTTTCCATAGAAAATTGTCTTCTCCACCTGTACGTTGAGTTGTGGAGTAATGCTTAATGCATGAACGAGCATAATATAGATATTACTCACGCAATAGATTGATTTTCACATTCAAATATTCAACCCTTAATTTCACTTTTTTGTCAATTTAGTTGCATTATTGAAATTGAGACTTTGAAGAACATCTTGAAAAAGCATTTACAACTTACTGAATGATTATATGTCCATGTTTGGAGATTACAACCTACTTTAAAGAACATCTTGAAAAAGCATTTACAACCTACTGAATGATTATATGTCCATGTTTGGAGACCATGTAAGAAAGTCTTCCTCAAGTATAATCCTATAAATTCTTTCTTTTAGGCACTAAATGTCTATTTCACGTGTGCCAAACAACTTTCGTCAATTCAATGGAGGACAATAACATTGATCACAATATAACTGTTGAAGGGTTGGAAAATGATGTCATTATCAGTCATAGAAGCAGCTAAACCAAGCAAGAGATGAATATGAGCCCTTCAATCGGACTATGAAAATGTAATGGCAATATATTTTACCTGAGTACAATAGCATAATCTATACTAATACATAATACTAATCTTTTTCAAAGCCATGTGGTTTTTAATTGTTAATCCCAATGGTTATAAACGAAGTTGCTATCCACATATTTTTTTTATTGATTATTCTATTATCTTTTCTAATTTATAATATTAACTATGTCTACAATGGCTATCGATTTATTACTTGCATAGTATATGTCACAAAATATCTATTTTAACATGTACCGTGCAAAGCACGAGCTCAGACTAGTATAAACAAAGTAGATGTTGAACAAAATAATAAAACAAAATTAGGAAGGTGTATAATATAATATATTTCTTTTTAAAAAAAAAACTAATCTAATGTTGCATGAAAGATTAGGAAAGTAATTTTTTTAAAATCTAAATATCTCAATGCCTTGTTAAGTACAAACGTTGAATCTGACACTTCTAACGTCATAACCCAAATATCCACCGCCATTCCACATGACTTCTCTTAAAGTCCATTGCACATATAGCATATTTATTATGCAATTACGTGGTTTATTGGGCTGTGCATTTCGGCAGTCGCATCTTGTGTTTACTGTGGGCTAGTATCTCTAAGATAATATTGTATCTTTTAGTGTCCAATATACCAACTCATCTACATTTTGCAAGACATCTGAAATTTGGTATAACTGCTTCTAGAAGTTATTCTTTCATTCCCAAACATGGAAATTAGTGAAGCAGCTTTTAATCTCAATAGATGCTTGTAAGTTGTTATGGGCCTTATGGCACACTAAACTTATTTTTTTTTTTTGTATTGTTTATTTTAATAATTATTTTTATTACATTAACTTTAGATGTCTTATTCTGTACGAACATGAGTGGAATATTGAGTTAAAATCCTTGCATTTTTTGGAGATAAGTTTCATTAATTATTAGGTGTGATATTTTGACTTCTAATAACGTGTTCTGTACTATATGTGAAATTTTGTTTTATATGTGCTGGCTAGTTTGTATTTCCCTTCTGATTTCATAGTAGTTTTTCACGTTAGAGTAACTTACAACTAAATAGTAAGTAATTAAATATACTTACTCTAACATGGAGAGCGTGGGTTTGACATAATGCTATATCATGGTTTTTTTTAAAAATTTTTCCCGATTACTGATTGGCACATCAGTAAATCCAAAAATATAAAACAAAATAAGAAACAATAAGTCTTGCGTGAAACCGTCTCACGATAACATAATGTGAGATGCATTAGCCACATCAACAACTACAATTAAATATCCATGGTTGTCATCAGCGTTTGAGTTACACACTGAAGAATAGAAGATTTGGACTGAAGAACGGAAGGTATGGAGGGCAGTAAACGAGTGGTGCTTGTTGCTCTGTTCTATATTCTTAAGTCACGCCGGGAGCATACATATATAATACAAGGAAAATATAATACATATCAAACTCCTATCGAGAATAGACTCCTAAAATATTTACAAAATCTTTGTGATTTCTAGCTTTTCCATCACTCGCCCTCAAGTTGGAACGTGGGGATTAACCATGCCCAACTTAGACCGTAAGTAAATGAATGATTGCTTCCCTGAGGCTTCGGTGAAAATATCTGCCACTTGGTTCCTTGAGGCTACATGCCGAGTCACCAATTCACCAGATAGCAGTCGTTCATGTACAAAGTAGCAGTCCATCTCGATATGTTTGGTCCGCTCATGAAATATAGGATTCTTTGATATGTGTAACGCTGCTTGGTCATCGCAATACAACTGCATAGGTTGGGTGAGAAACACCCTCATGGAGGCTAGAAAGGACTTAATCCAGATTAAATCGCTAGTGACTATAGCCATGGCCCTGTATTTTGCTTCAGCTGAGGAGCGTGACACAATTGTTTGCTTCTTAGTTCGCCAGGATATCGGAGATCCTCCTAGTTAGGGCTGGCAAAAATCCGGGTCCGGGTCATTCTGGGTCCGGACAAATCGGACAATCGGACAAAAATGGCATACCCAAACCCTGTTCAGATTTTAATTCGGACATTCAAACCATACCCGGACCCGGACCCGGATGTCCGATGTTCAGACCCGGATGTCCGGATGTCCGAATTTAACACTGACAAATCCACTCTCAATCAAGCGCATGTTTGCATACAATTTACTTCGAAATTAAAATCTGAGCCTGGAAATTCAACAAACAAAATACAACCACCTACAAGTATTGCAACTATCTCTATATATATTGCAAACCAGTTACAATTTACAGATTCACAGATTCGAAATACCAAATCAAGCTCATTCATAAATTGGTGGGTGTCTAAATCGACATAAATCGATCGGTTTAGAGATGTGTCCCACTCCCATTTATCAAGCCACTCTCTTAGGACCTTCAACCCGTCAAAAAAACTCCTACAAATGCCAAGCAAATACAAATCAAAACAATCAAACAATGAGAACCCAGAATTAATTCATTCGCATATTCACAATGCAAGCAATTAAAACCCCATCTGTTTATTTAGCGTAATCAAACTTCAGCTTAGAAAACCATGACGATAACAAATAAACAAACAGCTTCAGCACCCAAATATGATTGCATTGAATTCAATGTCATTTTGAATCTCAAAAACCGCTTTCGACCAACTAGAAAAAGGAAAAAGAAAAGAAAAGAAGGACAAGAAAACCTTCATTGACGTATTTACAAGATAGTTGGGCATAGAAACTAACATCATGAAAAGCAAGTTTAGGAGAGAGAGCTGGCATACCCGACAAAAAATGAGAAAAGGGAAACTCCAAGCAAATCCGATTAATTAAGTCTGTCTAAGCCCATCTGCGTGAGAGCCCCTGGCCAGGGTGGCTGGCCAAGGCGGCATCACTGGGTGTCTGCATGAGAGCCGAGAGGAGGAGGCGTCGGAGGCACTGGAGCCGACAGAGAAAGTGAGAGGAGAAGTCTGGAGTTGGAAAGTGAGAGGTTGTATATGATTCTAGGGCTTTCAATATTTCAATTTTCAAGTACACGCTTATTTTCGCCAGGCCAAGCATTTCCCAAATTCAAATTTTTTAAAAATCTTCCCCCTTAATCAGCCAGGCCCAAGAATTGTGGCATCAGAAATCCGGGTTCGGACATTGTCCGGTTGTCCGAATTTGTCCGGACCCGAATGTTTTCACAAATTCGGACAACCCGGACCCGGATTGAGAAACCCGGACCCGACCCGGTTTTCAATCCGGACATGTCCGAATGTCTGAATGTTAAATACGGACATAAAAATGGTGTCCATACCCGGTTTTTTCCGGGTCGGACAAATTCGGGTGATCGGGTCGGACAGTTTTTTGCCAGCCCTACTCCTAGTGTAATAAAATGTGCAGTAAGAGATTTTCTGGTAAGAGGACATGCATCCCAATCTAAATTGCAGAATGCAACAATATTTAGATCTGAGTCACTCCGTAGAAGAATTCCTTACCCAGGATTGCCCTTGATATATCGTAACACTTGCTTTGCTGCTTCCATGTGGTTTTCTCTGGGTGCCTGCATGAACTGGGAAAGAATATGTATGGAATAACTTAACTTAGGCCTGGTCAGATTCAAGTAAATAAGTCGCCCCACTAGACGACGATACTGTGTGGGATCTGTAAGAAACTTTCCATTTGCTAATCCCAGCTTATGATTAGTTTCCATAGGAAATTCAGCTGGCTTTGCTCCAAGAAGTCCACATTCTTCAACAATCTCAAGAGCATATTTTCGTTGGGAGATAAATAAGCCCTTTTTGCTTCTTGCCCCCTCAATGCCCAGAAAGTATTTCAATGGCCCTAAGTCCTTGATGTGAAAGCACTTGTGAAGATACGCTTTGAACTGGGCACATAAATCATTATCATTACTTATTAATACCAAATCATCCATGTAAACAAGCAAAGCCATAAACTTTTCACCCTTTTTATACGTGAAGAGAGAATAGTCTACTTAGGATCTAATGAATCCATAGTCAATGAGCTTGGAAGAGAGCTTTGCAAACCATTGCCTTGGTGCTTGCTTGAAGCCATACAGAGATTTCTGAAGACGACAAACTTGATTAGATGCGGTAGTTTTGAATCCTGGAGCCATCGTCATATAAACTTCTTCATCCAAGTCTCCATGGAGAAAGGCGTTAATGACGTCCATCTGATGCAGGGGCCACCCCTTTGCAGCTGCTACTGAAAGAAAACACCATACACTAGCCATTTTGGCCATAGGAGCGAATGTCCCGTTATAGTCAAATCCTTCTACCTATTTGTCTCCTCTGATCACGAGACGTGCCTTATACCTTTCTATACTCCCATCGGGTTTATATTTCACCTTATAAACCCATTTGCAATTAATAAACTTCCGTCCAGGTGGCAAATTAACAATTGTCCAAGTTTTGTTTAACTCCAAGGCTTCCATTTCCTTTGACCTAGGCTCCACAACTTTGGTAATAGCAGCCAAATAGTTTCTATGTGCAGGAGAAAAATTATTGCATGTAACGTAATTTGCTATGGGATACGGTTTACCTGAAGATGCCTTTTGGACTGGGCTTGCATAGGAAGAGGGGTTTGAAGCTTGTATTGTGTAGCAAATTAGTCTTGTAAGTGACTCGGTGCCTTGCGAACTCGGAGCCCCCTTCTGTTTGGGCCGGATTCATGATCTGGACCTGGGCCTGTTTTGGGCTGATGGGCCCTATCTGCACTCGGCAACTCCTCATTTGGACGCAACCCTTCCACTAGGCCTGGGCCTGTATCACTCCCCCTGTCTCTCGAATTGGGCAGGTGTTGAGGCTCAACAGTGACTGTCCTAGGCCCAACTCCGTTGCTAGGTGATGCTGGGTCTGGTGTTGGCCTGCCTATCCCTTCCGGTCGTCTTTGGACCTCGTTGCTGGGCCCTAATGGTGTGTCCTCTTCATTGCTGCTGGGCCAGACTACACGCTCATTCATACGGCCTGTCCATTGTTGTTCCTCCTCGGTGGGTGACCATTCCATGGGTTGCTTCATACTCCCAAAATGAGTCGTATCTGCAAGTTCACTAGTTGCTAGAGGATAGACATCTTCATGGAAGATTAAATCCCGACTCACAAATGTTTCTCCAATTTCAATATCGTGTACCTTCCATCCTTTTTTCCCATGTGGATACCCAACAAAAATGCATCTTTTACTTCGTTCCCCAAATTTATCCTTTCTTCTTTGAAGATTATAAGCATAACATAGACACCCGAAAGCTCTAATATGATCATAAGAAGGTGTTGAGTGAAAGAGAGCTTCATAGGGGGTTTTCCCATTAAGCACTCTTGAGGGTGTCCTATTTATCAAATGGGCTGCAGTCAAGACACACTCTCCCCAGAATTCAACTGGTAAGTGTGCCTCAAATCGTAGGGCTCTAGCTACATTCAAAATCTGTCGGTGCTTTCTTTCGACCCTTCCATTTTGTTGAGGAGTTTCGATACAACTAGTCTCATGAATTATCCCTTGTTCCCCATAGAATTTTTTCATTGGGTTTGAGACAAATTCACTACCATTGTCACTTCTAATGGTTTTTACCTTGGTGTCAAATTGAGTTTGAACCATTGCACAAAAATCCTTAACAAATTAGGATGCCTCACTCTTAGCTTTCATGAGATATACCCAGACACACTGCGTTGCATCATCCAAAATTGGTAGAAAATAGCTAGCACCATAGAGAGACTTAAGAAAGTACGCACCCCATATATCACAGTGTACTAAATCAAAGGGTTTTAGAGCTTTATTTCTACTAATACTAAAAGGTGAATGGGTTTGCTTAGCTCTTAAACACACATCACACAAGTCCTCTTTATGATCATTATCAATTCCCAAAATCATACTAGGCAAGTTTGATAGTGCTTGATTGGATGGATGGCCCATTCGGCGATGCCATAAAGCAGATGTCACAACCTTGTTTACTTGTACTACCATCGTTGCATCTTCCTTGTAGAAGTAAACCCCTTTCCTATGTTCACCCGAACTAATCAACATCTTCATAGTAGGGTCCAGTATTACATACAGCTTACGATCAAACGTTACAGTACAACAAAGATCTTCAACTAACTGCGCTATTGATATCAAATTGCATTTTAGATCTTCAACAAACAAGACATCATTTAAAACTATCTTCTTGCTAAGACTCACCAGTCCTGGATTGCTAGCAAATGTAATTTTCACGTTAGGCAAACCCGCGGGTATAGGTGTAATGTGACTTACATTCGTTAGCAATTTCAAGTCTCTAGTCGTGTGGTATGAGGCACCACTGTCTAAGAGCCATTCGCACTTACCAGATAGTCGCTCATTGTTGTCCTTCGGGGCTTCGATGAGACTTAATAATTTTTGTGCCTGCTCATCTGTTATTTTGGACAAAGCTGCCTGAAATTCCTCCTGTCTCTCGACGTTGCTGTTGCCTTCATGTACCTGCGTAGCATGCGCCTGTTCATGGGATTGGTAGTTTCCACGTCCTCTTCCTGAAGTCTTCCTTCCTCCTCCTCGTCCCCCTCTCCCTCTTCCTCTGCCACTACGACTGCCCCTTGTACCCCAACTAGCCGGATAACCCACTAACTCAAAACAATTGCTTTCTTCATGTCCTGACTTTCCACAATGCTTGCAGCTGATTCGGTTGGTTCCTGGGCTTGAATATGTCACGGCAAAGGCAGCTGCAGTGTCAGTCTTCTGATCTCGCTCCTTCATCACTCTCTTGTGATTTTCCTCCTGCTGAACCATGCTAAAGATTTTATCAAGTAATGGGAGCGGATCTAAGGCAAGAATTTGGGACCTCACATTGGAGTAGAGTTCGTCATCTAAGCCCACCATAAATTGATGGACTTTGTCACTTTCAATCATCTTGACATATTGCTTGGCGACTTCACACTTACACACCGGTCGTTTGACATAGTTTTCCAACTCGTTCCAAAGCCCCATAAGCTTTGAAAAGAATTCCATCACAGTCAAGGTCACTACAAAAAACGTTGCCTCCCTCCACATTTAATTTTGTTAATAACCACACTTATAAGTGTAGAAACAGCAATTTCCCACACTTACGCTAAATGTGGGGAAGTTAAGTGTGTGGAAGTGTTCTCCACACTTAATGAAAATGCGGGTAGAGCTATATTCCCCACACTTGTAAATGCAGAGTAAGGACTAATTACCCACAATTTATGTGTGACCATTTTACACTATGCCCACTCTGGAAGATGCAAGAAGTCATAATTTTTCCCACACTTAAAAGTGTTACTAGTGTCGTTTTAGTTTTTTTTTTTAAATAATGCTGGTAATTAATATAAAACTTATTAAATTAAAAATAGAACAATTGTATACAATTGTTCTTTCTTTAATTAATAAATTTTATACTAATTACCAGCTCGCATCACCCTATATAAATGAATTAAATTAACAAACCAACAAATTAAAGTAGATCAAACATGAGTCAAATAAATTACACATTAGTGCCTGAAAAAAAATTAACTGTATACACATCAACAAAGACTAATGTAATCAAAACTAAATATTCTTTCATAGTTTTGTATCCATCCTGCTAGTTTTTTTTTTTGTTTTAGGTAGCTAATTGAATATTTTATACTACCGAAAACTACACTTTGAAATTAAAACATGCTTAACGTCCAAGTAGAATATATAAAAATCTCCATCTCTGTTTTCTTCACTAAGAGATCCTAACTCCAAAAATGTAACCTGTTAGACAATTTAAACACCCAAAAAAATGAATTATTAGAAAAGATAACCAAAGATATTAACTAAGACGTAGATTCAGCAGAATTAAATTTAAAGACGCACAACAGAGTTCAACCAACCATAGAACCACAATAAAGTTGAACTAATAATAGAATTAACCACAATCGAGTACAACCAACTCATCAAACTTAACCAAGAAAAGAAAAATGTTAGCAGGAACTCAAATAGCACTTTTTTGCACAATACTTACCAGAAATCAATTCTACTGCAAACAGTCACAGAAGTAATTTAGCTGAATGTAAAACTGAACAAGATTGCCTAGCATGATTCAGCAATCAATGGAAAAATATGTCATCTTGACAGAACAACAGTTAGCTGGAATGACATTATCACAAACAATAAATGCAAAGGTTAATGCAAACAAAGAGAAATTAGCAAGACAGGCCACATTTAAAATGCTAATTTGACGTGATACTTGTGAGAAAAACAAACACAAAATAAGCTGAATGGAAGAGACAAAGATCCCACATAAAAGGCATCTTCAAGAACCAATCATGAAAACTTACTTGAATTTCAAGGGGATAGCCATGTATGCCCATGCACCTATCAATCATGTAGGAACCATCAGTGACTAGTAGTGTTGGAAACATATCAAATCCATTAGTTAAGCACAAATTTAGGACCATTGGTATCTAAGTCTGGACGTCCACCCTTTCTTGTAATGATTAATCACCTGTTATCTTTCCATAAGCTCTCAACAATATAATCCACCACAAGCCTGAAAGTTAACCAAATGATAAGTATTTTAAGAGTATCAATGAAATTTGAATAGATACAGAATCAGCAAGTTACCAAATGATATTGCCACTATATATTGCCTTGAATACATGTCAAACTTAATTGACATCTCTGGATGACCCTACCAGCAAGCAGAATCTCTAATCTCTAACCTATAAATAAATAAATAATGTGTTGCTTTAGAAAGAGTTATTCGACCAGAAATGGATAAAGAACAGACAGCATTAACACCTAATATTATTTATCATGCCAAATTGAAATGATGGTGTTAATTAAGGCAAACCAATTTTCAATTGTTAAAAACTTGGTGAGTCTTTTTGACAAAATGTTCAGAGACAAACTTACTTAACTAATTATTGACTAACACTGCCGATTTAACCCTTTGTTAGAACAATATGAATCATGTACAGCATGTTCAGTGATGTCAAGGAAAGTTACAATGCCATAAGTTTACTGAAGAAAGCAGAACCAACAATAGTACTTCCTATTTGGTAACTACCTTCTCCATTTGCATGAGCAGAGTAAACGAATTTCAGAGATGCAACTCTTAGAATTAATCATCTTAGGACATTCAATCACGCAAGACCACTTGGCCCTTCAGTTTAAAATTAACCAGAAAGTTCCCACAAATTGTCGAACATAATCACTAGAACAATGTCAACCTGTCAGACACTTAAGACTCCAACATCATTATGGCCAAGTGACACCAGCATCGACTTAATGCAAACTTTCAACTCAGTTTCAGAAACAATGCCAAGTGAGAAATATTGAAACAACCCTTGATTACTCACCCAGATACACAATTCTTAATAATTGAACTGAGCCTCTTTCCAAAGCTTGGGACAAGGCCAGATTTTGAGGCCTCCTCCAATCGAAGCCACTCCTGTACATAGTCTGAGCAAGCCACCACAAGAAGAGATGCAAGAAAATCAAGTTCTCTCAACAAAAGCCAAACACAAACAGGCGATTCCAGAAGTACATGGAATGATAATTATGGTAGGAAGGGAAGGGCTAACCCACTGAAATTAGATTCGAACTCTATAGCCCTCCTATCTCATAATCCACCAAACTAAATCTTAAAACAGCGCAAATTGTAATTTTTAACCTAACAAGAGGGGATAATAATCACAATTTACAATGACAATTTTGAGCAAAGATTAGTTTAGAAAAGGAAACTGCCACCATATGGCATACCTGTTGTTTGAATTGCACTTCCTTCTCTTCATAACTGGGAAGAGGTAGGACCTCAACCTGAAGGATTGAACAACAAATGGGGTATCTTGTAGAGTCAAGTAGGCATGTTTTCAACAAAAAGATCAGAGATCATCTTACATCAATTCAGGATAAGTTAAATTCAAGACCAAAATGCTGGGAACAAAGCCTTTTGTGAAAAAGATACAGCAATGACTGGAACTTGAGCAACTAGTTCCCTCAATTACTTGATGCCATACAAAACTGGTCAAGCTTTTACCAATGCAAAAATAATAGTTCTGGTGCTACTAGGTTGCACATTAAGCACACAATTACAACAACCATACAGTGGCTTCCAAGGATTCTAAAAATCTTGCATTTTCAAGAACAAGAATTGAAGGTCTATATTGCACAATATAAATTGCTTTAGCCTAAGGACTCGGGTTCACTATACATGCACAAGACTTCAAGCTGCTAGTGGGTGCATTACACAGGATAGAGTCACTCTTAAGTCTCATATCCACAGAGAAGCCTCCTATTCCCATAACAGTATCATTTCTTCCTAGAAATCAAGAAGCACCATCATATTAATCATACTGAAAATTAATTGAGTTCAGGAACTAGAGAGGAAGGGGCATAAATTGGATAGTATCTTGCTTCACAATGTCGCCGGAAAAATGTCACCGCCAACGCCACAAACACCCACTAGTTATGCTAGAACTGGCCCCCACCACTGCTTTGCCACCAAAGCCAAAACCAATGCCCTATGTAGAGGTGTTCGGAGGTCGCCAACGTATCCTGGGCTGCCGGTCATGTACACTCTCTCCCTCTCTTCCACGTCGCCGGTGATTCCCCATTCTCCCTTCCACGGCTTGCTCTCCAGATTCGAGAGAAATTTTGGTTGAATGATAATTGAACCAGCTTCAATTTTGCCTCATTAATGGGCAATCTCAACGGGAATTTGGACGCGAGCCGTCACAATTGCCCCTTGTTCAGGGAATCTTCAGAAATCCACAACCTAGATGAAAAAGGAATTGAGTTCGAATTCTAGGGATTCAATTGCACTGGAGCTATTTCGCTGGAGCTATTTCGCTTTATTAATATGTCTGATTATAATTTGATTTTGTTAGATATTTTGTGTTTTTTTGTATTGTTTGTTTTAATCGTTTGGCTAATATATTTATATATAAATATTGAAATATTTTATACAAATTACCTCATTGATATAATAAAAAGTAATTATAAAAGCTCTTTTGAATTCCCCATACTTAATAAGTATAGGAATAGGTTCATAATTTACCCACACTTGTTAAATGAGGAATTGAGGAAGCTATCTAATCTTATCATTTTTCTCCCCACACTTTAATTAAGTGTGGTGATACAAATACGGGAGAATACATACCTTGCTTGTAGGATGCTATATCGGATTTTAACTGATGAATCTTGGGCACATTCGGGATAGCATATTGCTTCTTAATGTTCTCCCATATTGACTGAGCCGAGTCGACATATGCAATACTTGCATGTAACTTTGGGTCTATGACGTTAAGGATCCATGATGTGACCATAGAGTTAACTATAACCCATGCATTCACCTTGACTGGCTTTCCTCCGGTGGCTACGTCAGGTTTGGTGATCGTTCCATTGATAAAGGCTACCTTGTTCTTTGCTGTCAAGGCTGTGATCACAACCTTTTCCCACAACTCAAAGTTCTTGTTGTCGAACTTAAGTGTTGTGATAATGGCGCCGGGGGTATCCGAGGGGTGTAGATAGTAGGGAGATTGCGGGTCGAGCGTAAACTCCGATGGCTTGTTGTCAGGCATCTTGCCGTCCTAGTTGTAGTTTGATAGTTTGTGGCATAAAGAGGGAGAACAGAGAATATCTTTTTATGTTTTTCAGCGGAAATCTGATGAAGTTAAGTTCTTTGTCTTTTTGGGTATTTTGTTTAGGGGCGAGTTTTAGTGTGGGAAATGATGAAGTTGAGTGTAACCTAGTGTCAGTGCTGACTGGTGAAGATGAAGATGAATGGGGAAATTGGCATGCTGCTGCTAAGTGCTGGCTGGATTTCATATGGGGATCATTAGATGAGCATGCCGTATTTCACGTGGCACGGATGCATGTACTGAGAAAAAATCTATGTGCTTCGTTGAGATGATAATAAGCACAGAACACAAGTCCCAAAGTTGCACAGAGCTCTAATACCATGAAGAACAGAAGATTTGGACTGAAGAACGGAAGGTATGGAGGGTAGTAAAAGAACCGTGCTTGTTGCTCTGTTCTGTATTCTTAAGTCAAGCTGAGAGCATACATATATAATACATGGCAAATATAATCTCCTCTAACCCTAAGTCTTGCTTGGCGGCTAAGTAATGATAGTACATATCAAACTCCTACCAAGAATATACTCCTAAAATATTTACAAAATCTTTGTGATTTCTAGCTATTCCATCACACACGTGTAAAAACCCCTAAAACCTTCTTTCTCTTCCCATTGCCCACCCTATCCATAACGTGACGCACTCGTTGGTTGCTCATCGTTGCTCTCTTACACTCTCCAATGTTGACTTTCTCTCTCTTCCCTTCATTATAGTTTGTGAATTAAACATTCAGCGTCACCTCGACCACATTTTTCATCAACCGGAAAAATGAGATTGTCCGCTCAATCTTTTCGTTGCCATCACTCGTGTCAATCAAGGTATGTGGAATGAATCATAAAGCCTCATTGTCGAATTGTGTTTATTGGCGAATTGTGGAATTTGAGATGTTTGAATATGTTTAGTGATTTTTTTTTCAGTTGGTTGCACATATGTGTTGTTGGTGGATACGGTGATAGTGGACGAAACAATTGAAATCCAATAGAAAGTGATGAAAACACAAGAGGGAAGGCCTATATCAATTTTATTTTTTTATTTTTTTTGGTCTTCACTTATGATAGTCGATGAATCTTAACTGAAGAATCGAATCGCCCTAGAGGGGGGTGAATAGGGAGATTCTATAAAAATTTTAATGAAAACTTTAAAGCCAAAAATAAATTGAAACAATAAAAGCACAAAGTACACAGCGATGTTTTAACGAGGTTGGGCCTCAACCAGGCTTAAGTCCCCGCCTAGAGTTATCCAACTCTAGGATTCAACTCACTACTCTTTTTATTAAGATGAACACTTCACAATCTTATAGAGCACCACACTCTACAGATCCCGAATACTTTAAATCAATCAGTTTGATTAAAGTATGGGAAGAGTTGAAAAAGCCTCACTACAACTCTTTATGTTCACTCCTTAATAATTCTCCTCAAAATATACTTCAACTCTTAGTCACCAAATTTCAGTACAGTAATTTGTAGCAAATACTCAAGGCTTTTCTTTTTGCTCACGACTCAGGAATTCAGTTTACTGATTGCAGTATGTCTCACACTTTTTCTGTACTTCCTTGCTGAGTTAGTTCTCCTATTTATAGCCTCTTCTTGGACGAGTACTGTGAAGGCAACTGTTGATCAGAATATCCTGATGCTGATCTCCAGGATTCTGATTTGAATTATATCCTTGTTTCTGATTTGGTTGTGATTCTGGACGTGATCTTGCTGATGTCCATCCTTGCCTTGCTGCACTTACTCAACCAAATAAATCAATAGCTTTAGTGGTAATTTATTTCCTTAGTAAAAATATTCTTGCCTAACTTATTTTTGACATGTGGTTATTTCATGGCAAGAAGCAATCTTTTTAGTCTAAAACTAAAGCAATGAAATAATTCTTTCTCTGTAATAGTATCAAAATAAAATACTTGCTCACTTTGATTTATTATTGTTTTTCATTCCCAAGAGATACTAAGGAGCATATAATAAAACTTCGTTAATGTACTCAAGTAAAAATTAAATAATGTCTCATACGTATAAACATATATGATCCACGTTATGAGTGTCAACCTTTTTCCATTAATACGACTAAGCTTGCGTATGTTTCAATCTCTTGCTAGGTGTCGATTTATTTTGTGTTTCATCAAAACTTCTTTGGTTATTACGGGAGTTAACATTAACTTTGTGTTGAATATGTTTGGATGTGACCTTATGAAAAACCTAATTAGTCGGGGTAAGTTTGTATTTGTGAATAACATAGCAATATATGACTATGTTTTGTATGACCAATACCATAGTTTTACATGACCATTCAATTATATTGTTAAGTATTACTATTTATTTTACTGATGGGTGTCTAATAACATAGTAATGTGTGACTATCTTCATTTTGCATGCAGTACTAAATGCGTTTTTCAAATGGAATGAAGCTAACGCAATTAAAAGTGACTAATAACTTATGTCATGGGTACTATTTTAAACCTTAAACATTTTGTTGTTGAATGGAGTATAGATTACTAATTACATTTTGTATGGGTTACTATGAACATCAATAACGTGATTGATATAATTTTTTTTTTATATTGTATGTTCTTGTATGACTAATCATGTGATGAATGTGTGATTAATTTTATTTCAAAATTCTTTGGTGATATGTGGGTGATAGTGTGACATAGTACTAAATGTATGGTGCAGACCAAATAATTTTTAAATCATAGACGTAACTATTATCATAGTGTATGGATGAATAATAAGCTACTGAGATATGCATAAATAATGATCATATATTACTAAATTTGATTTGCATGTGTGACTATATTCTTAAGCATGACCATTAATGTTGGTAATGGGTGACCAATAATATAATAATGTGTGACTTTGTTCGTTTTGCATGTAGTACTAAATGTGTTTTCCAAATGCAATAAAGCTAACATAATTATAGGTGGCCAATAAAATATGTATAGGTCACTAATTCAAAATGTGGCACATTTTTTTTGTTGAAAGGAGTATAGATTACTAATTACATTTTGCATGGATCAACCTCCTCGGTGGTAAGAGAGGAAGGGGTAGACCGAAGAAGAGTTTGGACGAGGTGATTAGAGAGGACTTGAAAGTAGTGGGTTTGACGGAGGACCTGGCTCAGGATAGGAGGCTGTGGCGGAATAGGATTAGAATCTTAGATGACAGAGCAACGACTCTGTAGTTGTCAGTAGCTGTAGTGGCTTAGTGCTGGTAGAGGTCTGTCGTGCTCGTATGCAGGTTGTGCTTTTTTTTTTGGAGTGACGGCAACTGCTTAATGTGGATTGCTGAGGTACGTTCTTTCAGTTTGTTTCAACTTCAGCTTCTTTGGCACTATTGTTCCTCTTTAAATGCTTCGCAAGCGCTTTCCTCTATAAAATTTTTTCACAAAACCTTTTTCGTGGGTCTCTTGAAATCGACCTTTCTATGGGTAGGAATACCGGTGGAGGTAAGGTTGCCTACATCTGGATCTGCCCAAACCCCGCGAAAGCGGGACCCACACTGGGAGGTGTTGTTGTTGTTGTATGGATTTCTATGAACATCGATAACGTGATTGACAATTTACTTCAGCATTGTATGCTATTGTATAACTAATGATGTTTTGAATAATTGACTAGCTAATATCAATTTTCTGAATAGTATGAAACTATTTTATGAAACCCTAATTACTCAATTATTAATAGTCATGGCTATTGAAGTTAATTCTATGTAACTAATATTTTTTTAAGATCCCTTAGGGGCAAAAATACTTTTGTCTTACTAATCATGTCTAGCACGTAGTACTAATTATGTTTTGCATGTGTGAGTATATATATGTTTTTCTCACGTGACTAATTATCACCTATTTTGTGTTCTACGCATGACGAAATACAAATGGAGGAGCCATTAGTAATTGAATGTCATGAGTCAGATGGAAAACAATCAGTTTGGAAAGCAACCAATTTTCAATCCGTGGCATCATAGCATGACTAGAGACTTCTGCAACCTGGTGTTGAGAATTCAACATTCTGAGGAAACCGTCAAATTATTGAATAGCAGTACAAATCCCTCGTTAAGGCAACCGATAATGTATTTTCGGATCGTTTGGTTACTACTTAATAGAATAATCTTTGCCTTGATCCTCAATCTCCATTTTGGATCCGACATGTGCAATCACGAAGGGCATATCACAAAGAATTAAGAACCATTTCTAGAAGAACAGGTAACCAAAGACGAACCATGTGGTTGCAGAAGTGCCACCATCCGATCCTGCACAAGAATTCGGAACAAAGACCCCTAAGCGTAGATTGTTTTAATAGAGTAGTTGCAGTATTATAATGTTATGATTGATAACTTTGTTTTTTGGAATGATGGAACAGAGATCATGATGAACTATCGATGTTTCAATAGTATTTATTCGTAATCGTTTCAATATTAAGTCATAGTCATAGTGCACTATTATGCCACAATGTACTAGTATTGACCCATAGTGCATCTAAATATAACATGTAAAACATCATTAGTAACCCGTGACCTTCTTTCAAACAAAATATTTATAAGTAGATATTAGTCAACCAGGTGATATTATTGATGTGTCGTTTGATTTTCAGCCCACATTTAGTTGTGGGTTAGAATCATAATTAGTCATAGGAATAGTATATTTAGTTGTAAAAATAGTCATAATTAGTAATAAAAATACAGTGCTATGGTCATAACTAAATTTTAATATAAAAATAGTTTCCAATCACACGATGTAAATAGTCATCCATAAAAACAGAAATAGTCACATATAAAAACACAATTAGTCTCCAGTAAATAATATGATCGTGGCTAAATGTAAATAGCCACACATAAACATAGTCATGATTATAATGCTGCCTACATTCAAAAGGTAAATAGTCATAGCCATCTACATGCAATACAAAAACAAAATTACCAATCACAATTATTTAGGTCCATAGTACTATATGCAAAAGAAAATAAGTAATTTAAAACTACATTACACATAAATAGAATCCTTTTCTTATTAGTCACCCGTAAAAAAATGATATTAGTCACATTAATATCTTCATTCATGCTGAACTTACTCAAAATGTAATTCATAATGACATTAATTAAGCTATACATTATTTTACTAAACAATAAAACCATCAAGCTGTCCAAACCAAGAAAAATCCATGTAAAGGCAAAAAGCAAAGATGACCATTACTACTTATTCTACATTGTGTTTTTCCCTCCCTGCGCAGCCACGTTCATGTTGCTCCAGTTCTATAACGAGTGGTTTGGACATCTTGTGATTACCCAGGCTAATGATCTTGACCCTCATTGGTGGCTTGACTATCTCTAATGTTAGCACAACCCCTTCCCTTTCTCCGACGGCTTGCTGTCCCCTAACATTGTTCTCCTTCTTCTGCTCAACCACTTTATTCCCTCTATCACTTTGCTCGTATTTCTTTGTTTCTTCAACATCACGCAAAATATTATCTTTACAGATAGTGAAGTTAATTAGAGACATGTTGGAATACTTCGAGTCTACAAAGGCTGTTTGAAAATTCAAACAAACACTTAGAACACAAATCAAGTTGAAAGAAATTACTACTGTAAAATTTTTAGATGACTACATTAGTAAGATGTTGGCGACTATTGACTAATATTGTCAAAATATAGTAAAAGGTGTCAAATCTGTCCAAGATTTGATTCAAACATTTCTCCAGTATACAGGTTGACATGCTTCAACATGAAAACACCGCAATCACTATTCTTTTGGTTGCCTTGCCAAGGAAGCTTTACAACATTGGTCTCATAATTAGCCATATCATGCACTTTAAAAAAAAAAAGAAAAAAAAGAAGTCAACAGATCAGCAGCAGCAGGATAACCTTTGTTTCTCATGAACTTACTTATGTGTTGATGCTAGAATGATAAACCAGGACGTAATTAATTTAAATTATTATATCAAATAATAATTTTGAATGAGGTTGTTTCCTTAATAGTTCTTAAGTTACCAAGACGAGCATCATCTCCACATAACCACCATAATCATTGTACATGTGATTGTCAAGATATTCCACTTTTGTTTGCAAATGTGTTCATGCAAAGCAGGCTGAAATGATCCTCTTCCAAAATAGGAATGAAAATCTAAAGGCAATACAGATTATAAAGTCACCAAAAATAGGGAGAAGAAAAAATGTAAGACGTGACTAAAAGATCGAATAAAACAATGACTATTAATAAATGATGAGTATTTATTATAAGAAGATGATTATGATACTGGAAATCACACTACCTATGTGCTATTAAATAGCATGACTGAAAAATTACGTATTAGTGACTATTGGGGTATATTACCAACACTAATGAAAACAAATTAAGACCAATTTTAAGAATGATAATTAGCAGAATAAGACGTGACCAAAACTTCTAATAACGATGACTACTACTAATAGCGGTTGAGTATTGTATAATAATATGATGATTAATATAATAAAAGACACATTACTGGCTGACTATATACTATAAAATGACATGACTAAAAATATTAGTGTCAGTGACTATTACATGAGGATTGCCAATGTATGTCAAAACAACAGAATACGAACCAAAAGAAAATTACATCCACAGTTACAAAATCAACAGGTCGAATACTAAGGTTATGCCATATCCTTAGACTTTCCTAAATTACCAGGTTGTTGCCATTGGTGTCAATAATTTTCAACAAGGACGCCTAAGCTAAAAATCAAGCAATGTCATACTATAACACACATAATATGGGGCTATTGTATGGTCAAAGAGTGACTATTTTTGTAACATTCCATACCCAATCAAAAATCCACATAATATACATCTATTCAATTATCAACATATGACTATTGATATATGTGATTCAACTAATAATCTGAAAAACACGACTTAATATAATCATGCCCTATCTATATCCGTGATTCAACAAACTTATCAGTAATGTAATCATGCCTACAAAAACAATAACCACACAATTTCAGGGGTATGTACACACTAAAAAACATATGGCTAGAAAGTCATTTTCTCTATACAACTATAGAGTATATCCGACAGTCTATTCCTTTTTCCTATGAGAACTAAAGAAAAATCTATTCTCATGCTTTAGCACATCCTTCATCTTACTACTAAGAAGCCTCCCGCCGGGATGTAGGCCACGCAATATGAGATGTGGACGCCAATATAAAATACTTATAGTCTAAATCTTTAGGCTGGCATATTTTATTTATGAACAATATGAACAAAGAAGAACTCTTGAAGTCATCTGTAGTGGCAGTTAAAAAAAGTCAAGTGAAACGAATTATGCAAGTCATCATGGTGGCGAATCTAATAATCTCAAGAATTTGGGAGTAATGAAGCAATCTCGCAGCCATACATGATAATCCACAAAAAAAAAAAAAAAAAACCAAACATGATTCAAGTCATCTGGGCTAATGTTGAATTGAAGAACCAATCCAAATCAAACGTGATAATGCAAAGGTTGAAGAAGCAATCTCGCAATGTTTAGAAACAATGTTAACGATTATGGGCAAACAAGCGTATAAAGTTGAGTCCTACTAGGATTTAACAATTGAACTTTAGAAAGGGAGGGAACTTCCCTAATTGTTTAATATTTTCTTTTCTAGAAAAATCATTAGAGTGTGATTTGCACACTTTAAAAATCCATCCAGCTTAGTTTTTAATTAAATTGCCACATCAGCTATCTCACAATAAATTAATGTGAAACGGTCTCATACTAGAATTTGTGAATGAGAAATTCACTAGTTTCACAATGTTGATGTAAAAAGTAAGCCGTAAGGATACGGCGTCAACTTGTAGTATAATATGACAAATATGAGTTGTTCCCATGAATACGGTAGAATCAAATTCAACTAATAATTGACCTACTAAGTAAGACTCAAGAGAATAATGACTTAAGATTATGCCAACACTAATTAAGTTAAACTGGGAAAAGAAACATAAAATGGAATTAAAATATAACAAAATAAAATAATGAAACGAATTGGACTTAGTTTGGGGGGGGGGGTGGTAAGCAAATATGTATGCAGCTGAAAATAAGCTAATAAAATACTAAGTTCGTATTAAACAAATTAAACCCAGCCTATGCTATGAGTTTATGCCCAGCAAAACAAATTGCTAGTGGACTCCAGTGATGGGCAAAAGAAAGAAAGCACCAGTAAATAAAATCAAAACTAAACTAGTACAAAAAGAAAAACACACACACCGAGAGATCGAAGAAATCAAATAAAAGAGAGCTTAACAAAAAAACGGTGATATTAATTTGCCCAACTACCCTTGTCACCATTCACTACACCAAAGAAACTGGAAGCATGACATATATTAGAGGGCTCAAAAGTCTCTACCAAGAAAAAGAACACGCATGCAAATAAATTAATAAATAAGTAAGATTAAAAAGAAGGGGAGCTTGGCACCATTAACGTGAGAACAAAACAGGTCGTTGGACGTGACCAAAAAAAAAAAAAAAAAACCCAGTACAATGAAACGGGACAAAATCAACACCACAAGCTACAAGTTCACTCAACATAGTAGCCGATAGTGTGCAACACAATACGGAAATCAACATCTAAACATGAAAACAGAGAGGGGAAGCATGAAACTGAGTCCCTGACCCAGAATTGGGACAAAACTAACATGGAAAAAAATTTTGGATTCTACTGCCCAAAATTTGGGCGAAAACCAGAAATAGAATAGAGGAGGAAAAAAAAACTACGATTCAATTACATCCAACTCTGATCTGCAACTATAGACGGAAACATTAATAGGGGGAGATAGTAAGAGAAAATTTTGGAGGACTAGACTACAACTGATCTATGACTCTGAGTTTATGGCTCCACTTTCCCTTCAACCCCTATTTATACACAAATTTTCCCAACCCCTCTTCGGTGTCCAACTCGTCAAAATCCAGGTGTGCTGTTGAGCCTTTGCGGCCCACTTCAACGTTTGTGAGACTGGATCTTCAGAGTCAAGTTGATATGTTTACTGGGTTTGAGAGAGAGAACATGAGATTTACTCCATCAAAATTGGTTTCATTGATGGTGGAGTGGCAATAGATGAGGGATGGAGTTGCTGATGATGACGGTGGTTTTTTCATGTGAAAGGGGGATGATGGTGATGAGTCAAAGACGATGAGGAAATAAGATGGGGGAACACTGTCACATGCCATGCACAAAAGGCTCTGAAGATAGAGAATGGGCTGCACGTTTGGGTTATATACTATTTAAGATGCTCTGAGCCCAATGTAATACTTTCTTGATTTTTATTGCAGTATTTAGATTTTCTGTAAAAAAAAATTAAATACAATAAAAATCCTAAAAATAATATTTATTACAAAGCTAAAAATAAATGTTTGATAGGGGTGCAAAGTAGTAATTTCTAGTTGAACCAATATCGTCGCACATAGATTTCCCCCAGTGACGAGTAAGGTCTCATAACGGTTTGTAGAAGATGTACCTCCAAATCTTTAAAAAGAAAAAGAAACGAAGAGAAAGGAAAAGGGAGGAAAGAAGAAAAAAGAAAAAAAAAACCTTTATGGGTTTTCTTCTTTCTTTACAAACTGTACAACGGGAGACAATATACGAATTCCAACCAGGCATATCATTCTTATAGCCCACATGTTTGGCTTGCATATAAACAAGGTGTACATTCTCAGACTCTATGTCCTTACTGATGACATCTATGCTCCAAGTTTTCACCTCACAAACCAACACAGCAATGTATCCATCCTAGTGCAAGGTGTGCAAGTGTACCACCATCCTAGGAGTTATGCTAACCAAAGTTTGACTCAATATCACTTGATAAGCCATAAACTACTTTGTTGACTCAATGACATAGGAAGCAAGTGTCTCCAGTAGTAGTATTGCCTCAAATGATAGCACCCAGTAACATATGACTTAAAGGAATACTTGTCATTTTTGACTTTGCTCTTTTTAATTTTTTTCTTACTTTTAATTCAAGTTGAAAGCAAAAGCAAAAGCAAAAACAAATACAAAAGACAAGTGGGAGAATCAACTCTAGAAGCCTAAGACCCTAAGATGATGGTGATGTACAAAATTAGGATTACACTCACAATTATAATACAGTGAAGAGGTCAGAATCGAGTTATAGAATATCGCAGTTAGAACTAAGTTTTATCATGTATGTTCCACATATAGACAATCTATTACTAAGGTTCAAGCTAGTCAAAATAGTATACATTCCCCGTGACAAACTAAAAGAAAGGGAAAAGGAAAAAACTTCTCTTTGGTCTTTTCAATTTCCTTTTAATTTACTTAAAACTTTGCAAAAGGCCATCACCTCCACACTTAACAATGCAATGTCCCGTATTGCATGCAAAGTGTGAGAATGAAAAACAGCAAAGATAAGAAAATATATAGACAAAACAAGGTTTTATACAAAGGAACAACAGAATCAGGTTGAATGTTGGATGCATCTAAGCTAATCTCCACATACCCAATCTCTATTTTGTGGTTCGTAGAGCATCTCTCCTCTACAGGTAGCTCCAGAAATGGCTTCAACCTTTGTCCTTTCACCTTGAAATGCATACGTCTCCTGATGGAAAAACATAGGAAATAATAAAAGGACTAGTCCAATGAGATCTCAACTTACCTAAGAAAAGGTGTATTCTGGAGTCATCAAGCAACACCTTCTGACTTGGAAAGAACTATTTCCTGTGAATATGCCTGTCATAAAACAATCTTGCTATCTCCGTATGCATCTTATGGTTCTCATAGGCCACGACTCTGATTTCTTCTAATTTCTCAACTGCAACTTGCTCTTTACCCTAACCACCTCTAAGTCAAGGTTTAAATTCTTTATAGCCCACATAGCCCAATGCTTAAGTTCTACAGGAAGATGACATGGCTTACCAAAGACAAACCTAAAAGGAGACATGCCTAAATGGGTCTTAAAGAAGTCCCATAAGCCCATATAGCATCAATGAGTTTATCTGCCCTATCATTATAGTTTCTAAACACAGTCTTCTCCAATATCTATTTGATCTCTCTATTAGAAACCTATACCTGACCACTGGTTTGGGGATGATAGGCAGGGGCTAAACAATCGATAATTGAGTAGTTTTTAAAACAACATATCAAAAGAACAATCGTCAAAATGAGTACCCTAATAACTAATAATAGCCTTGGGCATGCCATACCTAGAGAAAATGTTTCCCCTAAGGAATTTGGCAATAATTCTAGCCTCAATTATCTTGGTTGGCACAACCTCCACCCACTTAGGCATATAGTCTACAGTAAGAAGAATATATTCATTCCCAAAAGAAGATGGAAATGACCCTATGAAATTAATCCCCTAAACATCAAAAATCTAAATAATAATTATTAGGTTGAGGGGCATCATATCTCTCCTACATATTTTCTTAAATTGTTGACACCTAGGGCAACACTTACAATATCAATGAACATCTTTGAATAAGGTTGGCCAATGTGAACCATACTGAAGGACTTTTGCACCTGTTTCTTCCCACTAAAACACCACCCACAAACTTAGTCTTGACAAAAGGAAAGGACACATCTAATCTCATCATTAGGGATATACCTCCTAAAAATCTAATGGTCATCTCAATAGAAAAATTTCACCAGATAAATAAAACGGTCCTTATCATGCTCATCCCAACCTAGGGCTATCTCAGCAATCACTAAATAGTTAACGATATCAGCATGCCATGGTTTAGATTGAATCAAAAGTAGTTACTCATTAAGCAAGCACCTTGAAATATGGGATTCACTCTCTTTTTACGCAATGATTCAGGATAGGAGGTCAGCATCAGGTTCTTAGAACCCTTCACATATTCTCTTTTTACACGACGATTCGAGATAGGTGGTCAGCAACCAGGTTCTTAGATCCCTTCCCATCTCGAGTCTCACAATCAAACTCTTGCAATAGCAAGATTCACCTAAGCAATCTAGGTTTTACATCTTTCTTGGAGAAGAGATGCTTAAGTGTAGCATGGTCAGTATAGACAATCACATGAGAACCAATTCAAGTAGCGTCAAAATTTTTCAAAATCATACGCAACTATAAAAAACTCTTTTGTAGTTATAGTGTAGTTCAATTATGCCTTATTCAAAGTAAGACTTGCATAATATATGACATGAGGTTTTTGATGTACATGTTGTCCTAAGACAACCCCTACAGTATAGTTAAAAACATCACACATTAGCTCAAAGGGCTCTCCCTAGATGTGAGGGTGTAGGATAGATGTAGAAGTCATGGATTCCTTTAGTCTATTAAATGCCTTTAAATACTCCTCATAGAAGTGAAAAAGTACATCTTTGGCTAAAAGGTTTGTTAAGGGCTTAGCAATTTTACTAAAATCCTTGATAAATCATCTATGAAATCCTACATACCCCAAAAATGATTTGATCTAATATCTTTCACATAAGTAGGAGGGAGATTAACAATCACATTATTTTTGTTTTATCAATTTTAATACCATCATGTGAAATTACATGCACTAAAATAATTCCCTTCTTTACCATAAAATGACATTTTTTCCAATTTAGAGTCAAATATTTCTCCCTGCTTTTTTGCAAAACTTTTGTGAGATTGGTCAAAGAGTCGTCAAATGAGGAACCAAACATAGAAAAGTCATCCATAAACACCTCTCAATGAACTGGTCAATAATGTTAGAAAATATAGAAATCATGCAACGTTGAGAACTGACAAGAGCATTACAAAGAACACATTCTCCTAGGGGCAAAAGAACCAAAGGGCCTTGTGAAAGTGGTCTTATCTTAGTCCTCAGGTACTATAGAGAATTAGGTATAGCCAGAATACCCATCCAAAAAGCAGTAGTTACTATGTCTAGATAACTTCTTAAGCCTCTTGTCCATAAAAGGCAAAGGGAAGCAGTCTTTCCTAATAGCTACATTCAACTTCCTATAGCCAATATAGACATGCCACCCAAACTGAACTCTAGAGGGAGCTAACTTATTCTTTTCATTCCTAATCACAATAATACAATTCTTCTTAGGAATGAGTTGAACTGGATTGACCCACTCACTATCAGAAATGGGAGAGATTATCCCATTATCCAACCATGTAATGACCTCTTTTTTTAGGACATCTTGCAGGTTAGTGTTTAGACTTCTTTGGTGGTCTCTATAAGGTTCAGAATTATCCTCCAGATGAATTCTATGTTTGACAATGGATGGGCTAATAGCTTTTATGTCACCTAAAGTCCTCCCTATGGCCTCTTTGTTTTGCCGAACTACTTTTGACAATTTACCATATTGGTCCTCATTCAAGTCAGATGCAATAATCACAAGAAAAATCTCATTAGGACCCAAAAAGACAAACTTATGTTAATCAAGCAAGGGTTTTAACTCTAATGTGGGATTAGGAGCACATGTTACAAAAAAGGCAACTCAGAAGAGTTAGAGATATAATCAATCTCATCACAAAGATCATTTTCAAGCAAACCATTAGCACTTGAGTCATCACAAGCATACACATCTAGCAAATTAACATTATAACAAATTTCATCAAAAAATAATATGTTGTCTTTGCAAATTAAAAATATTTAAATCAACTATCATGTTTTCAATAGACAACTTTATCATACCATTCCCACAATTGATTAAAGCATTTCAAATTGCTAGGAAATGTTGATTAAGAAGGATAGGTATTTGGGCCTTAGTATCAGAAACATACTCAATTTCTAGAATAATAAAATCCATATGAAATATGAACTCACCCACTTTAGTCAAAACATCCTCAACTACATCCCCTGTGGGTTCTAGTGGCGCATTCAGCTAACTAGTTGATCGTCCCAATGGGTTTAAATCCCCCAAATCCTATTCTCTCATACATTGAGTATGGAAACAAATTGACAGTTGCCCCTAAATCCAGTAATGCTACATGGATAGTTTAGTCCCCTATGACTATAGAGATGGTATGACAACCAGGGTCTTTATACTTAGTTGGGATCTGGTGCACGGTAATAGAGCTCACATTAGAACCTATGAAAGCCTTCTTTGGGATATTGCTCATTCTCTTAGTGGCGCACAACTCTTTCAAGAATTTTCTATATGGAGACATCTCCTGGATAGCATCTAGAGGGAATGCGTTGAGTTTCACTGGAGAGCATGTCTCTCTAATCTTATCAATATTGTCTTGCTCCTTCTTATTCCTTTGCCTATTCGAAAAGGGTGCAACAGGTTTATAGACCCGCTCAACAGTCAAAGGCTGAGATGTATTGTTGAATGATTTTTGAGGGGGGCGGAAAATTAAATTAAAGAAAAAGGAAAATGATGCCTCAAATACTCACGATTGTCAATCGTAGTACTTAAGGGTTGGTCTACAGGGAAAACGTGAAATTATGGTCATTAAAACAAAACAATTTAACTAATTTAACTAAACTAAGTGAAATTATTTAAGGTAATCTAAACTATTTCAACCAAACTCATCTAATCCTAATTCATTAAACATTAAAACAAACTAATTTACTAAATCAACTAAACCTAAACTAATACGTATATTAATTGACCAATTAAACCAAACGAAACAACTAAACTTGAAATTAACCAATTAAAAACTAACAACCTAATTATTTGTTATTCCAAAATCAAATTCAAGGCAGACTAATTAACAGTAGGGGAGGGGGACGAATTGAAGCTAAACTAAAGCAACAGGGGAGATGGAAAGGAAGAACATGAAACAGAGCAAAGCAACCCGAGACTGGACATGAAGAACAGCAAGGCAGAATCAAAAACAGCAAGGGAAAGGGCAAATCGAGGCAATCTGGAAAACGAAAAATGAAGAACAACTGAACAGAAATTTCAGCAAGGGGAAGGGGAATGAAAGCAGAATCGAACCAAAGCAGACTGAAAGACTCATGAGGTGTGAGCCCCAAAATACAGCCATCCGAACCCAGATGAACACGAACAAGGAGAATCGAACCCAACCGGAGTTCGAGCAGGGAAATGGGGGAAAAATTCGAATTTACTCTGAATGAAATCGCAACCAAATAAACCCAAACACTCCTTGCAATTACAACTAAATTCCTGGAATACCCATTCGAAAGCAACAATTCAAACCTAGCTATATGAATTCAAACGCTGAAAACAACTAAAATTCGAACCCTAATCCGAAATCAAAATCGAAGAACACGAATGTGAAATTTGAGGGTAAATTAAAATTAAAACTGAAATTAAACAAAAGTTAAACCTAACTAGCCTAAAATTACCTAAACCTAATTACCTAAAAATACCTAAAAACTCAGACTTCAATGGCATCTTCGAAGCTTTATACCCGAAGCCCTCTTCACTTCTGACCCTTCGATTTGCTGCTTGCTTGGACGGTAGATGATGAAGCCAACGCATGGGGTGTCGTGGCTTGGTGTTTGTGGTGGAGGATGAGTCGGTGGGTTTCGGTGGTTTCGGTTTTGGAGAAAATCGTGGGTAGAGGGTGTTGGGGTTTGAGGAATTCAGTGGGCTGGGATGTGGGTGTGCTGGAAGAGAGAGAGAGATGACGAGGTAGAGAGAGAAGGCGAAGCGAGATGAGGTGGGTCGAAGGTGAGGGACGATGGGTTCTGGGCTTCTAGGGTTTTCTGGAATGGGTATCGGGGAGAGAGAAAAAGCAGAGGCCGAAGATGAGGAGAGAGAAGAAGAAGACAGACACGAGAAAAGGGGGGGTTTAAAACAGAACCGGTCCAGCTGAACCGGCCGGTCCGGTTCACTGGACCGGTTTGGTTTTATTTTTTTCTTCTTTTTTCTTTGGCCGGTTTTTATCGATTTTTGGCCTGATTCTTTAACCTCCGACAATTCTTCTATTTTTCTCGCTTTTCCCGCCATTTAAGCCCATTTTTCGCATTTATTCAAAATCTGAAAAATAAAATAAACTCAATTAAAAACCTAAAAAATATTATTAAAACGAGCCTAAAATTGGTGGAAAAGTACCTCAAAAATTAGCACATTTTTAACTCAAACAAATACTCTCACACCAAGATTTTGCTCGTCATCGAGTAAAATAAACTAAACTAACTAAAAGAAAATGAAAATAAAAGAAAAGAAAATCCTAACTCACTGTCGTAGGAATCACGATTGCATTTAGCGTATGCAACAAGCCCTTTAAACCCCTTGGACTCCTAAGTGGACGAGTGAGGTCTCGTGAGGGTTTCAAAGTGAAAATACCCACAAAATTATTCCACAAATAAAAGAAAATCTTTTTGGGTTTTCTCAAAACTGATATGTATAAAACTCGGAAAACATATGCACAAATCCTAATCAGCTAAATCACCCATATACTCAATTATTAACTTGTATATACATAAAATGTACTTCAAAGCCCTTTACCTCTAAATGACATCAAAACACTGATTTTTCACCCCATTGAACATCCAGATTTTGAATCCATCTCGGTGTTTGTGTGCAAGTGTATCATCATCCTCAGGACTCAGATTTACCAGAACAAACTCAATCCCACTTAGCCAACACAACTACATTATTCTTATACTGACTTTGGAAGCAAGCTTTCCCAGTAGCAATAGTGCCTCAAAGGGTCCCAGTGGCTCATGCCTCAAAGGGATACTTGTCATTCCAAATTTTATTCTATTTCTTTATTTATAATACAATTTTTTTTCATTTTTTTTTTCAAAGTAATCATGTCTCAAGCTAGTGGGAGAATCATTCATGGAAACCTAAAACCTGAAGATAATGATGAAAGAATAAACAAGGATTGGATAACACAACCTTTAATGAACAACTGGGGTTTAGCATCAGGGCTTAGAATATCACATTCGAAGTTAAAGACTTATCACGCATATCCTATTTATATACAAACTAACAACTAAAGCACAGGGGATTCAAACTAATCAAAAATAGTACAAATATCCCCAAAAACAACAAAATTTGAAAATTTTTGAAAAAAGGCACCTCACTCCCACACCAAAACTTCACAATGTCCTCATTGGGAGAATCAAGACGCTAAAAAGCAAGTCCATAAACTAAACAACCGTAAAACCTAAAATATATACAGCTAGAACATCACCAAAAACATAAAACCAAAATGAAAATGAAAAACAAAACTAAAATCAAAGAAACACACAAAAAGTGAAAATCAAACCACAACCCTAAAAACTAAAGAAAAGAAGACAAAAATCAAAATCAGAACAAAAATCAAAACAAAACCAAACACACACATATATTTACAAAAGTAAAACTAAACAAAAATCAAAAACCTACTAAATTGCAACCTAAACAAAAAGAAATCTAAAGAAAAATAAAGGAAATCAAAAATGAAACAAAAATGAAAATAAGATGAAAATAATAAAAAGGAAAATAAAAATGAAAGTAAAATGAAATAAACAAAAATGAAATAAACAAAATAATGAAAATAAAATGAAATAAACAAAAAAATGAAATAAAAAAGGAAAAACTAAAACATGCTAAGCTAAAGAAACAAAGTATTTACAACTAACACATATTCACAAAATCCTAATATATACAACTAAATACAAAAAGAAATAAAAGAAATAAAAGAAAAGAAAAGAAGAGTGGAACGATCATACCAGGTTGGATACAGGTTGTACCCAAACTATAGAGTGTATGGAGCCTCAGCCACTCCATATTAAGCTGAAAAGATGCTACGCAAATCAAAACTCATTAGAGCACGTAATAGCTTATCAAACACAGATGCCTAACTCTCAATAGCATAACGACTATGAAACGCAAGGAGTTGGCACCAGATTGAGTACATCCATATAGTCAATAGAGCACAGTTAAGGGCCTGTTGCAACTTATCAAATAGCTGGGCCCACTCAGGAATGAAATGAATATACTCAAAAACAGCCAGTGGTGAGGTCATAAGCCTAGAAACTATGTTAGCATGAACGAGAAATTTAGGCCAAGCAAAGGGTTCAAAATCCACAAGTCCTTTAAGTTCAATATGCATATGAGTCTGGTCAAACGTCTCAGTGGTCATGTTCTCAGACTCAATATAATCAGACTTGCAAGACTAAAAAAGGAGATCAGTTTGAATAGGATCAACAGAAAATGATTCATACTCAACACAAGAATCCTTACTCAAACTCATATCGACATCATGTAACTCCTGTAAAACATCTTTCGAATTATCCCAATCATGAAACTCTATTATAGGTATCATGCTAATTTCTAACTCACTATCAGAATCAGATTGTTCATTAGTGACATGTTCAAGTGAGCTAGTACAGGGTGCAAGATCTGATGATAGAGACTTAGGGAGGTCCCCTTCTTGTTCTAAACTAGGCAAACACATATTTTCATTCAAATCAGGCATAGTAGAATAAGAAGGTTCAGAAACATCACAGAGATCAATATCAGGTTTAGGAAATCCTAAACTATAATCAATCTCAATAGAAGTCTCCCTATTTTGATTAAAACATTGAGAATATTCAGCAATTCTCAATTTCATGGTCTTTATAAATTGATCAGTCATATTATCCATTTTGATCATTTGATCAGTCATATCATCAATTTTCTTTTCAAGTCTTGTACAGGTAGCACGATAAGGACATGTAGAAACATCATGAGAAGGAGATGCACAATAATCACACAACACAGGAGGCATATAAGATGCGTCATATGAGTTTAGAAAATGATCTGGGGGGGGAAGGATTAGCATAAAAAGCATACTCATCAGAAGTTGGGTATCCAGAAAACTGATTAGTTTGTTCAAACTCGTAAGTTTCCCAACCTAAATTTTCAAAGAAATCTCAAACTTCATCTTGAGTTTTAGATAACAATCCTACCAAACCCCCTGGGCACATAGACTCAACATGACCACGAAATTCAGAATTTAAACCCAAAACAATGACCTCACAGATTTCCCATTTTTCAAAAGTTTGAAGCAATTGAGCACGATAATCATTAAGGCACGATAAATAACTCCAAAAGGGTTCATGCTCATATTGTGGGAAACTGAAAACTGGCATTTTGAACTTTTTAAAGTTTTAAAAGTTTTTCAATTTTTTTGGATTTTTGGTTTTTCATCTTTTTTTTTGGGTTTTTGAAATTTCTAATTTTTTTGTGGTTTTTGTAATTTTCAATTTTTTTGGGTTTTTGAAATTTCTAATTTTTTTGTGGTTTTTGAAATTTTCTAATATTTTTGAATTTTTTAAGCATTTTTCATTTTTTGGATTTTTGGATTTTTCAAATTTTTTTTGGATTTTTGTTTTTTTTCAAATGTTTTTTGATTTTTTTGGTTTTTTCAAAAATGAAAACGATACCAAAATGAGAAATTGAAAATTGATTCGAAACTGAAAGTTACGAAATGACTAACAAGAATTCATTAAGTAAATAACAACTAAACAAAATAACAATACAACTAAACAAATATGAAAGCAACTAAAAACGTGATCAAATCTCACCGTCTTCCCCGACAATAGCGCCAAAAATTGTTAGTGGTTTTTTTAGGAAATGTGAACTAAACTGAATTTAAACCTCAAGCATACAATATCACTTCTGACCCTTCGATTTGCTGCTTGCTTGGACGGTAGATGATGAAGCCAACGCATGGGGTGTCGTGGCTTAGTGTTTGTGGTGGAGGATGAGTCGGTGGGTTTCGGTGGTTTCGATTTTGGAGAAAACCGTGGGTAGAGGGTGTTGGGGTTTGAGGAATTCGGTGGGCTGGGATGTGGGTGTGCTGGAAGAGAGAGAGAGAGATGACGAGGTAGAGAGAGAAGGCGAAGCGAGATGAGGTGGGTCGAAGGTGAGGGACGATGGGTTCTGGGCTTCTAGGGTTTTCTAGAATGGGTATCGGGGAGAGAGAAAGAGCAGGGGCCGAAGATGAGGAGAGAGAAGAAGAAGACAGACGCGAGAAAAGGGGGGTTTAAAACAGAACCGGTTCAGCTGAACCGGCCGGTCCGGTTCACTGGACCGGTTTGGTTTTATTTTTTTTCCTTCTTTCTTTGGCCGATTTTTCATCAAATTTGGGCCCGGTTCTTCAACCTCCGATAATTCTTCTATTTTTCTCACTTTTTCCGCCATTTAAGCCCATTTTCTGCATTTATTCAAAATCTGCAAAATAAAATAAAATCAATTAAAAACCTTAAAAATATTATTAAAACGAGCATAAAACCGGTGAAAAAGTACCTTAAAAATATCACATTTTTAGCTCAAACATGTATCATCTCCCTTCTTCAGCTCATCTTGCTTAGTCTTCTTTGGGTCAACTAAGTGAGTAGGTCAAGAGTCAATTGGGGTGGCATCCGTAGTATCCTTAGAAGCAGAATCATTCTCAAGGAGAGATGGTGGAGACATACATGGAGAAAGCTGAATAAGAACACTCACAACTTCTTCCAAGTTATGTTTAATTAAATGATTTGGAATAACTAAAGTTACTACATGAACACTTTTCAGATTATCCTGGACTGGTGGGCGCAATGAGGAAGGACCTATGTTTAGCTTGGGTTCTATCTGACTAGAAAATGTTTCCTTTTCCCTATCGGTAGTAACAAGCTGAGACAAGTATTTTGCCATTGTCCTCATTACCTTCTCTAGGCTATTAAGTGATCTCTCTAGATTGTTCAATCTTTTATCAATCTCGTTATAGCTATGAGGTGATTATGTGTGGGAAAAAATGGGAGGAGATGACCTAGGCACCTCTTGGTAGCCTAGTAAGGTTGGATAGAGGTGCTTCCTGATAATATTCTAGTCTTTGTACTTGGACCTCCTAAAGTTTGACCTTTGACTCCCAGAAAAGTTAGGAAGATTCTGCCACCATGGATTGTAGGTTTGTACAAAATAGTCAGTTCTTTAACTTTGGTAGGCCATGTCCACTTTCTCAGTTCCAGTTGATAACTGGTGAGCATAATAGGGGAAAGTAGTCAAGGTTTGGTCTAGGGATTGACCATGAGAACATGTAATGGAGGCACTTTAAAAGGCTAGAGGTTGCTGCATGGGCGGATCTTGGGCCAGGGGAGGGGTGTCCATGGACACCCTTAATCAAAAAAAGTCTCTAATTAACTTATTTGAAGGCTTTGAATATGGGTGGACACCCCTAAAAAAAGGCCAAAAAACTCTTAGATTGCCTATTGCTAGACTTAGGAGGGTTGCTGATTTGAGCATTCTTTAATGGGCTAGTGTTGTGCTAAAGTTCTTATGCATGGCCCAATTTGAGCTTCGTAGACTTCATTTATTTTTTTAAAGTAAAAATTAATAATGAAGGCCCATATTTTGAGCAGCTAAGTGCTGGTTCCTCAATCCTCATTCCTCAAGTCTTCTTCAACCTCCCCTATCCCTTCTCATTGCCTCTCCTCCATAGACCACATCTGATGCCTCAGTTCCCATCTGTTGGAGCTTGCAGGAGTCGAACTCAAGCCTCCTAAGGAGGGAACAAAGTTTTACTTGAAGGCTTTGTAGCTATAGAATGCAAATACACTCAATTGTGCTACAGTGCCTTTTTAATTTACTCATTTTGTCATGGCACATAGAATACAAGACCGTTTAGAATGGGATGGTTGGGAGTTAGAATATGCCCTGTACTTTGAGTTCGCTATTTTTAATTGAATGCCTTCCTTCTTCATTGGGGTTTTACTCTTTATTTTTTTCCTTTACTTTTTGATTCTATTTTATGTTCTTGTTCGTAAAACCCAATGATTATATTGCACGAAAACTTTCTCCTACATGTAACAACTTTCCCCATCCATTATTCTCCCTTGAGTCTTCTCTCTTATACTGTACATGGTGTTCCTAATCCACTAGCCTGACAGTTAGCGACTGTGGTCGGATGCTGTCGAAGCCCCAACCAGTGTAAGTCAGGGTTACGATTTTAACAATTACATTTTTTTTTCTTGAATTACTTCTAATTTTTTGCTTCTCAACTTATGCTCTGTAAATAGAGATTAAGTAGTGAAATTATTTGGCTATTAGTTAATGATTTGGTGATTTACACTCAAAATTTTGCCTCAACCCCAATATCTGTTTACGCTCGAAATCTTGAATTTCCTAACTTGCTTCTTAATTGGCCAATTGCTTGCTTCTTTTCTATTTATTGAGATTCATAAGTGAAATTGCTTGGTTAATTGGCTAGTTGTTATGTGTTATTACAATTGATTTGTCGTCCAATACTGTGCTATTTTATAATATAGATGGTGATCAATAATCATAGATGGACACCCCTAATCTAAAACTCTAGATCCGCCACTAGGTTGCTGAATGTTCAACCCCTTTAACTGGTTCTCTAAGGCTGCAAACCTAGACTCTATATTCCTCAAGTCTAACATTGCATACATATCCGCTTTGGCATTGGCGATTCTACAACTCAAACGATCATCTCTAGTGGTCTCTCATTACATTGTCTTTTCAACCAGGTCCTTTAAGAATTCCCAAGCAACTGTAGGATTCTTGGATAAGAATCCACCTTGACACATGGACTCTAGTAGGGTCCCAGTCTATTGGTCCAAATCCTCATACATGATTGATAAAGTTGCCATGTGTTGGCCAATAAGTTCTTAAATCTTTCCATGTACCTCCAAAAAGGTTCTTTATCAAAGTTAATATCATTCCTTGATTTAACAATTTTGCCATTAGGGAAATACTTTCATAAGAAAACCTTATTGAATCATTCCAACTAGAAATAGAGGTAGTGGACAAACTATACATCCATCTGTTGGCATTGTCTTTCAAAGCAAAAGTAACAAATCTTGGGTTAACCACATCAACTTGTACATTACGAACATGTATCATATTACACACTTCTTCAGATTCACTTAGAAATTAATAAGCATCTTCAAGTCCAATAAATTTAGGAAGCGCCTGAATGTAATGTGGATTTAGTTTAGTGTTCACATTAGTTCCTAGAGTATACAGATTAAAATATGACGATAAGGTTGAACGGGGGGGGGGAATCTTATTAAAAGCCCTTTCATATCTATCTTATCGAGCTATTTTTTCAAGATCAAATTCAGGTTCAAGTTCAATCCTAGTGAGTTTGGTTTTCTTAGGATCCCTAGCCCAAACAATCATGCAAATTCCACTCCCACAATTGCATCTTTGGCATCTTTTTTTCGACAAGAAATAAAAAAGTGCTCTAAATACAATTACTTAAATAGAAATGGAACAAATCACAAAACTAATAAAAGACTCAAATATAAACAAAAACAATAAATCAAAAAGTGGTTAGTTGAATACTCACCATCCCCGGCAACAGCACCAAAAACTTGTTGATGTAAAAAGTAAGCCACAAGCGCACAGTGTCAACTCATAGTATGATCCAACAAAAAAATGTGAGTTGTCCTTATAAAGATGGTAGAATTAAATTTAACACTTAATGTTCTTGACTTAGTACTGATTGACTTACTAAATAAGACTTAAGAGAATAATGACTCAAGATTATGCCAATAATAATTAAGCTAAATTGGGAAAAGAAACATAAAAATAGACTTAAAATATGACAAAATAAAATAATGAAATAAGTTGGACTTAATGGGCGAGAGGCAACTATATATGCAGCTGAAATAAGCTAATACAAATACTAAGTTAGTATTTAATAAATTAAACCTAGCATGTAATATAAGTTCATTCCTAGGAAAACATATTTCCCCTTCAAATTGCGTTATTGTTCATTCATATCTTTCATCACCAGTGATAGTAAAGAACTCAATTTGATCTATACTCTCAAAAGAGCCAAGCAATTGTCCTTACAACTCTTCTTGCTCTCTTTTTTTACGCTTTTTAATCCCTCAATTCATCACACCATGTTGGAATTGTAAGAAAATAAAGGGAATCAATGGCGGAGAAATGAAAGAGAGAGATGTGTCGTGAATAACCACTACCTTGAGAGTGATTTCGGCTCGACTAGGGTGCAAATCGAAGAAACCTATCGCTCCCCAAGGTTGACACTATCAGCCTTGAAATGTGTGCACTCATGATTAGAAGTTTAAAATACGCAAGACTCCAAAATTTCCCAGAGTACTAGAGGAGATACTTGTAGAGGAACAAGAGAGGACATGAACAATGTTTTCTATGTGTCTAACAACTTTAGAATGGCTGGCATTTATAGGGGAAAAAATAGCAATTGGAGGGTGAGAAAAATATGCTAACAAAGATATCATGGATGAAGATCAGGGATGACCCTTCACTGCATCCACTGGTCATTATTGGAGGAAAATGTGGAGAAAAATTAGCTCAACATCATTGACTATTATGCGTAATGTACAAAAAATAAAAGAATTTTTCTCCAACCAATTATCAGACAATAGAAGCCCATGACCCACTGACCATGGCTACGACCACGCCGCACCCAATCCTTACCGAAGTGGGTTAGCGGTGTTGTGTAAAATTACCACATGTGCACAATGGCAATGTAATTAGCAACGACAAGTACGTGTCGTATTTGTAGGGTACTTGTGTCAACCAACATAACTAATTTTAACACTCAATTTAGGTAATAGTCCACTTGGATTGAAAGAAATTAATACTAATTAAAACACGTTGATAGTTGCAAGTTGAACTGCGTGATAAAAAGTAAACACATCAGGTTGGGATTCGCCACACTAATATACCTAATGAACAATCATTAAACCTATCGAAAATGCTCATACTAGTAGCTGGAATGGACAAATTACAAAATTAATGGCCATCTACGCCTTTTCTAAAGATTATTAGATTAGCCGAACTACTCTAATCATCTATTTTCATGAGACTAGAAATAAAGAGGCTACAAGATCGAGTCACTAATCCTAAATAGAATCGTAACTATTTTCATATTAAGGTTTCTAATTGCTCTCAAAGCTACACTAGGTAAAGGTTTTAACTTTCCTTACTCCCTTAAACCCGAATTAAGAACGGTGAAGCAATCTCTTTCATGACATTCAACAAACAATTGGTGGACAAAGTCAAAATCCAGTTCACAAGCATGAACACATTCTATAAAGGGTTAAGTCATGATTTATCAAACATATTAGGGGCTACACCTAACCTGAGAAAGGAATCTAGCCTCTAATATAACCATTGCAAAACATGGAGTGATGAACATGATTAATGCAAAACCTTAAAAAAAGATAGAGAAAAGACAGAGAGAATTGAGAAACAAACTTGGATTAAATTGTAGCAGTATGGGCAAATCAATCCTCCTTTTTGATGATTTTCATTGCCAAAAGAGTAAAAGTAAATGCCTCTACTAAGCTCCAAAAACTACTCTAAGGATGTACGCCCAGACAAAACCAAAAAAATTGTCTCTAATTCAGTCTGAAAGAAACTTAACTATCGCAAAAATGGAGAAACACACGGTCGTACGTTGACGAATAGACAATCATGCATTTCCGAAAATTCATATGGTGCACGATTGTGCACTGCTGCTGACTGCTAACGTGCAACTTCGGGAAAATTGTAAGAAAATGCATGGTTCTCCGTCAGTGCACAATCAACATGCACTTATTTAGCTTCTTGAATCTTCATTAAACCTCTTTTCTTTCTTAGAAAGCATCACCATAGCCTTCCTTTCTTATCAAAGCCTGTTTTCTTATCAAAACCTGTGAATTTCTCTTTTTTTGGTGAAGATTCCAAAAAGTAAGAGAAACACATCTATAAGTACAGTATGAGCCAAAGAGAGCTAATTTGACCCCTTTCTCATCATAATCTTATGGAAATACAAGGAAATAGAGGCAAATAGGGTGCTAAACGACGTCAAACTTATCAACCTGCTCATGCTTATCTCTTACTTATCCCTAAGCAAGTTTATCAAAAGGACATCAATAGGGATAGACTTGCCTCTAACACCAACTTCCTCAGGCAAGCTGTGACAATCAGCTAATGGGTATGGAAACTAAAAACAAGGAAACTCGGCATTGGTAAAATATTCACCTTTCAAAAATACAATTTTTAAAATGGATCACAAAGCCAAGATGCAAGAGGATACACCTCGTATAAGATCACTAAGCATGTCATGCCTCCCCCTAGCAACTAGTGAGCTAGTTTGATCGATAATCTCTCACTTCTAGGAAAGAAGTGGAGCACTTCCTCTCATGTGTTTAGGATAAAGTAATGATTCGCTTAAAACCATTCTAAATGCATGCAAACTATCATAGGTTTGGCAAAACTCTCAACTCTCTACCACTAAAAATAAAGTACACACGTGATAATCATGAGGACTTTAAGGGGTTGAAATGAAGCTTAGGTTAATGGCAAAGGAGGGAAATATGTAGGAAAGCAAAGCTAAATAGCCAAGTAGCTACAGAGCAGTAACAGTCACTCTAACCCATCATGGAATCATCAATAACATCCCTGCAAAAGATTAATTGGAAAGTTTGAAGTAGTTTGCAAAAACTGCCTATGCCAAATGCTTATTCACACACATTTTATTTTTTCTTTGTTTTGTTTCTTTTTTGGTATTTTTTTGGGTGATTTTTCCTTCTTTTTTTTGCAAAACAATAAGCAGTGAATGGTAGGGGCTAAGAAAAATTTCAACTCCTAATCCTAAAAATCAAGGATCATAACCTATCCCAAACCACCAAGCTACAACAACAAGCAAAATCCAAAGTTCCATACTTAGATGAAAGCATTCTTCCACTAACTTGGCTTCGATTAAGATAATGCATTTAAGCTAAGGATTACCTAGATATTGGTGAAGAAATCAAAAGGAAAGGCACAATACGTTTAGCAAAAGGGCGTAATACCATATGATTACTTTTTGGCTCGTGTGGTTTATAACACAACTTAATACCTAAGTCATATCAACACTATGCACATGTCATATGTGATTTCAAGGGAGTTAGGCCACGTTCTAGAGATGCAAGCATAAGAGGGTTATACACCCATGAGAAAGGATAAGGGACTATGTAAGATGAATAGGCTTTTGGGCTCAAAAGTTTCACAAGCTTCTCTACCATAGTTTAACAACTAGCTTAGGTGATTGACCAACTACCAAAGCTCAACAATTCATATAAAAGAAAATCCTCAAGGGCTAATGGACAAGCATGAGACCAAACAATCAAAACATTTTCACCAATCTTTTCACAAAGTTTCACCAATTTGACCCTCATGCATCATGATAATTCCATAACTATCAACCAAATTATTACCCCTTGAATGTCATCACAAAAGGGGTTTCCAAGAACTCTTTTTGCAAATTATTATTCGAACATTTCATTTTTTTCAATTTTTTTAAAAGTAGTAAATGTAACAGTGAAAGCAATGAAGCACATAGAGGGTAATGAAGAGAAGGGTAAGAAGGAATACCTAGAGAGCTTGTAAATGATCAATTCAGCCAATCCTCCTCTTATGATGCAACATCTATCCTGCACACTCTAAGCTACATGCTTAACTAACCAAAAGAAGAAATTAAGACTAATGCATCTAAATATTGATAAGAAAAATTAGCGCAAGTACGCGGTGTAGCTGTAGCTAGCAACAGGCGAGTATGGGTCGTATCCACAAGGAGTTGTGTTTTCAAGCATCAAAGCTAACTCATGCGTATCAAATCTAGACAAATAAAAAAGGTGATAAGAAGAGGAACTAGACTACTAAGGCAAACAAAAAGGACTTCGATTATGTTTAAACCTAAGACTAACCAACGAATCAAGTCAAACCCTAACCTTTCCAAGTTATGCTAACACCATCAAAGCATGCTCAAGCCTTCTTTCAATGGTCGAAGACTAGTTCAATTGTTCTTATTGCCTATTTTCATAGTGTTACCCAATTAAACTACAAGAGGAGAAATGCTAGACCTAATTAGGAGTCGGACTATTTTCATGTCCAAATGTTAGTTATCCTCTCTACCTACACTAAACAATTGACCTTAACTTTTAGCACAAGTTGATTGACGCAAAACATGGATATAAACTCATTCAAGAATTTCATCGAACACTTATTGGGCGTGAGTGGAAACTCTAAATCTAAGCATAAATAAGGTAGATTAATGCTTATACAAGATCAATTACCCATCTCAATGACCAACCACAACCAAAGCAGACAACTCTATTTACAAATAATAAACATGAAAACACAAGTATAACAATAGACCATTGAAGCAACAAACAAACTAAAAAGCATGAAATTAGAGAGAGAAGGAAACAAGGAGCTCAGTCTTGAATAGCAAAATCCACAATCTTGTGCATAGCATACACTAATCTACCCTAAGTTATTATCCCCCTAATGGGGTTTGGAAGTAGTTGATATAAACCCTAGTTGAGGCACTAAAGACTGTAGCCTAATAGTTCCCCTAATTAATGCCACAATCTGATTGAATATTGCTAAAAAACAAGAAAACGCACGGTCCTACAAAAACAAAGGGGCGCATGTGCACTTTTGAAAATGGTAGACTGCGTGGACGTGCACTTTTACATGGCTGATAATGCATAGCTTCGAGAAACATAACTAATATCTGCAAGTTTCTACATAGTTTTTCCTTCGTGCAAGGCTAACCGTGCTCTTTCCTGGGTTCATCAGTCATGCTCTTTTTGTCATCAAAACTTCATCAGACCTTTTTTCTTCCTTAAAAATCATCCACATGCTTTCCTTTACATCAACAATTGTCAAGTTCTCATTTTCTTGGCAACACTTCCTAAAAATACAAAAACCACTTTTATAAGCATAATGTGAATGAAAGAAAGCACATTTGACCTTTTCTCTTCAAGATCTAGCATAGAAATAAGGGAAAAAGAGGTCAAATAGAAAGAAAAATGATGTCAAAGTAGAGGTTTATCAAATACTCCTACACCTAGCCTTTCTCACCCTAGAGCAAAACAAAGAAAAACTAAGCAAAGAACCTAAGTGAACTAGTCAGATCTCGTGAAAGTTTAGAGAATATATATTCTAATAAATCTTTAAAAAGAAAAAGAAAAGAGAAAGAAAAATAGAAAATCCTTTTGGGTTTACGAACATAACACAAATATATTGAAAGGAGAAAGTTGTACACTTCGTAAATAATCAAATCACCCTTGTAACAAAGATATTGACTTGCTCACAAACAGAATGTGCACATCAAGACTCTCAATCCCAATAGATGACATCAAAGCACCAGCTTTTCACCCCATAATACATTAAAACTTTGAATTCACCATAGTGCTTAGTGTGCAAAAGCATAATCATCCTACGAGTTGGACTCACTAGAACCAGAGTCAATCCCACTTAACTAACACAAACTACATTATTGACTTACCAACTTGGAAAGGACGCTTTCCCAGTAGTAGTATTGCCTTAAAGGGTGGCACCCAGTAGCTCATATCTCAAATAGATACTTGTCATTTTCGACTCTAAGACTAGTTTAACTCCTTCTTTTTTTTGCTTTTTTTAAATTTTTCTGAAAGTAAAAAAAATTAATTATGTACATTAACAAATGGGAGTGTCAATCATAGAAGACTAAGACCCTAAGTTAATGATGAACTATAAACAAGGATTGGATTACACAGCCATAATGAACTATCAGAGTTAGAATTAGGGCCTAAAATGACACATTTAGGACCAAGATCTATCATGCACATCAAACTTATATACAAGCTAATAGTTATGGTACAATGCCTCAAAGCCGATCAAAATAGTACAAAACTCCCCAAGCCAACTAAAAACATAAAATCTTTTCAGTTTTTTTTTTGAAAATTTCTCTCTTTGTTTCTTTTTCAAAAATTTGAAGTATGGTTTATCCTCCCTTGCACCTACATTTTGCAATGTCTTCATTGGGAGTTAATGAGTCACAACACCAATAAAACACACACACAGATAAAACAAAATCATAATAATAAATGTACAAAAATAAGAGGAAACCTAGAAAAAGGAAAAAGATTTACACAAAAAAAAAGAAAGAGAAAAGCTGGAGTGAATTTACCAGATTAGGGGTTTCATAAAACTAAACTATCACCTCCTCAAGATAGGGATATGAAAGGCAGGAGGGGCATCAACCACTCCTCTGTATCACTCAAGACTCGTGTATCTAGCTTAGACGTCGTTAAAGCTCTCATGAGCTTATCATGTACTTGTGTATGCATCTCATAATAGTGTAAGAGAATACTAATCAAAACATAACACAAATTATTAGCTCCCCCTTAAACTTATCAATTGTTAGGGAAAAGTCGAAAGAATAATCAAAGAAAGGGGTCCACCTAATTTTCCTAGGCATATCCTCTAAGTATGCACAATAAGGGTCAACAAAGAGAACATATTTCCCAAAATCACATAGGGCATCAAATACATGCACATGAGGAGGGGTGGTAGGGAGTAAGGGAGATGGGATGGGGACAAAGTCAAGGACCTCAGTAAGAATGGAATCCATGGACTGGGGCTAACAAAGACACCAACAACCACATCATCACCACACACCTCCTCTAAAGGGGTCTCCTCTAAATACTGCTCAACCAATAAAAGTTCTTCTGACTAAGTAAGTGAATCATCCTCATCATAAGGACTCGCATTATCTATAAAAGGCTCGCCCAGCTTGAGCCCTCTGCACTGAGCTAAAGGGAAGGGAGAAATAGGTAAGGTCAAGACACCCTCAGCAGTATCTCTAGGGGTGCTAAGTGAGGATGGAGCAACAAGTGACAATGGGGTCAAGGGAGTGTCGATCGCTTTCTCTAGGTCAGTTAAACGTGTATCAACAACAAAATTACACTCTAGGGGGAAAGGAAGAGTCGTCATCATCATACAAACTAACCTCAAGTTCAGAAAAAGGTAGGCTAAGGTTGGTCTTATGTGATAGATGATACTCCAACAAATGGTTTTGAAACTTAGCATTTTGCTCATTTGTTGTCTCTATCATGTTATTTAATCTAACAAAAATTTCATCAGAAATCAAATAACAAGGACAATAACTCATATCATGATCAAAAATTGGCAATTAGAGCATACAACATAAGTATAATAAGGATGATGATGATAAGGATCCCTAAATTGATCAACACATGTAGATTGAGTGTGGAAATCATAGGGATTAGGGGAAGGATGCACAAAAGACTCAATAGCATCTTCAGATTGCCTTGATCCCAACTCAAAGACTCAAAGCAATCCCACATCACATTAGTATTTAGAGCACAAAGACCACTACTCATGGACTCCAAGATAGCTTGAGTCTCACGAATTATACCCTCAAGCACTACTTCACATATTTCTCATTTTTTAAATATAAAAAGCACATATTGAGCACGATAATCATTCATTCTAGACAAGGGTTGCGAAAAAGGTTCATGCTCAGACTGGGAAGGTTAGAGAATAGGCATTCTTTGTTTTTTAAGTTTTTGAAATTTTTAATTTTTTTCAAATTAAAACTGGGTCTTGAATGCTCAAGTAAACTTGAATATTGAAAAGTGAAAACTCCCATGCAACAGTGCTAAAACTTGATGAGAAAAATTACTACAAGTACACAATGTCCCTGTAGTTACCAACTAGCGAGTACCGGTCGTATGCACAAGGAGTTATGTTTTCAAGCATTAAAGCTAACTCAAGCATATCAATGTAGACAAATCAAAAAGGTGACAAGAAGAGGAACTCGACTAATAAGGTAAGCTTTGACTATAATTAAACCTAAGAATAATCAACTAATCTAGTCACACCCAAGCATATCAATGCATCATCACTTATATCATCAAAGCTCACCCAAGCCCTCGCTCAAGGGTTGAAGACTAGTTTAATTGTTATAATTGCTATTTTCTTTCAGTTAGATCAATTAGACTACCAGAGTAGTAACCCTAGACCTAGTTAGGATTCAGACTATTTTCATGTCTAAATGCTAGCTATCCTCCCTACTCATGCTAAACAATCGACCTCACATTTTAGCACAAGTCAAATGCCTCAAAACACGGTGGAAAACTCTTTCAAGTATTTCATCGAACACTTGGTGAAAGTGAGAGAAAACTCTTAATCTAAGCATAAAGAAGTTATGTTAAGTCTTAAACAAGACCAATTACCCATCTTAATGGATAAACATAACCAATTAAGACAACTTTAATTACAAATAATAAACATAAAAATAGAAGCTTAACGAAGAACCAATGAAAGCAGCAAACAAACTGAAAAGTGTGAAATTAGATAAAGAAAGAGAAGAGGAACTTAGTCTTGAATAGCAAAATCCACAATCTGTACATAGTATACACTAATCTAGCCTAAGTTATTCTCCCCCCAAGGGGGTTTGGTAGTGATTGATATAAATCCTAGTTGAGGCACAAAAGTCCCTAACCCAAAAGTCTCGCCAATTAATTCTGCAATCTACTTAAATGTTGCAAAAACTGAGAAAATGCATGGCCGTGCAAAAATACACAGGCAACTGTGCACTTTTTAAACTGGCAAACTGCATGATTGTGCACCTCTGCATGGCTGGCTGTGTGTAGCTTCGAGAAATAGGACTAAAATATGTAAGTTTCTAGACAACTGTGCGTTAGTGCACAAACGCACTTTCTTAGGCTCTTCAATCTTACTCTTTTTGCCCTCAAAACTTCAGCGGAGCTCTTTTCTTCTTTTAAACTCATTCCAATGCCTTTCCTTTGCACCAACACTTGTGAATTTCTCATTTTCTTATAGCACTTTCTAAAAATAAGAAAAACACTTTTATAAGCACAATGTGAATGAAATGAAGCACATTTGACCCTTTCTCATCAAGATCCAGTATAGAAATAAGGAGGGACAAATTGAGGGGAAAATATGGTTAAAGTAGAGGTCTATCAAATACACAACGAAAATGGGAATGAAATCTAAACACTTGATGCAAATGTCATAATTGCAAAGGTATATACTAGCACTACCAAACACACCACGATCTATCATCAAATTATTACCATTTTGTATGCACAACATCCCAAGAAATACCTCAAGCTCATGAGCTCAACCCACATGCTTGAACCATTCATCGCCCCCAATAAACCAAATACGCAAGCAGAGTAAAAAGGGGAAGGGGGTAGACTCATAGTGCATCAGTAAGGTCTAGGGGGCCTCAATGTTTTGCTGGCGCTAATTGAACACTCTCTAGTTTTATAGGAGCTCCTATTGGCCCACATGGAACTGATCCAAGTACTCCATAATAGTTCAAAACATGAAAGGTCCAAAAGCATTAGAAGTATCCCCTCTGGAATGTCTAGTTCCTGAAGGTCCGGCTCCTGAGTCTGCAGGGGGTGTCCGTGTCCTAGGTTGATGTCCATTCCTTTACAGGCCCTCATCATCCTTAGAGACGTCATCAGGGGGATTCTTTCCTTCATACTCACCATCCACATCATCATCATAAATCAGGTTGGAGGGGTCAGTGATGATGGTTTTCTCTTGGGCAGGGAGACGGAACAAAGGTTTCCCTATGATGATTTAGCCACAACTGACCCCCATCAATAGTCTAGAATAGCATTATGTTAACACACATGACTACATCAATGCACTTTACAGTACATAACACCAACATGTTCTCAAGTTGGTGCCCAAAACCTAGACCTTTAGTGATGATGGTGACAATGCCCACCGGTGTTATAACTACTTTGGAACTGGAAACTTGTTCACCAAGGCAATGGGCTATGATAGCATTGGTTTTCACTGCTTGACTATGCAAGGCAGCCTACAGTAAAACAATTACCTATGGCGCACCACATTTTAACTAGCCAATCTAGCACATACATGGTTTGCGTTAAGGTGTTGAAGGTAGCAGAGTGTGGGGTCGTAAATCCATATGGCTTTGGTGGACCCAGCCTCATATTTCTTGCTGGAACAAGTAATGGTGTACCAAAACAGCTTTAGTCGTACTTATGATGTTTGAGTTCAAGGATGCCACTATTAGGGAGTCAAAAAAGGCCATTAAATGCTTCATGGTTCATTTCAAAGGTTTAGTTAGACAACCTAAATTGAATATATCCTTGATCATTCATACATTGGCTCTTGCAATGTCACAAAGTGTAACCAACCATGTTAACTAAGCAAGATACACAAAACATCTAATAAAGGTAAAGTGTCTAGCATTTGTTCATCAAGGTAATTGGAAGCTACAATATTCCTAAAAGCTATGGCATCATAGCACTTGATATGATCTTTATCAAAAAATATAAAGCTAGACTTGTTAGCTACATGAGGTTGAAGAGGATCACCTCGGGCAGATCATGCCCGGCTAGTAGAGGTGGCTGTGGATTTCAAGCGCTTCTTAGGAGCTATGGTAACAAAAATTCAACCCAAATCAACTTAGTTCAAGGTAATGCAACCAATTTCAATCAATGCAACCCAATAATTTGAACTCACAAAGCATGCACCCAATTTTGCACTTAAACCTCAAATTGAACTCTAATGGACCCAAAAGAGGGTGATAATGGATTTCAGTGGCGAGGTGGCCAGAATTTTTGAGGGGGAGGGCGAATTGGAGGGAGAGGTGGTGGTGGTGTGGAGGACCGAAACCCTAGGTTTTGGATTTTGTGTGTGAAAGGGAGAACAGGTGGATGGCAATGGAGGGATTTATGGGGGAAACGTCCGGCTAAGGCACAACGGAGAATTAGCTTAAAGTAATGATGCTCATAGTGGTGGTGGAACTTTTAGGGGGGTGAATTGGAGAAGAAGAGAGAATAAGATGAGGAATGGTGGAGCAGTTAGTGATGCACCCGTGGAGGGACGCCAGTGGGCCGGGGCGGCAGCATTGCTGCTAAGTGGCGAGGCAGATGCAAATGAGAGTGAGGGGTGCGTGAGAGGTTGAGAAGGAGAGATTGTGTAAAAAAAAGGAGAGGAAGAGCACACGATACCAGGGAAAAGGAAAAGGGTCGTGCATCTGTCTTTTTTCACTGTACTTCAAAAACGCCCACTATGAACAATTGCACGTGCAACTGTGTGTAGCTTTAGGAAATTTCGTACAATGGACTCCTTGCAGTGCATAGGTTTTCCCCTTTAAGCATGGCTTTGAACTTTTCTCAACTCTTAATACTTCTTATTTCTGCGCTTCCCTCAATTGTTTTCGCTATTTTCAAACTTTTCCCTTTGTTTTTCTTCCCTTGTTTTTTTTTTTTCCAAAGTAACAAAACTTGGGTTGTCTTCTAAGAAGCGCTTGTTTTACGTCTCAAGCTTGACCCTTACCTGTTTGTAGGGGGAAGTAGCATCGAGGAGGTCATAGGAGACCATCCTTTCTATTGGCTCGTAAGAAAATACAGTGCTTGAGCCTTGACTCATTCATCTTAAAGGTCGCAATGGCTTCTGTTCTAATTTCTATGGCTCCATAGGTAGACTTTAAAGACTTTGAATGGGCCTAACCACCTTAAGTGAAGCTTACAGGAAAACTTAAATCTTGAATTGATTAAGAGAACTGAATCATATTTTCGAAACTTTATCCTATTGATGGTCTTGTCATGCCACCTTTCCACCCTCTTTTTGTAGATTTAGAGCTTTTATAGGCATCTAAATGGATCTTCTCAAGCTCATTCGGTTGTAATAACCTCTTCTCCTCCATAGTCATCAAATCAAAGTTGAAATGCTTGATAACCCAATACGCTTTTCGTTCTAACTGGATGGGGAAGTGGCATGGCTTACCATAGACCAAACGAAATAGTGTGGTGCCAATGGGATTCTTGAAGGCAATGCGATAAGCCCAAAGAGCATTGCCCAACTTATCCGCCCAATCTTTCCTCAATCTTGCAACCGTTTTCTCTAGGACAGATTTAATTTCACGACTGGAGATCTCCATTTGCTAATAGTTTGAAGGTGGTAGCCAAGCTCATACCTATTATGTACTCCATACTACTTTAATAGGGCTTCAACTTTCTTTTTAATGAATGGTGTCCCATTGTCACTAATGAGCATCCTAAGGACTCCAAAGTGAGGGAAGATGACTTTCTTAATAAGTTTGGTCTTTACCCTGGAGTTATTGGTAGGGCTAGCTATAGCCTCCATCCACATGAAGACATAATCCATATCAACCAGGATATACTCATTACCTCTAAAGGATGGGAAGGGCCCCATGAAATCAATGCTTGATACTTCAAAAATCTCAACTTCAAGAATAAAATTGAGGGGCACTTCAGTCTCCCTTAACAAGTTCCCAATCCTTTGGTGGCGATCGCAAGCAAGAGCATAATGACAGACATCCTTGAAAAGAGATGGCAAAAACAAGCCCTCTTGGAGTACCGTAGTGATAGTTTTAGAGTTGCTAGCATGCTCTCCACATGGTAAATCATAGTAGTGGGAAATCACGCTCTAAATTTCCTCCTCAAGGAAGCATCATCTATGTTCCATAGTTTATATAGAAAGGGTTCTTCCCAAAAGTACAACTTGATGTCATGGAAGCACTTTTTCTTCTCATAGGAGATAGATAAAGAAGCAGCATCCTAGAGGCCAAATAGTTAACAATGTCTATAAATTATGGAGGCCCAACCAAAGAGATAGCAATGATGTGCTCTTCAAAAGAGTCGTTGTTAATGATTTCATGGCTCTCAACAATGAGTCTAAAAAGATAGGCAGTGACTACATTCTTAGTTGTATCCTTGCTTCAATTTGCAAATTGAATTCCTACAGAAGCAGGATCCATCGGATGCAACAAGGCTTGGACTCGTTTTTATCCAAGAGGTGCTTGAGAATCGAGTGGTCCGTGTACACAATGACCTTGAAATAGAGAAGTTAAAGGTTGCAGTTTCTCTATTGCACACATGATTGTGAACAACTCCTTCTCAGTGGTAGTGTAGTTTTGTTTAACCTCATCCAATGTCCTACTAGCATAGTATATCACACAAGGCTTCTTATCCTTCCTTTGTCCCAAAACTAACCCCACCACATCGTCACTGGCATCACATATGATCTTGAAAATAAGGTCCTAGTTAGGAGGTTGGATGATGGGGGTAGAAATCAATGCCTTCTTGATCCTGCAAAATGCCTTATGACACTAATCAGAAAACACAAGGGGGCATTTTTGGCAAGGAGTTCACTTAGAGGCTTGGCTATATTAGAAAATATTTGATAAAGTAGTGATAAAATCCTGTATGACTGAGGAAACTTCTAATCCCCTTTACTAAAGTTGGGAGGAGTAGTTGGTTAATAATCCTTATCTTAGCCTTATCCACCTCAATGCTCCTGTAGGAAACTATACGCAACAAAACAACTCCCTCTTGCACCATAAAGTGGCACTTCTCTCAATTCAATACAAGATTGACCTCTTTATAGAATACCTTTGTCAAATTTTCCAAGGACAATTCAAAGGTACTTCGATAGACAGAGAAGTCGCCCATGAACACTTTTATAATGCTCTCTATAAAGTCGAAAAATATAATAGTCATGCATCGTCCAAAAGTGACAGGGGTATTACATAACCCGAATGACAGCATTCGATATGCAAAAGTACCATAAAAGTAAGTAAAAGTAATCTTCTATTGATCACTTGGGTCGATAGCAATTTCAAAGAATCAAAAGTAGCCATCTAAGTAAAAAAAGTAGAAGTGTCCTGCCAACCTCTTTGACATCTAATCAATAAAATGGAGGGGAAAGTGGTCCTTCTAGGGGGTTTTATTTAGTTTTCTATAATCAATGCACATGCACCACCAGGTGACAATCCTAATGGAAATAAGTTCATCTTGTTCATTCCTAATAACATTTATACCCTTCTAGTTAGGGACCACTTAAGTTGGACTCACCCACTCACTATCTAAAATATGGTAGATGAATCTAGCTTCATGTAACTTAACAACCTCCTTTTCATAACCTCTTGCACAATAGGATTTAGACGCCAATTAGGTTACTTAAAGGGCTTATGACCATCATCAAGGTGAACTTGATGCATGTAGATTAAAGGAGTGATTCCCTTAAAGTCATCAATACTATAATCGATGGCACCCCTATGTCTTCTAAGAACATCCAACAGTTTTCAAGCTAGGGGTCATCAATTTTAGCATTGAAAATGATAGAAAATGTGGACTCATGGCCGAGGAATTCATACCCGGGATAGGAAGGTATAGGCCTTAGTTCTACCTTAGCCATATTCTTCTTTGTCTCCTTAGAGGCTTGAACCTTCAAATTAAGAACATCCTTGGGGCATTGCCTGTGTGCATAGGCAGTAGAGGCATTGAGGAGCCTTGCATATTCCTCCTTTTCCTTTGCTTCACCATCAATCACATCATGACCTATTAGAAAGACCTTAAGGGAATCATCTGTAGACTAATGAATCATGGTCTCTCTACTAATGGCTTGCTTCAAGACATCCATTCTGCAAGAGGAATTCTCCATAGTGGGAGTGATGATAGCTTGTGCAAGATTGAACTCCACTTTCGCATCCCTAAGAGAAAGTTTGCCATTTTTTATGCTAACCATAGCTCTTGCAGTATCTAGATACAGTCTCCTTAAGATGACAGGGATACACGTTTCCTCTTCCATTTGCATAACAACAAAGCTGTAAGAAATGAAGAACTTTCCTACTTGTAGGGTGATGCATACCAAACCCCAAGCTAACTGTTGGCTACACCCTCTACCACACCAAAGTCCAAGCAACTTTCTTTGGTCAAGATGGTTACCGCTCTAGCATTTCACTCGATTTTGACTTGGCGTTTCACCAACCAATCGATGTCCAATTGGGATGATATATGCTTCATTAGAAGTGTAGAGAGTTAACTTTGGGATTATTCAATAAAATCTCGAGTTATATTACATTTTGATTCCCTGAAGTGATAGAAACCACAACTCATGCAGTATTGGGTTTTCTCAGAAATTTTTTTGAATTTGGGTCGAGTTAAAATCCTACTAACGAAGCCCAAATGAACCAACCCCAAGTTTTTACTTAATCTAGAATTCATCCTTAATTAAGGGGGATACTACTACTATCTTTGAGATTAATTAGCATGGCCTGATTCTACACATACCAAGAAAGATTTGCCAAGTAACGGGGTCATCATTGGAGGTGTAGATCCTTCTAGAAGCCTCTTTGAAGGAAGGAGAAGAATCTTGGAAAAATACAGCTTAGCTTGGTTATAATTATCTTAATAATTTGATTTATTTTTCTAAGATAATTTGTAATCCTCTTGTTAGTACACTTATCCCAGTATTATAACAGCTAATGTCCCCTATTTTGGCTATTTATAGACCCCAGTACCTCCATGTAAAGTTAGCTAGAGTTGAATTATGAACCGAAAGGTAAATGGCCATTTTCTCTCACTAAAATCTCTACATCCTTATCTCTTTAATCAAGAGTGGTGATTAGAGTCTTTCCATTAGAATTCTTCTTTGGTGGCTAAGAGCCTTTAGGAGAGGAATTTAGTGGAAAGTAATTAAACTATCATTAGTATCTTACCTTGGGTGCAAACCTCACAATCTTATCGATTGATTAAGATTCAATCAAAGAGAAGCATCTTTTGGTGAGATTGTTTTCCTTATTATATTTTGATCTTAGGAGTTTGAAGATCCATCATTATCAAGTTGGTATCAGAGTTAGAGCTTCTTTTAGGTGATTATTGATTCAATCACCTCACTACCTTCTCATTTTCACCCAAAGAAAAAGTCTACACTTAGGCTCTTCAAAATTTTCCTTCATTAACCTACCTTCATCAACCATCATGAGTCTGCTAAGAACCCAAATTATAGCCCAACACAATCCTTCACGTAAACACATCCGTAAAATTTCACAAACACAAAAAGTCCGTCAAAAAATCACCCAGGTACAAATTTGGCACGGCCTGCTTGTGCTGATTGGCATGCCCGTGCCACCTTCTTTGCACTCTTATTCCTGTTTCAAAGATTTTGCATAACCACCCTGTGCTAGCAAGCACAATCGTGCCACTTCCAGTTTCCCAATTTCTAGTTCGTTCCTCCCGTAGCACGCTCATGCTTCCCTTTGTTTTCGTCCTTTTCCCTCTTTTCACCTTACAAACTACTACCAACCATGGTCAATAAGGGAGATACATCTCACTCTAAGGGAATTCCTCTCGAGCAAGCCCGTGAGATAGATGGGGCCATTGTTGAGTTTTAAGAGCAAGTAAGGAAGCTCAATTAAGAGCGTAAGCAAGCAAGGGGATCCTCAACACAAAACCTTATTGTCGAGGCTAGGATGTCAATCCTAGTGACATTGTATACTTTTCCTCTCATAAAGACTTTGATGATAAGGACAAAGGGTCTAGAAGAAGAAGGCATCTAACGGATGACCTTAGAGATCTCAAAGTGGAGGCTCCAGAATTTCATCGCAATCTTAACTCAGAGAACTATCTTAATTGGGCCAAGCCATTAAAAGGATCTTTGAGTTCAAAGAGTATAATGGTGAAAGGTCCTTCAAATTAGCCAGTCCTAAATTGAAGGGGTATGCTTCACTACGGCATGATCATTTAAAGAAGAGTATAGGAGCCAAATCCAAAATCAAAACTTGGTCCAAGCTCAAAAAACATATGGACAAGAGATTCCAGCCCCTCTTCTTACAAAAAAGAGATCTACCTCAAGATTACCTCTCTTAACTAAGGGAATCTAATAGTAGAAGAATAAATTAGGGAGTTTGAACTACTTCAAATAAGGGTTGGCTTAGATGAAAAGCCCAAACTCAAGATTCATGGGTTCATTAAGGGATTATCTCGTATCATTGCTAACAAGGTAGATCTACCACCTTACTTATCATTTGATGATGTGTACCACTTAGCTATCAAAGTTAAGAAGCAACTTAAGGGTCGAAAACCCTTTCAAACCACTTCCTTTATTCGCCCTCAAAGTACCCCAAAGGGTTATACCTCCTACGACAAAGTTGATACTACCCCTACACCTATCAAAAGCCCTTAACAAGGGTAAAGGGATTGGTAGTGAACCACTAAGGAGATTGGAGGGTTAAAAGTGTTCCAAATACGATGGTTATGGACACTTTCAAGAGGATTGTCCCAATCGAAGAACTATCGCCCTTCAAGATGTGAAAAAAATCTAAGACATTAAGGAAGCAACTAGTGAGAAGGAAACCAAGGATGAGGATCACACTTTGATCACTCCGAATATGGGTGAACTCTTAGAGGAATTAAGGGGCTCCTTGTGAACCAAGCCAATAGGAACAAATCTTTCATACCTAATGCACTATTGGAGGCAAGGTGTATGTGAGCTCATTATCGATGGAGCTAGTTGCACCAATGTAGCTTCCATAACACTCATTGACAAACTTTAATTACCTACCAAGGTATATCCCACCCCTTATTCTCTTCAACGGCCCAAGTAACGAAACAAAGTAACCTTTTCTAAGGAAGTTCTTATTGCATTTTCGATTGGTCCATATTATGGTGAGGTACTATGTGATATCCTTTCTATAGATGCATGTCACTTGTTACTTGGTAGGCCTTGGTTGTTTGATAATCATGTGATTTATGATGAACATGTCAATACATATGCATTCAAACATATTACTTTAATCCCACTACCTCCACCTAAACCCCTCAAATATAAATTGGGGAAAGGAAGTGAGAAAAGCCTATTTACGAGTGAAAAACGTGTGGATAAAACCATAAGTAAGAGCAAACCTTTATTTACCTTACTTATGACAGAATCGAACACATGCAAGGAAGTGAAACCTATGCATCCCCTTGCTCAATCACTCTTGAGAGAATTTGTGGATGTATTTCCCAATTATTTACCTCGAGGCTCTCTCCCTTGAGAGGAATTGAGCACCAAATTGATCTCCTACTGGGTGCTCCTTTTCCGAACAAGCCAGCCTATCAATGCAATCCTAGTGAGTTAAAATAACTACAAAGGCAAGTCTAAGAGTTGCTAGACTGTGAGTACATTAGAGAGAGCTTGAGTCCTTCCTCGGTTCCCACTATATTAGTACCTAAGAAAGATGGGACTTAGCATATGTGTATTGACTCTAGGTCCATAAACAACATCCCCATCAAGTATAGGTTTCCCATTCTTTGATTGGATGACATACTTGATGAGCTACATAGGTCCAAGGTGTTTTCCAAAATTAATCGTAGAAGTGGTTATCACAAAATTAGGGTGAAGGAGATGAATGGAAGATTGCTTTTAAGACCAAGTATGGGTTGTATGAGTGGCCTATGATACCTTTTAGTCTATCTAATACTCCTAGTATCTTCATAAGGCTTATGAATTAGGTCTTAAGACCATTCATTAGGAAATTTGTGGTGGTGCATTTTGATGATATCTTGGTGTGTAGTCGTGATGAGACATCTCATGTGGAACACCTCTTTAAAGTGTTCCAAGTGTTGAGACAACAAAAGTTATATGCCAAGCTTAGAAGTGTGAACTATTCACTCATCAAGTTATCTTTCTTGGCTATATTGTGTCTGGTGAGGGAATTCAAGTTGATGAATCTAAGGTTAAGGCTATTAAGAGTTGGCCTACTCTGACCTCTATCATGAAAGTTCAAAGCTTCCATGGGTTGGCCTCTTTCTACCGCCACTGCATCAAAGACCATACCTCCATTATGGCTCCTTTCATCGAATAGATGAAGAAAGGAAACATTGAATGAACAAAAGATGCCCAAAGGACCTTTGAAACAATTAAGGAAAGGCTATGTTCAACTCCTATCTTAACTCTTTCCAACTTCAATCTCCTTTTTGAAGTGGAATGTAATGCTAGCGGCGTTGACATTGGGGCGGTCCTCACCCAAGCCAAACGGACCTTGGTGTACTTTAGTGAAAAGTTGAGTGGCCCCAAACTTATCTACTCCACTTATAACAAAGAGTTTTATGCTATCATTCTAGCTCTTACCCATTAGAGTCATTATGTCAAGCCAAAGCCCTTTGTGAAACATTTGGATCACAAGGCCTTACCTTTTATCAATGGGCAAGCCAAGCTCAATTCAAGGCACGCAAAGTGGGTGAAACTTCTCCAATCACTTTCTTTCACTTGTAAGAAAAAAGATGGCAAGGAAAATATGGTGGTCAATGCACTCTCAAGAAGATATACTCTCCTATCTGCTATAGAGGCCAAAATCTTGGGATTTTACACCATCCAAGAACTATACAAGGAACATGAAGATTTCTAAGGAATCATGGCAAACCCCAAGGATCATGACTCCTATACCTTGAAAGATAGGTTTCTCTTCAAGCACAACAAGTTATGTGTTCATAGGGGATCTCTAAGGGACTCACTTGTAAGAGAGGCGCGTAGCATGCATGAGGAGGTCATTTTGGCATTAATAAAACAATTGAGATCTTAAAGGAGCACTTTTATTAACATCGGATGGTGAGCGATGTCCATAACATTATTTCCAAATGTACCATATGTCATAAGGCCAAGAACACCTTTCATCAAGGGTTTTATACTCTATTTCCAACATCAAATATCCCTTGGGAAGACGCAAGTATTGATTCCATTTTGGGGCTACCAAGAACTGGAAGGGGGAAGACTCAATTATGGTTGTGGTTAACCGGTTATCTAAAATGGCCCACTTTATTCCATGTCATAAGAGTGATTATGCTTCTCACATTGTTCATCTATACTTCAAGGAGTTCATCAAGCTACATGGTGTGCCAAGGAGTATTGTCTTTCTGATAAAGACACGAAATTCCTTTCCCATCTTTAGAGGTGTTTATAGAGATTGTTGGGAACCAAGCTCTTATTTAGCACTACTTACCACCTCAAACCAATGGGTAAACGGAGGTTGTCAACCGGGCTCTATCTACTCTCCTTAGGGGATTACTAAGCAAGAACATCAAGGAATGGGATTTAAAGCTTCCTCATGCTAAGTTTGCTCATAACCGGGCTCCTACTTATGTTACATCCCATTATCCCACATATCATAGGGTCAGCTTTTGAGGTCCAAGAGAGAGATATAGAAATAAAGAAGCTCCATGAGCGAATGCAAGCTTATATAGAGAAGGTCAACGCCTCTTACAAGATTAGAGCAAACAAGTATCAAAAGCCCATGGTTTCAAACTGGGAGATTTGGTTTGGTTATACCTAAGGAAGGAAATATTTCCTTCTAGGAGGTAAAACAAACTCATGGCTTGAGGAGAAGGCCCTTTCATGGTACTTGAAAGGATTAGGAACAATGCCTAAAAATTGGAGTTACCGGGAGACGTAAAAGTGAGAGCCACTTTCAATGTGGGTGACTTAGCTACTTACATGGAGGGTGACTTTGAGGATTTGAGGAAAAATTCTTCTCAAGAGGGAGATGTTAATGTATACCAAGCCCCAAGCCAACTCCTGGCTACATCCGCATCCACACCAAGGTCCAAGCCAACTTTTCTTGGTTAAGATGGTCAATGCTCCAACATTTCACTTGGTTTCGACTTGGTTTCTCACCAACCAATCGATGTCCAATTCGAGCAATCTATGTGTCATTGGAAAGCTTGGACAGTTAACTTTAGGATTATCTAGTAAAATCCCAATTTAGGTTCCATATTGACTCCCTGAAGTGCTAGAAACCACAACTCATGCAGTGCTCATTTTTGTCTGAAAATTTGTTGGATTTGGGTTGAGTTAAAATCCTACCTAACAAAGCTCAAATAAAGATACCCTAAGTTTTTATGATTCCCTAACATGTCTGCTATAGCATAATGAGCTAAAATTTGGCATTGGTTTCAAATATTGAGAGAAATGACCTAAATATATGGGGTGTGTATAAAATTTTAGTTTTGGAGTAATCTAAAATTTATCCTTAATTTAGGAGGATACAATCGTTGTTTGTAGGATTAATTAGCATGGGGTGATTCTACACATACTAAGATAAATTTTTTAATTGGTAGAGCCCCTATTGGAGGTGTAGAGGCTTCTCGAAACCTTATAGAAGAAGGGGGAAGAATCTTAGAAGAATGCAGCACACCTTGGTTGTAATTATCTTAGTAATTTGATTTATTTTCCTAAGATGATTTTTAATCCCCCTATTGGTACACTTACTCCTCTACTACAACAACTAATTCCCCCCCCCCCCCTTTGGGGTATCTATAAACCCCATTACCTCTATGTAAACTCTGCTTGAGTTGAATTATGAATTGATAGGAAAATGGCTATTTTCTCTCACTAAAGTCTCTACATCTTTATCTGCTTAATCAAGAATGGTGATTAGAGTCTTTCCATTAGAATTCTGCTTTGGTGGCTAAAAGCCTTTATGAAAGGAATTTCATGGAAAGTAATTAAATTATCATTGATATCTTAACTTGAGCATAAACCACAAAATCTTATCGATTAATTGAGATTCAATCTAAGAGAAGCATCCATTGGTGTAATTATTTTCCTTGTTATATTGATCTTAGGAGTTTAAGGATCCATCATCATCATAGAGACACATCTTTAAGAGTACTAGGGGGTATTTCACAGACTGATCATTAAGCTGGTAGTGAAATAATTGTGGGTTTTAACTCACCCACATGAAGCTTCATGCAGATGGAACATAGCATAAGACTCACACTAGGCCCAAGATTACAAGGGGCTTGACTGATAGCTACATCCCTAATAGAACTAGGGGTGGAAAAGGTAGTAAGATCTAAAAACTTAGAAGGGAGTTTATTATGAATAATAGTAATACACTCCTCAGTAATGGACACTGTAGCATTCTCAAGTAACTTCCTTTTGTTAGAGAGTAAGTCTTTTAAGAATTTGGCATAAGAGGGCATGTCTTTGATGGCCTCCACAAACGGAATGTTGTTGTGAAATGTCTTCAACAGCTCTATGAACCTCCCAAACTTTTGCTTATCTCTAGCCTTTACCAAGCTTTGAGGGTATGGAACAGGAGACTTGTAAGGTGTTACAGGGATGAAGTACCCTCAGCTGGAACTTTGCCCTTCTCAGATGATCATGTTTGCATTCAGTCTCGCTCTTATCCTTGCTCATGGCTATTTAAGGATCCTCTAACTCTTTCCCACTCCTCAAGGTGATAGTGTTCATTTAACCCTTAGGGTTTGTCTCTGGCTGACCTGGTAGATGTCCTTAAGGTCTAGAAAGATGACTTACTTTTCATGCTATCTATATAGTCTGAGTCTCCATTATATTGTTATGAGTAGACATGGTCTCGAACTTTGAAGTCAACTAGCTAACTGACTCATTAAGAGCTTTATTAGGCTTACTTTAATTCTGAATGAAGCGCTCCATAAGACCCTATAAGTTGGACTTTTGTTGATGGAGCTGAGGAGATGGATTGTAGAAAGCTCTATATTGAAACCCTAGGGATTGAGGGGCATTAGGTGGTAAAGGGTTGTTGTTCCTGTGGGGAAATTTAGGTGATTTCTCCATCCAGGGTGAGTAATGGTTGTTTTAAGGCTGTGGGTTGTAGTTGGGAAGGGCATTGTCATGTTCAACTTCTTGGAAATTATTTTGGCAATCAGAATCCATATGTCTCTTAATACCATAAATCTCACAGACAACTCATACCTCACAAATTATGTTTGAAGAAGTCCCTAGAATAGGGGTACTTAGTCGATCAAACCATTGTGTAAGTTCATCCACCTTGCTAGCTAGAAGATGCACCGTATCAACATCATATTTGCCACCACTCCTTTTCAAACTAGTGCTCTCACTAGACCGATGGTAATTATTGGAGGTTATCTCCTCCAATAAAGCTTTGGTCGGTTCTATGGACTTTGCCATGAGAGCACCTCCTGCAGCGGCAACTATTAACATCTTTAGTGACTGGTTTACTCCATTATAGAATGGCTAAACTACAAGCCAATCGAGGATGCCATGATGAGGGCACTACGACTAAAGATCTTTGACCCACTCTCATGCTTCATATAGGGATTCCCTATAAAATTGGGTAAATGAGGTGATATCTGCCCTCAACCTCATGATCTTCCTAGGGGGAAAATATTTCCTAAAGAACGCTTTGGAGAAGGCATCCCATGTAGTGAAAAATTTTAGCTCCTCATTCTGCAACCAGTCATTAGTTCTATCCTTCAATGAGAATGGAAAGAGCCTTAATCAAATAGCATGAGTAGACACCCCATTGAGCTTGATAGTATCGCATTTCATAAGGTAATTGCAAGGATGCACATCCACCAAACTGGTCCTTCCACAAACGTGACCAAAGTCAGTCAGAGCTTGAAGTTGTTGGCTTCAATTACCGGGCTTATAATTGATAAAGTGACACCAGACGCTTATGGTAGGGCATGATCTAGCAACACGTTATTTTGTCTCCCGACCATCACAACTTTTGCTTTCTTTTTCCTTCTTATGCCACTTTGCCTCAGTACAGTCGCTTTGATCTCAAGATCAAAAGGAACAAGGTTTAGACTCCCTTGGCTACGTCTGTGCATACAAAGGAGGAATCAAACCAAGCATAAGCAGGTGCAAATAAGTATTAAGGAAAAAAAATGAAAAACTATCAAAAGAAAAAGAAAAACCTAGTACACAGTGTTTGAATTAGTTTTGATATTGAAAGGAATAAGCTCCCTGGCAATAGTGCCAAAAACTTCTGATGCAAAATTACCGCAAGAGCATGATGTCAATGTAGTTAGTAACAGCAGGTATGGGTCGCATCTACAGGGAACTTACATCAACCACTAGAACTAATTTTAACACTCAATCTAGGTAATAGTTCACATAGAGAGAAATAAACTAATACTAATTAAAACACATGGATAGTGACAAGTTGAACTGAGTACGGAAAGTAAAAACCTTAGGTTGAGATTCAACACACTAATATGCCGAACGATCAATCGTTAAACCTATGGAACATGCTCATACTAGTGGTTGGAGCACACATATTACAAACTTAGCGCCCATCCATGCCCTCTTTCGAAGATCATTAGACTAGCCAAATTACTCTAATAATCTATTTTCATGAGACTAGAAATAAAGAGGCTATAAGATCATTAGACAAGCCATATTATGGGCTAAGAGCAACTCGAGAAAGAAATTCATCCTCTAATCATATTAAAAACAACCATTGTAAAGCATGGAGTGATTAACATGATTATTGCGAAACCTAAAAAAACAATAACAAAAAGAAAGAGAGAATTGAGAAACAAACTTGGATTAAATTATAGCAATATGGGCAAATTGATCCTCTATTTCGATGATTTTCAATAAAGAGTATATTAAATCTCTTTAATAGACTCTAAACACTGCTCTAAGGAAGTACGTGCCAGATAAACCAAAAAAAAATTATCTCTAATCAAGTCTGAAAGAAACTTAAGTATTGCAAAAATGGAGAAAATGCACAGTCCTGCATTGACACATGGGCAACCATACATTTCCCAAAATTCACATAGAGCATGGGTATGAACTTTTGCTAACTGCCACTGTGTAGCCTCAGGAAAGTTATAGGAAAATGCATGGTTGTCCCTCCACGCACAGTCAACATGCACTTCTTTAGCTTTTTCAATCTTCATCAAACTTCTTTTCTTTCATAGAAAACATCCCCTTGACCTTCCTCTCTTATCAATACTTATGAATTTCTCATTTTCTTGGCAAAGATCCCCAAAATAAGATAAACACATCTATAAGCTCCATATGAACCAAATAAAGCTAATTTGAACCCCTTTTTATTGTAATTTATTATAGAAATATGAGGGGAAAGGGCCAAATAGGGGGCTAAACGAGGTCCAAATAAAATTTTATCAGGAACTTGTGTGTGGTGGCCAACCCTCACCTCACAACACTAACAAAACCAAGTTCAAAGGAATTCAAAAAGCCCAAAGAAAACAGCGTAACAAAAACCCCACAAGAGGCTTCTAAGCCTCGAATATGGGATAAGGAAAAGGTATGAAAAAGAAAGCTAGTTGATGCCATTATGTCCAATAATCCCCCATTAATGACATACAGACTAACAAAAAAAGGATTTGAGTAAATGAGAGGTTGCCTACTTAAGTATCAATATCTTTCGATTGAATTGATTCGTAGTGAAGTAGGTCAGCAACCGAGTCTGTTCAATGAACAAATCTTAAACTTGATAGACCCTGGTTGAGACCCCACAACACATATCATCCCTTAAGGTCATTGTGTATTTCATGATAACAAACCTACATCTTTTAAGGCCATGCGCACAACTCAGGTCCTATAAGTGCTCTAAACAGACAACCTGGAGTCTCCATAGAAGGCGACCGAACCTTCACACTAACGTAGGTAATTCCATCAAGTCCATCTCAACATGGACCACCATAATTGTAGCTATGGAATCATTAAGAGCATAATGTTGCTTAACGTCACATATAGCAAGTGGTGAATCAGATTCATCAAGTGCGTCTCAATGGGACCGCTCTAAGGGGCTATGGATCCATTAAAAGCTTAAGAGATCAACCTGTCAGAAGCACTACTGTATGCCACAGCGATGGCGATGTAGTGCATATTAAGGCTAATATAGCTTCATTTGACCATATGTAGGTATTGACCACACTACCTCAATCCATGGACTTTAGTCTCATCCCCCTTGACGTCTTGAGAACGATTCACCTGATCGAGCCCTTAGTTAGTGGATCTACTAAATTTCGCTTGGATCTCACATATTCAAATGACGCTATGTTTCAGTAACTTTTTCACTGCACTTGTCTAAAGCAAATGTGTTTGTTCTTTCCACTATACACATTGTCGTGTGCGACTCTGATTACTGCCTCTCAATCACATTAAAGGGAAATAATTATAGGTTGCCTCCCCTATATAGCTCCTCTATCTAAGTTAAAAACATAAGTACTAGTAGAACTAATTTCAAGAGACCCAATTTTCATCACAAAATCCTTTTGACATGGTAAGAAACTTATTCAAAATGCAAATATCAGTCCATAGTACCTCTTAAGTACTTAGGAATTGAAACAACTCATCCCAATGTACTTTATTAAAGTTATGGGTATAATGACTCGAACTACTAACTCATAAGCAATGTTAAGTCAAGTATAGTTCATAAGAAACATCACATTTCCTATGATTTTAGCATACTAAGCTTGAGAAACACTAGACCCCTTATTATTTTTAAGATGTATGCTAGGATTATAACTAGTTCTAATAGGAGTCACATCAAAATCGTTAAATTTCTTTAATACTTTCTCAATACAATAAGACTTTAAAAAAAAACCCCATCATTTTTCTTTCTAATCTCAATCCCAAGATAACATTTGCTTCTCCTATGTCCTTCATATGAAAGTGATAAGACAACAACTTTTTGGTCTTATTAACAACATGCACATTAGTCACAAAGATCAACATGTCATCGACATATAGACATATAATCACACAATCTTAACCAATCAATTTTGAATACACATAGGAATCAAAGGTGTTCGCAGTAAACCCATGTTATACCATTCTGCTACAAAACTTTTAATACGACTATTTAGGGGCCTGTTTAAGGTCGTAAAGGGGTTTTCTAAATTTACAAACTTTATACTCCTGCTCAAGAACCATGCATCGCTTAGGTTGGGACATATAAATCTCCTCTTCTAGGTCACTATTAAGGAATGCTATTTTCATGTTCATCTAATGCACAACAAGCCCATGGATAGCAGCTAAGGTGAGTAGAGTCGTAATGGTGGCAATTTTGGTCACAGGAGTAAGTGCTAAAGTAGTCAATTCCCTTATTTAAGTCAAATCCTCCAATCACTAGTTTGATTTTGTATTTATCTATTGAACCTCCAGGTATTAGCTTTTTCTTAAAGATTCATTTACTACTGCTAAGCCTACAACCATTTGGTGAGTCAACCAATTCCACCATAGAGTCTAACTCACTTTTGATGGCTTTTTTCAAAGAACTAGCATCTATGGACCTCATGGCCTATGCATAAGTTTTTGGATCTTCTTTAATAAAGAAAGCAGACATTGGTTTATAAGTCAAGAAATTAACAACGAAATCTTCAATAAAAAAGGTAGTAAGAAAGTCAAGACCAAAACTAGTCTCAACTTTGCATCTCTTACTCCTCCTAGGTTCATCAACTAAGTCTCTAACAATAAACCTAAAAGCATGTATACTCACATTGTCATGTAAATGTATGGTTTCATGCACAGCAGTAGAGACATTCTTTTTCAAAGGAAAAATATGCTCAAAGAATTCTGCATCCCTAGACTCACAAATAAAGAAGTCATTCAATGACATACACCTATATGTAACACTGTTTTAGGCGTAACCAATAAAAACATAATCGAAGGTCTTAGGACCGATGCTTTCCCGTTTGAACTCACGCAGGGGAATTTTAGCCAAACACCACCACACCTTAAGAAACTCGAGTTGGGGATGTAGCCTTTCTATAGTTTATATAGGGTCTTGTCTAACTTCTTACAGGATACTTTATTACAAATGTAGCAGGCAGATAAAATAGCTTCCTTCCATATGTTATTAGAAAGCTGCGAACTCAAAAGCATGGTATTCATTATTTCTTTAATGGTTTTGTTTTTATGTTAGGGTATCCCATTCTGTTGAGGAATATTGGGTGCACTAATGTTATTTATGATACCATTTTTCTCACAAAAGACTGTCAAAGAGTTAGTCTCATATTCTTCACCCCCATCGATTATAAGTCTCTTAATGGTTCGGCCCCGTTCGGCTTCAACTTCTGTATTGTATTTCAAAAACATATCCTCAGCCTCATTTTTGGAACTAAGAAGGCGTACTTTGGTATATCTAGAGCAGTCATCTACAAAGGTGATGTAATACCTTTTAGCCCCTTTGCAGACTGTGTTTTTGGAAGTTTGTTAGGTCTAAATGCACTAGTTCTAGCAGTTCTATTTTTCCACTAAGGACAAGTTTGAAGTTTTTTGGGACATATTTTGCTTCCACACACACATAGGACACTTAGAAAAATGATCAACATTCGCAGCCAGAATTAAGCGTAGATTTTTAAGTCGTTTTATGTCAGCAAAATTAACATGACCTAATTCACCATTCCACCAATCACCATATTCAACCATATAAGTAGTAACTAGAAGCAATTCCATTGATAATCTCAGAAGCAAGATTAAGTACAAACAAACTCCATTTTAGGTATCTCTTCACGACAAAGACCATTATGAGAAATAACTACTTTGTCATCTCCAATAGCGACTTTTAGTACGGCTTTGTTAAGTATACCAAAACTAAGTTTCTACAAAGGGAAGACACATAAATACATTGCTAAAAGACACTAATTTACCAAAAGTAAATTTAAGAAGAATATTCCCTTTACCCATAACTCTAACAATCACAGAGTTTCCCATGTAGGCGCATCCACCATTTGCAACATCTTCAAAGTCCTCTATAAGTTTTTTGTTAGCGCAAAAGCACCCTGAATCTCCAATATCATATATCCATTTAGTGATGTTTACCCCCAGGTTTGCCTCTTCGACCACAACACACAAATGATTTCAGTGTTCTCAGCATGGTTAGCCTAGGCTTTAGGTTGTCTGATAGACTTCTAGTTTGTCTAGGGATTCCTTTTGCAAAGTGGTCAGTGGTAATCTTTATGCCTGCAGCTTATCATAGATATAGCACAACCCCTTTGGTTTCTGGATCCTATTGCTAAACCTATTTTGGTGCCTAGGATGGCTCGGCTTTTGGTTCTTCTTACCTTTTCCTTTAAACTTCTCTTTATGTGTAGGCACAGTAAATTCAACTAAGTTAACTTTAGAATAATATAAAGAAAGGGAAAATTTCTTATGATTTAGTTGATTCCTGTAATCACTCGAGGATAGTGAAAATTTCTTAATCAGCTCACTAGCCTTTATTATCTCACACACATGCATGTTTTTGTTCAAAACTTCAGCACACAGGTTCTCATAGAGATTAACCTTCTCAATGGTTGGTTTGTCATCAATAATCCAGAATCACAGTCATTCACCAAACACGTACTTCTTCTTTTGAGCGCCATCAGCTCTATATGTGACCTCCAGTTTCTCCCATATGAACTTCGTGGATTTGAGGATGACAAACAAATCAAACAGGGGGTTAGTCATATAGTTTTGTAGATGCTCCTTGACCATTTTATTGTCTTTCTTAAATTTTTTCATGGTTGCTCAACAGGTTTAGTTTTATCTTTGTCAGTTTCATCAACAAAAGCAAATGTGGTTTTAGATGCATTATTCTCTTCAGTTAGGTCATAGAACAGCACATAGTCAATATCTAATTGTTCACAGAAAATTAGAAGTTGTTACAACCAACTTCTGTAGCTAGCTCTGTCCAGAGGTTCACGTTTTGAGAGGTATGGGAGGGCTTTGTCAATCGTGAAAGCCATTAATTTGTAAATGACATGAAATTGCCTTCAAACTATAAGAAAATAAAAGAAAATCAATGGAAGAGACATAAGCAAGAGAGAGTTGTGAAGTGGAGAACCACTACCTTGAAAGCAATTTCGGCTCGACCGCAGTGTGAGTCGAAGCAGTCGATCACTCCCTAAGGTTCATGCAACGAGCCTCTAAATGCGTGCATCACGACCAAAAGCTTTGAATATGCAAGATGGTAATTGCCTAGAGTACTGCAGGAGATAATAGTAGAGGAAGAGAGAAGAAAGGAAGAATTTTTTTTGTGTCTAGTAGCAGCTTCAGGAAGGCTGGTATTTGTAGGGGAAAAAAAAGTTGTTGGAGAGTGAGAAAAATCTACTGAAACAGAGACATTATCGTTGAAGATCAGGGATAACCCTTGACTACATCCATTGGTCATGATTAGAGGAAAATGCGGAGAAAAATTAGCACGAAACCGTTGACTATTATGTCAACAGACAAAAAATAAAAGAATTTTCCTTTAAAAATTTAGCAGACAAGAAAAGCCCATAACCATGGACCACGGCGGTGTTGTAGCCAGACTGGATCGGATTGGGCTAGACTGGGGTGGGCGGGTGGCACGCACGTGTGTAGTGATCAACCCTTACCCCATAACACTAATCAAACCAAGCCCAAAGGAATTCAATAATGCCAAGGAAAATGGAGTAACAAAAACCCTACAAGAGACTTTTAATCCCCTTATGTGGGACAAGGAGAAAGCATGGGAAAAAAAGGCAATTGTTGCCATTATATCCAACAGGAAACATCATAATGCCCATCACTTATTCAACAAATTTCAATAATTATTTTGTAATTTATGCTTGAGTTTTCTTTTCTTTTTTTTTCAGGTTTCTTTTAATTCTCTTTATAGCTACATTTCATATTCCATTGCTCAAACGCCGAGTAGACAAGATGAGTTTTTATTGATTCTCTTGAGTTGGCTGTGATTATTTGACATCATTTTTAAAATTAATCATATACAAGAACTTCTAAATTGATAAAGACAAGGTGATGTGTTTGATAGAAACTTAAATTGATCCCTCTTTAACATTTGTTGGTCATTTATTTGCACATAAGATGTTATGCATAAATTTGCACTATCTATATTATAATTGGGATATATGAAGATGAAGTTTATTGCATTTCTACGAATAACATTGATAGTCATACTTTTACATGTAGGACAACGACTGTATATAAATTATATCATGGTCCCAAACTATAAATCTAAGATCATGACATCCTCTCTTTTTCCCCCTTGTTAATTTGCCCACTAAATTCACTTCATGTTTCACAAGAATACCATAAAGTAGTGTCACACCCATGCTCTATGTGTAAGGGCTATCGATATTACATCTCCACATAGGGGAAAAATACAATGGCTACAAATTGTGTTTGTTAGGCACTTGGAATTGTGTAGTCTGCAAAGAAGGAAAAAACAAGAAAATTAGAGTTACAAAAGCAAGAATGGTGGCATGAATTGGAAAGAGCATTCAACATGAGCACAGGAATTTATCAAGTGATATTTTTTTGATAAACAAAATCAAAACATTGATGTACAATGATCTAAATTGAATTTTTCTTCAAAAATTTAATTAGTTAAATCAATGAACATTTACTTAATAAGAGAAGAAGCCGAATTAAGATAAGCCTCCTTTAAGCTCACAATGCATTTATTAATATGTTTTTGCTAAAAGACAAAAAGAGATTGGTCCATTGGTATGTTTACCATGTTATATTTGGGCCTACCTGAGTATTTCTATGTTCTAAATATGTTATGATCCTAAGCAAATATTGGCATGCTAGTATTGCTTAATTGATTTTATACACGTTGCCATAATCTCTTTGACTTGGCTTGGTATTCAAATTTGAATATGTGATCCTTATGATATTATATTTTTATGATTCAAATTTGATTATGAAGATTATGAATGATTACATATTACATATTTTTTACGAAAGATTATAATACATTTTTCATAGCGGCTTATTTGATTAGTTGTAAATTTGGAATGTAACCATTTCTATGAATATGGCCAAGTTTGAAAAGCTAAACTATTGAATCTTCAAGGACCTGAAATGAACTTCAAGGGCTTGAAATATGCTAAAAATGATATTTTCCTTCTTGGATGACAATAGCTACTTACCTTCAACGAAACCAACAACTATATTCTATTGACTATAAACATTAAAGCTTTTGAAGCTTGGAGACACACAAGCGAAGAACAAGAACTAATAGTCACACCTATAAATATCACTCTCTTGTTCACTCATTTATTAAGTTACATTGTTCAAATTGTAATTGGGTAGGATAATTAGAGTTAAAGGGTCAATCCTACCAAGCCTTGTTGAAGTGTCAACTTGTGACCTAGCATTTAGAGCATGGTACTCTAAAGTTGCGTAATCCCTTCTAACAAACTGGATTACTCGTAGAGGTAGGGAAGTGTAGGCGGGAACTAAGCCTAGTTGAGGCTCAACATTGTTAAAAAATACACATGCTTGGTCTACATTTAATTTTTTGCATTTTATTTTGATTAATTTATAACTTTGATAATTGCCCTATTCACCTTCACTCTAGAGTAATTCTGTAGCATTTGAGTCTTCAATTGGTATCAGAGCTAGACCAACTTTATTTTGATTTTATTGTCTAGTGGGAAACAATCATGGGCGCCACCAGAGATGACTATTATGATCAAGGTCGTTCTACTAATAGACGTCCTTTATTTAGAGGCTTAACTTCTCTTATTGGAAAATCTTGATGTAGATTTTTACAAAATCGAAGATAATGAGTTGTGAAATATTGTAACCAATGGTCCATGTGTTCCAATGATTAACATTGATGGAAAAGTTATGGAAGAGATAGAAGAAAAATACAATCAAGTTAATTTTGTGAAACTTTCAAAAAATTATTAAGTCATGAACATTATGTATTGCGATTTAGATGCCAAGGAAAACAATCATTTTGTGCATGTAAATAGTGCAACAAATATAGGATGAGTTGGTGATGACATATTAAGGAATGAGTGAAGTGAAAGAAATGATGATTAGCATGCGCATCTACTAATATGAATTATTCAAGATGGAAACAAATGAGTGCATTAAAGCGATGTTCACCTGATTCATGGATATAACCAACAACCTCAAGTCACTTGACAAGGCCTATGCCAATAAGGAGATGGTTAAGAAAATTCTCCAATGTCTTCCTGAGAACAAAAATGAGGTCCTAAGTTCACCATAATCAAGGAAGCTTAACACTTCAAAATGCTAGCCTTGGATGACCTACTCATGAAGCTTTTTACAAATGAAATTCATCTTAAAAAAGACGAAGAAGAGATTTAAACAAAAAAGGAAGTGGCCTTCAAAACGACAAGTGATGATTTCTACTTTTCAGAAGATAAGTCAAGTGATGAAGATAAGGAATCTATGACCATGATTATTCGTGGACTGAAAAAGATGTTTAAGTCAAAGATATTCGATCCCCAAAAATTCTATAAAAAGGGTCTAAATAGGAATGAAAGATCTTGAAAAGGTAGAAAATTCTTTTAATAACAGTGAATCTAATATAGGTCCTTGTTCTGGTTGTGAATGGCGATGGCATGTCGTGAAAGATTGTTCAATCTTAAGAAAGTAGGAAAACGAAAGCGAAAGGCTAAGAAAGAGTTCAAGAAAACAATGGTAGCCACATAGAGTGATAGCAACACAAGCAATATTGATGAAAATGAAGATCGTGTAGTCTTGGTCTCATGGACAAAGCAGACCAAGTTCAAGAAGAAGACACCAAGTGTGAGTGCTCGAATGAGGTAGATTACTTTGTATTTCATAAGTACTCTAGAAATGAATTGGCTCAAGCCTTGGTTAATTGCATTGAATGTGAGAAAAAATATTTGTCCAAGATAAAATCTTTAAAGAAAGTCATTCGAGACCTATCATTTGAAAAAACACTTTACAAAAGTCAAATGATGAACTTCATATTAAAATTGATACTCTGGAAAGAATGAAGTAAGAAGTTCAATCTAAATGTAAAGGTTTTGAAAAATTGGTTTTGAAGTTTTCAAAAGGATAAGAAAATTTGGACAAATTATTAGGCTATCCATGTCATTCAATAAAGGAGGTATTGGGTGTGAACCTTCAATGAAAAGAAGGTATATAAGAACTTCTTTGTTCAATCAATGTTCCAAAGCAAATCTCATGTTACAAGCAACTATTGCCTGAAGAATGGCCTTATGTCGTATTCATGTCCTCTTCGGAAATCTAGCCCTAAGTTGGCTCAAGTTTGGGTACCGAAAAGTGCGAATTCGCCAAATGTGAATTGAAGGAAAAATCCTCTCTTAGTACTAATAGGTTTCTTGAATTTTTATTGGTCAAAATTATGAATAAGTTGTTGACTATCCTGTTTTCAAGGCCCTCAAATACAATTCAAGACCTTGAAAATTAGGCAGAAGCTAGTATGTTACTGTCTGTAAATAACTAAAAGTCAAGGGCTTGATTTTTATATCACCATCTTGAATAATGATAATATTTGATTCTAAGTAAAGCCAATGTGATGCTATTTTGCATGATCTACTTCCTGAGGCATTTTGATTTCAAAATTTTGAAGTTCAATTTACTTAATTATCTTTTGAATGTGAGCATGATTAATATTCCATCATATTCTATGCTATTATGACATGTGATTATTTTATGCATAGATGATATCTTGTATGTGATCTTTTTTTTCTTGGGTATATAATTGTTTTGATCTCTAGTAACTACATACATGATATTGCTTACTTCTATAATGAAAGAATTGTATTACTTGATTATTCTACTATAACTTTGATTTATTCTTGAAGGGGGAGAATTGTTGTACTAATGCTTTTATATGTTGATCCCTTGTAATGCTCCAGAGAATATCAAGTCAATGCATGCATGATTTGATCAAAATGTTAGTGTTTAATCCCATGTGTTATCTATATGAGTGTTATAGATTGAAGGCACACATCTTTATATATCATTGATTTGTCAAGGGGAAGCTATATGTGTTTGCCATAATTTTCTACATGCTTTGACTTTTCTTTCATCTTCTTGTGATAACTTTTTTGTGAAACACAAAAAAGGGGGGAATATGGTGAACTTTCATGGTATGCTATTCAAAATTGTATGGATATGTTATTTTTATCTAGTTTTGTCTTCCATCAACAAGGATGAGATTGTTAACTTCCTTTAAGCTCACAATGTGCTTAATAATATGTTTTGATGAAAGTCAGAAAGGGATTGGTCTATTGGTATTTTTATCATGCTATATTTGGCCCTACCTTAGTATTTCTATTGTTTAAATATGTTATGATTCTAAGCAAATATTGGCATGCTAGTATTGCTTAATTGATTTTATATAAGCTGCCATAATGTATTTGAGATGGTTTAGTATTCAAATTTGAATATGTAATCTTTATGATGTTATATTTTGTAATTCAAATTTGATTATGCAAGATTATGAATGATTATGTATTGCCTATTTATTATAAAAGATATTATCAAGATATTATTGTCAGTGGCTTATTTGATCAATTATAAATTCGGAATGTAACTGTCGTCGTGAATGTTGGCAAAGTTTGAAAAGATAAACTGTTGAATCTTCAAGGGCTTGAAATCTGTTAAAGATGATATTTTCCTTATTTGATGATGATAACTACTTACCTTGGAGGACACCAACGGCCATGTTTTGTTGACTATAAATATTGGAGCTTTTGAAGCTTAGAGAACAATTGAAGAGCAAGAACTAAAATCCACACTTGCAAATATCATTTTCTTGTTGATCTAATTTATTGGGTTGCATTGTTCACATTGTAATTTGGTGGGATAATTAGAGTTGAAGGGTCAAGTCTACCAAGTCTTCTTAAGCGTCAACGTGTGACTTGAAATTTAGAGTACGTAGATGTACTCTAGGGTTGTGTAATTCCTCCTAATAAAATTGGATCCTAAAGTTAGGGAACTTTAAGAGGGTCTAAGCTTGGTTGAGACTCATCCTCCTTAAAAAATGCTCATGTATTGTCTAAATTTACTTTTCTACATTTTATTTTGATTATGTTGTAGCTTTGGTCATCACCTTATTCACTTGCCCGTAGGCCAATTCTACAGCTGTTGAGTCTTCCATTACATATGTTTTGTATTTTTAGGACTATATAGGATGATATTTGTCTAGATGCAACATATCTCACTGTGTATTAAGCATGTGTTATTCTTATTTTACGAACTCGTTTGTGAAATGACTTTGTTTTTTATTACTAGGATTATATTTGATGATATTTTTGTAGAGGCAACATGTCTCCCTATATGTTATGCATGTGTTATTCTTATTTTTACTAACTCTTGTCCGCTACATGAACCACAACAAAAAGAAAATTGCGTAACACAAGCTCATTTGGAAATAAACTTAACTACCATTCATTCAACGTACTTGACACATTGAAAAAGATTAAAATACAATGGATCTCATGAGATACTTGGTGAGACTTATTTTCTTTTATACCCCACCTCATAATAACTTGTTCGATTATTAAAGTAGTTTATTTTTAAAATAAGAAAGTTTAATATGTAAATGATAAATCCTAATAAAAATTATCGAATTATACTATTAGATCTAGAAAACTAACCCGAGACCCAAAACCCAAACCAAAGGACACATATCCAACCCCACATCTAAAATGGACTCACCCGAAAGCGGACCCGAAATCCAAATTGACCCGAACCGAACCGAACCCATGACAAGCTTATTGAATTAAAAATCAGCTGACTCGAAGTCAATTCCAACCAAGGTTCACCCCACCTAAACCGAACTTATCCAAAATGTCAACTTGATCGAAACTATAATCTGATCCAACCTTAACCCGACCCATACTCAAATCCAATGAGCCATTTATCCAGTCTATATACTACCATTTCAGAATTATTTAAATTATGTGGTCGCATCTCTACCTAACTTTTCCGATTCCATAACAAGGCAGCCTACAAATTCAAATGCAGTAGACAAAGAATTATTTGAATCAAGGACGACCCCATAAGGACATGGGTCTCTATCCTGCTAGCTACGTTTAAAATATTCCACTCCTCACTTTATTCATCCAACCATGTATCATCCAAGAGTTTGTAATATATATTGAAAGAATTCAGCAAAGTCAAAAAGCAAAGGAAAAAAAAAAACAAGGAGTCACAAACACGGTGTCACAATCAAATCTCAATTTTTACCGAGTAATAATAATACGAGTCTCAAATAGTTAGTCAAAAAATAATCATCAACATATCAATGTATATGGTCATTTAAGAATCGTAATATTTTGTGGATAAAGTCTCTAAGAATTGTTACTAGATATCTGCATTCAAATCTAATCTACATCAATATTTGTGTCTCATTCGAACCAACAGAAAAAAAAAAAAATCACGTAATATATTACGCTTGTGTCAAGGTTTAGAATTAGTAAAGCACAAGATCAATATTATATTTTGACAAATTCATATCCTTATTTTGTAGTGAATTATACCCTTGTGGTAAATTTAGTAATTTTATAGCACTTATTTGTGTATAATAGTTTAATATTGTTAACTAATATTTTAAATAATGAAGGGTAGGAACGTAGAATAAAAATTTAAGAAGGGAATGAATGTTCTAATTCTGTAAAAAAGAAATTTTCATCTATTTAATTAATAATTTCCAACTCCCAAGTCCAAGAAATCGTAACTAAATTGTAACTATTCTACAAATTTGTGGCAAAACAGAACTAATGAAATTTAAAAAGACATACAAAAAAGTTAGTGCTACTAACCTTCAATGGCCCTGTTCTCCGATATAAATTAATGACCTATTCTTAATTAAATTTAAAAGTTTCCCTTGAGCCAAGAAACCTATTACTATTTACTGGTTACTAGAAATTCTACTTAGTCATCAGAAAATAGACACAAAAATAAATTAAAATCATTGCAAGAATAAAAACTTTTGTTGATCTAATTTTGATTGATTGAGCAATAACACTAAAGTTTGTAGTTCATTTTTCTTTTTTTTTCAACATCACAAAATCACTTTCTATTTCAAAATTTTAGCAAATAACAAGACTAATAAAAAATTTGAAAAATTATATGTAACGAATATGATGTAAACACCCCGTCACAAAATCAAAAGCTAGGAGATAAATTGTCAAATTTTATTACATGTGGTGTAATTTGCTGCAATTCTAAACCTTACAATGTAGGGTCCTGCAACCTTAATTCTCTATGCTTTAAATGATCATTTTTAATCTTTTCAAGTTAAAATAACATAAATTGCTAGCGTATTAATAAGTCTAATTTCACATTATGAAGACTCATATATTGTTGAAAATAGTCATTTAGATGTTTCACATAGCAATAGTAAGAAATGAAGTCATCAAAGGAATTATTAGACTTGGTAAATGGATCATTTGGTTTGGGTACGGTCGGGTTAAGTTTGGGTTGGGTCATGTTTCTGATTCAGTGATATTTTGGGTCGTTGTGGTTTGGGTCAGGTGAACTTCGATTCGAGCCTACTTTGGGTCAACTGATCTTTGGTCCAATACATATGTCATGCAAAAATAAGCAACTTTGTAGAAAATTTTTGGTTGGGTATGGTTCGATTCGGATCAATTCGGGGTATTGGATCGACTTTCGGATAAACTTGTTTTGGACGTTGGATTGAGTATGGGTTCAGATCGTTCGGTCCAGATTTCAGGTATTTGGTCAATTTTGCTAGGTCTAGGAATGACCTAAGGGTAGAAATTTGCAATTTTGCACAAGGAGGTGGTGTTCAACTCTCACAAGAAATATAGCAGTTTTCCGCTCCCAAATGTATATATGCTTTTTCTTGCGAGGTAGCATCCATGAAATCAGAAATTTTAATTGAGATTAGTTCATGCTATGAGGAGAGAAAAATATGCAAAGTGCAAATTAGAAACTGAATACATCAAGACCAAAAATCAAATTTATAAAAATAAAAAACTTACCTCCGCACTTGGAGCCATGTGGAACGGGCACCCCACAATATTGAGCAACATAGACAGCCTTTCTAATATCAATATACTGTTCAATCTCCTTAGTAACATACTTGCACAAACATGGAATGTTAGCCTTCTTAGCCACGGTGCAACAAGCCTTTGAGGGTTGAATTTTAGGGCCCTCCTTCCTCACATACCTTGCACACTGGCTAATCAAGCTCGGTATATCACCTTCACACTGTGCACAAGCCATGTATCTGTGGTCACCGAAACTAATAATACAATTGAACACCAGAACAATTGCAATAAAACGCAGCGTAATTGCCATCGATCTCGATCTCTCTTTCTTGGTTTGTGTGATGGAGAAGTGAAATTCGAGCAATCATAGAGGTACAATCATATATGATGCATATATTTGAGTGGGGGTACAAAGTTATGGTCTCACATGACATGAATTATGATGGGGACATGTTTTTGTTCTGACTTGCCCGAGGGTTTGATGGATCATGTGAATCCGTGACCCATCCTGGCATTATGCTCACCTCTTGGCAACACCTTTTTCTCAATTTGCCACCCCATGAAATTTTTTAATGATTATAGTTAGTGAATGTCTTCCACGAAATAATTATGTTATTGTTTGAGTCCATCTCATATTACAAAGAATAATGAGATGAATATTTTAAGGCAATATTTATAATTTTTAAAACGATAAATTGATAACCTATTTAGGATAATGTTTTATTTGAGATTGGTTAATATCTTATTTAAAACTAGGTCCTAACTACCAAATAAAGTCATTTTTAAATATGGACAAATTATCAATCACACAAAAACGAATACTAAACATTATTTTTAAAGTATTTGTCTCATTGCCAAACAAAAAAAAAATCATCTCACGATAATTTCTTTATGGCACTAGCTATTCCACTTAAAAAATTATCAATTTAAAAGAACTATGTGCTATAGAATTTAATTATTTTTGTGGAATATAGGTTGTTTTTTAATGGGCAAGCAAGTCCATCTAAGAAGGTCTATATCTCATACGAATACTTTAGGTGAGGAAATAGAGGAATTGTGGAATAAGGTTAAAGAAAATTTCTCATACCTCTAGTGAAATTTAAACCTATACCTTGTTTACAGAAGATGGCTCATCCTGCACTAGACCACCCTTTGGTGGTGGTTTTTGTGGAACAAAGATGCAGAAGTGGGTAAGTAAACAAAAGGAAAAAAAAAAGAAAAAAAGTGGGAGGACAGTCTCTGCTATACATTTTGGAAAGGCACATGAGAATGTTGTCCATTTACTATTGAAATAGTATGCGCACTAAGCATTTCAATTATTGAACTGTATCTACTTTTTGTACTTTCGTTGATATGTCTAGTTGCCTGCCTACATACATAGAATATAGGCTTACAAGTTTTTCTCAATATTAATTAGATTAGACCAGCTTGACTACTTTAATTTGACCAATTTGGAAATTTGAAAGGATCAAATTAAGTGATTTAGGTTTTTTCGATAGTTAATCTACCTCAAAAAAGGTAGATAAAAGATATTAACATCACATCAAAATTTTCATACATTCTAGTACATCTTATAAGACAATATAAAACTCATAAGAACACCTATGAGTATCAATACACTTTGTAACTAATCACACCAAAAAAAAAATACACTTTGTAACTAAATAGAAAGACCCCTGCTAAATGATAATAATAATTAAAAAAAAAAAAAAGAGTACTGCATGATTTTGAACCAACACCTAACACCTAACAGTAGCCTAAAAGGATACCATCCTAAGTCACAATACCGATAAGAAACACATTTCCCAACTTAACTACATACCTACATCATTAGATTTCACTCTCTATCAATAATGTTATAACATCTTACTGAATGTCTCCTTCACTATAGCTTCATCATCTATATAGGATATTCTTAGGTTCCGTTTGATCCTTACAAAATTTGGTGGAAAGAAAAGTTAAAGGAAAAAATATGTGAAGGAAAAAAAGTAGGAAAAAAATGAGTTTTTTTTTCTTATTTAGATTGGAAAAAAAATGATATCTAAGCAATGCGAGGTTGGAGGAGGTCGGGAATTCTTTTGGAAACATTTTCCATACTTTCCTCACAATTTTATAAGAAAAATTTTATCACTTCACAATAACAACACCACCTAGTGTGGGTCTCGCTTTCGTGGAGTCTAGGGAGATCTAGATATAGGCAAATTTTTCTCAACTGGCATCCTTACCTGTAGAGATGCTGATTCCAAGAGACCCACAAAATAAGATTTTATGAAAACATTTTATAGAAGAAGGATTTTGTGAAAATATTTTATGGAACAAAACTAAAGATAAGCAGCAGGAAATTGAACTAAGAAGTATTAATAAATTAGGTGCCAGTAACTATGTGAACATAAGTACAATATAGCAGAGGAAGGTACTATACCTTAACAAACAGAAGTAGAAAAATTTTATCACTTGTTTTTAATAATTTTTCATCTAATTTTCCTCCATATTTTTTTCTTTGTGATTTTCTCTAAACCAAACACAAGAAAAAAATTTATTTTCCTGAATTTTTTTATTTCCATCAAATTTTCTAAAGTTCAAATGGAGCCTGAATTTGTTTTCGAACTCTATGAATTTATCAGAGATCATAGACTTATTCAAGCTCGAATCAATTAACACTATGAGTACCCATAATATGATTTAAGTATGATTTACAGATCTCAAGTTTCATGTTTTATTAGTTTAAGGATCTTTGCAATCACATTGTGGGTTTAAGTATTGTATTTCATATTTTGGACTAAAAAAATCCTTAAGCATACGCTTAAATTGGAATTATTGTAATTATAATCCTTGGTTACGAAAATTAGAAGTACAATTTTCTGGTCAAGGAACCTAACAGTAGTAGATTCAAAAATTTTGTGCAACAACATTCCATTTTTACCTTTTCTCATTTTTGATGATGTTTATTTGTTTTACCTTTTCTCATTTTTGATGATGTTTATTTGTTTTATTTATGGACGTTCTCTTAAGTATTTTTAAGAATATTTATACCTGGAGTAAGTTGTGTCTCAGTAATGGTAAGCTATCTTTAAAGATATTTTTAGGCACTTTTCGGTTAAATTTTCTAGGGTGTCTTGAAACAGCATTGTGCGGAACTTCCTTCCGCCACTTGTCCCCAAAATATAAAGAGAAATTTTATGTGTATGATTGTGATTGATTTAATGTTTTAATCTTTGTTCTTAAAATCCTCTTATTTTCATGCTGATATTTTCCATTTAATTATAACATGTCATATTAGTGTATATTTGGTGTACATTTTATTGGTGTATTTAGAATCATAAAACAAATATTAGGCTCATGATTATAAGTTAAATTTGAAAACTAATATTAGGCTTATGATTATAAGTTAAATTTTTATACTTCGCTTGCATAATTCTAGAAAAACTTCTTCTTTTTCCTTTTTGACTACTAAGTATGGAAAATAATGCTTTAAATATTGCATTTTATTTTGGATTTCTCATAATTAAAATGATGTATAACTAATTATATCTCGAAGTACATCTTGCTTTTTGGAAGCTCATAATGGAGGATAACCTAGGGGTATATATGTAATTTATTTGTATTCTGTATTATGTATACGAGGCTAGGCTCCCTGGTTTGGGTGAGCCGTTCATTCCCTAAATCTCACATGGTATCAGAGTCTAAAGAGTTTCTGAAATCACTTTGCTCTAAATAAAAAAAAAAATCCCTTCCACTTTGCTTCACGATCTAGGGTTTCGCATCCCCTTCTCCTTGTGCTGCACATTACCTGACGCTGCTCTCGTCAGTTTCCATGGCCTCCCCGGTCGAATTCGACAGCTCCACCCCGACCTCCCTGACGGCTCCTGCTTCTCAGCTAGTTCCTCGCTCATCATCGGCGGCTTCATAGGCAGTTATTCAATCGGCTGCCCAGACTATTGCGTTCACCATTTTTCCATCGCCTCTTCCATTAATGGTTGTCTCTTGCCCGCTGCCATATTTCACCTGGTCACCCACTCCACCATTGATGTTACCGACGACTTTCATGGAGGTCGGTGCTTCCTTCGCGGCTTCCTCTCTCACAGCGCCTCTCTTTTCTGCTCCAACGTTCGGGTCTGCCCAGATAATTAGCTTTGCTGGGCCCCCTCCCTACACACTCGGGTCAGGGGCTTCACTGACCCTACTTGGATGCTGCAGGTGCTGCCCCCGTCAAATTTCGTTGGTGACCTTCCTTCTTTGTCGCTATCTATCTAGACTGTGAACGTCACGATCTACGTGACCACCATCCTCGCAACTGTGGATAATTTTTTATTATGGTGCACTCAATTCACCAGGTTTGTCATCATGCATTAACTGTATGGCATGCTCGATTGATCTATCGCACCACTGCCCACGCTTCTCTCTACGACGCATGGTCCACCTCAACCAAATCCCAGGTATGCATATTGGCTACGTGTGGATCAATTGGTACGTGCCTGGTTATTTGTTACTATCTCTAAGGACACACTTACTGAGGTACGTGATTTGTCTCATTCTTTGCAAGTATGACAACGATTAGAGTCTCGGTTCAATATGGGCAGCTTGTCACGTGCACTTGATCTCAAACGTATGTGTAAACACAAACTTCACGCCTAAACTAAATTAGACAGGAAATTCATAAATAAATTGAATTTTGTATTAGTGTTGTGTATGGGTACAATCTCTGAATTAAATACAATGAGATAATCCTATGATTTAATCTCCTAATGACTTGAATTGTTTCGATAGCGTAACTGCTTGATCTCGATTGATGCAAATCAACTGAAGAACTCTGAAATGGTTCTTGATCTTGATCTCCAAATGCTTGATTACTATTTCTGGAGCTCACAAGTTTTGATCCTTTTCGCTTGGTAGCTGGATACTTCTTGCAATTTGAGCCTCTGAATTCTGCAATGCTGAATGTTGAATGTAGTTGGCTATATTAACCAATGCGAGGGCGAGGTTGCTTGATTTCGATCGATGAATTGGATGAAGAATTCTAAAGTGGACTTCAATTTAAGGTTGCAGAAAATGTTGAGTTAGCTGACTTTGATCCTTGTTGCTTGGTAGCTGGATGTCGTCTGCAGTCTGAGCTCTGGAGCCTGTAGGATGCTAAATACTGAGCCCTCCAAAAATGAGGGGGGAGGACCCCCTATTTATAGGCTCGAAGATTAGGGCTTGAGTTGGACGTTAGGCCTAGGCCCATATATTCGTAATTATTCCCTTAATTTTAAAAGAGAAATAATTACTATTTTCTACGTCATCAATGACATGTGGCAGCTTTTCACTAGTTGGATTTTAGCCACATTTAATTTTGACCAAGCAGGTCCACCAAAGTCAATGTGACACTTGACAATTTGTGATTGTTCTTTTTTTTTACAAGTGGCATCATCCGATTTGTCGTACAATTTTTGTCTTCTAAAAATGCCCCCTCGAGATTCGGCCGTGCACACGAATTTTTTGAGTGTTTAAAACGGCTAACTCTCGAAAACTTGAAAGATGCTGAAAATTGAAGCTTTTTTTTGTGGGCCGTCTTCTCCCCTTTTTTTAGACAAATAAATAGCCGACTTGGTACATAATCCATGCTGATTTTTTTTAAAGATAATTCTACTTGTAAATTTGTGATAAAATTTTATTAACAACTTGTGTTAAAATCTATCAACAATTTCAGGGATAGAATTCTATCAATAACTTGTGATAAATTGTATTGGTAATTTGAATGACAAAATTCTATCAACAATCCAAAACAATAGAATTTTATCAACAAATTTGAATAAAATTCTATCAACAAATTTGGATAAAATTAACAATTTTCCAACGACTGCTATAAATTCGCCTTTCGGGCTGCTGTTAATTCATCCTCTATTTTTTCATCACCTAATCCTATTCATCATGCTCCATATTTCACACAGGAGTCAATCTTCTCTTTCTTGCCCGGTTTCTTCAAGCTCTATCAGCAATGACATCTCTATTTTTCTTCCCCTCTTCAGAATTTTTTTTTTTTTTGTATTTCATATTTGGTAACCTAGCTCTTGACTGTAAATTTGAGTTGTGTCTAGAACTACTGTTACCCTTATATCCCCAGTGTTGTAGAGATGATTGATGAATTACAAAATTCTTGAGGGCTAGACCTTTGAATGACATTCTTAATGGCAAATTTCACATAATCAACTTATCACTTGTCCATCTTGCGTGGAGTTCTCATGATATATTCCATCTTGGCATTCTTCTTTTCTTTTCTTTTTTTGAGAAATGAAACAGAGCTTCATTTTGTGTGGACATGGCGTTGAGTTCTTCTGCTGTCTCTGCAATTCAACATTTACATTTACTTTGGCCCATGATTTTTTTTTGTCTTGTGGGCATTTTCTTCCTTTTCCTTGCTTCCTTGGCAGCCATGGCAGTGAGGAAGAGAGAGAAACGAGTAGAGAAAAAAAATAGAGGAAAAACAGCTAGAAACAGAGCGCTGAACATGTTTTTATGCGAAATTATACTCGGGTGTGTGTCCGATGGGACCAACACCTTATCGCAATTTGACATAATTTGTTTGCCTCTTACGCTGCTTTTGCCAGAGACCACGCATCACTTATGCCATTTTGTTCCCCTTTGTTTTTTTTTTAAAGCCTTTGGTATTTCCTTTTTTTAGGCCCCTATTGTTTTAGCCAAGAAAGACCCCTTTTTTAAACTCTTGCTCCTCTTTTTTTTAATGCCCCCTTTTTAGGGCCCTTTCTCTCTCTCTCTCTCTCTCTCTCTCTCTCTCTCTCTCTCTCTCTCTCTTTTTCAAGAACCTGCTGAAGTGACTACTCCTTCTATTAGATCGCAAGTGAGGTCGACTTTTAAGACGAGGAATCGTTTCTCCTTGTAGATTCGATTCTTTGTAGAAGGCTCCCTCACTTAATCTTTTTGGTGTCGACTTTGATTTCTTCTTTCTTGCCACACCTCCTCCAATTAATTGCAAATTAAGGTCGACTTTCAAGATGAGGAATCATTTCTCCCCATAGATTCGATTCTCATAGGAGACTCCCTCATTTAACCTTTTTGATGTTGACTTTGGATTTCTTCCTTCCAACTGCGACTTCTCCAATTAGATTGGGAAGTGAGGTCGACTTTTAAGACGAGGAATCGTTTCTCCCCATAGATTTGATTATTCGCAGGAGACTCCCTCACTCAATCTTTTTGGAGTCGACTTAGATTTCTTCTAGCCATGACTCCACTAATTAGATCGCGAAGTGAGGTCGACTTTTAAGACGAGGGATCGTTTCTCCCTGTAGATTCGATTCTTGTTAGGAGACTCCCTTACTTAATCTTTTTAGTGTCGACTTTGATCTCTTCTTTCCTGCCACGTCTCCACCAATTAGATTGTAAAATGAGGTCGACTTTTAAGAATAGGAATCGTTTCTCCCCGTAGATTCGATTCTTCGCAGGAGACTCCGTCACTTAATCCTTTTGGAGTCGACTTTGATTTCTTCTAGCAACGACTCCTCCAATTAGATCTCGAAGTGAGGTCGATTTTAAGACGAGGAATCATTTCTCCCCGTATATTCGATTCTTCGCAAGAGACTCCCTCACTTAGTCTTTTTGGGGTCGACTTTGGATTTCTTCTTTCTATCCGTGACTTCTTCCATCAGATTTGTAAAGGCATGGCTTCTCCACTTAAATAGTGAATGCGGAACTTCTCCGGTTAGATAGCAAAGACATTATTCATCTGATCAAACAGCAAAGATATTCGGACAATGAAGGTGTGTGCCCCCTCCAATCAGATAGCCAAGACATATTCCTCCAATCAGAAAGTGAAGGTTTGACTCCTCCATTCAGATAATAAAGGCTTGACTCCTATGATCAAAGAGTGAAGGCATTTAGACTCTTCCAATCAGGCAGTAGAGACTTGATTTCTTCCATCAGACAGGAAAGGCGACTCTTCTGATCAGAAAGGAAAGGCTCGACTCATTCGATCAGGCAGCAAATGCAACTATCCCCATCAGAAAGCAACAGCTTGGCTCCTTCTATCAGACAAATGAGGCATGACTTGTCCAATTAGATAACATAGGTGACTCATCCGATCAGACAATGCAAACTTGACCTCTTCTATCAGACAGTAAAGGTGACTCTCCCGATCAGAAAGCAAAGGCTTGGCTCATCCGATCAGACAATGCAGACTTGGCCTCTTCTATCAGACAGTGAAGGCAACTCTTCTAATCAGAAAGAGAAGGCTTGGCTTATCCGATCAAACAGCGAATGCAACTACCCTGATCAGATAGCAACAACTTGGCTCCGTGGATCAGACAGATGAGGCATGACTCGTCCAATTAGACAGAAAAGGTGACTCTTCCGATCAGACAGTGCAGACCTGACCCCTTCGATCGCATAGAAGCTTGACTCCTCAGGTCAGACAGTGCAGACTTGGCCCTTCCGATTAGACACCGAAAGCTTAATTTTGCACATTGCCAGTGCCCAACTTGAAGGAAAAGACTGCAAATTTGAAAGAAGATGCCTATATCGTTAATGTGAAGGAGGATGTGACCTTACTGTTGCCCCCTAACTTGGAGGTGTTCTAAAAGTTTGTAATAAGTTGGCGACTATTTGAAGCCTGTTTATATGATTTGAAAATGTGCTTAGTGACTTAGGAGTCAACACCTTTGACAAAATGACTTGACAGTCTTTTACTTTGATGGCTGAGTGTCTTGGACTTAATGACTTGTGAGTCTTTAAGTTTGATAACTTGGAGCTTAGAACTTTCTTGATTATGGAGTCTAGACCTTTGACAACTTGGTAGTTTTTAAATTTCGATGTCTTGAGAAACTTGAACATTGATTACTTGAGAATTCACTTGGTGACTTGGGAGCCAGGAATTTCATTGACTTAGGAGTCTTGAAGAAACAATTTCGAAGTCTGATGAACGATAAATTCACCCATTTTACGTGCCTCTTTCACCCACATGGCACGACCGTGCCTTCCCCCCAGTTCGCCGTTTGCTCGGGTTTTTCTATTTAACCCTTCTTCGGGCGTTTTTGCAAGGGTCGTTCGGGGTTCGCTTGGGGGCTTCTCTCTGGCGATTCTTAGATTAGATTGTAGGTTAGTTTATCAAATAAAAACCTCAATAGGAGGATTATTTTAGGATTGAAGATTGTAATTTTGGATTCAACCTGTGAATTTCAAG